>JARQOC010000009.1:72957639-73657610 GCA_033576535.1 Allobates femoralis
CCAGAACTGGATATTGATGGTATAAGTAGTATAACAGTTGATGTTTGTAAGGAGTGGATATTAGACTGCTAGAGGTAAGTGGTGTTCACGGAAAGTGGATATAGATGCTGTATGACTATATCACGTCTGTGATTGAAGAATGTTTAGCGCTGTATGAGCTATATAAATGTGATGTTGGTAGAAGGATTAGACCTCTGTATGAGTAGTCATAAACAGTCTGGTGCTGTCTGGTACAGGAAAGTGGATATTAGACCTGCTATGAGTAGTAATCACAGTCTGTGATGTTTGTCAAGGAAGTGGATATTAGACTGCCTGTATAGAGCTGTCAATCAACAGTTGTGATGTTTGGTCCAGAAAGTGGATATGACCTGCTGTATAGAGTAGTCATACAACGTTGGACTGTTTGGTCACAGGAAGCTGGATATTAGACTGCTGTATAGAGCTGTCAAGTACACAGTCTGGTGACTGTTTGGTCACAGGAAATGGATTTAGACTGCCTGTATAGATAGTCAAGTACACAGTCTGGTGACTGTTCTGGTCACAGAAAGCTGGATATTAGACCTGCTGTATGACTAGTCAATACAACAGTCTGGTGACTGTTGGTCACAGGAAAGCTGGATATTAGACCTGCCTGTTGAAGTCAAGTACAACAGTCTGGTGACTGTTCTGGTCACAGGAAAGTGGATATTGACTGCCTGTATAGAGTGTCAAGTACAACAGTTGGTGACTGTTCTGGTCACAGGAAAGTGGATATTAGAGCCTGCTGTATAGAGCTAGTCAAGTACAACAGCTGGTGACTGTTCTGGTCACAGGAAAGCTGGATATTAGAGCCTGCCTGTATAGAGCTAGTCAAGTACTAACAGTCTGGTGACTGTTCTGGTCACAGGAAAGCTGGATATTAGAGCCTGTCTGTATAGAGCTAGTCAAGTACAACAGTCTGGTGACTGTTCTGGTCACAGGAAAGCTGGATATTAGAGCCTGCCTGTATAGAGTAGTCAAGTACAACAGTCTGGTGACTGTTCTGGTCACAGGAAAGCTGGATATTAGAGCCTGCCTGTATAGAGCTAGTCAAGTACAACAGTCTGGTGACTGTTCTGGTCACAGGAAAGCTGGATATTAGAGCCTGCCTGTATAGAGCTAGTCAAGTACACAGTCTGGTGATGTTTGTCAAGGAAGCGATTTAACCTGCTGTATAATGTAATACAGTCTGGTGATTGTCACAGAAGTGGATATAGACTGCCTGTTAGACTATATACACGTGGTACTTTGTACAGAAGTGATATTAACTCCTGTTAGCTGTATACACGTGTAGTTGGTAGAAGTGGTATAGACTGCTGTATAGAGTAGCAATAAGTGACTGTTTGGTCACAGAAGTGATTTAGACTGCCTATAGAGTAGTAATAACAGTCTGGTGATGTTGTACAGAAAGCTGGTATTAGACTCTGTATGAGTAGCAGTAAACAGTTGGTGATGTTCTGGTCAAGGAAGATTAGACCTGCTGTATAGAGCTGTCAAGTCAACAGTTGGTGACTGTTCTGGTCGGAAAGTGTATTAACCTGTATGAGCTAGTATACAATCTGTGATTTCTGTCACAGGAAAGCTGGATTTAGTGCTTAGTATAAACAAAGTTGTGAGTTTGGTCCAGAAGTTATAGAGCTGCTGTGATAGTCAATAAACTTGTGATGTTGTCAGGAAGTGGTATTGACTGCTGAAGTAGTATCACAGTGGTGACTGTTTGGTCACAGAAAGTGGTATTAGACTGCTGTATGGCTAGTCAATAACAGTTGGTGATGTTTGGTCACAGAAAGTGTATTAGACTGCTGTATGAGTAGTAACTGGTATGTTCTGGTCAAGAAGTGGATATTAGATCCTTTAGGCTAGTCAAGTACAACATCTGTGACTGTCTGGTCACAGAAAGCTGGATATTGGACCTGCCTGTATAGTAGTCAAGTACAACAGTCTGGACTGTTTGGTCACAGAAAGCAGATATTAGAGCCTGCTGTATAGAGTAGTCAAAGTACAACGTTGGTATTTCTGGTCTCAGGAAGAGCTGGATATTAACCTGCTGTATAGAGTAGTCAAGTAAACGTCTGGTGACTGTCTGGTCACAGGAAAGCTGGATATTGACCTGCCTGTATAGAGTAGTCAAGTATACAGTCTGGTGATTGTCACAGAAAGCTGGATTGTCGTCCGAAGCTGTATAAGCACGTTGGAGTCGTCAAGATGTATGCTGCAAAGTGTATTACTCTGTGAGCTGTTGTACAAACTGGTAGTCGTCCGTATGATAGTCAGTACAAGCTGTGACTGTCTGGTACAGAACTGGTATAGAAAGCTGTAGAGCCTCTGTAAAGCTGGTGACTGTTTGTACGACTGGTATAGAGCTGCTATTAGCTCATAAGCAGTCACTTCACGTTGGTGACTGTTCTGGCAAGGAAAGCTGGATATTAGAGCCTGCTGTATAAGCTAGTCAAGTACAACAGTCTGGTGACTTTCTGGTCACAGGAAAGCTGGATATTAGAGCTGCTGTATAGAGCTAGTCAAGTACAACAGTTGGTGACTGTTTGGTCAAGGAAAGCTGGATATTAGACCTGCCTGTATAGAGCTAGTCATAGTACACAGTCTGGTGACTGTTCTGGTCACAGGAAAGCTGGATATTAGAGCCTGCCTGTATAGAGCTAGTCAAGTACAACAGTCTGGTGACTGTTCTGGTCACAGGAAAGCTGGATATTAGAGCCTGCTGTATAGAGCTAGTCAAGTACAACAGTCTGGTGACTGTTCTGGTCACAGGAAAGCTGGATATTAGACCTGCCTGTATAGAGCTAGTCAAGTACAACAGTCTGGTGACTGTTCTGGTCACAGGAAAGTGGATATTAGACCTGCCTGTATAGAGCTAGTCAAGTACTACAGTCTGGTGACTGTTCTGGTCACAGGAAAGCTGGATATTAGAGCCTGCCTGTATAGAGCTAGTCAAGTACAACAGTCTGGTGACTGTTCTGGTCACAGGAAAGCTGGATATTAGACCTGCCTGTATAGAGCTAGTCAAGTACAACAGTCTGGTGACTGTTCTGGTCACAGGAAAGCTGGATATTAGACCTGCTGTATAGAGCTAGTCAAGTACAACAGTCTGGTGACTGTTCTGGTCACAGGAAAGCTGGATATTAGAGCCTGCCTGTATAGAGCTAGTCAAGTACAAACAGTCTGGTGACTGTTCTGGTCACAGAAAGCTGGATATTAGAGCCTGCCTGTATAGAGCTAGTCAAGTACACAGTCTGGTGACTGTTTGGTCACAGGAAAGCTGGATATTAGAGCCTGCCTGTATAGAGCTAGTCAAGTACAACAGTCTGGTGACTGTTCTGGTCACAGGAAAGCTGGATATTAGAGCCTGCCTGTATAGAGCTAGTCAAGTACTACAGTCTGGTGACTTTTTGGTCACAGGAAAGCTGGATATTAGAGCCTGCCTGTATAGAGCTAGTCAAGTACAACAGTCTGGTGACTGTTCTGGTCACAGGAAAGCTGATATTAGAGCCTGCCTGTATAGAGTAGTCAAGTACACAGTCTGGTGACTGTTCTGGTCACAGAAAGCTGGATATTAGAGCCTGCTGTATAGAGTAGTCAAGTACAACAGTCTGGTGACTGTTTGTCACAGGAAAGCTGGATATTAGAGCCTGCCTGTATAGAGCTAGTCAAGTACACAGTCTGGTGACTGTTTGGTCACAGGAAAGCTGGATATTAGAGCTTTTAGAGCTAGTCAAGTACAACAGTCTGTGACTGTTTGGTCACAAGAAAGCTGGATATTAGAACCTGCTGTATAGAGCTAGTCAGGTACAACAGTCTGGTGACTTTCTGGTCACAGGAAGCTGGATATTAGAGCCTGCCTGTATAGAGCTAGTCAAGTACAACAGTCTGGTGACTGTTCTGGTCACAGGAAAGCTGGATATTAGAGCCTGCTGTATAGAGCTAGTCAAGTACTACAGTCTGGTGACTGTTCTGGTCACAGGAAAGCTGGATATTAGAGCCTGCTGTATAGAGCTAGTCAAGTACTACAGTCTGGTGATGTTCTGGTCACAGGAAAGCTGGATATTAGAGCTGCTGTATAGGTAGTCAAGTACTACAGTCTGGTGACTGTTCTGGTCACAGGAAAGCTGGATATTAGAGCCTGCCTGTATAGAGCTAGTCAAGTTACACAGTTGTGACTGTTCTGGTCACAGAAAGCTGGATATTAGAGCCTGCTGTATAGAGCTAGTCAGTACAACAGTCTGGTGACTGTTCTGGTCACAGAAAGCTGGTATTAGAGCCTGCCTGTATAGAGCTAGTCAAGTACAACAGTCTGTGACTTTCTGGTCACAGAAAGCTGGATATTAGAGCCTGCCTGTATAGAGCTAGTCAAGTACAACAGTCTGGTGACTGTTCTGGTCACAGAAAGCTGGATATTAGAGCCTGCCTGTATAGAGCTAGTCAAGTACAACAGTCTGTACTGTTCTGGTCACAGGAAAGCTGGATATTAGAGCTGCCTGTATAGAGCTAGTCAAGTACACAGTCTGGTGACTGTTCTGGTCACAGGAAAGCTGGATATTAGAGCCTGCCTGTATAGAGCTAGTCAAGTACAACAGTCTGGTGACTGTTCTGGTCACAAGAAAGCTGGATATTAACTCTGTAGAGCTAGTCAGTACAACTTGCTGTTTCACAGAAGCTGTATAGACGCCTGTATAAGCAGTCAGACAACAGTCTGGTGACTGTTTGGTCACAGGAAAGCTGGATATTAGAGCCTGCCTGTATAGAGCTAGTCAAGTACAACAGTTGGTGACTGTTCTGGTCACAGGAAAGCTGATATTTGAGCCTGCTGTATAGAGCTAGTCAAGTACAACAGTCTGTGACTGTTCTGGTACAGAAAGCTGGATATTAGAGACTGCCTGTATAGAGCTAGTCAAGTACACAGTCTGGTGACTGTTCTGGTCACAGGAAAGCTGATATTAGAGCCTGCCTGTATAGAGCTAGTCAGTACACAGCTGGTGACTGTTCTGGTCACAGGAAAGCTGGATATTAGAGCCTGCTGTATAGAGCTAGTCAAGTACACAGTCTGGTGACTGTTCTGGTCACAGGAAAGCTGGATATTAGAGCTGCTGTATAGAGCTAGTCAAGTACTACAGTCTGGTGACTGTTCTGGTCAAGGAAAGCTGGATATTAGAGCCTGCCTTGTAGAGTAGTCAAGTACAACAGTCTGTGACTGTTCTGGTCACAGGAAAGCTGGATATTAGAGCCTGCCTGTATAGAGCTAGTCAAGTACTACATTGGTGACTGTTCTGGTCACAGGAAAGCTGGATATTAGAGCCTGTTGTATAGAGCTAGTCAAGTACAACAGTCTGGTGACTGTTCTGGTCACAGGAAAGCTGGATATTAGACCTGCCTGTATAGAGCTAGTCAAGTAACAGTTGGTGTTTTCTGGTCACAGGAAAGCTGGATATTAGAGCCTGCCTGTATAGAGCTAGTCAATACAACAGTCTGGTGACTGTTCTGGTCACAGGAAAGCTGGATATTAGAGCCTGCTGTATAGAGCTAGTCATACTAGTCTGGTGACTGTTCTGGTCACAGGAAAGCTGGATATTAGACCTGCCTGTATAGAGCTAGTCAGTACACAGTCTTGTGACTGTTCTGGTCATAGGAAAGCTGGATATTAGAGCCTGCCTGTATAGAGCTAGTCAAGTACTACAGTCTGGTGACTGTTCTGGTCACTGGAAAGCTGGTTATGGATATTAGACCCTGCCTGTATACAGCTAGTCAGCTACAACAGTCTCCTGACTGTTCTGGTCACAGGAAAGCTGGATATGGATATTACACCCTGCCTGTATACAGCTAGTCATCTCCAACAGTCTCCTGAGGACTGTTCTGGTCACTGGAAAGCTTGGACTACGATCTGGATTACCCTGCCTATATCCTCTTAGATTAGTCCTGAGAAGGACTGTTCTGGTCAGCAGCAGTTTGCAGCCCTTCTCCGGATCTACCTATGAGGGCCGCAAATCTGTCCCTAAGCAGCAGCAGACACTCTCCCTACACAGACTGTCTGGATGGCTGCGTGCAGAGCCCATCGTGGCCGGGTCTTCCAAAGGCTCGGTCACGCTGTGCGGGCCGGCCAATCACTGCAATGCCACAACTAACAGGGCTGTGGCATTGCAGTGGTCTGCCAGCCAATTCCTGGATGTGGGCTGGCTTTCTAAAGAGCGGCAACATGCAGGGATGAGGACCCCGAGTACAGCACGAGTATCGCGAGATTACTCGGTACTCGCCAAGTAGCCCGAGTACAGTGATACTCGTGCGAGTACCGAGTAGTCACAAGCATACTCGCTCATCACTAGAAATTACCTTTTCTCCTTTACTTGGATACAGACTGTGCAGGGGGATGGAGGATATAGACTGCGCAGGGGGATGGATGATACAGACTGTGCAGGGGAAGGAGGAGACAGGATGTGCAGGGAGATTAAAGATAGAGGCTGTGCAGGAGCATGGAGGATGCAGGCTGTGCGGGGAGATGAAAGATACAGGCTGTGCAGGAGGATGTAGGATACAGGCTTTGTAGGAGGATGGCGGATACAGGCTGTGCAACAGGATAGAGGATACAGGCTGTGCAGCTGAGGAGCATGTGCTGTATATAGAGGCTGTGTACAGAGGCTGAGGCCTATGCTGCATATGGAGGCTGTATACAGAGGCTGAGGCCTGTACTGCATATGGAGGCTGTACATAGAGGGTGAGGAGCATGTACTGCATATGGAGGCTGTATACAGAGGCTGAGGCCTGTGCTGCATATGGAGTCTGTATACAGAGGATGAGGACTGTGCTGCATATGGAGGCTGTATACAGAGGCTGAGGCCTGTGCTGTATATGGAGGCTGTATACAGAGGCTGAGGCATGTGCTGCATATGGAGGCTGTATACAGAGGCTGAGGCCTGTCTTGCATATGGAGGCTGTATACAGAGGATGAGGACTGTGCTGCATATGGAGGCTGTATACAGAGGCTGAGGCCTGTGCTGTATATGGAGGCTGTATACAGAGGCTGAGGCCTGTGCTGCATATGGAGGCTGTATACAGAGGCTGAGGACTGTGCTGCATATGGAGGCTGTATACAGAGGCTGAGGCCTGTCCTGCATATGGAGGCTGTATACAGAGGCTGAGGCCTGTACTGCATATGGAGGCTGCATACAGAGGCTGAGGAGGATGTACTGGATATGGAGGCTGTATACAGAGGCTGAGGAGGATGTACTGGATATGGAGGCTGTATACAGAGGCTGAGGAACATGTACTGGATATGGAGGCTTGTATACAGAGGCTGAGGAGCATGTACTGCATATAGAGACTGAATACAGAGGGTAAAGGGGCATGTAATGTATATAGAGGCTGAGGAGAATGTACTGGATATGGAGGCTATGTATATAGGAGCTGTTGAGCAATGTACTGTATATGAATACTGTGTATATAGGAGCTGTGGAGCGATATCCTACAGGGTAGGATTGTATATAGAAGAGGCTGAGAGGAGTAATCCTGCAGTCATGTTACACTATCTCATATGTGGCCATGCTGCAGGAGCTTCTTTATTCTTCCACCTCTTAGGAGTCCAGAGACCCCATTGTACTTGACTGTGACACCAGGTGAGTTGATTGCTCATATGAGGCGGTCGACAGGGCAGGGGGTACTCAGATACCGGGGCTGATGGCGACTTGGACCGGGGATCACAGCTGGTCGGCCCCCGGTCCCGTGCCCTGGACCCTCAATGGCAGGGATGGTGGGCGATGATGGTGTTGAAGGGGATTGGTTACGTGACGCCACCTGTGGTACCTGGTAACAATGATAGCAGCGCTGCGGCCGGCCGCTGAGGTGATGGAGGTGCAGCTTAGTGTAGTACAGCTCCCCACAGGTGGAGCTTTACATCAGGGCAGCGGGGATGGATGAGGGGAGTCGTAGTAGCATCTCTGCAGTCAACACTGTGGGTAGCAGCGGGTAAGTGACGCACCCAGGGTCAGGTACTCAGCTCTCAGGCAATTTCAGTCTGGGATGTCACGGGTGGCTGCCTGAGGCTGTGGCCCTGATGGTCAATGAATAAGGGGTAAAATAAAGTATATACAGTACAAGTTCGTGACGCCACCTGCAGTACCTGGTGATGCTCACCAGCGCCGCTACAGTCCTCCGGTGGTTGATGGTATTGCGGCTTGGATGGTGTAGTCCCCCGCAGGCAGGACTGGACCGCCGGGGCAGCGAATCTGTAGGAGAAACAGTTTATGCAAGAAAGGATGCAGCAGAGTCGTCAACTCACTTCACCGGGTACTTTACTGGAAAACTTTCAATCATCGATACACTTTTTCAGCAGCAGTAGATGATACAACGACAAATGCCATGGTTGCTGCAAGTGGAATTTCTGGTTGGTGGATGGATCCCTCACTGTGTGCTGTTCTTGTTCCTTTCTTTCCCTTGCCTCCCAGTGGCGGTGAAGTCTGACTTCTTAAAGACTAATCCGACCTCCTGCTGTTCCTTGTTCTCCTCTCCCTTCTACCCGTCGGGTGAACCTTCTCTTGGCTATCTGCAGCGTCCTGCTCTTCCTGGCTCCCCTCTCTCTGGGTTCTTTAGGAGTCAGGGGCAGACATAAAGATACCC
Organism: Allobates femoralis; assembly: GCA_033576535.1. Lineage (NCBI taxonomy): Eukaryota > Metazoa > Chordata > Amphibia > Anura > Aromobatidae > Allobates > Allobates femoralis. The sequence goes on from JARQOC010000009.1 coordinate 72,966,277, forward strand.
CTGTTCTTCGGATTGTCTGTGAGCCTTATAGGTTATCACAGGTGCGGGCTCCGGTACCCAGTTTCCCTCTTGGGGCAAACTCTCTGATTACTCTATTCCCCACTAGAGTGAACTCCCATTCTGAGTTACTTTCTCTGTTTCCTTCCTTCTAGGATCTGTACTTTTCTTGGTTCTGTAGGTCCCTCAGCCGAGGAGACACTTCTTGCTCCCTCCAGGCCGGCTGCCTTGTTCCCTCCAACTCCAACTTTCTCTCTCTCTCTCACTGACTAATTTACTACTCACTAGCTCCCCCTGGAGGTCACTATGTACCCTCCCGGGTCCCTCCCACCTACTGATCTAGTGCGTGGGTGTTTGTTCTAGTGTTCCACCTACTGGCCATAGTTCCACTTGCAGTGGAGTGACTACACCGTTTTTCTGGGTGTAGTACCCCTTTTGTGGCACCTACATAGTGGGGTGCCACATAAGCAGGCATACACACACACAGTAGTCATTGTTTTGGTACCTTTTACTGATGACAGGGTAACAGGTACAGTCCAGAGCAGTAACCAGGTCCCCGGTGCAATTTGGGACTTTCACCTTAAAGAGTTGTGAGGCCTCTTCTGCCACTGTGTACTGTGGTTTTGGGGTAAGTTCTGCCTCTGACTGAACTCGTCGCTCCTTCTTCCCTCCCAGGGCTTTACTCTATAACTGACTATGAGGTCCTTCTGCGGGGTCCCGATTCTTCCCTTGGCCCCTGGTCCTGTGCTTGGTCAGTTTCGAGTGTCTCTTACTGTGCTTTCCTCAGGGGGTTAATTCCTCCTGGTCCTTCTGGGCTTTTCCTGCTGCAGTGAATGCGTATCAGAGTCGGACTCCGGTGTCCGGGTGAACTAAAGGGACACCAGGTATGTTCCCTTCTTTTAATTCCCTGTTTTCTCCACTGGCCTCCGACCCTCTTCCCAGGGTGCAGCACAGCTGGGTCAGTGTTCCCTGGTCCTGGGCCTGGCTCTACCTCAGCGACCAGCTCCTTCACTCCTGCTCTCTCCTCTCTCTGGAACTAACTAACTGACTAACTGGACTAACTGACTCCTCCCCTCAGGCCTGGATCTTATATAGGGGAACTGGCTTATGGCAGCCAGTAGAGCTCCCCCCTTCAGGTCTGGGGAGGAAGGTGTTGTGTGCTGTGCGTACCAAGGTGTAAATCCCTCCTTGCTCCGGTGGATCCTGTAGCAATCCCCTGCAGGGGTGCCACACATACAGTAGAGCTCATGGTGTTCAGCGCTGCTGTCAGTCAGCCTCTTATTTGTGTATCTGGTTGTGTCACACTGGCGGCAGCGCTCAGCTGGTTTTGTATTAATGCAGCAAAGTGGAGCCGCAGCTAGGGATCGTTTGTGGTTGGAATAAGGTGACTGAGTGTGGTAAAAGTGTGTGTGTACAGAGGTTTTGCTGACTCCAGGGTTATCAGCTGCTTTACTAAACTGACAGCCAGGTCATTGTCTTGCACTTCCTTCCAACCGAAGTGTGGCAACGGGTTCACCTTTCTTGCAGGATGGTCTTTACGGGTTTGTTGGCACTGAGTTACTCTTAAAGGTACCTTTTACATGCCGCTACAGAAGGTTGGAAACCACCGGGTGTCGGTGACAATTGTATCTTGTACCGCCAAAACACCGCGAGGTAGCGGCGTGTAATTCAGGTTGTTGCCACCGGTCACTGTCGACACCTGTCTTTCAGCAGTGCTCAAAAACAGGTAGATTTAAACCTTATGGTAGCGGCGTGTAATCGAGGAACAGGAAGGTATTTTCGTCACCTAGTGAACTCCCTGGGGCGTGACACAGCCTCCGGGATACCGCGCCCCATCAGCGATCATTGGTGGAAGCTCCTGTGTTACGGTTGGTTGTCCCTGCATAGGGCGGCATATTTAAGGAGCTGACCAGTCACACTACACAATTGCAATAGCATCATGTATTAGCCAACCTTCCTGCGCTGGCTGGCCAATCATGATGCTATTACATTGTCCAATCATCGTACGAGCATCTCGTAATCCACAACTCTGGCACGCCTATGTGTTATCCCTGCTGCCCCAGGTCCGCCCATATTACCTTGTGGTAGCGGCGTGTAAATCAGGGAAGGTGCTCTACAGAAGGTAACCTGCGTCACCCGTCGGTGCTTCCAGGGATAGAAAAAACCTACTGTGGAGCACCTTGTAGCGGCGTGTAAATGCGGTATCAGGTACCGTTAGGAACCGTTGAAACGTGCTCGTGCACGTGAGACACCCGGTGGTTTCCAACCTTCTGTAGCGGCGTGTAAAGTTACCTTAACTGATGGAATGCAGGTGTTTCAACCAGAGCTGTGGTGCATGAGGTACTCGGTCACCGGGGCTTCTGTGTGGGATGTCACGGGTGGTCGGTATCCCCGGTGCCGTGCCCTGGCGAACAACTATACCAGGTGTTGATGGTAAACGGTGGGGGTAAAAGGGGTTATTTACAGGGGAACGTGACGCCACCTGTAGAGTCCGGTAAGGTGGTACCGGCGCTGCCAGCCGGCCGCTGAGGTGATGGAGGGGGCAGCGGTGTGTGGTACAGCTCCCCACAGGTGGAGCTTTACCTCAGGGCAGCTATGATGGTGGTGAGACGGTGAGGGAGGACAGTGATGTTAATGGTGGTGCAGTTCTTACCCTCTGCTGTTGATGTTGATGATGTTAAGTCCTTTGAGCTGCGGCAGGAAGAATAACAGAAACCGTTTCCATTTTAACTTTGCTTTACTCGGTACCGGCTGATGGCATAACAATACACGGTACAGTTTGGTTTAGGGTGTTGTTACCAACTCAGGATTTCTCTTAAGGAGTCTTTAGATGTTCTTTCTCTGTCTTTCAGGGTTTCTATTCTCTTTCTAGATCTTTCTCTCTTTCCCACCTTTGAAGAGCTCCCCCGCCAGTCCTACGGTCTGTTTCTAGGAGATAAGGTCTGTCCACTACCCGGTCCGGACAGGGCAACCCAAGACTACAAAGTTCCCTTCCAGCACCGCCGTAAATGTCTGTCCCTTTTTATTTCTCCTAGTGTCCTGAACCGGTTTTCAGTCCTGAGGGGAGAGGTACCTTTGTGGTGCTGTCAGCAACCCGGTCCTGTTGGGCCTGCAGCTCGTCGGCTTCGCAGTCAGGGCTGAACTCCTGGCTGCCTCGGTTGTCCGTGTCACCTGTGTACCCTCAACATGACCAGCTGGCTCCTACCAGTTCTGGTCCGTTGCCATCTGTCCTGGGCCCCCTCATAAAGATGGGGTACCCTCCACTCAGCTGAGCCGCCAGGCGTGACCACACTGTCTGCCTTCCCAAGCCGTCTGAGGTAAATTCTTAACTGTCACTCTACTCTATCCTAAGCTCCGCCCACCACCTGTGGAACCTACTATATTACAGTTCCCCCTACTCTAAGTGGTGCGGTCCTAAGTGAGTGCTAAAAATAGACTCCATAAGGTTGAAATCCTAACCTAGCAACTTACAAGGAAAAACACATTTTATATTCAAGTGTAATACCATTCTGTGGCGCATACCCGCAGGGGCGCCACACAGGTAACTCCACTTCTTCTAGTATGGCGCCCTGCTCACACAGGTAGCCACAGACTTCTCTAATGCACAGTTGGGTTTCCACGGCAGGTACCTATTACATGCAACATCTTCCACCCGGCACAGTAGGGGGAGCACCACTAGTTGACCTTAGGCAAGATCCCCTATAAATACTGCTACTGGGGGAGGAGTTAGTCAGAGTGTGCAGATGCTAAGAGAGGGATTTTAAGGGAAAATCCAAATATTATAGTGAGGTTCTCCGACAAGGGGGGGTCGGTAGTGGTGCTAGATGTGAATTTATATAAAAAAGAGGTTTTGAACATTTTACAAGATGCCGGCACGTACCGCCCTTTGTCGGGGGATCCTACTAAACAATTCCATCAGGACTTAAATAATTTATTGTCCACGGGTATCACCCTGGGAGCAATAGATAATAAAATGAAAGAATTTCTCTTGACATCAGAACCTGTATGCCCTGTATTTCATGCCCTCCCCAAGACCCACAAGGGGGTGTTCCCCCCCCTCCCCTACGCCATATTGTTGCGGGAATTGGGTCCCTATACGAGGGGTTGTCTGGGTGGGTGGACGCCAAACTTCAGGTCTTGGTGGAGGGCATGAGAGGAAGAATAAAAGACACTAAACATCTCCTGCAAAGTCTCAGGCATGTAAAATGGAATAAAGATTCAAAATGGATTACAGTCGATGTGATCCAGCTTTATTCTTCTATCCCCCATGGAAAAGCTATATCTGTCCTGGGTGACATTTTAATGAAGACGGATGTGTTTGATGATGGTGAGAAGGAATTCCTCTTACTTAGTGTGGAACATCTACTCAATAGAAATTTTTTTAAGTTTGATGGTCAATTTTTCATTCAGCACTTAGGTTGTCCAATGGGAGCTAAGTTTTCTCCTAATTTGGCTAACCTATATATGATGAGGTGGGAGGAGGATTTTATTTATAACTTGAACAGTCCCTTTGTGAGAAAAACGAGATGGTACGGGAGATACATCGATGACATGATTTTTATCTGGGATGAGTCGTCTGATGTGTCTCTCGTGCCCTCACATTCTGCTGTCCCCTCTCCTATTCTTTCCCCTTCTGATTTTTTGAACTATCTCATGGATAACAGCTATGGATTATCTTTCACCATAGATGTCCATTCACCGGATGCTCCCTACTTGGATGTTTTATTGAGAGGAGACCCAGTGGGAGGGGCCATTGATACATCCTTATATAGGAAACCCATTAGTGGCAACTCATCGTTACATGCCCATAGTTGCCACCCCAAGCATGTTGTTATGAATCTCCCTGTTGGGGAATATGTTAGAGCTAAGCGTATCTGCTCAAAGGAAGCAGATTACCAAAAAGAAGTGAAAGTCATCTCCAACAGACTGCGGAAGAGAGGTTATAGAAAGTGGATGTTGACCAGGGCACAGGAAATATGTGATAGGAGAGGAAGGGATGAATTGCTGGAGGATAAACATCGCAGAACAGTATTGAAGAGGAACACCATTAGTAAAGACATGACAGTACAACGATTTGGTGAACAAAACAATAACATTCCTACTTTTGTGACATCATATAGTAGTGATTTCCTCGCCATCAAATCTCTATTGAACAAATACGTTCCTATCCTTTTTCAGGATGATATCTTAAATAAAATTCTTTCTAATGGTTGGAGATCAGTAGCCAGAAAGTCACCAAGTATAGGTAATCTGGAGTCCCCTAGCGTATTTTCCAGCCTGAAACAGAGTAAACCTACATGATTAGCAACTAGAGGCTCTTACAAGTGTGGGGGAACAAGGTGCAACTTGTGCTCACACATTGCAGTAACAAAGAATTTTCAGAATAACATCACAGGAAAAAGATTTAAGATTCGATCTTACATTAACTGCAACACAACTCATGTGGTTTACCTTGCTACTTGCAGTTCATGTAAAGTCAGTTATGTAGGATGCACTATGCGCACCCTAAAGATCAGATTATCGGAGCATATGAGATCTGCTAATCCTAATTCTAAGGGCCGCTTTACACACACCAACTTCTGTGACCAACTTCTGAACAGATCTCTGGTTGCAGTGAAATCATGGACACATTGTTACATTTGTACACAGCCACAAAATCTAACAATGTGTCCATGATTTCACTGCACCCAGAAATCTGTTCAGAAGTTGGTCACAGAAGTTGGTGTGTGTAAAGTGGCCCTAAGTCTACCAGAACAAATATGTCTGGACTATCCAGACATTTTCGAGATCATCACTCAGGAGATTTGTCCACATTAATTGTTAATGGTATTGAGCGAGTGGTCCGTCCTTTCCGTGGAGGAAATTGGGAACGTTTATTGCATAATTGTGAATTATACTGGATAATGCAATTGGACATTCGTTACCCTAATGGAATGAATTAAGAAAATGATAGCTTCTACTTCTATTGATTATGTCTCTTTGGATATACCAACCATAACTTAGGCACTTAGTTGATTATGACACAAACGGCAACCCATTTGTGAGCCTGCATGGGGAGAGAGTTATAATTTTTTTTTTTTTTTAACGGATTAAACATTTTCAGAGTGTTAATATGTTGGAGGTTGTACAGTATAGTAATATTTGTATTGTGCTATGGGCTATATCATATAATTTTTATGAGTTTTTTGTTTTAATGGTAAATATGACATATTGTGAGCCCCTATAGGGAGAGTGAAATCTTGAAACCGTGTGTTTTTTTTTTTTTTTTTTAATTAAAGGATTAAACATTTCAGAGTGTTAATATGTTGAAGGTTGTACAGTATTTGTATTGTGCTATGGGCTATATCATATAATTTTTAAAAATTTTTGTTGATGGCAAATATGACATATTGTGAGAGTGAAATCTGGAAATCGGGATTCAAACATATATTTAGAAAAATGCTGAGTAATTTGCCTTATAAATATATCGGTTTAACCCCTTAGTGACGAAGAAACTTGTCATTTTTCATTTTCGTTTTTTTGCTCCTCGGCTTCCAAGAGCCATAACTTTTTTATTTTTCTGTCGACACAGACATATGACAGCTTGTTTTTTGCGGGACGAGTTGTACTTTCAGATGCAATCATTTGTTTTACCATATAATGTGCAGGGAAATTGCAAAAAAATTCCAAGTGCAGTGAAATTGCAAAAAAAGTGCAATTACACGTTTGTTTTTTGGGTTTTGTAGTCGCCGTGTTCACTATATGGTAAAACCGACATGACCGTGTGATGCCTCGGGTCAGTACGAGTTTGTAGATACCAACCATGTATACCTTTATTGGTATCTAGGTGATGGAAAAAAAATCAAAAGCATGAATAAAAAAACATTGCACTTTTTGCGCCATGTTCTGCGACCCGTAACGTCCTCATTTTTCGGGATCTGGGGCTGGGTGACAGCTTATTTTTACGTCTCGAGCTGATGTTTTTAATGATACAATACTAGGGTGGATTTTTTAGCATTGTTGCAGTGACCAAAAAAAGGTAATTTTGCGTTTGAACCATTTTTTGCGCTACGCAGTTTATGGCTCTCATTATTTGATTTTTTATATTGATAGATCCGGCAATTCTGAACGCGGGCGATTCCAAATATGTGTATTTTATTTATTTTTTTAATACTTTTATTGTGGATGGGACAAAAGCGGGGTGATTTGAACTTTTATGTTTTTTTTTTTTTTCAACTTTGTAAAAACTTTATTTGCTTATTGATTCTTACTTTTACACAGCCCCTGTGAGAGGCATGCAGCTGCACAGTCTGATCGCTTCTGACACATACAGATGAGCTGCAGCTCATCTGCATCTGTCAGAATCGCGGACCTGTTGTGGTTGGCAGCCCCTGCCAACCACAACCCGGAAGTGCTCCGTGACAAGCTCCGGGGTCAAGCCAGGACCCCGGCCTGTCACGTCAGCACGGGAGGTCCCGCGATACTATCGCGAGATCTCCCCTGGAGCCGGGTAAGCGCGCGCTGCACGCTCCTGCTCCCTTAGATCCCGCTCTGAGAGATTGTTGGCGGGATCTAAGGGGTTAAAAAGTGCCGATCGGCGGCGGGACCGATTGGAGCTGTTGCTCCCACATCTCAGCTGCTGTGAACAGCTGAGATGTCGGAGCTTTGATGTGAGCTCCGTGCAGGAGCTCACATCAAACTCCCCCTAGTGGCAGCCGACTTATATATACGGCAGGCCGTCACTAAGGGGTTAATATAGAGCAATGCAAGTAAATAAATAAAAAATATAAAATAAAAATAACAATCACAAGACACCATACGCTACTTGTAGAGTATATATATAATAAGTGCAGGAATCCCACTGGTGCTTTCTCCATGCATTCCAAATGAATGTAACTTGGGGATTAGCACCTGCCAGCCATAGTAAATAATTAATAACAACAAACATAATATAAATAATATATAAATATTCATAACAGATAAATAAAGGTATAAATAATATTTACACTAATAGAATATTAACCTTTAATTTAATAATATTATTTACTGCATATTTACAATTATAAAGATTAAGTATATAATAGTAATAAGATCTTTGGTCATATTCCCTTTAATGGGGTTGTTTGGCCAAATTGTCATTGAAATACAGCCATATAAAAAAATTTTCTCTCTCCATTTACCATTCATATTGCAGCTTCTTGTAGAAAGTCTCGAGTATAACATCACTTTATAAGAAACTAGTAAAAAGGCCCGATGCAATTGCATCGGGAGCGCGGTGAAATGAATTGTGTGTATACAGGCGGGTCAGTGGGTAGCAGAGTATACAGGCGCGTCTGTGGGTAGCAGAGTATACAGACGGCTGTGAGGGTAGCAGATTATACAGGCGGCTCTGTGGGTAGCAAAGTATACAGGCGGCTCTGTGGGTAGCAGAGTATACAGCCAGCTGTGTGGGTAGCAGAGTATATACAGGTAGCTCTGTGAGTAGCAGAGTATACAGCCGGCTGCGTGGGTAGCAGAGTATAAACAGGTGTCTCTGTGGGTCACAGAGTATACAGGCAGCTGCATGGGTAGCAGAGTTATATACAGGTAGTTCTGTGGGTAGCAGCTTTTTGGGCGTGATGGCAACCTTAATGGGCATCAAGGTGGGTGGAGAGGTGATGTGACGTAATTGCTGTCACCACCGACTTCTTCTATGAGAGCTGCGTACTTCTAGAGTGGAGGAAATAGGGGCGTGTCCTTGCTGTGAGGTAAATTTCGTGAAAGCGCATGCGCAGTGACGGAAGGTTAGTGCGGCCGTGCAGTGTGAATGGCATTACAACTGTGCTTGGTGTGACTGGGGGTAGCGGTGGCGCTCGAGCGCGCCATCGCTCGTGGGGCTGTGAATGGCGACGTAACCATTGGGGACGTGGCTGCGGATCGCGGTGGCGCGCAAGCGCGCCACCACTCGCGAGTCTGAGTCTGTGAATAGCGGCTCGCGAAGGCGCTGTGCGCCATCGCTGGCGACAGTGCCGCGGTGCATGGCGGAATAGCGGTACAACATTGGTGATTATATATATAGATACCTACAGCAGTACCGGTGTGCAGCGGTGTGAGTGTGCAGCTATGGCGAAATCCAGGAGGGGGCCGGGGGACAGCGGGCATGAAGGGGCCAGGGAAGAGCGACCGGGTGCGGGCAGGAGGGGGCTGGTGAAGAGTGGCCAGGTGCGGGCAGGAGAAGGCCAGGGAAGAGCGGGCGGGTGCGGGCAGGAGGGGGGCCCCTCCTGGCCGCACCCAAGCGCTGTTCCCTGGCCCTCTCCTGCCTGCAGCAGAGTGCTTAGCAGAGTATGCGGGGCTCATTGGTTAGCAGAGTATACGGGGGCTCAGTGGTTAGCAGAGTATATGCTGGCTGAGTAGTTAGCACTGTATACGGAGCCTCAGTGGTTAGCACTGTATAGTGGGTCAGTGGTTGGCACTGTATATTGTGGCTCAATAATGAGAACAGTAATGTGGCTGAATGGTTAGCACTGTATATGGTGAGTCAGTGATTAGCACTGTATGGTGGCTCAGTGGTTGGCACTGTATATGGTGGCTCAGTGGTTAGCACAGTATGGTGGCTCAGTGGTTAGCGGTGTATATGATGGCTCAGTGGTTAGCACTGTATATGGTGGCTCAGTGGTTAGCACTGTATATGGTGGCTCATTGGTTAGCACTGTACACGGTGGACTCAGTGATTAGCGCAGTATGGTGGCAGAGTGGTTAGCACTGTATATGGTGGCTCAGTGGTTAGCACTTTATGGTGGTTCAGTGGTTGGCAATGTATATGATGGCTCAGTGGTTAGCACAGTATGGTGGCTCAGTGGTTAGCAGTGTATATGGTGGCTCAGTGGTTAGCACAGTATGAGGGCTCAGTGGTTGGCAATGTATACGGTGGCTTAGTGGTTAGCACTGTATAAGGTGACTGAGTGGTTAGCACAGGATGGTGGCTCAGTGGTTAGCACAGTATGGTGGCTCAGTGGTTAGCACAGTATGGTGGCTCAGTGGTTAGCAGTGTATTTGGTGGCTCAGTGGTTTGCATAGTGTGATGGCTCAGCAGTTTGCACAGTGCAGTGACTCAGTGGTTTGCAGAGTGTGGTGGCTCAGTGGTTTAGCACTGTGCGGTGGCTCAGTGGTTAGCATGGAGGCAGAGTGGTCAGCGCAAGATGGAGGCAGAGTGGTCAGTGCAAGATGGAGGCAGAGTGGTCAGCACAAGATGGAGGCAGAGTGGTCAGCTCAAGATGGGGGCAGAGTGGTCAGCGCAAGATGGGAGCAGAGTGGTCAGCGCAGAATGGGGGCAGAGTGGTCAGCGCAGGATGTAGGCTGGATGGTCAGCACAGGATGGCGGCTCGGTGGTCAGTACAGGATGGAGTGGTCAGCGCAGGATGGAGGCTCCGTGGTCAGCAGAGGATGGAGGCTCAGTGGTCAGTGAAGGATGGAGGCTCGGTGGTCAGCGCAGGATGGAGTGGTCAGCAGACGATGGAGGCTGAGTGGTCAGTGCAGGATGGAGGGCTCATTAGTCAGCGCAGGATGGAGGCTCGGTGGTGAGGGCAGGATGGAGGCTAGTTGGTCAGCCCAGGATGGAGGCTCGGTGGTCAGCGCAGGATGGAGTGGTCAGCAGAAGATGAAGGCAGAGTGGTCAGCGCAGGATGGAGGGCTCAGTGGTCAAGCGCAGGATGGAGGGTCAGTGGTCAGTGCAGGATGGAGGGTCAGTGGTCAGCGCAGGATGGAGGCTCAGTGGTCATCAGACGATGGAGGCTCAATGGTCAGTGCAGGATGGAGGCTCAGTGGTCAGCACAGGATGGAGGCTCAGTGGTCATCAGACGATGGAGGCTCAGTGGTCAGCACAGGATGGAGTGGTCAGCAGACGATGGAGGCTGAGTGGTCAGCGCAGGTTGGAGGGCTCAGTGGTCAAGCGCAGGATGGTGGCTCAGTGGTCAGCGCAGGATGGAGGCTCAGTGGTCAACACAGGATGGAGGCTCAGTGGTCAGCGCAGGATGGAGGCTCAGTGGTTAGCGCAGGATGGAGGCTCAGTGGTCAGCGCAGGATGGAGGCTCAGTGGTCATCAGACGATGGAGTCTCAGTGGTCAGTGCAGGATGGAGGCTCAATGGTCATCAGACGATGGAGGCTCAGTGGTCAGCGCAGGATGGAGGGCTCAGTGATCAAGCGCAGGATGGAGGCTCAGTGGTCAGCGCAGGATGGAGGGCCAGTGGTCAGGGCAGGATGGAGGGGCAGTGGTCATCAGACGATGGAGGCTCAGTGGTCAGCGCAGGATGGAGGCTCAGTGGTCAGCACAGGATGGAGGCTCAGTGGTCATCAGACAATGGAGGCTCAGTGGTCAGCACAGGATGGAGTGGTCAGCAGACGATGGAGGCTGAGTGGTCAGCGCAGGTTGGAGGGCTCAGTAGTCAAGCGCAGGATGGAGGCTCAGTGGTCAGCGCAGGATGGAGGCTCAGTGGTCAGCACAGGATGGAGGCTCAGTGGTCAACGCAGGATGGAGGCTCAGTGGTCAGCGCAGGATGGAGGCTCAGTGGTCATCAGACGATGGAGGCTCAGTGGTCAGCGCAGGATGGAGGCTCAGTGGTCATCAGATGATGGAGGCTCAGTGGTCAGCGCAGGATGGAGGCTCAGTGGTCATCAGACGATGGAGGGCTCAGTGGTCAGCGCAGGATGGAGGGCTCAGTGATCAAGCGCAGGATGGAGGCTCAGTGTTCAGCGCAGGATGGAGGGCCAGTGGTCAGTGCAGGATGGAGGGCCAGTGGTCAGGGCAGTATGGAGGGGCAGTGGTCAGCGCAGGATCGAGGCTCGGTGGTCAGTGCAGGATGGAGGGCCAGTGGTCAGGGCAGGATGGAGGGGCAGTGGGCGGTGAGCGCAGTATGGAGGGGCAGTGGTCAGGGCAGGATGGATCCCCCCTGCCATCCTGTCTGAGGTGCAGCCGGTGTAGAAAAGCCAGGAAGTAATGAGCAGTCATGTGATGGGCGGGCTGAAAAGCCTGTCACATGACCGCGGATAACCAGGGAGCGGAGGGTGAGACGGGGACGGGGATGGGTAATGGAGGGGTTGGGGGGGGTAATGGAGCGGTGGGGGGTGCAATGTAGCGGTGGGGGCCGCAATGGAGCGCTGGGGGCCGCAATGGAGCGGTGGGGGCCACAATGGAGTGCTGGGGGCCGCAATGGAGCTGTGGGGAGCGGGGAGAGTGCGATGGAGCAGCGGGTAGCGGTGGGATAGTCCCTGGCTGTGGCGACATGTAATATCCAAGATGGCGCCGAAATCTCGCGAGATTTTGGACGTCATCTTGGAAATTACATGTCGCCGTAAGGAGAGCGGTACTGCAGCTTCATGGCGTCACCGAGGCCCCCCTCGGTGATAGAGCAGGGAGGGGCAACAGAGACCTCTCGGAGTCCGCGAGGCGGCTCGCGATGACGCAATGCGTCATCGCTCGCGGCGGGGCGGACGGGTGGGCAGCGGAGACTGCTCGCGATGATGCTACGCGTCATCGCTCGCAGTGGCGCAAAGGAGTCTGGGATTCGGCTACAGTGCCCGAATTCCAAACTCCCGATTATATAAGTAGATAAAATTGTATATTTATGTGTCTTTACTGGGTCATTTACTGGGTCAGGCAAACTAATAGTTAAGATCCTTCACTGATTGGTATCATCTGTGCATGGGAGTTCACTTTTTTTTAATTGTATATATGTCTGTATTTCCATTTTGAATGTTGCTGATGATTAAGGAGGCTAGTTCCTCCGAAACGCGTCCAGCGGCACCCCTGTGCCCTGTGATGATTTTATGATTTCACAATAAAAGGAATATGAAGCATGCCACTGGATCATCTCATTTCTTATGACATCAATCCAAGGACACACGAGATGGCCTGGCAGATCATCATGGCAAAATCAGAAATCCATGTGGTCTTGAACGCCTATCACAACCAGACTGGTCACTTCGGATGGAAGAAGCTAGAGGTGCTAGTGAGAGATAGGTTCTTTTGGGTCAGCATGCGGACATCTATTGAGAGATGGTGTAAGAATTGTAAACCCTGCAGCCTAAGAAGAAAGGACTTACAGAGCCAGAAAGCCCAGCTTTATCCCATCGTAACAAAGCAACCTCTGGAAATAGTATCCTTGGACCATGTAAAACTAACTCCAAGTAGATCCGGCTACACTTACACGTTGACCATGGTAGACCATTACTCGAGATTCTTAATGGTTGCCCCCGTAAAAGACTTGACAGCTGCAACTGCTGCTAGAACATTCCAAAATGTCTTCTGCAGACCATTGGGATATCCTGAACAGTTCCTAAGAGATCAAGGATCAGCCTTCGAAGCGGAGATCTTCCAAGAGCTCTGACACATATATGGGTGCAAAAAGATCACAACAACCCCAGATCATCCACAAGCTTCGCTTTTCCTACGCCCCTTCTTAGGACAATATCCCCTCATGAGTGAGGAGATATGTAGTGACAGAGTGGGACATCACCTCCTCGCTAGGACAGCATGGACTAGCCTGTTGTGAGGTCTGCTCGGGTGCCCCCCCCCCCCCCGCTTACCTTCCTCCCCCCTTCCTTGTTTCCCTGATCTTTCCTCTCTCATACTTGTCTTTTTCCCATATGTTCTTTTTGTCTTTGAAATATTGCAAAGCTTGATTTGTAATGATTTTCTACAAGGGCCTGCTCCCGTGCCATAGGGAGATAGGTCGTGTTTCATTTCCTTCTGTTTAAAACAAAATTCATTTTCTCTTCTTTGAATAAAAATATATTGGTTAAAAATCAATGACATGCTGAAGATCCTACCATTAGAAGAAAGAAACCAATTGCCGGAAAATCTAATTGATTTGGTTGACATGTACAACCACATTCCAGTAAACTCTACAAACTGTACACCTGCATACCTGATGAGAGCCCGTACAGGAAAGTAGTGGATCCTGAAGCAGATAACACTATTTCAAATTGGAAAACCCATCGCCTAGAACAATACAAAAAGGTTCAAGCCAGTGTTGAAGATAACCTGGAGAAATCCTGTGAAAAACAAGAAAGGGACTATAACAGACATGCTCCAGCAGAACCAATAACACCTGGAAGTATTGTCCTCAAGAGAAAAAGAACTAGACACAAGTTAGATGATCGGTGGGAACAGGAACCCTACATCCTATTAGATTCTGGATATGACATCAGCAAAGTCTGCCTTATCAGCAAGGATGGTGGAAAAAACCACACAGACTGTATCCAGGGATCACATAAAGAAGTGTCCAACAGGGGTCTTGGCAGCTAATGGCGCCGGCTGTTTCAGCGGGGAGCTCCAGCAGGCTCAGGCCATTTCTCACTCTTATCGCGGCACAAACAGCCCGAAAACAGCTCTGCTATATTTGGGCTGCTTCCTGCTCCCGGTAACATGCCTCGCAGACCCGCAAACAAGCTGAACTCACCGCCCAGGATGACTGACTACTATGGCAGGGAAGGGGCACAGAGCTCCAAGATGGCGCCGGCGTCCCGCTCCAGATCAGTGTCCTCCCACTCTTCTAAGGACATCAGTGAGGTGAGAGTTGCGGAGGAGGAGGGAATACCGCTAACGGCAGCTACTATGGAGAGATTACTAGCTTCCTGCACACAGCTCTGCATGAAGACTTTAAAGGCATGCTGAGTGAGCTTAAGGGCCATGTCACACACACAGGTAATTGTGCAGATATTGTTGGCAGATCTCTGGTTGCAGTGAAATCATGGACAGATTGTCCCATTTTGTTGCTGTGTACAATGGAACAATCTGTCCATGATTTCACTGCAACCAGACATCTGCCAACAATATCTGCACAATTATCTGTGTGTGTGACGTGGCCCTTATAGAGAGGTCCAAGTGCTTGGAAAGCGCACAGACCATTCAGAACATAAGATGACTGACTTTGCTGCTGCACATAATGGTCTGGCTGACAGTGTGGTGGCATTGGAGGACAAAATGACTACTCATAAGCTGAAACTGTGGGATCTTGGAGATAGATCTCGCAGATCTAATGGGAGGCTCAGGGGGATACCAGAAAGTGTTAAAGTCTCGAAGCTGCCATCTTTCTTTACTGATTTCTTGTCTGCTGTTCTGCCTGACACCCCACTTGCTTCACTTGAGATTGCTAGGATCCACAGGGTCCCAAAGCCTACTCATGTCCATAACGATTTACCTAGCGATGTTCTGGCATGTGTGCATTCCTATAAGACTAAGGATGAATTTATGCAAGCAATTAAATCTTGTCCATATCTGCAGGATCCTTTTGCTAAAGTGGCAGTTTTTCCTGATTTATCTGCTGGGACTCTAGAAGGAGAGAATTCGTTCCAATGTGCAAAGTTTTGAGAGACAACCACATTCTTTATAGCTGGGGATTCCCGGTAAAAGTACGGTTTTCTTACGACGACAACAGATATGTCTTCAACTCCCCAAGAAATTGGATAAAGCCCTCCGGGAATGGAAACTCTCCCCCCATTGCCTGAAGCATCGTCCCGATCCGCACGTGGTCCTTCACAAAGGAAGCTGTCCTCGGGATGGAGGTCGGCTACATGACTGACTAGACTTGTTTTTTTCTTCCTGTTTTAAGCTGTTCGGTACAGTTTCTGATGGCCGAGCCTGTGGGGGCTTCTCCCCTGTCTTTTATACCAGCTTGGCATTGTCCAGAGGAGTGGTGGTCCCACTTTCTCGATGGACATGAGTGCCTGTTTGGCCCCCCTAGCAAAGAGAACTTATTCTCTGCCTCTTTGGTTTACATATGTGTTCTCACAAGTGTTTTTATATGTATATTATGTTTGCCCTCTTTGTCCTTTCTCCTTTCCAAGATGCTTTACTTTCCCTGGAGATCATCGGTTACTTCACACAAGAAATAGGTTGCTGGTCTACTATTTACCATGTCTGTAAAGTTAGTATCACTAAATGTGAATGGGTTAAATTCACCATATAAGAGATCTATGATGTGGAGGGAAGCCCGAGTCTTGAAAACTGATATTTTTTTGTGTCCAGGAGTCTCACTAAGAGAGGATAATTCTCTGGTGGTACACCGTTTGTTTCCTATAGCACTATTTCCTAATAATAAAGCGAAAACAGCTGGGGTGTGTATATTTGTTAAAAATTCCATAGCCTTCCATCTGCTCAAGGATATTTGTGATCCTGACGGACGTTTTATCATTATGTCTTGTGATATTCATGGGATGAGATATACTATTGTGAATTTATATGCTCCAAATCACTCTCCCATCAAATTTCTCCGAGAGGTATTGAATAGGCTGAAGGAGTGGCCGGATGGAAGGTTGGTTATTTGTGGAGATTTCAATATAATTCCTTCTTATGATCTGGATTGCTCAGATAAGCCGGATGTTATAAGGAAAAATATCAACAGGCTCTGTAAAGAAAACCACTTACATGATATTTGGAGGTATCTGCATGCTGCGGAGAGAGACTATTCCCACTATTTGTATAGACACAAGTCTTACTCAAGAATTGTTTTTTTCCTTGTGGACAGCGGACAACTTCATAATTGTGTCTCGGCTGAAGTGGGTTTGCTCTCCTGGTCGGATCACGCGCTGGTCAGTCTTGAGATCTCCATAGCGTGCAGACCTCGTCCTCAGTGGTAGTGGAGATTAAACCCAGCTGTGTTGTCCCATCAGAAAATTTGAAGCGAGATTGAAAAGAACTTGTTGGATTTCTTCGCTATTAATGATAATGGGAAGGTAAGGGACGAGTCCCTGTGGGAAGCTCCTCTTAGCTGCTCCTGGCTGCCTGTAGCTATGCTGTGACCCTCTCTTCCTGCTTGTAAGTCTTTTATCAGTATAGCAGGCAGCTCGAGCCCATCCCGGGCACCACTCCTCTGGCTACTGTCCCTGAGCTCTCCCTTGCTGCTGTGACTCCAGGTGATTTGGTGTGGCCGGGAGATATGGAGTCTCCCGCCCTCCGGTTTTGGCTGCTGGGCCTGTAGCACCCTCACAATCTCGGACTCTGGTGTCTGTTTCAGGTGCTCTGCTCTGGGGTGAGTCGGTAAATGGCTCCGTTCCCCAGGCCCTCTTCTCTACTTCCTCAGACCCTCTCCTACAGATCCCTCAAAGCTTTCTACTCTCTGCCCTCGGACGAGCATAGCATTGCTCCAGTTCGCAGGATGTCTTCACAGTCCTCCTAGGAACTGAACTCACTAACCCCACCACCAGACTAGAATTTATAGGGAAGCTCCCCTGAACCCAGGTTAGAGCTCCCCCTTCTGATCTGGAGTCAGGAAAGGTATTGCATGCTGTGGGTTTACCTGGTGTGGATACCTCTTTCTGCTTCCAAGCATGACATTACTCCCTGGGGGAGGCAACGCCACTGTGGCAACCAGACTCTTGGGTGCCACATTTCCCCCCTAGTGTAATTCAGTACTCCTGGATTGAGGAAAAATTTTTAGAAAGCATAGCAATACAAAAGTGTACAAAGTCTCAAAAATGAAAAATTGCAAAAAACAATAAAAATATAAGAAACACAGTCAATACGGCGCTTGGTCCTACCACCGTAGGCTAATGGTGAATTATACACAAATTGTGTTGGCCACAACCAGTCTTGTTGGTCCATGTTTAAAGTAAATGTTCAAGAATATGCGAAAGTTCATACAGTAAGTCCTGTAGGCACGGTACGCTTGGTGGTTGCTTATTTACACAGTTGCATGAAAATAAAACACATTTACATTTGAATATGGCTTACTTGTCCACTTAACTTACTATCAATCCCTGTAACATGCTGGGATCTGACCTATGTTACTATGGGTGGATCTACGCAGTACAGGTACCTCTCATTGTCTGTTTTGGTCTCTAGTGTCTACTGCTAGGGTAGTGGGTGCACTATCCACTATTCTACGTGTGGACCTATGTAGCATGAGTATACCAGAGTGTTGCCTTAGATGTTGGGAAGATGGTTTATACGGTCCGCGCTGCTGCCCCAATGGAATCACGAGGAATGCAAGGTTTCAAAAGTATCAATCTCCTTTATTCCACCAACGCGTTTTGGCACCTATCCTGGCACCTTCATCAGGGTATACCCTCTCTTATTCTACTGCAGCTGGTGGGTCTTCAGGTCTTTCTTGAGGTGGTTCTTGAGTCTCAGCGGGTTCAGGTATGATATGTTTGGGAAAATTCAATACCGGGACTACTATTGCTCCATTTATCTAAGTCCTCGTTTTGGGAAAGTCTCCAAGTATTGTATGAATCATTTCTTCTTGTTGTTCTATGGGTTGGGGTGGATCTTGGACTTCTTCTCTGTTTCTTAATTGGTCAGGGAATATTTTTAGATGATCTCTTGAAACTGCCACTGAGGTTTCTCCTCCATCTTTACTGATTAAGTACTTTGGTGTTGTTAAAATTTGAAGGCAACACGGTGTATGGCTCTACCTTCCACTGGTCATTCAGTTTATACATCCTTCTCTTCCTTTTCAGGACTTGCTCTCCTGGTGTTAAGGGAACTGCAGGTGCATGCTGGTTATAGGCTTTCTCTTGCCTTTCTCTTGCTTGAGACAGGTTTTTCCCTACACACTCTTGCAGTTTACGATACTGCTGTTGACATTCTGTATCCCAATCTGCATTTGGTGGGTTTGTCTCAGGGGTCAGCACTCACATGTCTAAGTCAATGGGCAACTTGCCAGGTCTTGCCCTCATCAGGTAAGCAGGGATACAGTTGGTGGAGTTCACAGGAGTTCACAGTCCACTAAGTCTGGCAACTTTTCTAGCCACATACTCCTTTCTTCCACTGGCAGTGTCTTCAGCAGGTCTATCACTACCTGGTACCTCTTCTCCACATGCAATTGGTCTGTGGATGATATGGAGTTGTTCTTAAATTCTTGCAGCCGTACATGTTGCAAAACTCTTGGAACACCTCTGCCTTGAATGTTGGACCTGGATCTGTAAGGACCTGTTCGGGGGAGCCATGGGGCCTGCATAAATGGGCTTGGAAAGCTTTAGCAGTTGTCTTCGCTGTGAGGTGTTTTACTGCCACTACTACCAAGAAACGGGAACAGTGATCTACAATTGTGAGGGCGTAGACATAGTCTGACCAGCTCAGGGTCAGCTTCACATGGTCCAAGGCTACAAGTTCAAGTGGTTGCATGTCGACAATAGGCTGTAGAAGAGCTCTCTGGCTGTCACAATCCTCCCTTTGCAGGTTGCACGGGCCACAGTCTCTGCACCACTGCTCAATGGCCTTCCTCATGCCAACCCAGTAAAATCATTCACGTAACAGCACCTCCAGCTTCTTCCACCCGAAGTGCCTTGCTCCATTGTGGTATGCCTCTAGGACCATCTGGACATCTCTATTCGGGAATACTATCTGCCCAACCAGTTCATGGGTTCGTGCATTGATATGCCCTCTGCACTTCTTACCTGCGTAGATGGATAACTTGCTCTTCTCTTTTCACAATTGTTTTGCTTCTTGTAAAGCATCTGAAGCAGGATGTGAGTCGGCTTGCTTCAACAATTCCTTTACTAAGCAGATGGCTGGGTTGCTATCTTGCGTCTCTGCCCAACCATGGTGGGGTAACGGGTTGAACATGTTTCTTGCATAACAGGCCGCTTATCTCTCACATCATGGGAACACGGGGATGCACTGGTACAGCTCTTTCTTTTCCAGCTCCTCCGGGTCTTCTTCCGTATCTGATAAGTTGAGCATCCTTGACAGCGCATCATCATTGGCGTTCTTATGCCCTTCCCGGTACTTGATAGTAAAGTTGTAATTGGTCAACCGGACCATCCATCGCTGGTCCAGTGCACCTAACATTGCGGTTTCCAAATGGGTCAGCGGATTTTTGTCCTTATAAATGATAAACTTCACTGCAGCCAATTAATGTTAAAGCGTTCTGTTACTGCCCAGACTATGGCAAGGAACTCTATCTTGAAGGAGCTATAGTTGTCAGGGTTCCTTTCTGTAGGACGGAGCTTCCTGCTGCCATAGGCAATCACTCTCGCCTTGCTTCTCTGCATCTGGGATAAGACGATTGCTTGCATCTGTGTAAAGCACAAACGGTTGGCCATAGTTGGGGTGGGCCAGGATCTCGACTCCTGTCAGGGCCCACTTTAACTGGTTGAAGAAGTCTTCTACTCTGTTGCTCCATTCACACAGAGGACTCGGGTTCTTGGCCTCCTTGGAATCGCCCACCAGGAGGTCTTGCAAAGGCACTGCCATCTTTGTGAAGCCCTTGATAAACCTCCGGTAGTAGTCTACCAGTCCCAGGAACTGTCGCACCTCTTTGATGGTAGTGGGCCTTGGCCAGTCCTTGATTACTTTGACTATAAGGGTCTGGTGCCACACCTTCAGCGCTGACCATGTGTCCTAGGTACTGTACCTTGGGCTTCAGTAAGTGGCACTTGGATGGCTTCACTTTCATGCCAAACTTAGATAATGCCTCAAATACCTCAGCCATGTGCTTCAGATGGTCTTCATACGTCTTCGAGTAGACAATGACGTCATCTAGGTACAGTAACACGGTATCAAAGTTTCTATGCCCCAGGCAACACTCCATCAACCTCTGGAACATCCCTGGTGCATTACAGAGTTCAATCGGCATGCAATTGAACTCACAGAGGCCCATCTGTGTCTTGAACGCGGTCTTTTCTCTGGCTGCCTCTGCCACGGGAACTTGCCAATATCCACTGGTGAGATCTAAGGTGGAAAAATCGTTAGCAGTTCTTAGTGCAGCTAATGACTCTTCAATTCTGGGTAACGGCTAAGCATCCTTATGTGTGATGCAATTTATCTGCCTTTAATCAACCCACATTCTCATTGTGCCATCTTTTTTTCTTTACCAGGACTAATGGAGCTGCCCAGGGGCTACAACTATCTCTGATCCTCCTTCATTTTCTGTAACATCTCTTTGGCCCATTGATAGTGAGCTGGTGGTACAGGCCGGTACCTCTCTTTAATGGGTGGATGGTCTCCAGTGGGGATGTGATGTTGTACCCTTTTTACCTGCCTAAAGTCTAAAGGATGTTTAATAAAGACAGGTTCATATTCTTGAACTACCCGGTAAACTCCATGCATTTGATGCGAAGGGGTGGAGTCAGTGCCTACGTGTAGCATCTGACACCAGTCCTCTAGCTGCCCCTCGGAGCCGTTGTCCTCCGCCTGGTCAGACTGATTCAAGGGTTCCACTGTTGTTATTGCATTGTTATTGACAGTGTACAGCTTAGCAATGGTAGCATACCGAGACAGTTTGACCTCTTCTTCTCCACAGTTTAATATACGTACAGGTATCCTACCCTTGTGGACATCAACTTCCTCTCTGGCTGTTTGGACCGTGGGCCTACTATCTGAGTACAAGGGCTCCACCAAGGCCTGATAATCTTGACCTCTAAGACCTATTGCTGCCCTACATCAGATTAACATTTCACTTTTCAGGGATATTGCAATGAGGACGGAGTAAATCTTACACTGCCAAATTCTCCACCAGACAGCTCCACTTGCTGCCTCTGCATCAAGGTCTTTATCTCTTTCTACAGGACTCTCTGCTGCCCGAGGTTGGCAGTTTCAGCAACCTGTTGGTAACAAAACAATAATCTCTCCTAGACAATTCTCAATAACATTATTGCCTAGAGTAAGCATTGGGTTGCATTCTCGTCAGTCTACATCAACAGTTATTATACCTTGGGTGGTTAGCTCTACACGGCCCACCTTAATGGATATGGATACTTCTTTGAATCCCACCTCCGTTAAGGGCTGGCCATCTGCAGCATCTACTTATATAATCGGCAGTTTTGGGATTCGGGCACTGTAGCCCAATCCCAAGATGCTTTGCGGCACTGCGAGCGATGACGCACAGCGTCATCGCGAGCCGCAGCCGCTGTAAAAAAAATACAAAAACATTTCCTCACCTCTCCCTGAGCCCCCGCCGTCTCCTGCCGTCTTCCTCCAGGCTCCCGGTGGCTCCCGCAGGCTCCCGGTGCCTGCAGAGCTCTTCTACACCAGTACAGGACCTGCGGTGATGTCAGAGTCACGTGACACCAGCTTACTCCATGGTAACCGCGGGTCACGTGACTCTGACATCAACGCAGGTCCTGAACTGCTGTAGAAGAGCTCTGCAGGCACCGGGAGCCTGCGGGAGCCACCGGGAGCCTGGAGGATGACGGCGGGAGACGGCGGCGGCTCGGGGTCAGGTGAGCATAATCTTTTTTTATTTTTTTTAACCCCTGCCTTGCTGGAGCGCCGCCACACACACCTGTATACTCTGCCACCACCACAGACACCTGTATACTCTGCCCCCACCACCACACACACACGTATACTCTGCCACCACCACACACACCTGTATATTCTGCCGCCACCACCACACACGTGTGTATGCTCTGCCACCACCCAACACACGCCTGTACACTCTGCCGCCACCACCACACACGCCTGTATACTGTGCCGCCACCACCACAGACGCCTGTACACTCTGCCACCACCACAGACACCTGTATACTCTGCCCCACCACCACACACACCTGTATACTCTGCCACCACCACACACGCCTCTATACTCTGCCACTACCACCACAGACGCCTGTATACTCTGCCGCCACCACCACAGACGCCTGTATACTCTGCCACCACCACACACGCCTGTATACTCTGCCCACCACCACACACGCATGTATACTCTGCCACCACCACACACGCCTGTATACTGCCCGCCACCACCACCACACACGCCTGTATACTCTGCCAGCCACCACCCCAGACGCCTGTATACTCTGCCACCACCACCACAGACGCCTGTAACTCTGCCACCACCACACACGCCTGTATACTCTGCCCCACCACAGATGCCTGTATACTCTCCCACCACCACACACGCCTGTATACCCTGCCGCCACCACAGATACCTGTATACTCTGCCACCACCACAGACACCTGAATACTCTGCCACCACACAGATGCCTGTATACTCTCCGCCACCACCACACACACACCTGTATACTCTGCACACCACAGATACCTGCATACTCTGCCACCACCACAGACACCTGTAAACCTGCCACCACCTCAGACACCTGTATACTCTGCCACCACCACAGACACCTGTATACTCTGCCACCACCACACATGCCTGTATACTCTGCCACCACCACAGATGCCTGTATACTCTGCCGCCACCACCACACACACCTCTATGCTCTGCCGCCACCACCACACACACCTGTATGCTCTGCCGCCACCACCACACACGCCTGTATACTCTGCCGCCACCACCACACACGCCTGTATACTCTGCCGCCACCACCACAGATGCCTCTATACTCTGCCGCCACCACCACAGATGCCTGTATACTCTGCCGCCACCACCAAGACACCTCTATGCTCTGCCGCCACCAACACACACACCTATATGCTCTGCCGCCACCCCCACACACGCCTGTATACTCTGCCACCACCACAGATGCCTGTATACTCACCCGCCACCACCACACACGCCTCTATACTCTGCTACCACCACAGATGCCTGTATACTCTGCCACCACCACCCCTCAGCCTACTATAGGGGTGGCCGTGCAGCATCCCCCCCCACCCTCCGGTCCTCAGCACCGACTAAAGGGGCACCGGTGCTGGCCTCTGACAGCACCCCCCTCCGCCACCACCACCACACCCGCCTGTATACTCTGCCACCACCACAGACACCTGTATACTCTGCCACCACCACTGACACCTGTATACTCTCCCACCACCACAGACACCTGTATACTCTGCCACCACCACAGATACCTGTATACTCTGCCACCACCATAGACATCTGTATACTCTGCCACCACCTCAGACACCTGTATACTCTGCCATCACCACACACGCCTGTATACTCTGCCGCCACCACCAACAGACACCTGTATACTCTGCTGCCACCACCACACACGCCTGTATGCTCTGCCGCCACCACCACACACGCCTGTATACTCTGCCGCCACCACCACACACGCCTGTATACTCTTCCGCCACCACCACAGATGCCTGTATACTCTGCCACCACCACAGACACCTATATACTCTGCCACCACCTCAGACACCTGTATACTCTGCCACCACCACAGACACCTGTATACTCTGCCACCACCACACACGCCTGTATACTCTGCCACCACCACTGATGCCTGTATACTCTGCCGCCACCACCAAAGATGCCTGTATACTCTGCCACCACCACCACAGACACCTCTATGCTCTGCCCCCACCACCACACACACCTGTATGCTCTGCCGCCACCACCACACACGCCTGTATACTCTGCCACCACCACCACACACGCCTGTATACTCTGCCGCCACCACCACAGATGACTCTATACTCTGCCGCCACCACCACAGATGCCTGTATACTCTGCCACCACCACAGACACCTCTATACTCTGCCACCACCACAGATGCCTGTATACTCTGCCCCCACCACCACAGATGCCTCTACACTCTGCCGCCACCACCAAAGATGCCTGTATACTCTGCCGCCACCACAACAGACACCTCTATGCTCTGCCGCCACCACCGCACACACCTATATGCTCTGCCGCCACCACCACACACAGCCTGTATACTCTGCCGCCACCACCACACACACCTGTATACTCTGCCGCCACCACCACAGATGCCTCTATACTCTGCCGCCACCACCACAGATGCCTGTATACTCTGCCACCACCACACACGCCTGTATACTCTGCCAGCACCACAGATGCCTGTATACTCTCCCACCACCACCACACACGCCTGTATACTCTGCCACCACCACAGATACCTGCATACTCTGCCACCACCACAGACACCTGTATACTCTGATGCCACCACCACAGATGCCTGTATACTCTGCCACCACCACAGCCACCTGTATACTCTGCCACCACCACAGCCGCCTCTATACTCTGCTACCCGCAGAGCCGCCTGTATACTCTGATACCCACAGAGCCCTTTCTATACTCTGATACCCACAGAGCCGCCTGTATACTCTGCTACCCACAGAGCCGCCTGTATACTCTGCTACCCACAGAGCCGCCTGTATACTCTGCTACCCACAGAGCTGCCTGTATACTCTGCTACCCACAGAGCGCTCTATACTCTGCTACCCACAGAACCGCCTTATACTCTGCTACCCACAGAGCCGCCTGTCTACTCTGCTACCCACAGAGCCGCCTGTCTACTCTGCTACCCACACAGCCGCCTGTATACTCTGCTACCCACAGACCCGCCTTTATACTCTGCTACTCACACAGCCGCCTCTATACTCTGCTACGCACAGAGCTGCCTCTATACTCTGCTACCCACACAGCCGCCTCTATACTCTGCTACCCATAGAGCCGCCTCTATACTCTGCTACCCACAGAGCCACCTCGATACTCTGCTAACCACAGAGCCGCCTCGATACTCTGCTACCCACAGAGCCGCCTGTATACTCTGCTACCCACAGAGCCGCCTCTATACTCTGCTACCCACAGAGCCGCCTGTATACTCTGCTACCCACAGAGCCGCCTGTATACTCTGCTACCCACAGAGCCACCTGTACAATCTGCTACCCACAGAGCCACCTGTACAATCTGCTACCCACAGACCTTCTCTATACTCTGCTACCCACACAGCGGCCTGTATAATCTGCTACCCACAAACCCGCCTGTATACTCCGCTACCCACAGACCCGCCTGTATACTCTGCTACCCACAGAGCCTTCTCTATACTCTGCCACCCACACAGCGGCCTGTATAATCTGCTACCCACAAACCCGCCTGTATACTCCGCTACCCACAGACCGCCTGTATACTCTGCTACCCACAGACAGAGCCGCCTGTATACTCTGCTACCCACTGACCCGCCTGTATACACACAATTCATTTCACCCTGCTCCCGATGCAATTGCATCCGGCCTTTTTACTAGTATATCATAAAGCTCTCATCTGGGCAACGGGTAATGTCAAGTCTGCCCAGTACCGTTTATAAAGCATATAAGGCATCATTGTCACCTTGGAACCGGTGTCCAGTAAGGCGTTCATGGGGATGCCATCCAGCACAATAGGCAGGACCGGTCATCATCCCACATACCTGTTGCACCAATTCTGTGGGCCATATTCAAAATAACTTGGCACAAAAAATATTGAATTGAAGATTTTAATAAGCAGCTTGTATGGACAGAATTATAAAGCAAAACGTTTCGGCCTATTGGCCTTCATCAATTGCTAAACAAAAGAACAAAGAAAATAGGTTTACATGATTAATGTTCATGCTCCATAAAGTAACATCCAGAATAGAAACGAAATATATAGACATAAACTTATGCCATTAATTCTTGTCACCATGCTACTTCATAACTGATCATGTTGTTAAGTTTCACATAGGCTGTATGAGAGATAAAAAGTCTTGTTTAAACAAGAGGATTCTAACAGACAAGAAATAGACCATATATTGCATAAGTATTCAATACAGAAAAAAGAGACGACTGGCACAGAAGACCTAATGGTAACACTAAATCATAGACCTAATTGATATGTATCACTCACCAAGATAATGACGCTCATGAATATCAGCACCGCAGTGCAAGAGATAATAGCATACTGAGCGTTGTACCTCACGCTCATTTATCCCCCTAACCCGGAAATCAGGGAGCAGCATGTGACACCGCGTCATAAAGATGCGTGCGCATGCGCTCAAGTTGTGTTGTTGGTAACCAGCATTACCAAGTCATGTGCTACCGCGTCACAAGCTGCTGTCATGTGACATCGCGTCATAAAGACGCGTGCGCATGCAATTCTGTGGGCCAGGCTGTCTCATTCCTGGGGGTGGCCTGCTGCCCCAGGGGTTTCTCATTTAAAGTACAAAACTTTGCAATGTAGCCTGCTTCGTTGCAGCGGCGGCAGATGGGTTGTGCTGTAGCATGATAGTGATCACTGACTCATCCTCTGGTCGATGGATACCTCCTCTGGTGAATCCACGGTTTCGGCATCGGGGCTAGAGGCCAACTGTATCCTCTGCAATGGTTTGGATGCCTGCATAGAGCTTCGGTTAGCTCCGCCATACCCTTGGTCAGCTGCTGCACTTGCAACTGTAAGGCATCAGGGGTAACAGTTTCTAGAGTCTGTGCTCTCACCCGCACGGTGGCCAGGGAAGAGGGGCCACCTCCAAGTGACATGTTAGAGCCAGTCGCTGGGAGGGTGGCAGTTGGTTCTCGCAGCACACAAATGACTCGGTCTTTAAATTGTGTAAAGTTCAGGTCAGGGTTTTGTAGGGCCAATAGTCCGGTGAGCCTGTGTCAGCAGCCACTCAATAAACTGCTCAGTCAATAGCTTGTCTTCATCTCGTGCGCTGTTGAGGTCTACCTGCATCATGGCTCTCAGCGCCTCCTAGAGATTTAATGCACATTACCATATATTGTCCTTCACCCGCTCTTTGCACCCATAAAACCTCATTTTAATTTCTGCTGCAGTACCGGGTCCTTCAACCTGGTTAGAATTTCTTTAACAGCTTTTTTGTCAGCTTCCAGCCAAGACTTTACCTCTCTTTTGGCGGCACCAGTCAGTTGTCCTACCAGCATGGTGATCTTCTGGCCCTCAGTCATGGAATATACGTCAAACAAGCTTTTCAGTCTTTCCATGAAGTCGTTCAGGGTGCTCCTGGAATCTATGGCATTGAGAACGGCCTGACTGGAACTGCTGCGGGTGCCACGGCTGCAGCTAGGGCTGTGGCGTCGGTTTGGGCGGCGGCCTCAGCTTGGGCTGTGGCCTCGTCTTGGGCTGCAGCCGGATTTACCAAGGGTTCCCTTCCCTCCGGATCGGACATCATTCACCCCCCTAGTGAACTGCAGACAGGTACTCAGTCTCTGTTGGCGTATCAGTCTACCGCTCCGCAGGCGGGGGATCGAGCGTATAGCGAATTTCCAGGTCAGAGCTTCCTGCGTCTCACCGGCAGATGTCAGAACGCAGGGCGGGGTTTCTCTTTGAGCCCTCTCTAGGGTTCCACCCATGACAGCACACCCATTCATTTTCCCGCCCACCACGTGGTAATGGTGGCTATCGCACCGTTCAATAAAGTCTATAGCACACAGTACCGTTGCCAATGGGCACGACATTCTGTTCATGACGCCAAAAATCTGATGCGCCCCAGGGCCATGGGGTACTCGGAACCTGGCTTTTGATACTTCCGGGGACTCACAGGGGTCGAGACTCGGCTCCGTGACCCTGGGCGGCAGATTAAAAGTCCAAGGGAATAGAGTTTAGGGAATGGTTGTCGTGACGCCACCCATGTTATTTGGCTATGGATGGCCAATGCTGCAGTGTGGGACCTCTGGGGATGATGGAAGGGCAGCTAAGATGGTATCGCTCCCCATGGGTGGAGCGGTTCCCCAGGGCAACTGATATAGTCTATGGCGGTGGTAGGCCGTTAGGGTGCAGAACTGAGGGTCCGGAATGACCGACAGACACACAGTGTGTAATTTCCTTTACCTTTACTGGCACGGTAATTACAGGTTCAGACAAAGACACAGTCCATAGGTGATGTTGTAAATCCTGGTGGCCTGTAAGCAAGTTGGGGATCTACTTACCCGGTGAGTTCTGAGGCCTCCCAGTTGCGCTCCTCATTGCTGGTCCTGGCTGCCTGTAGCTACGCTGCAACCCTTTCTTCTGGCTTGTAAGTCTCTAAGCAGTATGGCAGGCAGCTTGACCTCTTCCCAGGCACCACTACTCTGGCTACTATCTCTGAGCTCTCCTGTGCTGCTGTGCCTCCAGGTGCTTTGGTATAGCCGGGAGACACGGAGTCTCTTGTCCTCCAGTTTTGGCTGCCGGGTCTGTGGTACCCTCACAACCTTGGACTCCGGTGTCTGTTTAGGGCGCTCTGCTCTGAGATGAACTGTTAACAGGCTCTACTCCTCAGGCCCTATTCTCTCCTCCTCAGATCCTCTCCTATGGATCCCTCAAGCTTTCTACTCTATCCTGAGATAAGCTTAGCACTGCTCCAGTCCCCAGGATGTCTTCACAGTCCTCCTAGGAACTGAACTCACTAACCCCGCCCCCAGGCCAGAATTTATAGTGAAGCTTCCCTGAACCCAGGTTAGAGCTCCCCCTTCTGGTCTGGAGTCAGGAAAGGTGTTGCATGCTGTGGGCTTAAATGGTGTGGATACCCCTTCCTGCTTTCAAGCATGACATCACCCCTGAGGCAGGCAACGCCACTGTGGCAACCAGACTCTGGGGCACCACACTGGTACATGCCCCCATCACTATATATAGCCCCTCATTTTGGTACGTGCCACATCACAATGTATAGCCCCACTCATCATGGTATGTGCCCCATCACTATATATAGCCCCACTCATCCTGGTACATGCCCCATCACTGTATATAACCCACCTCATCCTGGTACATGTCCCCCATCACTGCATATCACCATCTCATCCTTGTACATGCCCCCCATCACTTTATATAACCCCCCTCATCCTGGTACAGGGCCCCATCATTGTATATAGACACTCCATAATGATACATGTCCCCATCACTGTATATAGCCCCCCTCATCCTGGTACATGCCCCCTCACTACATATAGCCCCCTCATCCTGGTACATGGCTCCATCATTGTATAGAGCCCCCATGCTGGTTCTTGACCACCCCCTTTACTGTGTATATGGCTCCCATGCTGCCGCTCACAAAAAAAATAATAAATGATTTAACTTACCTTTCCGTCGCATCCCTGCAGGCACCGTGGCGTCCTCTGGTCTTCCTGCTTGTGCCGGCACCATGTGATCATCGCACCGATCACATCATATGACTAAATGCCGGCACAAGCAGGAAGACTAGAAGACGATTTAACTAGGTAAGTTAAATAATTTATTATTTTATTGTGTGTGGCATCATGGGGGCCAGATACTGTGATGGGAAGGTGAGTATAGTTTGTGTAATGCAATATGAGCTGTTCCCCACACCGGTGATGGACAGGGGGATGCAATGCATATTACATTACACTAATGAGTGGGGGCACCTGACCTCCTGTTGCCTCTGCAGCCCTCTCCCACCTCCTGCAGCCTCCGTCACCGCCCTTCACAGCAAATACAGACTGACCTCGAGTATAAGCTGAGGGGGACACTTTTCAGCACAAAAAGTGTGCTGAAAATCTGAGCTTATACTCAAGTATATACATTAAGTATTTGTGCAGTGTAAAGGAAGTGATACCTGGTATTTTAAAGATATAAAAATAAACAATTGAGATGACGGATGAGGACAGCCTGCACAACAGGCCAGGCTGATATCGGAGTCACTAAGTGCCTACTGGGGTATTCACCAGAGCCGCTTATGGTGATTTTGAATTTGGCTGCTGGTGGACACCATGTACAACTCCAGGGCAGTCCCTGATAGCAGCAGTTGACCCAAAGGGTCAGGAGGAAGGGAACAGGTACTTGAAGAGGGCAGGAGAGTCAGGAAAGACAGCTAGGATGGCAGGAACAGACTGTACATCAGGAACTGGTACACAGGATAGCAGGTACTGACATACACGATGGCATGTACTGATATACAGGATGGCAGATACTGGCAGGATGGCAGGTATTGGCTGGATCTCAGATACAGAGACACGGAAAGGGAGATCTGACAGTACCTCTATAAACACAGGACTGACTAGAACCAACGTTTAACAATCACCTCCCAGAAGTGAAAGGTGCCTTACATACACCGCGGCTCCAAGCTATGGGCTGGAGTAGACTATAGGTGTGCATGCACTGGCCTTTTAAGAGTCAAGTTGCACAAGCATGTGTTGCGCCCCTGCAGTTTGGTCACCACAAGGTGTACTGCACCGACCCCACAGGTGTGTTATCTCAGTTCTCAGGGAAACGGGATGGTAAGTCTAAGACACCCACCAAAGCGCCCTACACACCTGGTTCCCAGGGACGGTGGGTGGACTCAATAGAGGAAGGCCTCAACCATGGGAAGGAAAGTGGAGGGTGGGAAATTAGTGTATAGTGTAGAAGAGTCAGTGAGCAGTAGCGAGTGGAGAAGGAGTGAGGACCCGGAGAACTTGAGCGGTGAGAGGCTCATCCTTGGTCGGGAGAACAATGAACTGCAAGTGAGATGGAGGGAGCCCTAGGGGCACAGGCAGAAGCAGACTGAACCACCCGTGCTCCCGAATCCAAGTTTGACCGGAGTTAGACGGAAGAGCTGATTGGGAACCAGGGAACCAGCCCTGAAGGTGGCGAGGAGACTCTACGCTCCAACCACAGAACCGGAGGCCACAAGATCTAGAGGAGCTGTGGCCAACACCCGAAACATCCGCCGAGAAGGTAGCCATACTAGAGTCAGGGAACTTGGTACCGGTCGCCCAACAGGACCCGTGGCTGCCGGATTGGGGCTCTGTGTGCAGAGGCACGAGCAGAAGAGAGGCATACAGAGAGGAAGAGAACAACCTGAGAGAGAACGGAAAAAAAAGGGTGTCTTGGACGAGCTATCCCTGTTCTATCTGGACTGAGACTTGATAAGAAACAGTACCCGGTGGCATTGCTAAAGTGAACGCTATTAAACCGGTTATAGAACTCAGAAGCTGTGTGTAAGACTGTTTATTTCCCCGCCTGCAGAGCCGCCAACTGATAAGACGCACAAGCCACAGAAGACCTGCCTCAGAAACGTTTCAATCCCCTTCTCCAGCCGGAACAGCCCCACTGGCCCATTACCGCCAAAGACTATACCAGTTGCCCTGGGTAACCACTCCACCCTTGTGGAGTGATAACACCTGGCTGCGACTCCATCATCCCCAGAGGTCCCACACCGCAGTGTCGGCCATCAATAGCTGAACATCACGGGTGGCGTCGCGACAACCATCCCCAAACCCTTATTCCCCGAACTTTTATTGACACCGCTAGGGTCACAGAGCGAGGTTTCGAACCCCGTGACTTCCCAGCAAGTATCGGAGGCCGGTTCCAAGTACCACACGGCCCTGGGGGGTGGTCACATCCGCCAGGTCCTGACATGAACAGAAGAGTTGAAGCAGTAGAAAGTTTGCAGTGGTGATCTGGAGGATAAGAGACATGTATGTGACCACGGTGGTGAGTGTGGCGACTTCTTTGCTGGTTAGAGGAACCAGAGCAGGGTGATGCGTCCAGGTGTGACGGTACCCTGAGGTCTTCCCGAGTCTGGCTGTTTTTTAAGGTGTCTGCAGATAATTCCAAAAAGGCCATTTGCAACACCTGCCATGCCAGCATCAGCAGGGGTAGCAAAACTAGCAGCCTGACCACCACCAGCATGATCAGGCACATGTCAGCAAAGCGCTCGACTTTGTGGGATGTACACCAGAGTCCAGGAGCAGTGTCTGCGGGTGACACCACTGCATCTTCCACTGTTGTGCGTGCAAGACAATCCCCTGTCCATATTGCATGCGAAGATGTCTCCTTTCCTGCACCTGTAGTTGCACAAGCATAAATACCAATATTATCAACCACGTCCTTGTCCCAGCGCAGCGTTCAGTTATCCATACACCAATCTTTGGAACTGAGGCGCAAATACGCTGCCAACGCCCCACATGCCACAGTTCTAAATGCACACATTTAGCGACTGCTAGCGCTGGAAATGTTGCCTTTTAGGCTTGTGGAGACGTAAGCATTCCGCGAACTGATGGCGGCAGCCGTCCCACGTTACTCGGTCCCCAGCCGCCACTATTTCTCCCAATGTGTTGTCACCGCATTACATAAGCACGTGTCACAAAACATTACACGTGCCTTTAACAACGTAGTTTCCGGAAAAGTCCACCTAACCACAGACACGTGGACAAGTGCTTGTGGGCAGGGGCGGTACATCTCGCTGTCGGCACACTGGGTTAATATTCTGGAAGCCGGGACCCAGTCTGAGCTTGGGACGGAACACGTCCTTCGACACCAAGGATTGCAGGCCCTAACTCAGTCAGGGTTTCACCCACAGTGTACATCTCCGGAACGTCATGATCCTCAGCCTCCTCCACTTCACCCTCTACACCAGTCCAAAGCTGTAAGCACTGCAGCACTGCCTTGGCTAAGCGGCAACAGGCTGTGCTGAAGCTAATATGTGGAGGTCACAAACCCCATAATGCTGAAGAGTTGTGACAGCTCTGAAACAGCAGGCAGATCACTGGCTCACACCGCTGAACCTACAGCTAGGCAAGGTCGTGTGTGACAATGGCCGGAACCTGGTGGTGGCTCTGAGGCGAGGCGAGCTGATACATGTTCCATGCTTGGCCTATGTGCTCAACCTCGTGGTTCAGCGGTTTCATAAATCCTACCCGGAGCTGCTGTCGGATCTGCTCGTAAAAGTACGCCGCCTGTGTGCCCATTTTAGAAAGTCACCTACTGCTTCAGCCGCCCTTGCCAGCTTTCAGCAGAGTTTGAAGATTCCGTATCACAGACTCGTCTGTGATGTCCCCACGCATTGGAATTCCACACTGCACATGTTGGTCAGGATTTGTGAGCAGAAGATGGCAGTTATTGATTACCTGTATCAACTAGGCCATTGGTATACGATTCAAACTCCATACATAAGACCTCAGGAGTGGACATGGATGTCCAACATACAGTATGTACTGTCCTCCAAAACTTTGAGGACTCCACCAACATGGTGAGGGGCGATGACGCCATAATTAGCGTCACCATCCCGCTTCTCTGTCTTCTAAAATGCTGTCATGCTTAAAATCAAAGACGATGCATTGCAGGTGGAGCACGATGAGATGGAGCAATAAACTGTATGGGGTGATTACACACAGCCCAGCCTCATCTTATCCCAACGTGTATTGGAGGACTATGACGAGGAGGAGGAGGATAAAGAAATGGAGCTACTTTCATGCGGAATTGACGGTAATACATGCACAACCGTCATACCGTCAGTTCAGCGTGGATGGCCAGAGGACAGGGGAGAGGAGGAGGAGGAGGATGAAGACAGCATGGTCAGTCACCCTGTTGGTGAGGACCTGAAGTCTTGCCTGTTAACAGACTGGCCCACATGGCTGACTTTATGTGATGCTGCCTGTCTTGTGACCCTCGCGTTATCAACATCTTGGGGGACACTCATTACTGGTTGGTGACACTTTTAGATCCACGCTACAAGGATAACTTTATTTCTCTTATTCCCAAGGTGGAGAGGTCTACAAAAATGCTGCATTACCAGAAGGCCCAAGTTGCGGACAACCAAGGCGTCTGGCCGAGAGAGGCACAAATCCAATCCAGCAGATATAGGGGAACACTCTCAAAGATCTGGGAGAGGTTTCTCAGCCCCTCCCATAGCACAGGCCCTCAGGTGCAGGGTACTGTCACAAGGACTGCAAAGTTTGTAAAGATGCTGAAGGAGTACCTTGCCGAACATACGAAAGTGCTCCTAGATTCCTATGTGCCTTCTAATTATTGGGTATCCAAGCTGGACACGTGGCAGGAATTGTCCCTCTACGCCTTGGAAGTCCTGGCCTGCCCTGCCACTAACGGTTTGTCAGAGCGTGTTTTTATTGCCGCAGGTGGAATCATTACAGATAAACGCACCCGCCAGTCAACTGAAAATGCTGACCAGTTGTTTTTGAGCTGGATGCTGAAATTGGAGATTAAATTACAGCAGCTATACTGGTCAGACACAAACGCTGACACAAGTATACTGCGTGATTTTGGCGTATACAAATTGGAGCTACTAGCCCCTCCTGCCACACAAAAATGGTAAATGAATGCAGACAAGAGCTGGTTTGTAGCTGGACACTGAGATTACAGATTAGAGCGGTTTAATCTCGGCAGCTGGAATGGTCAGACACAAACGCTGACGCGGATACCGTGTTTTGACATATACTACTTGGAGCTACAAACCACTGCTTCCGCACATAAATGTTAAATGAATGCAGGCAAGATTTGATTTTTAGCTGGACACTGAGATTAGAGATTAAGACCCTGAAGGTGGACTGGTCAGACACAAACGCTGACGAGAATACCGAGTCTTTTGGCGTATCCTAATTTATGCTAAAACCTACTCCAGCTGCACTAAGATGCTAAATGAATGCAGACAAGAGTTGTTTTTCTGGCTGGACACTGAGATTAGAGATTAAGGACCTGCAAGTGGACTGGTCAGACACAAACGCTGACGAGAATACCGAGTCTTTTGGCGTATCCTAATTTACTCTACAACCCACTCCGGGTGCACACAAATGTTAAATGAATGCAGGCAAGAGTTAGTTTTTAGCTGGACACTGAGATTAGAGATTAAGGCCCTGTAGGTGGACTGGTCAGATACAAACGCTGACGAGAATACCAAGTCTTTTCGTGTATCCTAATTTATGCTAAAACCTACTCCATCTGCACTAAGATGCTGAATGAATGCAGACAAGAGTTTTTTTTTTTTTTTTAAATATAATTTTTATTAATGAGTTATCACCATATAACATACACCATTCAGATACATTGTATAGGAACAGTACCATAGCAATTGAAGTCCATCTTGTATGGCGCATGCAATAATCACATTTTCCTCCAAATCTTATATCAGCAAACTGATAACATACATGGAAACAAATATCAAAACATTAAAACATTGAAGTGGGCATTAAGATTTGTTTTCTTTAAGTGCATAATGAAACAGGTTGGGCTTTCGCCCTCGTTATTTTATCCCAAAAGTTTAACCTATTATTTCCCTGGTTACACATTCACTAGTTTCCCAACTTCCCCAAGGAGTGATTAACTTCCTCTAGAAGGTACCAAGAAGTACCCCTAAATGGGTTCATGATTTGTTGGATCTCTTCGTCCGTGTCTCGTGACTCTATATACCTTCTCCACTTTTTCATAAAGGTACCTGTTAGTAATTTCTTATCCCTTAACGCTTCCCTCCTGTCGATGTTCATCGCTTTGGACAGACCTAGCAAAACATCCGATTCTCTAGGTAAATCCGCACGTAGCCAGAAAGAAAGTAGCAATCTTTTAGCCAGCAAGATCAAAACATGTGCCAAATGATACCCTGAGTCTTGTCTTTGTGATGATTCAAAGTTCTGGAATATGTAATTCAAAGGGACCATCTCCACCGTGTTATCACATAATGCAGTGGTCATATTTCTGATCATCAACCAGAACTCCTGCACTTGGACACAACTCCAGATCCCATAATCATGTCAGTTCTGTCCTGTTGACATTTAGGGCAGCTAGTCAGTCTGTTTGGATTAGTCGTGGACTGTGGAAAATTAAAGCCATAGACGAGCCCGTGAATAATTCGGAAGTGGGAATCCCTCCATTGCTCATTCAATATGTGTCGCCTCACTTTTTCCAATCCCGCCAAGGCATTATCTACTACATCTTCTGAGGACAAAAATCTACTCCAATTAGTGAAAATGCGAGTTGATGCCTCCGGGACTAGAATCCCCCTCAGTTCTCTATAAATCGTAGATATATTTAGTTGAAAGACGTCTAAATTAATTAAACAAAGTATTCACTGATCTCAGGGAGACCAGTTCAAGAAAACACTGCGGGCAGCCGGCTAAAGCGCTCAACACAGTGAATTCCTAGGCCCATTGCCCCCTGGGAATTTTGAATATGCAAATAGAGTCTGTGGAGCCTCGTTTAGGAGTCTCAACACAGGACTAGCCAGATCTTCCTCTAGTGAAGGACCTAGCCATGATAACCACCATATTAAGTGGCCCTTTGAGTCAATATCCAGCTCTTTACAAGCTTAAAGATATGACAAGGGAATACCAAGGCCAGGTATCCATCCACAGACAGCTGTTTCGGGGTGTTGCCCCTCATCAGTGTGGAGTAGGATTCTGGCTAGGATTCCTTCACTAGAGGAAGATCTGGCTAGTCCTGTGTTGAGACTCCTAAACGAGGCTCCACAGACTCTATTTGCATATTCAAAATTCCCAGGGGCACTGGGCCTAGGAATTCACTGTGTTGAGCGCTTTAGCCGGCTGCCCGCAGTGTTTTCTTGAACTGGTCTCCCTGAGATCATTGAATACTTTGTTTTGTTGGTCTACTAGGCATTGCTCCCACCTAGCCAGAATCCTACTCCACACTGATGAGGGGCAACACCCCGAAACAGCTGTCTGTGGATGGATACCTGGCCTTGGTATTCCCTTGTCATATCTTTAAGCTTGTAAAGAGCTGGATATTGACTCAAAGGGCCACTTAATATGGTGGTTATCATAGCTAGGTCCTTCACTAGAGGAAGATCTGGCTAGTCCTGTGTTGAGACTCCTAAACGAGGCTCCACAGACTCTATTTGCATAGTCTAAATTAATTAATCTGTCACATGAATTAGTCGTAAATTCTTTGGATACATCTATGAGTTGTTGCATTATCTGCTGCTTTATCTGTAAAAATTGAAGCACCTGTGGGCCCTCAAGTCCAAACTTCTCCACAATCTCCTGGCACGTCATTCAGCGTCTTATCAGTCAGATGCATCCGGTCTCCCATCTTTCCCACCCCTCTCTTCCTCCACTGCCCAAACAGTTTA
This sequence comes from Allobates femoralis, assembly GCA_033576535.1. Lineage (NCBI taxonomy): Eukaryota > Metazoa > Chordata > Amphibia > Anura > Aromobatidae > Allobates > Allobates femoralis. The sequence continues at coordinate 73,003,643 of JARQOC010000009.1, forward strand.
TTGCTCCATCCCATCTCGAAAATAGGATAAGCCCACAGATTAAGATACTTGGACATTCTCCAAGACAACCCACATTTTTTTCTCACTGCTTTTCAGGTCATAATTGTGTCCCTAAAGGTGACTGAGTATTTTATATGTTTCGGTAGACTCGGCAAAGGTGTGTGTAACAAGGAGCATCTATCCCATGGGGCACAGAAAGCCGTTTCCAGCTGTTTATCTGAATATCTTTCAGTATGATTGATCCATTCCACCACATGTCTCATTATACAAGCCAAATTATATCCTTGTATGTCAGGTAAATTAGTGCCTCCTCTATCTTTAGGCAACATCAATGCCCCTAGGCGTAATCTCGTTTTTTTCCCCCTCCAAATGAAAATCGAAAAAGCCTTATTTAGTCTTTGGATGTCTGAGTGTTTTAGGAGTAAGGGTAAGGTTTGCATGGGGTAGAGAAGTCGTGCAAAACTCACCATTCTCAACAAGTGACAATGTCCCATTAGAGACAAGGGTAATCCAGCCCACCTCTTCAACTCCTGTTCTATCTTGTCGAAGAGCGGCTTATAATTGAGCGAATACACTTGGCCCGGAGATCTACCCAGTAAAAGTTCCAGGTATTTAACAGAAGAGCGGGCCATAGGAATCCCCAGGGCCTTTAGGGCTCACTCATAACTCCCCCACCCCTTATCCTCAGGATTTCACATTTCCTCCTGTTCAGTTTAAATCCCGAGAATTTTCCAAACGTCTCTAGATCTGTGACTAAGGTCGGAAGGTCCCTATCCGGATTGTCCATAAAAAGGATAATATCGTCTGTGAACAAAGCAGACTTCACTTCTGCCTGTCCCACCTTGATGCCTTTAAATGAGCTATAATTATTAATGAACCTCGCCAGCAGTTCCAAAGCCAGATTGAATAAGAGTGGGGACAGTGGGCAACCTTGTCTGGTTCCCTTTTGCAGTGGAAATTTAGGCGATAAAAACCCTGGTGTGTGAACCCTCGCTGTTGGGTTGGCATAAAGAGTTTGTAAGAACAGACGGAACATTCCTTGTATCCCCATTCGATCTAGGACTAAACCCAGCCATGGCCACCTCACATTATCGAAAGCCTTTTCCGCATCTAGAGTGACCATGGCTGGGTCACCCCTCCCTTTACCTGTCTCGTTCCTTACCGCATCCATAACCATAAGGGCCTTACGGACGTTAGTCACAGCTGACCTGCCCTTAATGAAACCTGTTTGTTGTTTTTGTACCAGATCAGGAAGAATCCGGGCCAGCCTGTCCACCATAATCTTTGACAAGATTTTGATGTCTAGATTTATTAGTGAGATGGGTCTATAGTTCGCTGGATCTTCTCTATCATTGTCCCCCTTGGGTAGTAGTTTAATATAGGCTACGTTTGAGTCGTCTGGAATAGAGTCCCCTTCAGTCATGTCATTAAACAATTTAGTCAGGGTCGGGGTTATTTCTTCACGTAAGAGTTTATAGAATTCCCCTGAGAATCCATCGGGTCCTGGTGCTTTGCCATTTCCCAAGTGTCGAATGGCTATGTCAACCTCAGCCTCTGTTACAGGCCTGTTCAGTTCTCCCAGGTCCGTCTCGGACACCGAGGTGAGTGGTACCCTCGCTAGCCAGTCTTCCGCTTCCTGGTTCTGATTAGCATCTGTGCTATATAGATGTCGATAGAACTCCCCGAAAATTGAGTTTACTTCTTTCGAGTTGTTAGTAATATCCCCCTTTCCTCTTGAGAGCCATGATTGGGTCAGAGTGACTTCTACCCTTGGCCAGCCTGGCCAATAAGCGACCTGCTTTATCCTCAAATTTGTTGAGGTCAACATCTAGCTGTCCCCGCACTAGGATTTCTCTCTGCTCTGCCCATTGATCATGTTCTTTTTTGGCCTCCAACCAATTTTGTCTCAAGGGTCGTGTGTATTACGGAATATCCTATATTTATCTACCACCTTTTCACTGGCTGTAATGAATTGTTCTCCAATTTTTTTCTTCTGCGTTAAAGTATAAGCTATGATTTGTCCTCTTATCACGGCCTTCCCTGCCCCCTAGAACAGTTTGTGATCCTCCCTGTGTACGTCGTTATCTATGGAAAACTTAGACCACCATTCTTTAAGTTTAATTTTAAAATCACCGTTAGTCGACAGATGTGAGGGGAATCTCCATAGTATATCTGAGCCTTTAGGCTGCGAGTCTAATAAGTCGATGCGTATGGGGCTATGGTCCGATATAACCATATTCTCTATCTCCGCTTCCTCAATCAGTCGCATTGATTGGGCATTTGCCAAAAACAAATCTACACGCGACCATGAAGAATGTGGGTGAGAGAAGTGTGAGAAATCGATGTCTTGTGGATGGAGAACTCGCCACACATCAGCCAGACCCAGCGCTTTTGCATATCTGCCAGCGCTTCTTGACCTCTGGTTCCCATCAAAGTCCCTGTTCCACCCGTAGCAATTCTCTGTCTGTCTATATCTTTCCTCATTACTTCATTAAAATCCCCACCAATAATAATGTTGGATTCTTTGTCTCCCAGTATCTTCGAGTGAAGCGCTCCAAAGAACTGGGTACGTGAGCTATTTGGCGCATAGACATTGTAGATACTGATCTGTTGATCTTGTATCCTTAATACTACATGTAGGAGTCTTCCCTCTTGATCCTGGGACACAGATTCCAAAGAACAAGCCAGGTGCTTGTTGACAAGAACCAATACCCCTGCTTTTCTGTTTTGAGTTCCCGAAATTCAAGCCGATCCCACCCAACGCTTCTGGATATAGTGTAGCTCATGTGTGAGTAGGTGAGTTTCTGGTAATAGGGCAATGTCAGTGTGTAATCTTTTTAAATGTCTCAATACCATGAACCTTTTATTAGGGGATCTCAGTCTCTTGACATTCCAGGTCACTAGTCGCAGCATTCCCAAATGCCATTTTGTTGTGCAGGGCTGTTATTGACCCCTATCTCTATGCTTGATTTCTGTCTAACCATTCGTGGAAAGGGAAACGTGGCCTTAAGCACCGTAAATTGTTTTTTAGCTGGACACTGAGATTAGAGATTAAGGCCCTACAGGTGGACTGATCAGACACAAACGCTGACGAGAATACTGAGTCTTTTGGTGTATCCTAATTTATGCTAAAACCTATTCCAGCTGCACTAAAATACTAAATGAATGCAGACAAAAGTTGATTTTTAGCTGGGCACTGAGATTACAGATTAAGGCCCTGCAGGTGGACGGGTCAGAGACAAATGCTTGACGAGAATACCGAGTCTTTTGGCGTATCCTAATTTACGCTACAACCCACTCCTGGCGCACACAAATGTTAAATGAATGCAGACAAGAGTTGGTTTTTAGCTGGACACTGAGATTACAGATTAAGGCCCTGCAGGTGGACTGGACAGACACAAACGCTGACGAGAACACCGAGTCTTTTGGCGTATCCTAATTTACGCTAAAACCTACTCCAGCTGCCCTAAGAAGCTAAATGTATGCAGACAAGATTTGGTTTTTAGCTGGACACTGAGATTACAGTTTAAGGCCCTGCAGGTGGACGGTCAGACACAAACGCTGACGAGAATACCGAGTCTTTTGGCGTATCCTAATTTACGCTACAACCTACTCCTGGCGCACACAAATGTTAAATGAATGCAGACAAGAGTTGTTTTTTAGCTGGACACTGAGATAACAGATTATGGCCCTGCAGTTGGACTGCTCAGACACAAATGCTGAGGAGAATAGCAAGTCTTTTGCCGTATCCTAATTTACGTTAAAACCTACTCCAGCTGCACTAAGATGCTAAATGAATGCAGACAAGATTTGGTTTTTAGCTGGACACTGAGATAACAGATTAAGGCCCTATAGTTGCACTGGTCAGACACAAACGCTGACGAGAATAGCGAGTCTTTTGGCGTATCCTAATTTACGCTAAAACATACTCCAGCTGCACTAAGGCTGCCTTCACACTTGCGTTTGTGTCTGCATGCAGAGGGCATGCAGACGCAAACGCAGGCAAAAGCAGCCCATAATAATGTGAACGCAGCGGAGAATCTCCGCATGCATTCACATTACTATGCTGCCCCAGCAGCCAATCAGCTGTCTCTGGGGGCGGCCGGGAGGAGGAGATCAGCGGCAGAGATCTCCTCCTCCCGGCACAGCTGATCTCCCGCCTTAAGTCACTGTTGAAGCTGTTTTATTCCGGCTGGACACTGAGATTAGGTGATTAAGGCACGGGGGATGATAAGAAACATGACGCTGCTGACGAAATCTGAGTCTATTTGGTGTAGCGTAATTTAAACACCCTGTTCCAGCTGCACTGTAATCTACCATGACACACTGAGACAGATTGCTTGATATTAGGCGCGTGGGCCTGACAGGCGGCCACAGATTCAAGGCCCGCAGGTTACGCGTGTCATGCAAACACTTACAAATTGAATCCGATGTTTTTGGCGCTATGCTGTGTTCGATAAACACGCCGCGAAACTACAAATAAATGAATGCAGCAATGAGTTGGTTTTGAGTGCTGGAGGCGACTAGAATTACGATTCAAGATGGCCACCTGCAGCTGACTAGGACATGCCCATAAACGCTACGGAAACCACCGCAGTCGTTTGGCGTTCCTGCGCTAAAACCAATTGAGGCTGCCTAAGAAGCTAGAATGAATGCAGACAAGATTTGGTTTTTAGCTGGACACTGAGATTACAGTTAAGGCCTTGCAGGTGGACTGGGTCAGGACACAAACCTGACGAGAATAGAGTCTTTTGGCGTATCTAATTTACGCTACAACCTACTCCTGGCGCACACAAATGTTAAATGATGCAGACAAGAGTTGTTTTTTAGCTGGACACTGAGATAACAGATTATGGCCCTGCAGTTGGACTGCTCAGACACAAATGCTGAGGAGAATAGCAAGTCTTTTGCCGTATCCTAATTTACGTTAAAACCTACTCCAGCTGCACTAAGATGCTAAATGAATGCAGACAAGATTTGGTTTTTAGCTGGACACTGAGATAACAGATTAAGGCCCTATAGTTGCACTGGTCAGACACAAACGCTGACGAGAATAGCGAGTCTTTTGGCGTATCCTAATTTACGCTAAAACATACTCCAGCTGCACTAAGGCTGCCTTCACACTTGCGTTTGTGTCTGCATGCAGAGGGCATGCAGACGCAAACGCAGGCAAAAGCAGCCCATAATAATGTGAACGCAGCGGAGAATCTCCGCATGCATTCACATTACTATGCTGCCCCAGCAGCCAATCAGCTGTCTCTGGGGGCGCCGGAGGAGGAGATCAGCGGCAGAGATCTCCTCCTCCCGGCACATCTGATCTCCCGCCGGTGTCAGTGGGGAGATGCAGCTGATCTGACAGCTGTTTAAATCTCCCGCGCTGACACCGAATAGGGTGATATCAGTGAGGGAGATAAGAAACATCTGATCGCTGCTTCAAATCTCCCGCACCGACATCACCTATTTGGTGTCAGCGTGGGAGATTTAAACAGCTGTCAGATCAGCTGTATCTCCCCGATGACACCAGCGGGAGATCAGATGTGGCTCTGCATGATCTCCCGTGGCCGCGTGCCGGTGATCACCGGCGGCCACCGGGAGTGATTTCAATGTGATCCGCAGCTTCTCCTGCAGTGTCATGCAGAGGACACTACAAATCCATTGAGATCCATGCATTTTTTGTGCGCTTGCGGGTGCTTGCGGATAGAACAAGCGCCGCGAACGTACAAAAAAATGCTGCATGGTGCGTTTGGAGTGCGGTCGGAGGGCGCATAAATTATGCGCATCCGAACGCAAATGCGGCCAAACGCAGCCATACGCAGGCACATGCGTTCCCATGTTAAACATAGGAACGCATGTGCGCCAGCGTTTGGCTGCGTTTGGTGCGCTGCGCTCCAAACCCAAATGTGAAGGCAGCCTAAGATGCTAGATGAATGCAGACAAGATTTGGTTTTTAGCTGGACGCTGAGATAACAGATTAAGGCCTTGCAGGTGGACTGGTCAGGCACAAACTCTGACGAGAATAGTGAGTCTCTTGGCGTATCTTAATTTACGCTACAACCTACTCCTGGCGCACACAAATGTTAAATGGATGCAGACAAGAGTTGTTTTTTAGCTGGACACTGAGATAACAGATTATGGCCCTGCAGTTGGACTGCTCAGACACAAATGCTGACGAGAATAGCAAGTCTTTTGGCGTATCCTAATTTACGTTAAAACCCACTCCAGCTGCACTAAGATGCTAAATGAATGCAGACAAGATTTGGTTTTTAGCTGGACACTGAGATAACAGATTAAGGCCCTGTAGTTGCACTGGTCAGACACAAACGCTGACGAGAATAGCGAGTCTTTTGGCGTATCCTAATTTACGCTAAAACATACTCCAGCTGCACTAAGGCTGCCTTCACACTTGCGTTTGTGTCTGCATGCAGAGGGCATGCAGACGCCAAACGCAGGCAAAAGCAGCCCATAATAATGTGAACGCAGCGGAGAATCTCCGCATGCATTCACATTACTATGCTGCCCCAGCAGCCAATCAGCTTTCTCTGGGGGCAGCCGAGAGGAGGAGATCAGCGGCAGAGATCTCCTCCTCCCGGCACATCTGATCTCCCGCCGGTGTCAGTGGGGAGATGCAGCTGATCTGACAGCTGTTTAAATCTCCCGCGCTGACACCGAATAGGGTGATATCAGTGAGGGAGATAAGAAACATCTGATCGCTGCTTCAAATCTCCCGCACCGACATCACCTATTTGGTGTCAGCGCGGGAGATTTAAACAGCTGTCAGATCAGCTGTATCTCCCCGATGACACCGGCGGGAGATCAGATGTGGCTCTGCATGATCTCCCGGTGGCCGTCGGTGATCACCGGCGGCCACCGGGAGTGATTTCAATGTGATCCGCAGCTTTCTCCTGCAGTGTCATGCAGAGGACACTACAGATCCATTGAGATCCATGCATTTTTTGTGCGCTTGCGGGTGCTTGCGGATAGAACAAGCGCCGCGAACGTACAAAAAAATGCTGCATGGTGCGTTTGGAGTGCGGTCAGAGGGCGCATAAATTATGCGCATCCGAACGCAAATGCGGCCAAACGCAGCCATACGCAGGCACATGCGTTCCCATGTTAAACATAGGAACGCATGTGCGCCAGTGTTTGGCTGCGTTTGGTGCGCTGCGCTCCAAACCCAAATGTGAAGGCAGCCTAAGATGCTAGATGAATGCAGACAAGATTTGGTTTTTAGCTGGACGCTGAGATAACAGATTAAGGCCTTGCAGGTGGACTGGTCAGACACAAACGCTGACGAGAATAGTGAGTCTTTTGGCATATCCTAATTTACGCTACAACCTACTGCAGCTGCACTAAGATGCTAAATGAATGCAGACAAGATTTGCTTTTTAGCACGACTTTTGGCCTAATACATATTGATCTGTATGTATTGCAACAACTATTGTTTGTTTAATATGATGTGACTTTATGTCTGCATGCATATTGTTCAGATGTCAACAAAGTTAAACAAAAAAAAAAAGGTCCTCAGTCAGAGACAGGATGTCCCTCCCCCTGCTCCCTGCATGCACATTCTAGTGTGGAACTGAAGCTGAAGGTCACAGCAGATTTCTCTCTCTCTCTCCAGAAACCAGATTGATCCTATTCTCATGTTATAAGCTGGATGTGGTTAATTCTCAATAAATGAACATTCTCTGTTGCTCGCTGTGGACATCACGCTGATTAACGCGCTGCTAACAACGACACTGAGATTAGAGATTAAGGCCCTGCAGGTGGACTGGTCAGACACAAAAGCTGACGAGAATAGCGAGTCTTTTGGCGTATCCTAATTTACGCTACAACCTACTCCTGCCTATAGTGAGCTAAATTAATCCCTAAAAGCTGTGTTTGGGGATGGATGAGCCTATACACCAGCCCCAGATGTGATGCAGGCTGGTATACTGTCACAACGAAGTTTGCTATATAGCCTGCCTCCCTGCCTGCCTGTATACAGCTCTATTAGTCCTCAGAAGGACTGTTGTGGTAATTAGACTGGCAGCCCTGTGCCTACACTATCTGAAAGGCCACAAATCTGTCTCTCAATTAGCAGCAGCTCTCCCTACACTGACTGTCTGTGGAGCAGAGTGATGAGAACAGTGCGGTCAGGTCTTATAAAGACCTGATGACGCTGTGCGGCCAGCCAATCACTGTAATGCCACAACCAACATGGCTGTGGCATTACAGTGTCTGTCAGCCAATCCCTGCATGAGGGCTGGCTCTGTAAAGAGTGCCAACATGCAGGGAGGTGGACCCTGAGCAAAGCAAGAGTATCGCGAGATTACTCGGTACTCGCCGAGTACCCCGAGTACCGAGATATTCGTGCGAGTACCGAGTAGTGACAAGCATACTCGCTCATCCCTATTCTGTATATATACACTGCACAGTACCACTTCTCCTGTCCTGTATACTGGGTGTAATCCTCAGTATCTGTATTATACTGTACATATACATTGCACAGCATCACTTCTCCTGTCCTGTATACTGGGTGTAATCCTCAGTATCTGTATGATTCTGTATATATATACACTGCACAGTACCACTTCTCCCGTCCTCTATACTGGGTGTAATCCCCAGTATCTGTATTATTCAGTATATATATATATATATATATATATACACTGCACAGTACCACTTCTCCTGTCCTGTATACTGGGTGTAATCCTCAGCATCTGTATTATTCTGTATATATACATTGCACAGTACCACTTCTCCCATCCTCTATACTCGGTGTAATCCCCAGTATCTGTATTATTCTTTATATATACACTGCACAGTACCACTTCTCCTGTCCTGTATACTGGGTGTAATCCTCAGTATCTGTATTATTCTGTATATATACACTGCACAGTACCACTTCTCCCGTCCTGTATACTGGGTGTAATCCTCAGTATCTGTATTATACTGTACATATACGCTGCACAGTGCCACTTCTCCTGTCTTGTATACAGAGTGTAATCCTCATTATCTGTATTATTCTTTATATATACACTGCACAGTACCACTTCTCCTGTCCTGTATACTGGGTGTAATCCTCAGTATCTATATTATTCTGTATATATACACTGCACAGTACCACTTCTGTCCTGTATACTGGATGTAATCTTCAGTGTCTGTATTATTCTGTATATATATACACTGCACAGCACCACTCCTCCTGTCTACTGAGTGTAATCCTCAGTATCTATATTATTCTGTATATATACACCGCACAGTACCACTTCTCCTGTCCTGTATACTGGGTGTAATCCTCAGTATCTCTATTATTCTGTATATATACACTCTGCACAGTACCACTTCTCCTGTCCTGTATACTGGGTGTAATCCTCAGTATCTGTATTATTCTGTATATATACACTGCACAGTACCTCAACTCCTGTCCTGTTTACTGGGTGTAATCCTCAGTATCTGTATTATTCTGTTTATATACACTGCACAGTACCTCTTCTCCTGTCCTGTATACTAGGTGTAATCCTCAGTATCTGTATTATTCTGTATATACACACTGCACAGTACCACTTCTCCTGTCCTGTTCTCAGAGAGGCAGTATTGGACTTTGATTTTCAGCATTTAACTGTTGTTTAAATTGATTATCCCAAATATAGAAGTCATCACTTCTCTTCTGTATAGGTGATGACTTTCCGTTCACTGGGGATCTGACCGCTGGGACCCCACAATCCCGAGAAATGTGGCTTTGAAGAACACCATGTAAATGGAGCTGTGGGTGAGTATTTCCTTTGCTGCGCCATTTACATGTGGCTCTTCAGATAACTCCTTTGAGAAAGTGATGAGGCCATGACAACGTAAAAGCAAATTTCACTGATCGCAGCTAATGGGTGATATAATACGTGGGCTGGTGGGTTCTGTTTTCCAGGGCTGCTTTTTGGTCCCAGTCCGGCCCTGTATGGAGATAAAGGGGTGCAGAGGGCGACAGGATGTGTGACAGAGGGGTGCAGAGGGCGGTAGGCTGTGTGGGGAGATAGAGGGGTGCAGAGGGCGTCAGGATGTGTGACAGATGGGGTGCAAAAGGCGACATGCTGTGTGTTGGGGATGGAGGAGTGCAGAAAGCGGCAAGCTCTGTGTGGGGGTCACAGGGGTGCAGAGGGTGGCAAGCTGTGTGTGGGGATGGAGTCGTTCAAATGGCTGCAGACTTTTGTGGGGGATAGAGGGTTGCAGGAGGTAGCAGGCTGTGTGTGGGAGATAGAGGGGTGTAGAGGTTGGCAGGCTGTGTGTGGAGATAGAGGGGTGCAGAGGGTGTCAGGATGTGTGTTGGGGATGAAGGGGTGCAGACAGTGGTAGGCTGTGTGACAGGGGTGCAGAGGACAGCAGGCTGTGTGTGGGGATGGAGGAGTGCAGAGGGAGGCAAGCTGTGTGTGGGGGATAGAAGGGTAAAGAGGGGGGCAGGCTATTTTTGGAGATAGAGGGGTGCAGAGGGCGACAAGATGTGTGACAGAGGGGTGCAGAGGGTTGCAGGCTGTGTGTGGAGATAGAGGGGTGCAGAGGTCGGCAGAATGTGTGTGGGGAATGGAGGGGTGCAGAAAGTGGCAGGCTGTATGTTGGATTCAGGGGTGCAGAGGGTGGCAGGCTGTGTGTGGGGATGGAGGGATGTGAAGCATCTGCAGAGGCCGGGGTACCCAGAGCCGGACCGGGCTGTGCCTGGGGATGTCCACTGTGGTGTGGCCTGGCTCCGTGGCCCCAGGTGCGGCAATAAAAAGGGAGAAATGATTATTAAAGTTTATGGGATGCTGTGACGTCACCCTTGGTATGTGGTCATTGAGGACCACTGCTGCCGTATTCCTGCTGGGGACGATGGTGAGGGGCAGCCGGGAAGGAGGACCCTACACGGGTGCGGCTGGATGTCCCCAGGACAGGAGTAGCTGGGGGTGTTATGTCCTGGATGCTGCACTTGGCTCTCTCCCCTGCAGCACTTCCAGCCGGCATTCAGAGATTGTTCATAGGTGGCTCCGCAGGTGGGGATTATGCGGCGGGTTAAGAATGACAGTCTCAGGCACGGTTGAGATGACCAGGTACTTTACTTTCCAACTCTCCGAACACAGTTTACAGTCACGGTTCTTAACACATTTCGGATGACCGGATTCTTACTGCAGCTCCCACGCTTCCTCTGTGTCACTCCCCTCAAAGTACCTTTCAGGCCTTTCTCCTCTGTCCTGTCCTCACCTACGGGTTCGGTCCGGCTGTCACGGGCTCTGTAGTTTTGTCTCCCACTCTCCTGGGTCACTAGCCCTAGTATCAAGGCTTTGTCCTACTACTAGTGCTAATTAGGTTGCGGGTCATAGAGTCTCTGCACCCCGCCGGGATGTCTTGTGGTTAGGGTCGTGAAGTTTTCCCTGTCACATCTACACAGCCGGCACTCTGGTTGTCCTGGCCTAGCCTTCCAGTGACCCAAGTTTACTCTGGCTCACCAGGCTCCTTCAGTTTCTCACGGTTAATGAAGGCTCCATTCTTAAGGTGTATCGGCTTGGGGATCGGTCCCTTTCACCCTCCAGGGCAAGCTCCCTCTTGGTCAACTACCTCCAGGCTATATGGGAGACTCACTGCCGCTCTGCTTCCTGGGCATGCTACCTCCAGGGCTCCTTGATCGATTGTCTCGCCCAACTTAATGTGCATGGAACTCTGAGTGTCTGTGTCCAGCTCCTTCACCCACTTGTCCGTGGTCTTTTTCCTTCTCTTCACCCACACTTCTCTAAACTCCTGCCAACCCTTGCCCTACATAGAGTGATTGGCTCAAGGTCGGAGTGTGTCTGTGTGTGGGCGTTGCTTGAGTTGACCATCTTACCTTATCCTGCTGCAGTTAACCCTGTGGCCGCCCGGTCGTAGGGGTGCCACAGGTGCAGAGTGCGGCAGGCTGTGTGTGGGGGATAGAGGGGTAAAGAGGGAGGCAGGCTGTGTGTGGAGATAGAGGGGTGCAGAGGGCGGCAGGATGTGTGACAGAAGGGTGCAGAAGGCGGCAGGCTGTGTGTGAGGAATGGAGGGGTGCAGAGAGCGGAAGGTTTTGTGTGGGGGATGCAGGGTTGCAGAGGGCGGCAGGCTGTGTATGGGGATGGAGGGGTGTGCAGAGGGTGGCAGACTGTTAATGGGGAATAGAGGGGTGCAGAGGGCAGCAGACTGTGTGTGGGGATGGTGGGGTGCAGAAGGGGACAGGCTGTGTTTGGGGATGGAGGAGTGCAGAGGGAGGCAGGCTGTGTGTGGTGATGAAGGGGTGCAGAGGGCGACAGACTGTGTGTGGGGATGGAGGGGTGCAAAGGGTGGCAGGCTGTGTGTGGGGGTGGAGGGGTGCAGAGAGCAGCAGTGTGCATATGGGGGATAGAGGGGTGAAGAGAGGGGCAGGCTGTGTGTGGAGATGGAGGGGTGCAGATGGTGGCAGACTGTGTATGGGAGATAGAGGGGTGCAGAGGGCAGAAGACTGTGCGTAGGGGATGGAGGGGTGCAGAGGGCGGCACACTCTGTGTGGGGATGGAGGGGTTCAGAGGGTGGCAGGCTGTTTGTGGGGATGGAGGGGTGCAGAGGGAGGCAGGCTGTGTGTGGAGATGGAGGGGTGCAGATAGTGGCAGACTGTGTATGGGAGATAGAGGGGTGCAGAGGGCAGAAGTCTGCGTGTGGGGATGGAGGGGTGCAGAGGGCGGCAGACTGTTTGCAGGGGATAAAGGGGTGCAGAGGGCAGCAGACTGTTTGTGGGGATAGAGGAGTGCAGATGTGGCACCCCATGGGTTAATGTGCCACAGTAACATCGCACGGGTTCCCTCCCCACAACACACTGACCTACACTAGCACCTCTGGGCCAGGAGGGGGAGCACAACCTGCTCTCTTATATACTCCAGGTCCACAGGAAGTAGTTTGTTCAGTGCCTGGGAGAACTGAGAGAAGGAGATTATGGTGTAAAGAAGCTGTGTCAGGCTTCTCCACAATCTGCAACTCGATTCCAGGCCTAGCTAGTGTCTGAGGGAAGGAGAATAAAGAGCAGAGGAACACATCTGGGAGCTTGAGTGCCACCACCACTCGCCCCAGAGAAGCGCACAGAATGGACACCGGATCCGGCACTGTGACTGACACACACAGCACAGTGAATCCAGGAGTAGTGGAGTCTCAAGACCACCACAGTACCAGAGCAAAGCAACACGGCGGGGTCAGTGCAGCACAGAAGACTCAAGTTGCCTAGCCAAGTGGTACCAGCAGAACAGAGAGAGAGAGTGAGACAGTCCCAGCAGCGCAGCTATGACAAGAAAAGAGAGGGGGGGGGGACAAGAGGCGCAATAGTGCCCTTATCACTAGACACTAAACAATGCAGGTGAGAAAAATGGTTCACTCACCTAGTCCAGTTGTGCCACCCACAACTGGTTAAGAAGCCTGATATGATATGTGTCCTGATGGCTGCTGCTGGACTTCCACCGGTCTCCACTCAGGGTAGACGAACTTGAAGTTTTGGGAAGGAAGGTGTGTCACAGTCCGCGCTGCCAAGAAATCCGCTTGTAAAAAACGCTAGTAGTCAGTATCCAAATTTACCCTCTTTATTCATCCGACGCGATCCCTGAGGAAGACGCCAGGAGGGCGTTGAAACGCGTCGGATGAATAAAGAGGGTAAATTTGGATACTGACTACTAGCGTTTTTTACAAGCGGATTTCTTGGCAGCGCGGACTGTGACACACCTTCCTTCCCAAAACAGCAGCGCAGCTAGACGCAGCAGCCAGGACACACACACAGCGCAGCACGAGGAAGCTGATGACCCGGACAGGGTGGGAGGAAAACCCGGCCCCGTACAGACTCCGTGGACGATCTGCAACAACATCGCAGTAAAGCTTTGGAAACTACAAAACGTGAGTGTGTGTTTCTTAACCCGTCTCCACTATTCACATCCATCATAGACTTTACCAACACTGCCCCGGGGAACTCAGTTCTGCCCACCGAGAACTATCCCATCTTAGCTGCCATCACATCATCCCCGGAGGTTCTGCGGCAGCGGTGGCCCCACTACTGGCCACACACTGTGGGTGGCGTCACGATAAACTATTCTCCCCTGTAAATACACCCTTATTATTGCCAGGGCCCAGGACATGGTCCGGACCAGGACCCCGTGACATTCCCCAGAAGCAGACACGGTCCGGTACCGAGTACCCTCGTCCCAGTGGGCTCGACACAGAGGGCAGAATACTGTGTGTAGGGGATGGAGGGGTGCAGAGGGCGACACACTCTGTCTGAGGATGGAGGGGTTTAGAGGGTGGCAGGCTGTGTGTGGTGATGGAGGGGTACAGAGGGCAGCAGGCTGTGTGTGGGGATGGAGGGGTGCAGAGGGCGGCAGGCTGTGTGTGGGGATGGAGAGGTACAGAGAGCAGCAGACTGTGTGTTGAGGATAGAGGGGTCAGAGAGGGGCAAGCTGTGTGTGGGAGATAGAGGGCTGCAGAGGGCGGCAGGCTTTGTGTGTGGGATGGAGGAGTGCAGAGAGCGGCAAACTGTGTGTGGTTGATAGAGGGGTGCCGAGGGTGGCAGGCTGTGTGTGGGGGATGGAGGGGTGCAGAAGTCAGCAGGCTGTGTGTGGAGATAGAGAGGTTCAGAGGGCGGCAGGCTGTGTGTGGTAGATAAAGGGGTGCAGAGGGCAGAATGCTTTTTGTTCTGGATAGAGGGGTGCCAAGGGTGGCAGGCTGTGTGTGGGGCTTGGAGGGTTGTAGAGGGTGACACTCTGTGTGTGGGGATGGAGGGGTGCAGACTGCATCAGGCTGTGTGTGGGGGATAGAGGGGAGCAGAGTGCATCAGGCTATGTGTGAGGGGTATAGGGGTGCAGAGGGCGGCAGGCTGTGTGTGGGAGATGGAGGTGTGCAGATGGCGGCAGGCTTTGTGTGGAGGTTGGAGAGGTGCAGATGGTAGCAGGTTGTTTGTGGGATAGAGGGGTGCAGAGGGCAACAGGCTGTGTGTGGGGATGGAGGAGAACAGAGAGAAGAAGGCTGTGTGTAGGAGATGGAGGGGTGCAGAGAGTGGCAGGCTGTGTGTGGGAGATAGAGGGGTGCAGAGGGCGGCAGGCTTTGTTTGGGGGATGGAGGGGTGTTGAGGGTGGCAGGTTGTGTGCGGGGGATGGAGAGGTGCAGAGGGCGGCAAGCTGTGTGTGGGGATGAAGGGGTGCAGAGGGTGGCAGGCTGTGTGTGGGGGATGGAGAGGTGCAGGGGGAAGCAGGCTGTGTGTGGGAGATGGAGGGGTGCAGAGGCCGGCAGGATGTGTGTGGGGGATAAACAAGACTTTTGTTGTGTAATAATGATCACCTCTCCTGTGCTATTAGATATGATTTTTTTGACCTCCTATTAGACTTTTGCAACATAAACATTTATCTTTTCCACATTTGTATACTCCTCTCGGGGCATTACGTCTATTGTCTGCGCAATTGGGGTTATGAGACTGTAATTGTCTTAGGTGGCTAGGAGCAGTTAGGTATTTAGTTGTTTTGCCCCTTCTAAAGGTAATTCCCGGTTTATTAGGTAGAATCTCCCTCAAGAGGGGATCGTTTTGTAGGATGTACCAGCATTTGCTGAGAATTTCTGATTTTTCTGTTTTCTTTATTGAAGGGTGTAATGAAATGATATCTTCACCTCTCATTTTTATTATTAGTTGTGCTATTTTTTTCTTTCTCATCATTATTTTTAATTTGTATTTTTTCCTTATTGGTCTCCATTTTTATTTTTATTTTGCATTTGTGTTAGACAATCTTTCTGTGTTTCTGCTTCTTTGATTAGTTTCTTGGGGTAATTTTTATTTTGAATTAATTTATTAAAGTTTTTGATGGTTCTTCATAATCAGATTTTTCTGCATTGTTTTTTCTTAACCTTAGAAATTGGCTGTAGGGGATATTGTTCTTCCACTTGTGGTAGTGAGCACTTTGATAATCCAGATATCCATTGACGTCTACACACTTAAAGCTAATTTATGCCTCTCCAGTTATCACTATCTGTAGCTGTAGCTTCATAATACTATTCTAATCATCCCTGTCTGAGCTCATACTGTAATGTGAAAGGTGACAAAAAAGCATTTATACACTTACATTTCCTTATGTAATGAGGCAGCCAGTCCCCAGCTTGGAGGACGGAGACTGTTTGGCAAGTTAATAGTTAACATTTCAGCCTTGTGCTAAAACATGTTGGGAGACCTGATGTCACAACCATGTGACTACAATAGGCGGAGTTAAGTTCTCATAGAACACAATATGTTTGCTGGCTTAGCTCCGCCCACTAGGTCACATGATCGTTGCATCACACAGGTCCTTTAGCTATCCAAGTTAAAAGTGAGTTAACTATTATCCTGCCAGACAGACCCCTCCTCCAAGGCGGGGACTGAAATGTAAGTGTATAAATGCTTTTCTTTCACCTTTCACATTACACTATGAGCTCAGACAGGGAGGATTAGACTGGTATTATAAAGCTGCAGCTACAGACAGTGATAGCTGTGAGGGCATAAACCAACTGACAGGTTCCCTTTAAAGTGAGTTTTTCTAGTAATTTTCATATATGTCTTCATAGCTCATGTTAAAGGAGATAAAGGAGAAGGAGATTCCCCAATTATTATTATCCCACTCATTTATGAATATAGGTGGAAGTGTGGCACCCCTGCGACCAGGGGCCACAGAGAAAAGTGCAGCCAGGTAAGGCAAGGTTGGTAAAACATCCACACCGCACAAACACCGACCCTACATCAAGGACAAGGTTGGACAAGGGATGGCGGGTGTAGCAAAGTGGATGGAACGTGGTTGAGACACTGACAAGTGGGTGGAGAGACCAACACAAACAGCACCAACACCTCTCAGACAGAAGGGGGAGACCAAGCCCGGCTTCAGGGTGAGCTCCCCTATATATTCTAGTCTGAGGAGAGTCGAGCAGAATTCAGTTCCCAGGAGGACTGTGAAGAACAGCTCAGCTGAGTTGAGTTGAGTTCAGTCCCAGGGAGGGCTGTGAAGAGAGCTGACAGCAGTGAAAGGCTTCCCAGACAGACTCAGGTTCCCTGGAGATGCAGAATCCTGAGAGGCACAGACCCTAGGAGAGAAAGCCTACTTCAAAGCCTGGAGGTGACGGGAAGGGAAAGACTGAACAGAATCCCCACAGCTAAGGAGAGTGGGAGGACAAGGGCCCGGCATCCTGATAGACCCGAAGCTGTGCAGAGGAACCCTTAGCACAGTGCAGAAGAAAGTAGCCTGGTGTACCCAAACATCTGAACCTGGGACACTGGAGGGCTAGGTCAGAAGCCAGAGAACCAGCTCTGAAGAAGTGACTCGGGATTCTAAACCCTAATCACAGAACATACCGGTGAGGGGCAGAGACTTTATGTACTGCAGCCTAACTTCCACCACGGACTAGGATACAGTCGTCACACTAGGACTGGTGACCCTGACTGTAAGGGAAAATTATTCACCCGTGAGTCCGCGACGACCAGACTGAACCCGGGGGTGAGGTACTACGATTATAAAGTGAGAGAGAGGCCTGGAAGGACTTTGAAGGACAACACAGATGCCTCCTGAGCTGCACGGAGCTTGAGACCTGGAGCAGGGAAGTTTAAGAACTGTTGTAACCGAGACTGTGATTTGCTGAATAACCTGTTGTGAAGGATCCAAAGTAAAGTACCCAGTGAGCTCATATGCCTGCCTGAGACAGTTTACTTCCAATACCTCGTCCAGTACCAGGACAACCAGCGCTGTGTAAGTTCCCGCCTGAGGAGCTACCCAAGGACCGCGGAGTGCTGCAGCTGCAGAGTAAGTGACTGTGTTAATTGAAAACCCCATCATAACCCACCATAGACCCTACCACTCCTGTCCTGGGGACATCCAGCCCTACCCGGAGAGGGCTTACCATCTCAGCTGCCCCTAAGTTACCGTCCCCTGCTGCAACTAGGCAGAGGTGGCCCCACTGGCCACAACACTCTGGGTGGTATCACGACAAATCCCCTGTAAATATTCCCCCTTTTTGGACTGATCCCAGACCACGGGATCGGGTCACGACTGCCGTGATTCCCCGAGAGACCGCCACTGGCTTGGTTCCGGAGTACCCCATGGCCTGGGGATGCAGCAGCTCTTATGGCATCAAGAACAGGATAACGGGCCCGGTAAACCGGGTGCTGTGTGCCGTGAAAAACGTGCTTAAGACTGTACAAAAGACTTTGGAAAAATGTTCCCCAAAATGGCGGCCCTAAAGGACTGGCGCCATGTGCATGGCACTGGGCGTGCCAGTGCCCCTTATCATGGGTCGAGCCAGCCAGAAGCGGGAAAAGAAATCCCCGCCCCTGCCATCCTTCTCTCCGGGGGAGTGCGGTGCCAATCAAAGTGATGAAGCCCCTGGCGGCGGGTCGGCCTACAGCGTGACAAGATTGGCGACGCCCAGGGAGGAGGAGAGCAGAAGGAAGAAGAAGTGCGTAACAAGAGAGAGCAGACACCATACGTAGACATCCTGACGGTAGCAGAAGAGTACCCAGAGATGGATTCTCGGAGAGGGATCTTGAGACTGACCCGGCGGTCCCACGGCAGCGAGAAGCGGTGGAGAAACCCGGGCGCGGAGTGCAGCAAGAGTCCTGCCAAGAGAGAGGCACCTGGACGGGTGGCCATGCAGCAGATTCCCAGCCTGAAACAGCACGTGCAGGGCCGATGAACATGGATGACTTGCTGGGGGCCCTGGAGGAAGAATGCCCGGGCATGCAAACGCCTCTGATACCAGCACCACTGACCCAATATGTGAAAGGGGACTCCACGTGGTACTGGTGGAGAAAGAGGGGAGAAGACATGATGGGCATCCCTGGCGCCGCGGAGACCCGTGAAGGAGGTCAGGTGGAGGTCCTCACTCGAGAGGAGTACTTGCGGAGACGAGTGGCTGAGTGGGAAGAGGAAGAGGCTGCCTGGAGCCATGAGAACCAGATGCGGATCGTGAGGATGATGGCGGCCAAGTTGGAGGTGCGCACCAACCTTTCCAAGTTCCGGGACAGACGCCGCGAGGGCCAGATCGTCATGTTTAAGCTCAAGGACAGTTATGGATTTATCCGAGAGCCACAGGACTGTGATTGCCTGCACCATGAGGAAGCCTGGAGCTGCCCTGGATTACAATCTGCACCTGAGGAGCTGTATACTTGCTGGAAGCAGCTTTTGCCCTGGAAGGCCTCACAGAAGATCCTGAAAAGGGAGAAGCTGAAGAAAGAGTAATTGCTTTACCCGGAACAGCTGCTGAATCGTAAGTGTGAATGTGATGTTAGGGCTCGGACACACATCAGTGAAACTCGTCCGAGTTTACTGTGCAGAAAAATCGCATTGCTCTCAGACCAATGTTAACTAATGTCCGAGAGCACATTTGCGAGTCTCCCTAGCATTTTCCGCATCCGATTCTCGGATTGCGAGTCAATCAGAACATGCTGCGATTTTATGCGAGACTCGCCAATGCAAGTCTATAGGTTCCGACAAAAAACACGGATTGCACTCGGACCATCCGAGTCTGATGCGAGTTTTAATTGATACATTACCATTCTGTAGCTCAGACAATTGTACAAAATGTTCTTGTAAGGCCCCGTGCGCACGCTGATTACCACGGGACCGGGTCACGACTGCCGTGATTCCCCGAGAAACCTCCACTTCACTAAGAGGCGGAGATATTAAGCGTCAACTGATTACAAGAGAAACTTTCTGGATTTTTTTGCTGGAAACCAGATTTCCATTAGGTTTGAACCTTCGTCGGGATGTTTCATTATTAAAAGTTTTGCTGCGCTATTGATTTGGAATTTTTTTATACATTTATTTGTAGTTTATAACTGCATATTTTCTTACAAATCCCTTACATACACATCAATTTAAATAAACTAATCTTATTTTTTAGTTAGATTTTTTATATACACATTTGCTATGTATCATCAATTAATATGTGTTTTTTGTGTATTGGTGATTGTATTAATACTGCAGTTTCGTAATACTAATTATTGCCAGCAACTTTCATTGATTTTCAGCATCAAAATTTCTGTGATTATTTCACATATTGTTCTTAATTCTTTCCTCCTGTGTTTTCAATTGTTTTGTTATGTGATGTTATTAACAATGTTTTGTATTTTTTGTATTTTCTTGCTTTTATGTTATGCTGATTATAAATATGATTTTGTTTTGCACTTTTTGATTGATTCTATGTGTCTATTCAGTTTATGCTGGAATTATCCTAGGCTGGTTAATTTATGCAGCTGTGCCTAATCATGCACAGGCTTGTCGATCTTTAGATTCTGCCTATATATTTTCGTTCCTGCACACAAACTGAAGGCTTGACAAAGGACAAACAAGTCCAAAACGCGTGGCCTGTAGACACCTGTCCTCTTATGCCATACCAGCCGACATGTTGTTTATGCATTTTTCTGTGGAATTGGGAAGATGCTGAACCTTTGTAAGGCTGCTTTCACACTGCAGTTTTTTCCTGATCAGGATTCATCAGGTTTTGTGTGCCAAAACCATGAGTAAAATTTGCAGAGAAAAACTATAATTGAAAGATTAACACCTGTTCTGGGTTTTGGAGACACTTCGGGTTTTGGCACACAAATCTGATGATTCTGACTCACCGTGGCCGGCGGACTCCGGTTTATACAGGCGATGCTTCTCCTTCCTTGTCACGGGTGGACCGCGCCTGCCGGTAGTGGGGCCCGGTGTAGTGCAGATCAAAAGTTAAGACGTCTTGCGGGAACAGATTAAAGGGGTTTTAATTTGTTTTCTTCGTGACGCCACCCATGAGTAGTTCGGTAAGGGCTACCGACGCTGCGGAACCTCCGGGGTGATGGACAGCAGCAAGATGTTACGCTCCCCACAGGCTAAGCGGTGATCCCCGGAGGATGGAGCTGCTCAAGATGTTGTGCGGCAGCTGCGGTTACCTCCTAGTTAATGACGGACAGTTCATAAGGAATCACAGACACAGGAAGTCTCTATAACGGTTCTTTACTGTAACCATGAAGGCAATACACGGTATGCAGTGGTTACAGATAGCGGACCGGGTGGACTCAGCAGTGGTAATGTTCCTCAGAGATCCGTAGGTGTTCCTCCATTCTACCTGTCTTGTTCTAACCAATGTCGCCCAGGAATACCAGGTCGGGTACGGGGAGGCTGCTTCAATGCCCTATCCATCTGTATACGTCGTGGATGCTTTGGGAGCCTTGGATCCCTCAGTGAGTACACCGCTGGTTAGACGACTGGTCGGTGGTGGGGTGCTCCTATAAAGCTGCTCCTCCACGGGGCTGGTTCGCGTGACAGAGGTGAACTGCTGCCAGCTTCGGTACCAGTGAACCGGCTGTAAATTGTGGGCACGGGAGTCTTTTGGGAACCCGTGTGATAATGCCCATTCCCGGATGATAAGGCCTCAGGTGCTGACACCCGTCCGGTGACGGCCCAGGGGCCCGCACGAGGTGCGGAGCCCCCGCTCCTCTCCTATCTCCTATCTCGAGGCTTCTCTCTCTCTTTCTCTTCTACTCTACTCTGCTCTGCACTCCACCCCCCAGGGCCTATGATTGGTCCCCTGTTCTAGGTGTTGCATGCTGAATTGGATCTCCGAGTTAACTATCTCATTGCTGAGTCAGAGGGTATTGCGGCTGCAATACCTTCTTGTGACGCACTCGTTGCGGGGCTCCACAGATCCTGATCAGAAAAAAAACTGCAGTGTGAAAGCAGCCTCAGGGGCTTTTCACATAGGCATTTTTGAAAAATGTGGCAGTTGCGGTAAAAAAAAATGCATCTATCGCATTTTCAGCCTAATGGCCGCACTTGCAGCACGCTTGCGGCAGGCCCCATGTATTGCCTATGGAGCTTACGGTAAGTGTGCGGCAGGTGCAGCAAGTGCGGTTCCGCCAGTTGCGGCAGTTGCGGCCGCTGAAAAAAAACACCTATGTGAAAAGGCCCTTAAAGAGATTTTTGCATTAACTGAACGGAAGCTAGCCCACTTTCTTCATTACTACTAATGTCAGACAGTAGCATCACTGTTGGATGCAAAACGGACCAAAACTCTGACAAAAGTCGTCTGTCTCTCGGATCCGTGAATCGGACCTATTTTTCACTTGGATGTGTGTCCGTACCCTAAATAGGAACTTGGCGCGGCTCGAGGTGCGGTCAGAATTAGAATGGAGTCTGCACTGGTATCTCAGAGAAATAAAAAATTAGGAATATAAATTTACCGGAAATTGAAGGTATGATCCAGAGTTCTATCAGATGTGGTCAGATTATCGTCATCCAGAGTTGTATTATATGTGGTCAGATTATCATAACGAGGATCCATTCTGAGGATTCACCTACAAGAAAAAGAAATAATACCGTATATACTCGTGTATAAGCCGACCCGTGTATAAGCCGACCCCCCTACTTTTGCCCCCAAAACCTGGGAAAACCTATTGACTCGTGTATAAGCCGAGGGTGGACCCCAGCACAGGTATACAGCCCCCAGCAGTGTGGTATACAGGCCTCCCCAGTGGTAGTATACAGCAGCCTCCCCAGTGGTATGCAGGCCCCAGCAATATATACAGCAGCCCCAGTGGTATACAGCAGCCCTTAGGTAGTACACAGCAGCCCCAGGGGTAGTACACAGCAGCCCCAGGGGTAATACACAGCAGCCCCAGGGGTAATACACAGCAGCCCCAGGGGTAATACACAGCAGCCCCAGGGGTAATACACAGCAGCCCCAGGGGTAGTACACAGCAGCCCCAGGGGTAGTACACAGCAGCCCCAGGGGTAGTACACAGCAGCCCCAGGGGTATATACAGCAGCCCCAGGGGTTTATACAGCAGCCCCAGGGGTAGTACACAGCAGCCCCAGGGGTAGTACACAGCAGCCCCAGGGGTAGTACACAGCAGCCCCAGGGGTAGTACACAGCAGCCCCAGGGGTATATACAGCAGCCCCAGGGGTAATACACAGCAGCCCCAGGGGTAATACACAGCAGCCCCAGGGGTAATACACAGCAGCCCCAGGGGTAATACACAGCAGCCCCAGGGGTAGTACACAGCAGCCCCAGGGGTAGTACACAGCAGCCCCAGGGGTAGTACACAGCAGCCCCAGGGGTAGTACACAGCAGCCCCAGGTCCCCCTCACTGCTTGGCGCCCCCACCGCTGCGCTCATACATTACCGGTCTAGCAGCTGTCATCCTCCGGTGGCGGATCGCGGCTCCCGGCTCCGGCTTCCATCTTCTTTTGTGTCTTCCTGCATTGTGACCGGGGCGCATCGCGATGACGTCATCGCGACGCCGGCCGGTCATGTGACATGCAGGAAGACACAGAAGAAGATGGAAGCCGGAGCCGGGAGCCGCGATCCGCCACCGGAGGATGACAGCTGCTAGACCGGTAATGTATGAGCGCAGCGGTGGGGGCGCCAAACAGTGAGGGGGACCTGGGGCTGCTGTGTACTACCCCTTGAGATTTTTTTTTTTTTTATATATACCGTATATACTCGCGTATAAGCCGAGGGGAGACTTTTCAGCCCAATTTTTGGGCTGAAAAACTCGGCTTATACGCGAGTATATACGGTAATAATAATATAATAATACAGACATTTATGTAATCTTTGTGTCTGTGTAGTAAAAGTTGAGTAATTTTAATAATGGACACTGCAGTAATTATTATTTTTTCTTATTTTATTGTCTCCTCTGCTATCCATCAGTAATGTGTGCAGAGAATTCATTACAATATTTACCAGTCACCGTCTTTTACTGTTTACAGCTTTTCTTGCCTCGTTCTGAGTCTCATAAACCAACACTAAAAAAGTGCCCCCCGATCCACACAGAAGACGCTGAGTGACCCGGCAGATCAGAACTGTGGCCACATGATGGTGGAGTAGACTGGAGCAGCGCTGGAAACGGCAGATGATGATGGAGTAGACTGGGGCAGCACTGGAAACGGCAGATGATGGTGACTGGTGAGTATTGTAATACACTCTACACACATTATGGCCACTTTACACGCGGCTACATTTCTAGCTTATCCACAGGTAACTTACTGGCTGCATTGAAATCATGGAGACATGGTTCTATCTTGTTGCTGTGTACAAATGGAATAATGTCTCCATGATTTCACTGCAGCCAGTAAGTTACCTGTGGATAAGCTAGAAATGTACCCGCGTGTAAAGTGGCCATTACTGATTGATAACAAAGGGGACAATAAAAACATCAGAGAGGTCCTGTAATCACATTTATCTCCACCTTATATTATGAAGGAATTTATATTTATATAAAGCCGTCTGGAGTAAGATGAGCGGCACGCTGGATAGTTCTTGGTGACTGACAGCATTCGGAAGATTGGTGCTGAGCAAAGATTAGAAATTATATAGAATATTAATATGTTATAATAAATTGCTAAGGCCCCTTTCACATCAGCGGTAAACGCTGATCGCGGCAGTTGCGGTGCAAAAACGACAACTGCCGCGAATTACCGCATAAGGCCGCGATCACGGCACACTTGCGGCAAGCCCCATACAATGTCTATGGGGCTTGCGGTAAGTGTGCGGCAGGTGCGGTTTCGGCACTTGCGGCAGGTGCGGCCGCGAAAAAAACCGCGGCATACCGTGGTTTATTCGCGGCCGCACCTGCCGCAAGTGCCGCAACCGCACCTGCTGCACCTGCCGCAAGCCCCATAGACATTGTATGGGGCTTGCCGCAATTGTGCCGCGATCGCGGCCGTTATGCGGCAATCGCGGCAGTTGTGGTTTTTGCACCGCAACTGCCGCGATCAGCGTAAAACGCTGATGTGAAAGCACCCTAAGAAAGATTATTTTATGAGTGCTTGGACAGTTTCCCACAAATCTTCCTATATCATGTGCCGCAAATATGTCTCCAAGGAGAGTTAGATCCCACCGGTGATAGAGACATGATTATCTGCATAGTGAATTCCTCCATACATACAGTTTGATGATTGTACTGTACCCTCTGTCAAAATATGATGATACCAACACATTATGATTAGTGATGAGCGAGTATGCTCTGCGCTGCTCGGTACTCACACGAGTATCACTGTACTCGGGCTACTCGGCGAGCACCGAGTAATCTCGCGATACTCGTGCTGTGCTCATGGTCCTCATCCCTGCATATTGGCGCTCTTTAGAGAGCCAGCCCACATGTAGGGATTGGCTGGCAGACCACTGCTATGCCACAGCCCTGTTAGTTGTGGCATTGCAGTGATTGGCCGGCCTGCACAGCGTGACCGAGCCTTTATAAGACCCGACCGCGCTGTGCTCTGCACACAGGCATCCAGACAGTGAGTGTAGGGAGAGTGTCTGCTGCTGCTTAGGGACAGATTTGCGGCCCTCATAGGTAGATCCGGAGCAGGGCTGCAAACTGCTGCTGACCACAACAGTCCTTCTCAGGACTAATCTAGGAGGATATAGGCAGGGTGATCCAGATCCGGATCCAAGCTTTTCTGTGACCATAACAGTCACCAGACTGTTGTACTTACTAGCTTGATACAGGTTAGGGACTAAAATCCTACTCTCCTGTGACCATTACAGTCACCAGACTGTTGTACTTACTACCTTGATACAGGTTAGGGACTAAAATCCTACTCTCCTGTGACCATTACAGTCACCAGACTGTTGTACTTACTACCTTGATACAGGTTAGGGACTAAAATCCTACTCTCCTGTGACCATTACAGTCACCAGACTGTTGTACTTACTACCTTGATACAGGTTAGGGACTAAAATCCTACTCTCCTGTGACCATTACAGTCACCAGACTGTTGTACTTACTACCTTGATACAGGTTAGGGACTAAAATAATACTCTCCTGTGACCATTACAGTCACCAGACTGTTGTACTTACTACCTTGATACAGGTTAGGGACTAAAATCCTTCTGTCCTGTGACCATAACAGTCTCCAGACTGTTGTACTTACTACCTTGATACAGGTTAGGGACTAAAATCCTTCTCTCCTGTGACCATAACAGTCACCAGACTGTTGTACTTACTACCTTGATACAGGTTAGGGACTAAAATCCTACTCTCCTGTGTCCATAACAGTCACCAGACTGTTGTACTTACTACCTTGATACAGGTTAGGGACTAAAATCCTTCTCTCCTGTGACCTGAACAGTCACCAGACTGTTGTACTTACTACCTTGATACAGGTTAGGGACTAAAATCCTACTCTCCTGTGACCTGAACAGTCACCAGACTGTTGTACTTACTACATTGATACAGGTTAGGGACTAAAATCCTTCTCTCCTGTGACCATAACAGTCTCCAGACTGTTGTACTTACTACCTTGATACAGGTTAGGGACTAAAATCCTTCTCTCCTGTGACCATAACAGTCACCAGACTGTTGTACTTACTACCTTGATACAGGTTAGGGACTAAAATCCTACTCTCCTGTGACCATAACAGTCACCAGACTGTTGTACTTACTACCTTGATACAGGTTAGGGACTAAAATCCTACTCTCCTGTGACCATTACAGTCACCAGACTGTTGTACTTACTACCTTGATACAGGTTAGGGACTAAAATCCTACTCTCCTGTGACCATTACAGTCACCAGACTGTTGTACTTACTACCTTGATACAGGTTAGGGACTAAAATCCTACTCTCCTGTGACCATTACAGTCACCAGACTGTTGTACTTACTACCTTGATACAGGTTAGGGACTAAAATCCTACTCTCCTGTGACCATTACAGTCACCAGACTGTTGTACTTACTACCTTGATACAGGTTAGGGACTAAAATCCTTCTCTCCTGTGACCATAACAGTCACCAGACTGTTGTACTTACTACCTTGATACAGGTTAGGGACTAAAATTCTTCTTTCCTGTGACCTGAAGATCACCAGACTGTTGTACTTACTACCTTGATACAGGTTAGGGACTAAAATCCTACTCTCCTGTGACCATTACAGTCACCAGACTGTTGTACTTACTACCTTGATACAGGTTAGGGACTAAAATCCTTCTCTCCTGTGACCATAAAAGTCACCAGACTGTTGTACTTACTGCCTTGATACAGGTTAGGGACTAAAATCTTACTCTCCTGTGACCTGAACAGTCACCAGACTGTTGTCGCTGTATACAGGCAAAATGCGCAAGGGCGTTGGCAAGGGCGTTGGCAAGGAACAAGGAAGTGGACGCGATGGTGGTGCAGGCAGAGGCCGAGGTCGTGTGCAAGCACTAATTTGCAACAACAAAGTGGCACATCTACTCGCTCGCACGTCCTGTCCCAAATTCTTGGGGTCCGCAGCAGTACACCGCTCTTAAACCAAGACCAGTGTCAACAGGTTGTTACTTGGATAGCAGATAATGCTTCAAGTCAGATGGGCACCTCCACAAACACCCTGTCTTCCACACGGTTAAGTGTCAGTAGCCGTGATACTGCACCGCACATTTCCCAACCTGATCCTCCTTCCTACCACCAGGCTGAGTACACGTCCACAGACATTACTGATCCCACAGTTGGACACTCGGAAGAGCTGTTCACGTATCCATTCGCAGAATCTGGCCTCTCGCCAGCTCCTGTTGAAGTGGGTGATGAGGAGATGGTATGTACAGATGCCCAAATATTTTAGCAGCCACGTTCTCACGAACGGAACATTGGCAACGTGTCTCAACAAGGAGTGGACGATGATGAGACACAATTGCCAGGAAGTCAGGAGGAGGATCAGGGTGCGGAAGAGGAAGACGACGTGGTGGATGATCCAGTAGCTGACCCAACCTGGCAGGAGAATATGCAGAGCGAGAACAGCAGTGCACAGGGGGAGAGAGACGTAGCATCCCAACAGGCAGTACGAAGCAGGGTCGTGTCCGCAGGCAGAAGGCAGGCAACCGTTCCCCAGAACAACAACACGACTCAAGGTGCCTGTGCAAATGTTAGGTCTTCCCGAGTCTGGGAGTTTTTTAAGTTGGCTCCAGATGACTCTAAAAAGGCCATTTGCAACACCTGCCATGCCAGTATCAGCAGGGGTACGAAAACTAGCAGCCTGACCACCACCAGCATGATCAGGCACATGTCAGCCAAGCACCCGAATTTGTGGGAAGTACAACAGAGTCGAGGAGCGGTGCTTGCTGATGTCACTGCTACGTCTTCGTGTGTTGTGCGTGCGAGCCAATCCCCTGTCCATTCTGGCCGCGAACAAGCCTCCAGCCCTGCACCTGAAGTTGCCCACGCACAAATAACACCACCATCAAGCACGTCCTTGTCCCAGCGCAGCGTTCAATTATCCATTCAGCAAACCTATGAACGCAGGCGCAAATACGCTGCCAACGCCCCACATGCCACTGTCCTCAACTCTCACATTTCGCGACTTATAGCGCTAGAAATGTTGCCTTTCCGGCTGGTGGAGACGGAAGCATTCCGCGACCTGATGGGGGCTGCTGTCCCACGTTACTCGGTCCCCAGCCGCCACTATTTCTCCAGATGTGCCATCCCCGCATTGCATAACCACGTGTCCCAAAGCATCACACGTGCCCTCAACAATGCTGTTTCAGCGAAAGTCCACCTAACCACAGACACGTGGACAAGTGCTTGTGGGCAAGGCCGCTACATCTCCTTGACGGCACACTGGGTTAATATTGTGGAGGCTGGGACCCAGTCTGAGCGAGGGACGGAACACGTCCTTCCCACACCAAGGATAGCAGGCCCTACCTCTGTCAGGGTTTCACCGACACTCTACAGCTCCGGAATGTCATGCTCCTCAGCCTCCTCCTCCTGCGCATCCTCATCCACTGTACCCTCCACACCACTCCCAAGCTGGAAGCACTGCAGCACTGCCTCTGCGAAGCGGCAACAGGCTGTGCTGAAGCTAGTCTGCATAGGTGACAAATCCCACAATGCAGAAGAGGTGTAGACAGCTCTGAAACAGCAGGCAGATCACTGGCTCACACCTCTGAACCTAAAGCCAGGAAAGGTCATTTGTGACAATGGCCGGAACCTGGTGGCAGCTTTGAGGCGAGGCCAGCTGACGCATGTTCCATGCGTGGCCCATGTGCTCAACCTGGTGGTTCAGAGGTTTATAAAGTCATACCCAGAGCTGTCTGAACTGCTGGTAAAGTTCGCCGTCTGTCTGCACATTTTCACAAGTCACCTGCTGCTTCAGCCGGCCTTGCTGGCTTTCAGTGCCGCTTGCGTCTTCCGGCCCACAGACTGGTGTGTGATGTCCCCACGCGTTGGAATTCTACTCTGCACTTGTTGGTCAGGATATGTGAGCAGAAGAGGGCAGTTGTTGACTACCTGCATCACCTAAGCCGTCGGGAAATGGGTCAAACTCCACACATAACACCTGAGGAGTGGAGATGGATGTCCGACCTATGTACCGTCCTCCAAAACTTTGAGGACTCCACCAAGATGGTGAGCGGCGATGACGCCATTATTAGCGTCACCATACCACTACTCTGCCTTCTAAAACGGTCTCTGCTGAAAAACAAAGAGGATGCATTGCAGGCGGAGCGCGATGACTTGGAGCAAGAAACAGTAGTGGGTGTGGGTGATAACGCACAGCCCAGCCTCATGTCATCACAACGTGCAGTGGAGGACTATGACGAGGAGGAGGAGGATGAAGACATGGAGCAACTCTCTGGCCAAATTGAGGATATGACATGCACACCAGTCATACCCTCGATTCAGCGTGGCTGGCCAGAGGACAGGGGAGATGAGGAGGAGGAGGAGGAGGAGGACAGCATGTTCAGTCATCGTGTTGGTCTGGATACTGAAGTGATGGCTGTTAAGAGTCTGGCGCACATGGCTGACTTTATGGTAAGCTGCCTGGCTCGTGACCCTCGCGTTCAGAACATCTTGGCCGACAATCAGTACTGGTTGGCAACACTGTTAGACCCACGCTACAAGGAGAACTTTATGTCTCTCATTCCTGAGGGGAGAGGTCAGCCAAAATGCAGCTGTTCCAGAAGGCCATAGTCACAGAAGTAGGCAAATCATTCCCCTCACAAAACGCTAGCGGCATAGGTCAGGAATCGGTGGACAACCAAGGCGTACGGCCGAGAGGGGCACAAGTCCAATCCACCAGAGGTAGTGGAACAGTCTTTACGATGTGGGACAGTTTTCTCAGCCCCTTACGTGCCACAGCCCCTGAGGTGCGGGGTAATGCCACAAGAAATGCTAAGTTTGGCCAGATGCTGAAGGAGTACCTTGCAGATCGAACAACTGTACTGCGAGATTCCTCTGTGCCTTACAATTATTGGGTCTCCAAGCTGGACACGTGGCATGAATTGGCTCTCTACGCCTTGGAAGTCCTGGCCTGCCCTGCCGCTAGCATTTTGTCAGAGCGTGTTTTCAGTGCCGCAGGTGGAGTCATTACTGATAAACGCACCCGCCTGTCAACTGAAAATGCTGACAGGCTGACTCTGATCAAGATGAACAAGGGTTGGATTGGGCCAGACTTCACCACACCACCAGCAAATGACAACTGAATTTAAATTTTGTTATGGGAATTTGCCATGTACCTCCACTCACCCATGGGTACACAGTTCTGCACTTTGGCTAATCGCTGGACTGCTCCTCCTTCTCCTCATGTGCCACCATGATGACCCTTACAATAGTTAGGCTGTTGTTTCAGGTATACCCCCAGTGGTAAATTTTTTCGCCCATTCTTTTAGAATGGGCATTACAACGACAGGAGACCCACTCCTTTTCAATGGGAAAAATGTTTTGAGGCCCTCAATGCACGTCTCTATCCTGCGACAATGTGGAGCCTCCCAATTTTTGGCTGCCCTGCCAAAGGGCTATACTACAATACACCCACTTGAGGTTTACAGGCCCTACTGCACGTCTGTATGCATGGGTCTTTGTGGAGCCTCCCAATTTTTGGCTGCCCTGCCAAAGGGCTATACTACAATACACCCACTTCAGGTTTACAGGCCCTCCTGCACGTCGCTATCCAGGGACAATGTGGAGCATCCCAATTTTTGGCTGCCCTGCCAAAGGGCTATACTACAATACACCCACTTCAGGTTTACAGGCCCTCATGCACGTCTCTATCCAGGGGCATTGGTGAACCTCCCAATTTTGGACTGCCCTGGCAAAGGAAAATACTACAATAGACCCAGTTCCTCAAAATGGGCACATTATGTCAAGACAGGGCTTCATGTACGTCTCTTCTCAGGGTCATCATAGTGCCGCACAATGTTTTCACGTAAAATCTTTCATGTAATCACAAAAAGTAATATACACCAGCTGTATCTCACTATTGGGTATGTGCCCTTAACATTTCCACCCTAAATATTCATTTTGGTGTCATTTTGGAAGGTTTTCTGGTGACTCCGTAAAATTGGCGTGAAACTCGGACAAGATTGTTCACAGCTGTGACTTTTGAGTGAGAAATGCTTCCAGGGGTCTTCCCCATGGTGTTGCCATGTCATTTGAGCACTCTTCTGAGACTTTTGTGACATTTTTAGGGTTTCTACATGCTGCCGGCAGTCATTTCATAAAAATACTCTGGTCTCCCATAGGATAACATTGGGCTCGGTACTCGGGCCGAGTACACGAGTATCTCGGGATGCTCGGCCCGAGCTTCGAGCACCCGAGCATTTTAGTACTCGCTCATCACTAATTATGATGCCTCAACTGTGACCCCACACAGCCCTCCATACAGTACAATGGAGCCATCACAGCCCTGAATACAATATAATGGTCCCACATAGCCGTCCATACAGTACTATGCCTCACATTGCCTCCCATATAGCATAATTGTACATTGCCTTCCATATATATAATGGGTCCCATATTGCCTTCCTTATCGTATAATAATCCTATATTGCATCCCATATAGAATAATCACCCCACATTGCCCTCACATATAGTATAATAACCCCACATTACTTTTCATATAGCACAATGTGACCCACATTGCTTTCCATTTAGCGTAACACTCCACTTTGCCTTCCATTTAGTATAGTGCCCCCACATTGCCCTCCATAAAGTATAATGTGCCTCACATTTTCTTTCCATATAGTATAATGCCCTTGCATTGTTCTCCGTATAGTATAATGGCCACACATTGACTTCCATACAGTATAATGTTCCCCACATTACCTTACATATAGTATAATGGCCCCACATTGCCTTTCATATAATATAATTGGCCCCAGATAGCCTTTCATATAGTGTAATGCCTCCACATTGCCTTCCATGTAGCATAATGCTCCCCATATTGCCTACCATATACTTTAATGGGCCCCCACATTGCCATCCGTGTAGTATAATGCACCCACATTACCTTTAATATAGTGTAATGCCCCCACATTGCCTTCCATGTAGCATATAGCTGCCCATATTGCCTTCTATATAGTATAATGTGCCTCACATTGCCTTCCATACAGTATAATGCCCCCCATTGCCCTCCATATAGTATAATGTGCCCCACATTGGCTTCCACAGAGAACAATGTGCCCCACATTTCCTCCATATAATGTAATGCCCCCCACATTGTGCTCCTTATTGTATAATTGCCCCACATTACTTTTCATATAGTACAATGGACCCCATGTTGCCTTCAATATGGTGTAAGGGCCCCACATTGACTTCCATATAGTATAATGCCCCCACATTACTTTCCATAAAGTATTATGTACCTCATATTGCCTTCAAAATAGGATAATGGGCCCTACATTGCCTTCTATAATGTGCCCCACATTTCCTTACATATAGTATAATGGGCCCCACATTACCTTCCATACACTATAATGGGTCCTATATCTGCTGACAGGTTCTCTAGGTATAAAATAAATCCCAAAAGGAACACTTTATTGTTATAATATATTGCTGCTCTGTAAAAAATAGAAATAAAACTAAAACATTGGATAGATAGATAGATAGATAGATAGATAGATAGATAGATAATAGATAGATATACTAGAAAAAAACCTTGCAGCACTCAGCTACTACCAATGATGTACATATGCTGATAAGCTATATATATATATGAGAAAAAATGTAAAAACTTACGTTTTTTTCAAAAAACTCAAATTCTTATTATTTATTTTTTTTTTGTTTAAATCTGAAGTTCTTAGTACACACATTGGCCAATGTCTGCTTGCTCGTCGACTGCGACAAAGTGACTTCAGGTCCGACGAGTCCTATCGCTGACACCCAAGTCCTCCTTGTCCACCCTACCCCACTACTAAGTGGGCGGACACCATCTAGACCCTAGATCACCTGTAGTCTGTGAGTGCTGTGCAATTTTTTTCTCTTTTTTTTTCTCTTTTGTATCATGTGGAGTGGCTGGCTCCATTACTGCAATGTGCACCCTCGTTGTCTACAGGTGATCTAGGGTCTAGATGGTGTCCGCCCACTTAGTAGTGGGGTAGGGTGGACAAGGAGGACTTGGGTGTCAGCGATAGGACTCGTCGGACCTGAAGTCACTTTGTCGCAGTCGACGAGCAAGCAGACATTGGCCAATGTGTGTACTAAGAACTTCAGATTTAAAAAAAAAAAATAATAAGAATTTGAGTTTTTTGAAAAAAACGTAAGTTTTTAAATTTTTTCTCATATATATAGCTTGTCAGCATATGTACATCATTGGTAGTAGCTGAGTGCTGCAAGGTTTTTTTCTAGTATATTGACCCAGCATCCCTGCTGGCACCAGTTCACATTGTCTGTGAGTGCTGTGCAGTTTTTTTCTCTTTTTTTTCTCTCTTTTTTTTCTCTCTTTAGATAGATAGATAAATAGATAGATATAAAGAAAAAAGGTTATTTGAGCAGCGTTTCTTATTAACTTAAAGTTAGGTGCTTAATCAGTCCTTGAGGTGGTGTCCAGCCACCTGATCCTAGACAAATTTGCAAAAAAGGCTGCAGCACTCCAGTTTCAGTTGTGTATTCTGCCTTTAATGGCCTTTAGGTATAAAGATGGCGACGTTTCGGTCGATGATGAAGCTGGAAGAAGGTGGAGTGCTGCAGCCTTTTTGCAAATTTAAATAGATAGATAGATAATAGTAGATAATAGATAGATAGATAGATAAGATAGATAGATGTAGATAGATAATGGATAGATGGATGGATAGATAGATAGATAGATGGATAGATAGATGATAGATAGATAATAGGAAGATAGATAGATAGATGATGATAGATAGATAGATAGATAGATAGATAGATAGATAGATAGATAGATAGATAGTAGATTACCTTCCTTCTCCCCCAGGTTCTCTTCTCTTTGGTCAGTGGGTGCAGTGGATTCTCTGTATATAACCAGCATTGCTCCTGTGTATATTCACTTCTCCGCCCCCCAATCCATCAGACACTTCTGATAAGTGCAAACAATTATAAAAGTACAGAATAATTGGTTTTTATTTTACTTACTTAGTGGTTACTTAACCATCCTGGTGTGTTTCAGTTTATACATATTTTATACATTTCATTTTAATGCTTTTTCTTGATCCTTATGCAAGTATCTGCGCTTTGTCCATTAAGAGACAAGTGAAAAAAAACGTTTTGTTTTTCTTGTTCTATTTAATGATAAAATGATAATTAATATTAATATACTTATTAGTTATTAGACAGAGATGAGTAACAGAATACAGCTGTAATCTGCAGTACTGTGTACAGAGGGACAAGTCTCTGGTCGCCCCTTTTATGAACCATATTGGGCCCTTACAAAGGGTAAAATAATTAAAACAATGTTATATTCTCCTCCCCACTAACCTCTGCAGCCTATCAAGATAATATAATGAAGGTTCATGTACTGAAAATGGAAAGTTACATAAAAGATTCTACTGAACTAATTAAATTAATTAGCAATATCCGATGGGACAACAATTACATGTTTGTCACTGTTGATGTGTGTGCTTAATATTCGAATATACCACATGACTTGAGCATACATTGTTTCAGGCATTTTATTCTTAGAGACAGTAAAATACCAGAATCCTAAAAAGAACTTATGATTGAACCATAAACTTTTTATTACATAATAACTATTTTATTTTTATGATGACTCAAATGTATCAACAAAAATATGGAACAGCTATGGGATCAAAAATTGTTCCAACTTAGGCTACTTTATATATGTTTTTTGAACTATTACATATATATGGGTCCAATTATTATTCTTCTGTTGTGATGTATAAAAGATACATCGATGATTTAATCTTTATATGGGATAATAAGAATGATGATCTCAATGGTTTTTTGGAAGAACTAAACAAATGGGGCTTGAAATTTTCAGCAAATTTTGATTCAAACTGTATTCATTATTTGGACCTTTTGTTGTTTATAGAGGATGATAAGATCCTTACAAAAACGTTTTTCAAAGAAGTCGACGCAAGTGGGTATGTTTACTTTAATAGTGGACATTAGCCAAAATGGCTGGAAAATATTCCTCTAGTCAATACAGAAAGATTAGTGTGATTGTGATTATATAGAACAGTCAAAAATGTTAAAACAGAAATTTATTGAGAGAAAGTATCCCAAAAAAATAATTAAAAGAGCATATAATAATAATAATAAATTTAAACAAGAAGATCTTTTAAAGGAACGGGTAAATGAATTAGAACCCATAAAGAATAAACTTGAGTATAATTTTCTGACTACTTTTTGTAATGAGAATAAAAAAATTAAAAAAAACCTAACCAATAGGTGGGACAATTTGGTCAATGATCCCATTTTAGGGAAACATTTACCTGATGAACCAGGCATTACATTTAGGAGGGCCCCTACAGTATTATTGCCCCAATTAAATAAAAAAATGGAAATACATACAATTGAACTGTGACAATTCAAAAATGTGGTACATATAATTGATTGTCCAAAAATTGTTTATGTTGTAAATATATTTGACACAAT
This sequence comes from Allobates femoralis, assembly GCA_033576535.1. NCBI lineage: Eukaryota > Metazoa > Chordata > Amphibia > Anura > Aromobatidae > Allobates > Allobates femoralis. Next base: position 73,039,409 of record JARQOC010000009.1, read on the forward strand.
AGAAAGGAATGTTTGTTATATGGCGGCTCAGATACCATCTATATGATAAAGACTAGGTTGACATGTCAATATAATTATGTCATACTAGCTGTGAGCCCGATTCTGAAGAATCGGGAGTCTAGAATCTGGAGAGAGAGAGAGGGAGAGATAGATAGATAGATAGATAGATAGATAGATAGATAGATAAATAGATAGTGATAGATAGATAAATAGATAGAGATAGATAGATAGAGATAGAGATAGATAGATAGATAAATAGATAGAGATAGATAGATAGATAGATATAGATAGATAGACATAGATAGATAGATAAATAGATAGAGATAGATAGATAGATAAATAGAGATAGATAGATAGATAGATAGATAAATAGATAGAGATAGATAGATAGATATATAGATATATAGATAAATAGATAGAGTTTTTTCGTCCATTATATGTCTATGGGAAGTGACCAATCAGAATAGCGCCTCACTTCCCATAGAGGTAGAATGGACGACTTTTGGTTTCAAATTTACCGCTGAAAGTGAGGCGCGATTCTGATTGGTCGCCGGCAGCACACAGCGACCAATCAGAATAGCGCCTCACTTCCCATAGAGATAGAATGGAGGACTTTGAGTGAGGCGCTTAAGTGAGGCGCTATGCTGATTGGTCGCTGTGTGCTGTGCCGACCAATCAGCATAGCGCCTCACTTCCCATAGAGATACATTAGCGGTGTTTCGCCGAATTTATGGCCGGGCCCCTGGTTCGATTTTCGGCCACGGGGCTCGGCTGTGGTCGGTGATTGGACGGGGCCGGAGACTCGCAATGGGCCATTGCTCGCGCTCTGGCCGGGCCCCTGGTTCGATTTTCGGCCACGGGGCTCGGCTGTGGTCGGTCGTTGGACGGGGCCGGAGACTCGCAATGGCCGCTTCGCGGCCATTGCTCGCGCTCAGGCAACGGCTCGCAATGGCCTCGCGGCCATTGCTCGCGCCGACCAACGGCTCGCAATGGCCGCTACGCAGCCAATGCTTCGTGGTCGCGTGGCTGCTAGGCAGCCACGTCCACGATGACGGAAGTAGCGCCGAATATGACGGAAGTGCGCTACGGCAATTATATATTAGTTATTTAATAGAGTGCCCTTGTCATAAGCAATATATACTGTAGGTAAAACTACCCAGACGTTACATGATCATATAAACTCACACAGACACAACATAAGAAAAGGTTGTCAGTTACATGGACTATGAAGACACTTTTTTTTGTATCTTAATCAAAATCCATGGAACATGTGGACTACACCCATAGAGCATGTACCCATAGACCTAAGTAACAGGGATGATATTTTAGTGAGAAAAGAGATTTTTGGATTCATAAACTTGGGTGTCTAAAGCCCAATGGTCTGAATTAGATTAATGAACAGTTGATTAATGGTCTGGTGAACATCATATGTATTATCTATTTTTTGCGTGCATGAAAGAAATCAGGTGGCACTCACCGGTTTCTTTGAAGTGTTGTTTTAATCCTTTATGGGGCTACATGTGCAGGGAGGGAAGGGAGGTGCAGAGTCGGAGGACAGTCGGCTGTTTCACGCTGTATGCGCTTCAACGGGTCCTGTCGTAAGACTCTGCACCTCCCTTCCCTCCCTGCACATGTAACCCCGTAAATAATAATAATAATAATAATAGTAATAATATTTATTCATTTATATAGCGCTATTAATTCCATAGCACTTTACATACATCAGTAATGCTGTCTCTCTTGGAGCTCACAATCTAAATATCCTATCAGTATGTCTTTACAATGTGGGAGGAAACCGGAGTGCCCGGAGGAAACCCACACAAGCACGGGGAGAACATGCAAACTCCTTGCAGATGTTGTCCTTAGTGTCCTTGGTGAGAATTGAACCCAGGACCTTGGGACCTCAGTAAAGGATTAAAACAACACTTCAAAGAAACCGGTGAGTGCCGCCTGATTTCTTTCATGCACGCTTCAAAGTCTTATAGTTAGGCTGAGCAACACCGGAGCAAAACCAGAGTGTACCTGCTGTAGTCCTCATAGAGGAGCTGATTTGCCTGGTTGGAGCCTGTGCCCCGGTTTTCACCTTTTTACCTATGTATTATCTATTTTTCACTTTCGCCTAAATTACATAGACTAAGAGATAGCACAAATATAAAGTACAACTAATCTATTCTTTCCATCTCAGTTTCTACAGGTTTCTGTACTTGACAAGTGTTAGTTTCAATCCTGCGGTTTCAGGGGCAGACCTTCTTCTGCTTCTTGTATGTTGTTTCTTTCTTGATCATATCCCTGTTCTTCTTATTTCCACTGACTGCGATCATTTTGTACTTGACAGCTTTGTTTTCCGATCCTGCTGTTTGAGTGGACCTCCTTCTGTTCTTCTGGTATTATCTGTTTCTTGATTACCGTATATGTTTTTGACATGTCCCTTCATTTTATGATAGCAAACATTTTTAATAACATGAACAAAAATCTTTATATGAAACAATAAAATACAATATAAGGATTTTTGTGATTATAATATTTTATGTATGATTCTTGATATTTCCTTTCATATATTACATTGGACAAAAACATTTTTGTTAACATATGCGGTATAGGTGCAGTCCTTCCCATCTTTCTAGTACCTAGATATATATATAAATACTTTTATTGTCAGAATTTCACCTATATTTTGTCACATATACTTTATTTACAGATCAATATTCAAAACATTACACTCATATTCACAATTCATATTTATTTGCCTGAACATCATAACTAGTTGATTTTCCACACTATATACATTTACACATAAAAGTAAAATTAGAATAAGCTTTTAAAGGGAACCTGTCACCCCCTTTGGGTGTTGTAAATACTGCCTGGCACCTCAATCATCATGCAACTGAGGTTCTGGTGACCCCTTTATAACCCCAGACTGGCCCCTGAATACTTAAAAAAATAAGTTTGATAGTATCTCCCCCGTGTAGTAGCCGGTCTGGTGGGTTGTGCTCTCTTCAGTCCGGGCCGCACCTCCGCCTGCAAAACCCACCTCACTGCCTGTAATATGCCATCGCTCCTGATCTCAGTGACGGCATTGTGCCTGCGCAGTGGTACGAGACACTGCACTGTATATGAAGATGGCTGCTCGCTGTGGAAACGCGTTGTGGTGTACATAATTGTAATAAAGAGGTTTGTAACCTTCAAACTCCTTTCTAAATAGTTTGATGTTCCAGCTCTCCCAAACTCTGTTAACATAAATCTCCTGCATCTGTTAAACAACCCTCTGGGTTGTGGAGTGAGATGCTGGCTGCCATACCTTGTATGAGGGCTGAAGGACCTGCCATGACATGGATCCTCTGACGCACAAGTCACATGACCGGCCGGCGTCCTACGTGACCGTGAGAGAAAGTGGATGAGCCACTAGATCCCGAACCGGGCAATCCAACACAGCAATGCTGCAGACTGAGGTTGTGCAAGGGTGCACAACCTCATAAGGTGAAGGGCTACCCCCCACACCTCTAAACTTGACCCCCACTAGACCACCAGTTGCTTCGCAAAAGGCACTTCTCCAAATCTTTTGACTCCCACAAGAGAGCCAGGGAAACACTATCAAAGGTCTGGGACAGTTTCATTGTACCCTCCCAGAGGTGTCTAGACCTTGATAGGCAGGGTATTCTGACAAAGAGGGAAAAGTTATTGAAGATGGTGAATAATTATGTAGCCGACCATACCAGCGACCTCCATGATTCCTATGTGCCGAATAACTATGTGTTTAAAATTGTCCCTAATTGTAGTTACAGTCCCTCCTTTACGTTTCTTGCGGTGTGTATGTCAGTCCCTCCTTGTAATTTAGGCTAGACCTTGCATTGAGTGGATAGGCTTTACTAGGGTAGAAGTCACAAGCTTTTTAAAATTAAAAAAGTAATAATAATCTGAGATTATCCTCTGCGGTCTTTCAGGGTGTATTGCAGTCCCACATTCAAATTTCTGTCAGCGCTTGAAATTACTTCATAGGTTTTGAGTCTAGAAGTCCCACTACCTTACAATTCTAACAGAGTGTGTACGGGGCCCTCCAATATGTCTAATACAGGGTGTATTGGAGTCCTTCTTCCTTCTAATTGTTAGCAGTTTTTGCATTGTCTGCATTGGCTTTGTGAGTTTCAGAGTCCCTCTTTCATAAATTAAACATTAGGTGCCAGACCATGTCACACACACCACATGCCCAGACAAGGTAGTAAAATGTTAAAATTAGATTTATCGATGAATGTTTTTTCCCATTGAAAGCCATGGGAGAGTGCAAAAATGCAACCTGTGAATATAGCCTGTGGGATGGAGGAGGTTTTTTTTCCTTATATACAAGAGTCATTAAAGCGTAAAGAATATTTCCAGTAAAATCCATTTTATATTATATTTTGTATTTTTTCTTGTCACTCTGTAAAAGTGACGTAATACTCTGACAACATTGATCCCAGCAGCGACCTGGGAGTCAGAGATGCGTCCAAGTGTTTTCCCCATGATGTTTCTATTCCATTTACTCATTATTTCCATCCATTTCACAGACACTCCTGCCCCTCAGACCTCCTGGGAGGGTCCACCAGAAAAATGCTCCAGTTTCCTATTGACTTCCATTATATTCGTTACTCGAGTCGATCACCCGATCATTCCAAATTGCTCGATCCACACGAGCAGCCGAGCATTTAGAGCTCGATCATCACTAACAATGAGATAAATAAAATCAATAATAAAAAACTACAAAAATGTTGTCCTAAAGGTGATTAGTTTATGATTATTATGTTCATAAGATCTTCAATGTGACAGTGAAAATGTGTGATACCGTGATAACATTTAACTAAGTTGTACCTTAACCGTCCGGATGTTTTAGTTTATACATATTTTATACAGATCATTTTAATGCTTTCTCTTGACTCTTTTACAATTATCGGCACTTTGATTCCATTATGAGAAAAGTGTAATATAATTGTTTCTGTTGTTCTCGTTGCATTGAATGATAAAATGATGTAAGTATTTCTACATCTGCTTAGTTATTAGACAGTGATGTGTAACAGAGGACGGCTATAATCTCTGCAGATTGTGTACAGGGGACAAGCCACTGGATGCCATTTCACTGAATGATATTGTGGCGCCCAAAGGTTAAAATAAAAATCCTAATCCTCACCGCTGACCTCTACGACCCTCCGCTTCTCACCGCCTCCCATCCCATCCTCACCACGTCTTTTAACTCTTTCCAGTTATAAAAAATTAGTTTGTAGCATTTATATTCATCTGTTACATATATGCATGGCAATTAATGGAATATATATATAGGTTTTGGTATGCATGTATTCTAATGTCCTTGTAATAGTATAATCTCCTTAGATACATTTACACACATGTATATATGTGTATATGTATATGTATATATATATATACATATATATATATGTATATATATATATATATATATATATATATATATATATATATAATACACTTAGTGCATCTCAATGAATTTGAATGTTATCAAAAATCAGTATCATATTGCCACGTTTCAGAGTGTTTCTGGGAGCCCTGAAACACGTTGTCTAATGAATCAATATTATATTCACCCTTTGTCTCGTGGAATACAGCAGTATGGTTTTTAACCCTTCAACCTCCCTACTTTTTCAGATAGTCATCAACATTAACAGAAATAAACACTTGAGATAGATCCCTCTGTAATGTCTTTATATAATATATGCATTTCACTTTCTGTATTGAATTACTGAAATGAATTAACTTTTTGATGATATTCTAATTTTTTGAGATGCAGCTGTGTATGTAGGTTTTCATTTAATCTGTCATATATATATATATATGATTTTATAATCCTATACATTTATTAGACTTATTCTATGTAACTTGCTTTACTTTGCTGTTGCATATAGCTTGCTTGCTGATATAGTCACCTTTTCTAGCTGTCATACCCACAGCCTCTTTTGCTGAACACCCTATGTGTAATGTAGATAGGAAAGATAATGTTTGTGTTTTGCTAGTAACGTGATGTCATATCAGAGCAGAGAATGGCTGTAAGGCTGCGACACACCTACTTTATTGTATAGAAACTCGCTAATAATTGTAATGGATTGAGCATTATTCTGTGGACATTTTGCTGGTCTGCTGTTCCCATGCTGCATGATAAGATGACCACCATGGTCGAGGGGTTAGTAAAGATGCAATCCTTTTTTAGGATTGTTTTATAGATTTTTCAAAAAAAAAAATTACGTGGGCTTCGCCGTATTTCTGGAACCAGCCGGATCCAGCAGGCAGCGACGGGCTGCCCCCAACCCCCAGGTGCCTATTTGTACCTGGCCGGACACAAGAATATAGGGGAGCCCTTTTTTTTATTATTTCATGAATTTCATGAAATAATAAAAAAAAAAATGCGTGGGGCTCCGCGCAATTTCTATGTCTAGCCAGGTACAGCTAAGCAGCTGGGGGCTGGAATCCGCAGCGCAGGGATGCCCAAGCTTTCTGGGCACCCCCCGCTGCAAATTGCAGCCCGCAGCCGCCCCAGAAGATGGCGCATTCATTGAAGCGCCATCTTCTGGCGCTGAACCCCGCTCTTCCAGCGGCCCTGGTGGCATTGGCACGCTGGGTAATAAAGAGGTTAGGGCCAGCTTTGTATTATCAGCTGGCCCTAAGCCCGAAATTTATGGCGGTCACGCCAATATTAGACATGACCGCCATGAATTTCCAGTACTCAATATAAAAAAAAAAACCACAACACAGAGAAAATTTTTATTAAAAATAAAACAAAAAAGACATTAGAGACTCCATCTTTACTCCAAAAATCTTCACTGCCACAACCCTGTGCATACATATACATATCTATGCACAGGGAGTGAGCAGGCTGAGAACTATCTCAGCCTGCTACATCTCTGTGTAGGCGGGCTTTAGGACCCTGGAGCTGCCGCAGCCCTCAAGTCCCAGAGCCCGGCACACAGCACATAGCAGAAGCCGGAAGAGAGGTAAGGAGCATTTCTCCCCCCTCTCTTCCTTCGCTCCCTGCGGACTCGTTACTGACTGCGAGTCATCCCTGAGATTACTCGCAGTGTAACGAGTCGGGCGAATCCCTTACTACTCGGCGAGTACCGAGTAGTAACGAGTAGATTCGCCCATCCCTACTCCCATATACTAATGTGCCTAAAACAGGAAGTTGATATCACCAACCATTCCCATTTTATTTAGGTCACCCTGTAGATGAAGTGAAATTACCCAAAATGTTGGTTCGGGAGGCACCAGGAGAATCAAATCAATTTTTCCCCCCATTTTTCAGCTCATTATATGGTAAAATGAAGACGACATTCAAAACTAGAAATCATCCTGCAAAATACAATCCCTCACTAATTTCTGTGGATTGGAAAATAAAATGTTCTGGTTTTTGGATGAGAGAAAAAGGAAAGAAAGTGAAAAAATAAAAAATGTTCAAGTCACCGAGGGGTTAAGAGGTTTCACATCCAGGAGATCCCAGGAATCTATATTACACATCAGTAGGGCGAGTATTCCCTGTATCTCCTGGTCCTCTGCACCGGTCATTAGGATGATCACCTAAGGCTCTCTCTAGTCTGGAGGGGATGGATCTGAGGAAACCTTGTTGGAAATCCTGAGTCATAAATACATAAATGATCGGATTCAGGCAGCTGTTAAGACAGGCCAGGGCGGTGAATGTACTGCGTAATATACGGGCTATAACGTAATACATATAAGAATAAGAAAACCTGGGTATCAATGGATAGACATAATAAGGAGCCCAGCAGAGGAAGAAACACAATATAACAGTGGTGATGATCCTGGAGGATCTCTGAGATCTCTGGGATCTCTTTCTTTTTCTAAGTTTAAAGAAAATGGTGACATAAGTGATGAAGATGATGAGAAAAGGGATCACAAACATTATAACGAATCTGATCACCTGCATGGTGTGATGTAACTCTGGGTTATAATCAACTGTGTAATAATAATATAGACACCATTCTTCTAGATAACCTACCCCATCTCTATATACATAATACAATAATCCGGCTACAATGAGGCTCAGCCCCCAGATGATCTCTGCAGTGATTCTCACCACATTACAGGTTCTATGGACTTTGGCCCAAATTGGCCACATGACGGAGACCCAGCGGTCAATACTCATGGCCGTCAGGAGGAGAACACTGGCGCTGATGTTTAGATTAAACAGGAACATGTTCACTGCGCAATATGCAAAATGTGGGAGGTATGAGAAACCTGCAGCCCAGTCATTAATCCTCAGCGGGAGAGAAGCACAGCACAGGAAGTCGGCGATGGCCAGGTGGAGGAACCACACGCCACTGATTGTCTTCTTCATCCTGAATCCGGCAATCCAGATGACTAATCCATTACCGATAATCCCGAGAGCAAGAACAATGCTGTATAATGCAATTGACGTCTTCTGTATAATGTTCCTATAATAATCCCATTCTTTGAACCAGTCAGGTGACCTGAGGAGACAGGATAGAATAGTAGGAAAGTTAACACTTTATACTTTACTAGCTGTGAGCCCGATGCAAATGCATCGGGATTCTAGAACGTGCATTAATTTGATTATAGTAGTTATAGCTGTTAGCCTGATGCAAATGCATCGGGTATCTAAAATATGTTTATTGTTTTTTTAAAGATTTTTAAATAATAATCGCATCATCAATAGCAATAATATAAGCCAAAGCATTATTATTAGCAGTAATAGCAGTATTAATAGCCTTATTAGCAGTATTATGAGCATTAATAACAGTATTAATAGCATTATTATTAGCATTAATAGCATTATTAATAGAATTATTAGCATTAATAATAGCATTAATAACATTATTAATAGCTTTAATAGCATTATTATTAGCATTAATAGCATTAATAATAGCATTATTAGCATTAATAATAGCATTATTAACATTATTAATAGCATTAATAGCATTATTATTAGCATTAATAGCATTAATAGCATTATTATTAGCATTAATAGCATTAATAATATTATTAGCATTAATAATAGCAATAATAACATTATTAATAGCATTAATCGTATTATTATTAGCATTAATAATAGCATTATTAGCATTAATAATAGCATTAATAACATTATTAATAGCATTAATAGCATTATTATTAGCATTAATAGCAATATTAATAGCATTAATAGGATAAATATTAGCATTAATAGCATTATATAATAGCATTAATAGCATTAATAGGATAAATATTAGCATTAATAGCATTAATTAATAGCATTAATAGCATTATTAATTAATAGCATTATTAATAGCATTTATTATAATGCATTATTAGCATTAATAATAGCATTAATAATACATTATAATAGTAATAATAGCATTATTATTAGCATTAGTAGCATTATTAGCGTTATTATTAGCATTAATAGCATTATTTAATACCATTAATAGGATAAATATTAGCATTAATAGCATTAATAGCATAAATAATAGCATTAATAGCATTATTATTAGCATAAATAGCATTAATAATAGCATTATTAGCATTAATAATAGCATTAATAACATTATTAATAGCATTAATAGCATTATTATTAGCATTAATAGCATTAATAATAGCATTATTAGCATTAATAATAGCATTAATAACATTATTAATAGCATTAATAGTATTATTATTAGCATTAATAATAGCATTATATAGCATTAATAATAGCATTAATTAACATTATTAATAGCATTAATAGCATTATTTAATTAGCATTAATAATCATTATTAATTAGCATTATTTATAGTATTAATATATTTAGCATTAATAACATTATTAATTAATAGCATTAATTAGCATTATATTTAGCATTAATAGCATAAATATATTAATTAAGCATATTAATAGGATAAATATTAGCATTAATAGCATTAATAGCATAATTAATAGCATTTAATAGCATTTATTAATAGCATTAATAGCATTAATATGGATAAATATTAGCATTATATATAGCATAATTAAATAGCATTAATAGCATTAATATTAATTAGCATTAATAGCATATAAAAATAATATAGCATTATTAGCAATTAATAATAGCATTAATAACATTATTAATAGTAATAATAGCATTATTATTAGCATTAGTAGCATTAATAGCATTATTATGAGCATTAATAGCATTAATAGTATTATTAATAGCATGAATAGCATTATTAATAGCATTAATAGGATTAATAGCATTATTAATAGCATTATTAATAGCATTAATAGCATAAATAATATAATTAATAGCATAAAAAAATAGCATTAATAGCATTAGTATTAGCATAAAGAGCATTAATAGCAATATTATTAGCATGAATAGCATTATTAATAGCATTAATAGCATTAATAGCATAATTATTAGCAATTAATAGCATTATTATTAGCATTAATAGCATTAAATAATAGCATTATTAGCATTAATAATAGCATTAATAACATTATTAATAGCATTAATAGCATTATTATTAGCATTAATAGCATTAATAGCATTATTATTAGCATTAATAGCATGAATAATACCATTAAGAGGAAAAATATTAGCATTAATAGCATTAATAGCATAATAATAGCATTAATAGCATTATTAATAGCATTAATAGCATTATTATTAGCATAAATAGCATTAATAATAACATATTAGCATTAATAATAGCATTAATAACATATTAATAGCATTAATAGCATTATTATTAGCATTAATAGCATTAATAATAGCATTAATAGATAAATATTAGCATTAATAGCATTAATAGCATAAATAATAGCATTAATAAGCATAATTATATAGCATTAATAGCATTATTATTAGCATTAATATCATTAATTATTAGCATTTTTTTTTTTAATTATTATTTTTATTGAATTTTTTATATTTTAATTTATTTTTTTAATATTTTAAATTATTTTAAATTATATTTTTATTATTAAATTTATTATTAGGCTGAGACCCAGTTCTCTTTCAGGTCGCTGAAAGGCTGATATAATTAGCATATATTTAATTATTTTATATTATTTTTATTGAATTTTTTATTATTTTTAATATATTTTTTTATTACTTTTAAATTATTTTTTAATTATTTTTTTTATTATTAAATTTATATTTAGGCTGAGACCCAGTTCTCTTTCAGGTCCGCTGAAAGGGCTGATATAATTAGCATATATTTAATTATTTTATTATTATTTTTATTTAATTTTTTATTATTTTTAATTTATTTTTTTATTATTTTTAAATTAGTTTTTAATTATTTTTTTTATTTAAATTTTATTATTTAGGCTGAGACCCAGTTCTCTTTCAGGTCTGCTGAAAGGGCTGATATAGTTAGCATATATTAAATTTTTTTATTATTATTTTTATTGAATTTTTTATTATTTTTAATTTATATTTTTTATTATTTTTAAATTATTTTTTAATTATTTTTTTTATAATTAAATTTATTATTTAGGCTGAGACCCAGTTCTCTTTCAGGTCCGCTGAAAGGGCTGATATAATTAGCATATATTTAATTTTTTTATTATTATTTTTATTGAATTTTTTATTATTTTTAATTTATTTATTTATTATTTTTAAATTTAAATTATTTTTAATTATTTTTTTTATTATTAAATTTATTTGTAGACACATTACCGGTGTGTCGGCGATTTTATGGCCGGCCACCTGGTTCTATGTGTCGGCCCTAAAATCGCGGACACACCGCTAATGCATGTCTATGGGCAGTGAGCTCGAATTCTGATTGGTCTGCGTCCAATCCGAAATCGGGCGGACTGCCCATAGAGATGCATTAGCGGTGTGTCCGCGATTTTAGGGCCGACAAATAGAACCAGGTGGGCGGCCATAAAATCGCCGACAGACCGGTAATGTATGTGAATGGGAAATGAGGGGCTCTTCTGATTGGCTGAGGGCAGTAGACAGCGGCCAATCAGAAGAGCCCCTCACATCTTATTGACATAGAATGGTGGATTTGTCGTCCATTCTATGTTAATGATAAGTGAAGAGGACGTCGGAGTGGAAAGAAGACAGAAGATCCCCGGGGCCGGACGAAGAGGCGGAGATGGCGGAAAGAAGAGAGAAGACCCCCGGGGCCGGAGGAAGAGGACGCCTGGCCGGACGGACGATCAGATGACTAAGAAGGCATGTAAGTGATCGACGGGGACGTTAGGGTAGGGGACGGCGGGGGCTTCGGTGTAGGGCTTTAGGTGTTAGCGACAGCGGCGGGAGCTTAGGAGGCGGCGGGGCTTAGGGGGTAGGGGCTTAGGTGCGGCGGGGCTTAGAGGGTAGGGGGTTAGGTGCGGCGGGGCTTAGGGGGTAGGGGCATAGGTGCGGCGGATCGGGGCTTAGGGTGTAGGGGTGCGGCGGACTTAGGGGGTAGGGGCTTAGGTGCGGCGGGTCGGGGCTTAGGGTGTAGGGGTGCGGCGGACTTAGGGTTAGGGGTTTAGGTGCGGCGGGTGGGGGCTTGGCGGCGGACGGTAGGGGCTTAGGTGCGGCGGGTGTTAGGGGGTAGGGGCTTAGGTGCGGGGGGGCTTAGAGGGTAGCGGCTTCGGCGGCGGGGTAGTCGGCGGCGGGGTAGTGGCTTAGGGGTTAGGTGCGGCAGAGGGTAGTGGCTGCGGCGGGGTAGTGGCTTAGGGCGGCAGGGGGCTGTAGTGTACAGCGTGATGGTATACTACAGTCCCATGGCGCTTACGGGCATGGGACTGTAGTATACTATAGCGGTGTACACTACAGTAGTATGGCAGCGGCAGGGGCTTGCGGCGGCGGGGCTTGCGGCAGAGGGTGCCTGCGGCGGGGTAGTGGCTAGGGGCTTGCGGGCAGAGGGTGCCAGCGGCGGGGTAATGGCAGGGTGCCAGCGGTTAGGGCTGTAGTGTACAGCGCGATGGTATACTACAGTTCCATGGCGCTTACGGGCATGGGACTGTAGTATACTATAGCGGTGTACACTACAGTAGTATGGCAGCGGCAGGGACTTGCGGCGGCGGGGCTTGCGGCAGAGGGTGCCTGCAGCGGGGTAGTGGCTAGGGGCTTGCGGGCAGAGGGTGCCAGCGGCGGGGTAATGGCAGGGTGCCAGCGGCGGGTAATGGCTTCTGTGGCTTGGTTAGCGGTGGCAGCGACTCGCAATGCCCGCTTCGCGGGCATTGCTTCGCGAGGCTGCAACGACTTGCAATGCCCGCTTTGCGGGCATTGCTTCGGGAGTCGCCGTGGCCGCTACGCGGCCACGGACAGAGTCCGGGAGATGAAACCTGGACTCGCTAACCAAGCCACCGGAAGCAGCGCCGCTCCGACGGAAGTCAGCTACGGCAATTATATAATAGATTAACCCCTCGGTTGCCTCATCCCCTATATATCGCCTCTCGTTTCCACCATTCCTGCACTTCTTGTATTTTTACCTTTGGCACAATATAATATTGAATTTCTTATTATTTTTATACAGTTCAGCCCTGTGCGCTGTGCAACCCTCCCCCCATTAGGGATCCTCAGTGCTGTCTACACCCCCCACACACAGGGAGAATGTATGTGGCGCCCTGCAACGAGTGCGTCACAGGAGTGTATTGCAGCCAAGACAGCAGCAGCAATATTCTATGACTAAGCAATGACACAGTTAAAACTCAGAGCTCCATACCCTACATGCACATCAGCATAAAGGGCCAATAAGGTCCTGGTGGGCGGAGTGTAGAGGTAGTGTGTAGTGGAGAAGGAGAACTTCTAAAGGAACGTAGGAAGAGGGAGCAGAAAGAACAAGCTCTGCAATGTAGGAGAGGGGGCCTGCACAGTTCCGTGCAGGCCCCTGGCCATCACCCCGGTTAGGCGCCATTACCCCGGTGCCTCATCAACCAGACTCTGGGCGAATGCATACGGGTCAAAACATCCCCGTGCCCACTTACAACCGGATTACTGGTTCCGAAGCTGGGAGTCGTTTATCACTGCCATGCAAACCAGGAGTGGAGGGACCGCTTTACAGGAGCACCCCACCACCGCCGCACACACAGCGTCGTCTAGCCAGCGGAGTACCCACCAAAAGGACCCAAGGCTCCCCACAAATCCGGCCAGAATTCCCCGGTAGGGAAATTGAATCAGCCTCCTTGTACCCGATCTGGCATCCCAAGGCGACAACGGCAACACAAACTAGTTAGAATGGAGGAACACCACGGAGCTCTGAGAAACACTGGTCATTGCTGAGTCCACCCGGTCCGTTACCCGTTAACTGTATGCCATGTATCACCTGCTGGTTACAGTAAAGTACCCGTTGCAGAGACTATCAGTGTCCGTGCTTTCTTTAGAACTGTCCATCTCCACAAGTGGAAGGTAACCGCAGCTGCCTCACAACATCTTGTGCAGCTCCTGGCCCCGGGGATTACCGTTCAGCCTGTGGGGAGCGTTACATCTTGCCGCATTCCATCCCCTGGAGGTCCAAGCAGCGCCGCTGGACATCACCGGAACACTCATAAGTGGCGTCACGACTTAAAACAACCTTTAAATCTGTTCAGCCAATATTCCTTTGAATCTGCACCACTGGGCCCCACTTCGGCAGGCGCGGTTCCGTGACAGGAGGAAGAAGCAAAAGGCTGCCCCGTGAAGTCCCGGCTCCCGGTTTGGTGTCAGACATATACAGGACCTGAGATGACATCATGCACATGTGACTCGGGTGGGCAGAGCAAGTGAGATCTGCTGCAGGAGGAAGAAGAAGAATGTGAAAGGAGAAGATGAGACCGAGGAGAGGAAGATAGAGGGAAAGAGAGGGCAGAGGTCTGTGCAGAGGGAAGATAATACAGGCTGTGCAGTAATAAAGAGGATACAGACTGTGCAAGAGGATTGAGAAAGCAGGCTGTGGATGGAGGATGGAGAATACAGGCTGTGCAGGGGGATGGAGGATATAGACTGTGAAGGAGGATGGGGGATACAGGCTTTCCAGGAGGATGGCGAATACCGGCTGTGAAGGAGAATGATGGATACAGGCTGTGCAGGGGTTGGAGGATACAAGCTGTGAAGGAGGATGGAGGATACAGGCTGGGCAGAAGGATGGAGGATACAGGCTGTGCAGGATTATGAAGGATACAGGCTGTGCAGCAAGATGGGGGGTGCAGGCTGTGCAGGAGAACGGAGGATACAGGCTGTGTAGGAGGGTGGATGACACAGGCTGTCGAGGTGGATGAAGGATGAAGGCTCTACAGGAAGATGGAGGCCACCGGTTGTGCAGGAGCATGGAGGATACAAGCTGTGCGGAAGGAGGGAGGATACAGGCTTTGAAGGGGATGAAGGATACAGGCTGTGTAGTAGGATTTAGAATGTAGACTGTGCAGGGGGATGGAAACAACAGGCTGTGCGGGAGGAAGCAGGCTGTGCAGGAGGATGGAGGATACAAGCTGTGTATTAGGATGGAGGATACTGGCTGTGCAGGGGGATGGAGGATACAGGCTGTGCAGGAAGATGGAGGATACAGGCTGTGCAGCAAGATGGGAGTGTAGGCTGTGCAGCAAAATGGAGGCTACAGGCTGTGCAGGAGAGTGGAAGACATAGGCTGTCGAGGAGGATAAAGGATGAAGTCTCTACAAGAGGATGGAGGACACCGGCTGTGCAGGAGGATGGAGGATACAGGCTGTGCAGGAGGATAGAGAATACAAGCTGTGCAAGAGGATGGAGGATATAGGTTGTGCAGAAGGATGATAGATACAGGCTGTGCAGGAAGATGGAGGATACAGGCTTTGCAGGATGATGGAGGATACAGGCTGTGCAGGAGGATGCAGGATACAGGCTGTGCAGAAGGATGGAGGATATAGGTTGTGCAGAAGGATGATGGATACAGGTTGTGCAGGAGGATGGAGGATACAGGCTGTGCAGGAGGATGGAGGATACAGGCTGTGCAGTAGGATGGAGGATACTGGCTGTGCAGGGGGATGGAGGATACAGGCTGTGCAGGAAGATGGAGGATACAGGCTGTGTCGCAAGATGGGGGGTGTAGGCTGTGTAGGAGAATGGAGGATACAGGCTTTGCAGGAGATGGAGGATACAGGCTTTGTAGGAGGATGGAGAATACAGGCTGTGGAGAAGGATGATGGACAAAGGCTGTGGAGAAGGATGTGTGGCGCCCCGCAACGAGTGCGTCACAAGAGGGTATTGCAGCCATAAATGCAGCCGCAATATTCTCTGACACAGCAGTGATCCAGTTAACTTTGAGATCCAACCCTGCATGCATCACCTAGAACAGAGGACCAATCCAGGGTCCTGGTGGGCGGAGTGCTAGGGAAGTGTGTAGGGAGAACAGACACTTAGTCTGTAGAGTAGCCTAGATCAGGGTCTAGAACAGAAAACTTGAACTTGGAGTAGGAGCGGGGGCTCCGCACCCCGTGCAGCCCCCGGGCCGTCACCGGTCGGGTGTCAGCACCCGAGGCCTCAACAACCGGGATCGGGCACCATTACCACGGGTTCCAAAAGACTCCCATGCCCAAAACTTCACAGCCGGTTCACTGGTACCGAAGCTGGCAGCAGTTCACCTCTGCTACGTGAACCAGAAGCGTGGAGGAGCAGCTTCACAGGAGCACCCCACCACAAGCCAACTTCCAGTCGTCTAACCAGCGGTGTACCCACTGAGGGATCCAAGGCTCCCCAAAACATCCACAACGTACAACTTGGATAGGGCATTGAAGCAGCCTCCCCGTACCTGATCTGGTATTCCTGGGCGACAATGGCACAACACTTAGCTAGAATGGAGGAACACTTGCAGATCTCTGAGGGACACTATCACTGCTGAGTCCACCCGGTCTACTACCCGTAACTGTATGCCATGTACTGCCTGCTGGTTACAGTAAAGACCCGTTGCAGAGACTTTCTGTGTCCGTGCTTCCTTATGAACTGTCCGTCCGCATTCCAAGGTAACCGCAGCTGCCGCACAACATCTTAAGCAGCTCCAGCCTCCGGGGATCACCGCTCAGCCTGTGGGGAGCGTTCCATCTTGCTGCTATCCATCCCCCGGAGGTTCCGCAGCGTCGGTAACGATTACCGAAACTACTCATAGGTGGCGTCACGAATAAATTAAACCCCTTTAATCTGTTCCTTACAAGACGTCTTCAACTTTTGATCTGCACTTCACCGGGCCCCACTACCGGCAGGCGCGGCCCACCCGTGACAAGGAGGAAGGAGCTTCAGCCTGTCTAAACCGGAGTCCCGGCCACGGTGAGTCAGAAAGTGGCGTCACGAACAGGATACGAGCAGGCCCGTTCCCTAACGGGTATAATGTGCTTGAAATGACTTTATTGTCTACAATTTGGACTTTGTTCGTCCCTAAAAGAACTTTCCCGCCTTTTCACCGTGGGCCAAGATGGCGTTCCCGCCACAAGAATCCACCACGTGCAAGCCCAAGAGTGAGTCAACCCCCCCCTCATCGTGGGAGGGCTAAAGCCAAAAGGCGCCAAACTCTTTGTCCGCCCTGATTGCTCGAATCAACCATGGGGGCGGACCCCAAAGACTTTTCCCACCATTGGACTACAAAAAGCCCAGAGGAAATGGGTGTGACACAGACCTTCTTCACCAGCTCTCTACCAGAACGGTTACCGGTTGAACGGGTGTGGTTCCCTCCAAAGAAGAGAATGGCCAGCACGAGACTCCAAGACCTAATGCGGGAGGTCGAGGCGGAGGCCAGAGCAGCCATCGGCCAACCGGGTCCAGGTCCTGCCCTTACCATAGACGGCAGCCCCGACTTTTGGCTAGAGGCTCTACAAGACCTCCGGGTGCGGTTACTTGAGACTGTGGAGTGGACGATTCGCAGCTGGAGTGCGACCCTAGGCAGAAGACTCCATCATGCGATGCAGCAGAGCCGACCGGGTACAGCTTCTCCGAGCCCAGACGACATCGCCAGCTTCTCAACCGCCTCACCGTCGCCCACCACCTGTCCTGCTTCGTCACCGGAGCCCATAGACTGCATCATTCCTGTGGAGGCCACAGCTCAGCTCGTTTCCAGCGATTAAAGCCGCAGTCGACCCTGTTCCTGAGCCGGAGCTTCCAATACGCTCCATAGAAGAAGCCGACACATACCTGGTTCCACCTGCGGCACCTGCGACTAGTTTCCACACTACTGAGTCTGTCGCCTGTTTTCTCCCCTGAACCGGAGGCCTCCTCTGCAATTACCGAGGCCTACCTGGTGACCGGGATCGAAACACCACTTCCCGCTGCTACAGAAGAAGAGGCAGGCAGCCTGGAAGTCCTGCACAACGACTCTGAGGAGAACTTTGCAGCACAGCCACCCATCGACCCAGAGGATTCCGTTCCATCATCTCCGTCAGCCGAGCAGCCCGACGTGGTCATCGAAGGAGAGATCGAGGATGATGACGACGAGAGCTACAGCCCAGCTGAGGACCTCTACACCGGGTTCGCCTGGGGAGACACCAAGAATCCTTTTGCCGGGCGATCTGCTCAGGTACATTGGTTGGGTGCCGCCGCAGCAACATCTTCTCCGGTTCCGTTAAACCGGTCCCCGCTCCAGACTGCCCACCAAGCTCGAGCAGTTCAACAACCATCACGCCGTAGTGACTGTATCCACGCGCCGCACCACTCCGACGAAGAGGTACGTCGTATCCGAAAGGAGGAGTGGCACGCTCGGCTGCGCGCCAACATGCAGGCCCGCGCTGAAGCCCGCCGCCAATCTCCATTGCCTGAAGAATTCCGTAAAACCGACGGGTGAGCACCTTTAACTTATCCACCGGGTGGGGATTCGTAAGGGAGGAGGGTGTGAGTACTGAAGTGTTTGTGGGGCGCCGTGATGTGGAATCGCACCTACTGCGAGGGCATCCATACCGAGACTTATATAAGAGGGACATTGTAACCTATGAGCGACATGTATGCTGTGACGGGTGGTTCGCTATACGAGTCCGGAACACTGCCCTCCATAAGTGACTTTTGTTGATTGAACTGTTCACCAAGAGACTTCTTCCTGTGTGCAAATAACACCTCGACTTGGCGGCTACAGCCTGAACTATTACCTAAGGACAGCCGACCGCCCGCCGGGTCCGCGCAATGTGTTAACCTGTTTATCTTACTGCTTCACTTTTATGCCATATAATGACCTGTCATTAATAAAAGTGTTTATTACTATTATAAAATATAAAAACCTCTGTAATGTGGGTAGTGTGACGCTTGGGGACAAGCGTATTCAACCAAGGGGGAGTGTGGCACCCCCCAACGAGTGCGTCACAAGAGGGTATTGCAGCCATAAATGCAGCCGCAATATTCTCTGACACAGCAGTGATCCAGTTAACTTTGAGATCCAACCCTGCATGCATCACCTAGAACAGAGGACCAATCCAGGTCCTGGTGGGCGGAGTGCTAGGGAAGTGTGTAGGGAGAACAGACACTTAGTCTGTAGAGTAGCCTAGATCAGGGTCTAGAACAGAAAACTTGAACTTGGAGTAGGAGCGGGGGCTCCGCACCCCGTGCAGCCCCCGGGCCGTCACCGGTCGGGTGTCAGCACCCGAGGCCTCAACAACCGGGATCGGGCACCATTACCACGGTTCCAAAAGACTCCCATGCCCAAAACTTCACAGCCGGTTCACTGGTACCGAAGCTGGCAGCAGTTCACCTCTGCTACGCGAACCAGAAGCGTGGAGGAGCAGCTTCACAGGAGCACCCCACCACAAGCCAACTTCCAGTCGTCTAACCAGCGGTGTACCCACTGAGGGATCCAAGGCTCCCCAAAACATCCACAACGTACAACTTGGATAGGGCATTGAAGCAGCCTCCCCGTACCCGATCTGGTATTCCTGGGCGACAATGGCACAACACTTAGCTAGAATGAAGGAACACTTGCGGATCTCTGAGGGACACTATCACTGCTGAGTCCACCCGGTCTACTACCCGTAACTGTATGCCATGTACTGCCTGCTGGTTACAGTAAAGACCCGTTGCAGAGACTTTCTGTGTCCGTGCTTCCTTATGAACTGTCCGTCCGCATTCCAAGGTAACCGCAGCTGCCGCACAACATCTTAAGCAGCTCCAGCCTCCGGGGATCACCGCTCAGCCTGTGGGGAGCGTTCCATCTTGCTGCTATCCATCCCCCGGAGGTTCCGCAGCGTCGGTAACGATTACCGAAACTACTCATAGGTGGCGTCACGAATTAATTAAACCCTTTAATCTGTTCCTTACAAGACGTCTTCAACTTTTGATCTGCACTTCACCGGGCCCCACTACCGGCAGGCGCGGCCCACCCGTGACAAGGAGGAAGGAGCTTCAGCCTGTCTAAACCGGAGTCCCGGCCACGGTGAGTCAGATGATGGACACAGGATGTGCAGGGGATTAAGGATGCAGGCTGTGGATGGAGAATACAGGCTGTGCAGGGAGATGGAGAATACAGGCTCTGCAGTGGCATGGAGAATACAGGCTGTGTAGGAGGATGGAGGATGCAAGCTGTGCTGGGTATGAAGGATACAGCCTGTGTAGTAGGATCGAGGGTATTGGCTGTGCAGGGGATGGAATATACAGGGTGTGCAGGCTGTGGATGTAGGATGCAGGCTTTGCAGGAGAATGGAGGATACAGGTTGTGCAGGAGATAGAGGATCCAGGATGTGCAAGAGGATGGAGGATGCAGGCTTTGCGGGACGATGGAAAATGCCAGCTGTGAATGAGGAAGCAGGATAGAGGTTGTGCAGGAGGATGGAGGATAAAGGCTGTGCAGCATGATGAGGGATGTAGGCTGTGCAGGAGGATGGAAGGTACAGGATTTCCAGGAGGATGGAGGATGCAGGCTTTACAGGATGATGGAGAATACTAGCTGTGCTGAAGGATTTAGGATGTAGGCTGTGCAGGAGGATGAAGGATATAGACTGTGTAGGGGGATGGAGTAGAGATGAGCGAGTACAAAAATGCTCAGGTGCTCGAAGCTCGGGCCAAGCCTCCCAAGATACTCGTATACTCGGCCTGAGCACCGAGCTTAATGTTATCCTATGGGAGACCCGAGTATTTTTCTGGCATGACCCCGGCAGCATAGAAAAACCCTAAAAATGTCACAAAAGTATCAGAACAGTGCTGAAATGACATGGGAACAGCATGGGGAAGACCCCTGGAAGCATTTCAGACCCCGAGGTCACTGTTGTGAACAATGTTGTCAGACTATTACGCCACTTTTACGGACTGTCATGAAAACGTTACAAAATTAAACTAAAATGGATTTTCATGGAGAAAATATTAAGGGCTCATACCCACTTGTGAGACAGAGTTGGTGTATGTTAGTTTTTTGGATTACATGAAAGATTTAAGAAAAAAAAATTGTGCGGCACTCCCATGCTCCTGGGAAGAGGCGTACATGAAGGCCTCTTTAAATAATGTGCCCATTATAAGGAAGTGGGTCTTTCGTAGTATTGCCCTAGGTAGGGCTGCCAAAAATTGGGAGGACCTCAATGCCCCTGGAAAGAGACGTGCATGAGGGCCTCTTTAAATATTGTGCCTATTTTAAGGAAGTGGGTCTTTTGTAGTATTGCCCTAGGCACGGAAGCCAAAAGTTGGGAGGCAGCCCAATGCCCCTGGATGGAGGCGTGCATGAGGACCTCTTTTAATAATGTGCCCATTTTAAGGAAATTGGTCTTTTGCAGTATTGCCCTAGGCAGGGAAGCCAAAAATAGTGTGGCACTTTGATGCCCCTGGAAAGAAACATGAAGGAGAGCCTCTAAATATTGTTCCCATTACAAAGGAGCGGGTCTCCTGTACCTGTAATGCCCATTCTGTGAGCATGGACCAAAACATTTACCCCTGGGGGTATACATGAAACTACTGCCTAACCTTTGAACGGTTAGGGTCATCATCATCATAAATATGATGTAAAAAAAATTATGTTTTCGTGGCATCATGAACCACGGTCACACTGATCATATGATGGTGGCGGATGAGGAGAAGGAGGAGCAGAACAGCAAGTAACCAAAGTAATGAAGTGTGTACCCATGTGTGGGTGTGCGGAGGGGCATGGCAGTTTACCGTCACAAAATTTAAATTATACTATCATTTGGTGGTGGTGTGGTGAAGTCAGGCCCAATCCAACCCTTGTTCATCTTGATCAGAGTCAGCCTGTCCGCCTTCATTTACCATTTCTTGAGGCAGGAAGGGGTTGTAGCTCCAATTTGTATACGCCAAAGCACTCAGTATACCCATCTCAGAGTTTGTGACTGACCAGAATACCTGCTGTAATTTAATCTCTAATATTTTTCTCAGTGTCCAGCTAAAAACCATCTTTTGGACGCCGTCATTTAGCTGTATACAGGCAGCACACTATTGAAAATGCGCAAGGCCGGTGGTAAGGGACAAGGAACTAGACGTGATGGTGCTGCATGCAGAGGCTGAGGCCATGTGCAAGCTGGAATTGCGCCACGACAAACGCCAACATTATCTCGCTCGTCCTTTCTTGTCCCAATTTGTAGAGGACCGCAGCAGTACACCACTATTAAACCAAGACCAGTGAAAACAGGTTGTTAGTTGGATAGCGGATAATGCTTCCAGTCAGTTTTGCACCACCACAAGCAGCCTGTCTTCCACACGGTCAAGTGTGAGTAGCCGTGAGACTGGACCGCACATTCCACACCCTGATCCTCCTTCCTCCCACCATGCCGAGTGCCCGGACCCAGACATAAATGATCACACACTTGGACACTCTGAAGAGCTGTTCACTATCCATTCATAGATTCTGGCCTCTCGCCAGCTCCAGTTGAAGTGGGTCATGAGGAGATCGTATGTACCGATGCACAAATATTTGAGCAGCCACGGTCTCACGAAGTCAACGGTGGGAACGAGACTCAACAAGAGGTGGCCGATGATGAGACACAATTGCCACAAAGTCAGGAGGAGGACCAGGGTGCGGAAGTGGAAGACGACGTGGTGGATGATCCAGTAATTGACCCAACCTGGCAGGAGGACATGCAGAGCGAGGACAGCAGTGCACAGGGGGAGTTAGGCGTAGCATCACAACAGGCCGGAAGAAGCAGGGTGGTGTCCGCAGGCAGAAGGCAGGCAACCGTTCACCGGAACAACAACACGAGTGATGTTGCCAGTACAACTGCTAGCTCTTCCCGAGTCTGGCTGTTTTTTAAGGTGTCTGCAGATAATTCGAAAAAGTCCATTTGCAACACCTGCCATGCCAGCATCAGCAGGGGTAGCAAAACTAGCAGCCTGACCACCACCAGAATGATCAGGCACATGGCAGCAAAGCACCCGACTTTGTGGGATGTACAGCAGAGTACAGGAGCATTGTCTGCGGGTGACACCGCTGCGTCTTCCACTGTTGTGCGTGCAAGCCAATCCCCTGTCCATACTGCTGGTGAAGATGCCTCCTGTCCTTCACCTGTACTTGCACAAGCAGCAGTAGCACCATCATCAGCCACGTCCTTGTCCCAGCGCAGCGTTCAGTTATCCATACCCCGATCTTTGGAACGCAGGCGCAAATACGCTACCAACGCCGCACATGCCACAGTTCTAAATGCACACATTTCACGCCTGCTTGCACTGGAAATGTTGCCTTTTAGGTTGGTGGAGATGGAAGCATTCCACAATCTGATGGCGGGGGCTGTCCCACGTTACTCGGTCCCTAGCCGACACTATTTTTCCTGGCGTGCCGTCCCTGCATTACATAAGCACGTGTCCCAAAACATCATATGTGCCCTTAACAACGCAGTTTCAGGCAAAGTCCACCTAACCACGGACACGTGAACAAGTGCTTGCGGGCAGGGCCGGTACATCTCTCTGACGGCACACTGGGTTAATATTCTGGAAGCCGGGACCCAGTCTGAGCTTGGACGGAACACGCCCTTTCGACACCAAGGATTGCAGGCCCTAACTCAGTCATTGTTTCACCCACAGTGTACAGCTCCGGAACTTCATGATCCTCACCCTCCTCCTCCTTCACTTCACCCTCTACACCAGTCCAAAGCTGGAAGCACTGCAGCAGTGCCTTGGCTAAGCGGCAACAGCTGTGCTGAAGCTAATATGCGTAGGTGACAAACCCCAAAATCCTTAGGAGAGTGAGTAGAGGTGGAAGGCACCACCAATATATGTATATAAGGGACTAGGGATCGCTGGGACAGTAAAGAGTTAATCAAAGTAAAGAAACAGAAAGTCTCTAAAAAGTGATACAACCTCAATAATATGTATATCAATATTAATAAATTTATTTAATGAAAAAACACACACTAAGGCTGCCTTCACATTTGCAGATGCCTCCGCAGCGTTCTGCGGTACTCGCCGAGTAGTAAGGGATTCGCCCAACTCGTTACTCTGCGAGTAATCGCAGGGATTACTCGCACAGTGACGAGTCTGCCCCCCCTCACCCCCCAGTCCTAAGTTAGGACTGGGCTGGGGGGAGCGAGCGAGGAGCGAAGGAAGGGGGAAAAAAATGCTCCTTACCTCTCTTCCGGCTGTATGCTGTGTGCTCTGTGCTGGGCTCCGGGTCCTGCGGGCTGCGGCAGCTCCGGGGTCCTAGAGCCCACCTGCACTCCCTGTGTACAGACATACATGTCTGTGCACAGAGATGTAGCAGTGCTGAGATTGTTCTCAAGCCTGCTATCCCTGTGTACAGACATGTATATCTATGCACAGGGATGTAGCAGAGTGGACATCGCGTTTTGGACGACGTCGGACGGAAGAGGATATTTTTTATTAAAGATGGAGTCCCTAATGGCTTTTTTTAATTTCTAATGAAAAAATTTTCTCTTTGTTGTGTTTTTTTTAAAACAATTTAATAGAAATTCATGGTGATCATGTCTAATATTGGCGTGATCGCCATAAATTTTGGGCTTAGGGCCAGCTGATAATAAAAAGCTGGCCCTAACCCCTTTATTACCCAGTGAGCCACCGCACCAGGGCCACTGGAAGAGCGGGGTTCAGCGCCAGAAGATGGCGCTTCAATGAACGTGCCATCTTCTGGGGCGGCTGCGGGCTGCAATTCACAGCGGGGGGTGCCCAGAAAGCTTGGGCCTCCCTGCGCTGCGGATTCCAGCCTCCAGCTGCCTAGCTGTACCTGGCTAGACATAGAAATTGCGCAGAGCCCCACGCATTTTTTATTATTTCATGAAATTCATGAAATAATAAAAAAAGGGGGGCTCACCTGTATTCTTGTGTCTGGCCAGGTACAAATAGGCACCTGGGGGTTGGGGGCAGCCCGTCGCTGCCTGCTGGATCCGGCTGGTTACAAAAATACGGCGATGCCCACGTCAAATGTTTCTGAAAACCCCATAAAACAATATAAATAAAAGGGACTGCATCTTTATTAACCCCTCCACCATGGTCGAGGGGTTAGTAAAGATGCAATCCTTTTTTAGGATTGTTTTATTGATTAAAAAAAAAAAAAAAATGACGTGGGCTTCACCGTATTTTTGTAACCATCTCTATTTGTCATCATTATTTTTAACTTTTACATTTTCCTTATTGGTCTCCATTTTCCTGCTTTTATTTTTATTTTGCCTTTGTGTTAGGACAATCTTCCTGTATTTTTGCTTCTTTGAATAGTTATTTGTGGTAGTTTTTTATTTTGAATCATTCATTTATTGAAATTTTTGATTGTTCTTCATCATCAGATTGTTCTGTATTGTTTTTCCTTAACCTTACAAATCGGCTGTAGGGGATATTGTTCTTCCACTTGTGGTAGTGAGCACTTTGATAATCAAGATATCCACTGACATCTACACATTTAAAGTGAGTTTTTGTAATAATTTTCATATATATATTTTCATTGCTCATGTTGAAGGAGAAGAAGATTCCCCAGTTATTATTATTCCGCTCATTTATAAATATACCGTAAGTGAGAGAACAACATAAAAAATTACCCAAAAAAACAATCAAAGAAGCAGAAAGTGTAACATCAATCTCACACGAGTGCAATGTGAGAAAATCTCCATTACACTAGAGTGAGATTGACGCCAGTGTGACTTTACCCTAAATGGGGACTTGGCGCGGCTCGAGGTGCGGTCAGAATTAGAATGGTGTCTGCACTGATATCTCAGAGAAATAAAGAATTAGGAATATAAACTTACTTATCGTTGTGGTCGTCATACAGAGTTGTATTATATGTGGTCAGATTATCATAATCAAGATCCATTCTGAAGATTCACCTACAAGAAAAAGAAATAATAATAATATAATAACTATACAGACATGTATGTGATCATCGTGTCTGTGTAGTAAAAGTTGAGTCATTTTAATAATGGACACTTCAGCAATTATTATTTTTTCTAATTTTACTGCCTCCTCTGTTATCAATCAGTAATGTGTGTAGAGAATTCATTACAATATTTACCAGTCACCGTCTTTTGCTGTTTCCAGCTTTTCTTGCCTTATTCTGAGTCTCATAAACCAACACTAAAAAAGTGCCCCCCGGTCCACACAGAAGACGCTGAGTGATCCGGCAGATCAGAACTGCGGTCACATGATGGTGGAGTAGACTGGAGCAGCGCTGGAAAGGCAGATGATGGTGGAGTAGACTGGAGCAGCACTGGAAACGGCAGATGATGGTGGAGTAGACTGGAGCAGCGCTGGAGATGGCAGATGATGGTGGAGTATACTGGAGCAGTGCTGGAAACGGCAGATGATGGTGAAGTAGACTGGAGCAGTGCTGGAAACGGCAGATGATGGTGAAGTAGACTGGAGCAGCGCTGGAAATGCCAGATGATGACGACTGGTAAGTATTGTAATACTCTCTACACACATTACTGATTGATAACAGAGGGGGCAATAAAAACCATCATAGAGGTCCTGTAATCACATTTATCTCCACCTTATATTATGGGGGAATTTATATTTATATAAAGCTGTCTGGAGTAAGATGAGCGGCACGCTGGATAGTTCTTGGTGACTGACAACATTCAGAAGATTGGTGCTGAGCAAAGATTAGAAATTATATGGAATACTAATATTTTATAATAAATTGCTAAGAATGATTATTTTGTCAGTGCTTGGACAATTTGTTACAAATCTTCCTATGTCATGTGCCGCAAATATGTCTCCAAGGAGAGTTGGATCCCACCGCTGATAGAGACATCATTATCTGCTGTGGAATGACTTCCTACAGTTATATCATTATCACTCGTCACACCAGACATAAGGGCCACTTTACACACACAGATCTCTGGTTGCAGTGAAATCATGGACACATTGCTCCATTTTGTGGCTGTGTACAAATGGAACAATGTGTTCATGACTTCACTGCAACCAGTAAGTTGTTCAGAAGTTGGACAGATAAGTTGGTGTGCGTAAAGTGGCCCTAACACCCAAACCAATCATCAATATCTACCTGGAGACGCCTGAAAGGGAATCTGTCAGCACAATCCTCTCCACAAACTGATTATCTGCTCATGTTCCTCTCTGAAAATAATGAAAAGACACAACATCACTGTATACAGAGTCAAGAAAATAATAATAAGGTAGGGGCACCGGCACCTTCAGGGCTATTGGTCTTTCTTATTTCTCCATAAAAACAGACCGCTGTCTTATCCCCAGCCACCTGGTGGTGCTACGCCTGCATCAGCCAGTCAAGCATTTACAGTCCAAGTATAGAAAACAAATAGCGGCACTCACCGTGTGTTCGTAGGTGCTTTCTTTATTGAAGAGGTGCGGGGAGGGGGTGCATGAAGGTACAGACGACAGGTCCTGTTTCGCGGTTTGCCCGCTTCTACAGGTCCTGTAGAAGCGGGCAAACCGCGAAACAGGACCTGTCGTCTGTACCTTCATGCACCCCCTCCCGCACCTCTTCAATAAAGAAAGCACCTACGAACACACGGTGAGTGCCGCCTATTTGTTTTCTATACTTGGAAAGAAAATAATAATAATAACAATATTTGGCAAGAAAAGAGAATAGGTCACAACATTGCAGCCTTACAAAAAATGTACCTCATATTGAAATCTCCAGATTTTTTTTTCATTGCAGCCATATAGTATAATGTAAAAAAATGCCGCCCCAAACAAAGCCTAATACCCCCACAGTGAATTCCTCCATACATACAGTTTGATGATTGTACTGTACCCTCTGTCAAAATATAATGATCCAAACACATTATGATGCCTCAACTGTGACCCCACACAGCCCTCCATACAGTACAATGGAGCCATCATAGCCATGAATACAGTATAATGGCCCCACATAGCCTTCCATACAGTACAATGGCCCACATTGCCTCCCATATAGTATAATGCCCCCACATTGACTTCCATATAGTATAATGAGCCCCATATTACCTTCCATATAGTATAATGGCCCCACATTGCCTTCCATATGGTATAATTGTACAATGCCTTCCATATAGTATAATGGCCCCACATTGCCTTCGATATAGTATAATGACCCCCACATTGCCCTTACATATAGTATAATGGCCCCACATTACTTTTCATATAGTAAAATGTGCCCCACATTGCCTTTCTTATAGTTGAATACCCACATTGCCCTCCATAAAGTATAATGTGCCCACATTTTCTTCCATATAGTATAATGCCCCCGCATTGTTCTCTGTATAGCATAATGAGCCCCACATTGCCTTCCATATAGTAGAATGGTCTCACATTGCCTTTCATATAGTATAATGGCCTCCATAAAGCCTTTCATATAGTGTAATGCCCCCACATTGCCTTCCATGTAGTATAATGCTTCCCATATTGTCTTCAATATTGCATTAAGGGCCTTGCATTGCCTTCCATACAGTATAACGCCCCCTCATTACCCTCCATATAGTATATTGTACCTCACATTGTCTTCCATAGAGTATAATGTGCCCCACATTTCCTTCCATATAGTTTAATGCCCCCACATTGTTCTCCTTATAGTATAAAGGCCCCATATTACTTTTGATATAGTACAATAGACCCCACATTTCCTTCCATATAGTATAATGGGCCCCACATTACCTTCCATACACTATAATGATAAGGAGCATATTATTGTTATAGATAGATAGATAGATAGATAGATAGATAGATAGATAGATAGATAGATAGATAGATTACCTTCCTTCTCCTCCAGGTTCCCTTCTCTTTGGTCAGTGGGTACAGGTGCTCCTGTGTATATTCACTTCTCCGCCCCCCATCCATCAGACACTTCTACTAAGTGCAAATAATTATCAAAGTACAGAATAATAGTTTTTTATTTTACTTAGTGGTTACTTAACCATCCTGATGTGTTTCAGTTTATACATATTTTATACATTTCATTTGAATGCTTTTTCTTGATCATTATACAAGTATCTGCGCTTTGTCCATTAAGAGAAAAGTGAAAAAAAAGGTTTAGTTCTAGTGATGAGCGAGTATGCTCTGCGCTTCTCGGTACTCGCACGAGTATCACTGTACTCGGGCTACTTGGCGAGCACCGAGTAATCTCGCGATACTCGTGCTGTGCTCCTGACACTCACTGTCTGGATGGCTGTGTGCAGAGCACAGCGCGGCCAGGTCTTATAAAGGCTCGGTCACGCTGTGCAGGCCGGCCAATCACTGCAATGCCACAACTAACAAGGCTGTGGCATTGCAGTGGTCTGCCAGCCAATCCCTGCATGTGGGCTGGCTCTCTAAAGAGCGCCAACATGCAGGGATGAGGACCAACGTGTCTCAACAAGGGGTGGACGATGATGAGACACAATTGCCAGGAAGTCAGGAGGAGGATCAGGGTGCGGAAGAGGAAGACGACGTGGTGGATGATCCAGTAGCTGACCCAACATGGCAGGAGGATATGCAGAGCGAGGCCAGCAGTGCACAGGGGGAGGGAGGCGTAGCATCCCAACAGGCAGTACGAAGCAGGGTCGTGTCCGCAGGCAGAAGGCAGGCAACTGTTCCCCTGAACAACAACACGACTCAAGGTGCCTGTGCAAATGTTAGGTCTTCCCGAGTCTGGGAGTTTTTTAAGTTGGCTCCAGATGACTCTAAAAAGGCCATTTGCAACACCTGCCATGCCAGTATCAGCAGGGGTACGAAAACTAGCAGCCTGACCACCACCAGCATGATCAGGCACATGTCAGCCAAGCACCCGACTTTGTGGGAAGTACAACAGAGTCGAGGAGCGGTGCTTGCTGATGTCACTGCTACGTCTTCGCTTGTTGTGCGTGCGAGCCAATCCCCTGTCCATGCTGGCTGCGATCAAGCCTCCGGCCCTGCACCTGAAGTTGCCCACGCACAAATAACACCACCATCAAGCACACCTTGTCCCAGCGCAGCGTTCAATTATCCATTCAGCAAACATTTGAACGCAGGTGCAAATACGCTGCCAACGCCCCACATGCCACAGTCCTGAATTCTCACATTTCGCGACTCGTATCGCTAGAAATGTTGCCTTTCCGGCTGGTGGAGACGGAAGCATTCCGCGACCTGATGGCGGCTGCTGTCCCACGTTACTCGGTCCCGAGCCGCCACTATTTCTCCAGATGTGCTGTCCCCGCATTGCATAATCACGTGTCCAACAGCATCACACGTGCCCTGAACAACGCTGTTTCAGCCAAAGTCCACCTAACCACAGACACGTGGACAAGTGCTTGTGGGCAAGCCCGCTTCATCTCCTTGACGGCACACTGGGTTAATATTGTGGAGGCTGGGACCCAGTCTGAGCGAGGGACGGAACACGTCCTTCCCACACCAAGGATAGCAGGCCCTACCTCTGTCAGGGTTTCACCGACACTCTACAGCTTCGGAATGTCATGCTCCTCAGCCTCCTCCTCCTGCGCATCCTCATCCATTGTACCCTCCACACCAGTCCCAAGCTGGAAGCACTGCAGCACTGCCTCTGCGAAGCGGCAACAGGCTGTGCTGAAGCTAGTCTGCATAGGTGACAAACCCCACAATGCAGAAGAGGTGTGGACAGCTCTGAAACAGCAGGCAGATCACTGGCTCACACCTCTGAACCTAAAGCCAGGAAAGGTCGTGTGTGACAATGGCCGGAACCTGGTGGCAGCTTTGAGGCGAGGCCAGCTGACGCATGTTCCATGCGTGGCCCATGTGCTCAACCTGGTGGTTCAGAGGTTTCTAAAGTCATACCCAGAGCTGTCTGAACTGCTTGTAAAAGTTCGCCGTCTGTCTGCACATTTTCGCAAGTCACCTGCTGCTTCAGCCGGCCTTGCCGGCTTTCAGTGCCGTTTGCGTCTTCCGGCCCACAGACTGGTGTGTGATGTCCCCACGCGTTGGAATTCAACTCTGCACATGTTGGTCAGGATATGTGAGCAGAAGAGGGCAGTTGTTGACTACCTGCATCACCTAAGTCGTCGGGAAATGGGTCAAACTCCACACATAACACCTGAGGAGTGGAGATGGATGTCCGACCTATGTACCGTCCTCCAAAACTTTGAGGACTCCACCAAGATGGTGAGCGGCGATGACGCCATTATTAGCGTCACCATACTACTACTCTGCCTTCTAAAACGGTCTCTACTGAAAAACAAAGAGGATGCATTGCAGGCCGAGCGCGATGACTTGGAGCAAGAAACAGTAGTGGGTGTGGGTGATAACACACAGCCCAGCCTCATCTCATCACAACGTGCAGTGGAGGACTATGACGTGGAGGAGGAGGATGAAGACATGGAGCAACTCTCTGGCCAAATTGAGGATATGACATGCACACCAGTCATACCTTCGATTCAGCGTGGCTGGCCAGAGGACAGGGGAGATGAGGAGGAGGAGGACAGCATGTTCAGTCATCGTGTTGGTCTGGATACTGAAGTGATGGCTGTTAAGAGTCTGGCGCACATGGCTGACTTTATGGTAAGCTGCATGGCTCGTGACCCTGGCGTTCAGAACATCTTGGCCGACAATCAGTACTGGTTGGCAACACTGTTAGACCCACGCTACAAGGAGAACTTTATGTCTCTCATTCCTGAGGCGGAGAGGTCATCCAAAATGCAGCAGTTCCAGAAGGCCATAGTCACGGAAGTAGGCAAATCATTCCCCTCACAAAACGCTAGCGGCATAGGTCAGGAATCGGTGGACAACCAAGGCGTATGGCCGAGAGGGGCACAAGTCCAATCCGCCAGAGGTAGGGGAACAGTCTTTATGATGTGGGACAGTTTTCTCAGCCCCTCACGTACCACAGCCCCTGAGGTTCGGGGTAGTGCCACAAGAAATGCTAAGTTTGGCCAGATGCTGAAGGAGTACCTTGCAGATCGAACAACTGTACTGCGAGATTCCTCTGTGCCTTACAATTACTGGGTCTCCAAGCTGGACACGTGGCATGAATTGGCTCTCTACGCCTTGGAAGTCCTGGCCTGCCCTGCCGCTAGCGTTTTGTCAGAGCGAGTTTTCAGTGCCGCAGATGGAATCATTACTGATAAACGCACCCGCCTGTCAACTGAAAATGCTGACAGGCTTACTCTGATCAAGATGAACAAGGGTTGGATTGGGCCAGACTTCACCACACCACCAACAAATGACAACTGAATTTAAATTTTGTTATGGGAATTTGCCATGTACCTCCTCTCACCCATGGGTGACTTAGACTTTGCTAATCGCTGGACTGCTCCTCCTTCTCCTCATGTGCCACCATGATGACCGTTACAATAGTTAGGCTGTTGTTTCAGGTATACCCGCAGTGGTAAATTTTTTCGCCCATTCTTTTAGAATGGGCATTACAACAACAGGAGACCCGCTCCTTTTCAATGGGAAAAATGTTTTGAGGCCCTCATGCACGTCTCTATCCAGGGACAATGTGGAGCCTCCCAATTTTTGGCTGCCCTGCCAAAGGGCTATACTACAATACACCCACTTGAGGTTTACAGGCCCTACTGCAAGTCTGTATGCATGGGTCATTGTTGAACCTCCCAATTTTTGGCTGCCCTGCCAAAGGGCTATACTACAATACACCCACTTCAGGTTTACAGGCCCTACTGCATGTCTGTATGCATGGGTCATTGTTGAACCTCCCAATTTTTGGCTGCCCTGCCAAAGGGCTATACTACAATACACCCACTTCAGGTTTACAGGCCCTTCTGCACGTCTCTATCCAGGGACAATGTGGAGCATCCCAATTTTTGGCTGCCCTGCCAAAGGGCTATACTACAATACACCCACTTCAGGTTTACAGGCCCTCCTGCACGTCTCTATCCAGGGACAATGTGGAGCCTCCCAATTTTTGGCTGCCCTGCCAAAGGGCTATACTACAATACACCCACTTCAGGTTTACAGGCCCTCCTGCACGTCTCTATCCAGGGACAATGTGGAGCATCCCAATTTTTGGCTGCCCTGCCAAAGGGCTATACTACAATACACCCACTTCAGGTTTACAGGCCCTCCTGCACGTCTCTATCCAGGGACAATGTGGAGCCTCCCAATTTTTGGCTGCCGTGCCAAAGGGCTATACTACAATACACCCACTTCAGGTTTACAGGCCCTCCTGCACGTCTCTATCCAGGGACAATGTGGAGCATCCCAATTTTTGGCTGCCCTGCCAAAGGGCTATACTACAATACACCCACTTCAGGTTTACAGGCCCTCCTGCACGTCTCTATCCAGCGAAAATGTGGAGGCTCCCAATTTTTGGCTGCCCTGCCAAAGGGCTATACTACAATACACACACTTCAGGTTTACAGGCCCTCCTGCACGTCTCTATCCAGGGACAATGTGGAGCATCCCAATTTTTGGCTGCCCTGCCAAAGGGCTATACTACAATACCCCCACTTCAGGTTTACAGGCTCTCCTGCACGTCTCTATCCAGGGACAATGTGGAGCCTCCCAATTTTTGGCTGTCCTGCCAAAGGGCTATACTACAATACCCCCACTTCAGGTTTACAGGCCCTCCTGCACGTCTCTATCCAGGGACAATGTGGAGCATCCCAATTTTTGGCTGCCCTGCCAAAAGGCTATACTACAATACACCCACTTCAGGTTTACAGGCCCTCCTGCACGTCTCTATCCAGGGACAATGTGGAGCCTCCCAATTTTCGACTGCCCTGGGAAAGGAAAATACTAGAATAGACCCAGTTCCTCAAAATGGGCACAATATGTCAAGACAGGGCTTCATGTACGTCTCTCCTCAGGGACATCGGAGTGCCGCACAATGTTTTCACGTAAAATCTTTCATGTAATCACAAAAAGTGACATACACCAGCTTTATCTCACTATTGGGTATGTGCCCTTAACATTTCCACCCTAAATATTCATTTTGGTGTCATTTTGGAAGGTTTTCTAGTGACTCCCTAAAACTGGCGTGAAACTCGGAAAAGATTGTTCACAGCTGTGACTTTTGAGTGAGAAATGCTTCCAGGGGTCTTCCCCATGGTGTTGCCATGTCATTTCAGCACTCTTCTGAGACTTTTGTGACATTTTTAGGGTTTTTCCATGCTGCCGGCAGTCATTTCATAAAAATACTCGGGTCTCCCATAGGATAACATTGGGCTCGGTACTCGGGCCGAGTACACGAGTATCTCGGGATGCTCGGCCCGAGCTTCGAGCACCCGAGCATTTTAGTACTCGCTCATCACTATTTAGTTCTTCTTGTATTTAATGATAAAATGATATAAGTATTAATGCATTAGTTATTAAACAGAGATGTGTAACAGAATACAAATGTAATATCTGCAGTATTGTGTACAGAGGGACAAGTCACTGGTCGCCCCTTTTCTGCAACATATTGAGGCCTTAAAAAGGGTAAAATAATTAAAACAATGTTATATTCACCTCCACTCTGACCTCTCCGGCCCTTCCACTACTGACCGCCATCCATCTGGTCCTCGTTGTGTCTTCCATTCCCGCTCTCCATTTCTCACCATAGACTCTTTGGGACTTCTGGATGTCCTGGTGCCCTGGAGGATTCTGTGCATCTGAGCGGGAGGTCATGGTGTACGTCATGACGCTGTTGACCTCCAATGCGCTTGTGCAGAACCATCCATTTCTGAGTGCCGCCTGAAACTATTTTACACATCACAGTCCCAATTTAGGCTCCAATCTAAATTCCCTCTCAGTACACAGCTTACAGTCACTGCTGAGAAACTGCCCGGATTGCTGGATCTGATCACCTTCAGGGCCCCTGAGCTTCTCCAATTCTTCAGAGGTAAAACTGCCTCTGCCGGCTGTAACCGAGCTCATAGGTTGCTTTCACATTACGATTTTGTTAAATCCAATGCTGTTCGATGAAAATCGGACAGCATCGGATGCTCAAAATTGGATGCCATCGGATCTGATTTTTTATTGGATCCAATTTAAATGGCTGGGGAAGGGCTGTGGGAGGTTTTGGGAGTGGTCTAGGGTATTGAGCATGCTCAATACAGAAAATTGGATCCAATATCGGATCTGATTTTCTATCCGATCCGAACCCCATAGACTCCCATATTATTTTAATCGGATTGCATTGGATCCGATGTGATCCGATTTTTGAATCGGATACCAAAATCGCAGCAGTCTACGATTTTGGCTCCTGAAAAAAATCGGACAGAATCGGATCGGATGCAAATCGTATGCCATTAAATGCACATCCAATCCGATCCGATCTCCATTGGAGAACATGGGGGCTAAATCGGATCCGATGCTGTCCGATTTTTATCGGACAGCATCGGATTTAACAAAATCGTAATGTGAAAGCAGCCATAGCTGAGACTCTACTGGTCTGAACTATCAATCTTCAGGAGCGCACCCCCATCTATCCAGAAGACGGGTGGCCGAGGAGCAGTGTGCTCCTGGAAGATATAAGGTCAGGGAAGCTTCTTAATGGACACTGTTCCAAAAATAAATATTACTAAACTTTCCAGTATAAATTCCCCATTCTCAGAAACTTTAATCTATCTGAGATCGAGGGGAGCAGTATGTTCCAAACCTCATCCGGAAACCACAGAAGAGAGTATTTTTCTCTCTCCAGAGGTCCTGATATTTTAATGTATAATTAAACAAAGGAGACAAAGAGATGCAGATTGTTCCTTATCATTTATGACAAGTAAAAGGTGGCCTCACAAGTTGCTTGCTCACCTGGTCAGGTTGTGATCACCCACAACTGGCTTGTATGCCTGAGTTACAGCTGCCACTGGACCCACACCACCACGTGTACCGTGGGAAACGATTCAGAAAACCAACCAGGAGTGGTGTCTCCGGTCTGCGTTGCTGCCCGAAATTATGTGAAAGATGACAATGCTTGTATGTGCTGCTCCTTTATTCGACCTCTTACCAACGTGTTTCGGTGCAAGCCTTGCACCTTCCTCAGGGTTATAACCCTGCTAGTTATAGGGATAACCCTGAGGAAGGTGCAAGGCGTGCACCGAAACGCGTTGGTGAGAGGTCAAATAAAGGAGCAGCACATACAAGCATCGTCTTCTTTCGCATCATTTCGGGCAGCAGCGTGGACCGGAGACACCACTCCTGTTTGGTTTTCTGATATTTTAATATGTCACACGACAAATCACTGATGAAGTCTCAGGACCAGGACACTACGTTTGACCCAAAGGGGACAAGTCAAATAACTTCTTGTCCAAGCCGTCTTTGGGAAATATTTTAGAGATTTCATAATGTTACAAGATAAGGAATATACTGTAATATCTTTATTAATATGAAATAATTATTATATTATTGGGCAGAGAGATTTCTTTCCTCATCTACAATACTGCGTCTTCCCATAGACAGGTTAGAGGTTGTTGAATGAAAGATGATATTTTCTTCTAATTCTCTCCAATCACTACAACTCTTATATTTCAAGGCTCAAGTTTTATCTTGTTTTCCTCCATCTTCTTGTTCCATCTATCATGTATCATGTAGAGAACTCGCACTTATTGTAGTTTATGGGGCTTTTCACATGTCCGTGTATTTTTGTGCACTGAGTGATTGGCACCACAGTGTGAAGATGTGTCAAACTTGTCAGTGCAAATCTCTGGGTTCATGAAAAAAAATCACACAGGTCTCGGATGCCAACTGTGTGCTGTGCGTCTGATAGGGGAAGGCTCAATATATATAAGATTTTCTAATAAAAGAAAAACAGATGAAACTCTGAACAAACTCTAATGGTACAAATTAACACTGATCAATATATGATAAAAAAAACCTGATGAATTTAGCTGAGTTTATTGGCCTTTGTTAAAAATTCCCTAATGTCCAAATGAGTCTTCCATGTATGACTTCTATCCAAGTCATTCAAGGATCGCACCCATACCTACAATAGTTTATGGGGTTGTTCACATGTCTAATTTTTTTTGCTGACAAAGTGGCTTGCAAATTCCAGAAAGATATTGTCATGTCGCCATTGGACTCAGTGACTGTTAGCCCTGCCCCTGCCATTAGGCAGCACCGGATTCCTTTGGCTAGTGGTGCCGGTGATAAGGGGGTCATGTCTTCATCAGGACCTGCTCCTTTGCTTCCAGCCTCTGTCATTGGGCATCGACATACTCCTCCTGTGTGTGATGCTGGTGACAGGAGAGAGGTCCCTGCAGAGGCATCTGGTAGGCGCCGGCTTCGTTCTTCTCTCAAAAGTGGGGTGGTTGGTACCAGTCATGCATCACCATGTTTACTATTGAGTGATTCTGCTGCACACCAACATTTCATGTTGCAAAGGAAAAAAGCTTATGGCTAACAAGTACTATTGCAATGTGAACATGAACCAAAAACATGTTGAAAAGCTAATGAAAGCTATCTAGGGAATAAATGTGAAAATATTAGTTAGAATGTAATGGCCATGACATCCGGAAGCCCAGTAACCGCTTTCAAGGTTTTTTCACACTACTGGGTCCTAACTAAAAACCTCATGTCGACATGAGGTTTTTAGTTAGGACCCAGTGACATGAGGTTTTTAGTTAGGACCCAGTGACATGAGGTTTTTAGTTAGGACCCAGTAGACATGAGGTTTTTAGTTAGGACCCAGTAGACATGAGGTTTTTAGTTAGGACCCAGTAGTAGACATGAGGTTTTAGTTAGGACCCAGTAGTGTGACATGAGGTTTTTAGTTAGGACCCAGTAGTGTGAGACATGAGGTTTTTAGTTAGGACCCAGTAGTGTGAAAGACATGAGGTTTTTAGTTAGGACCCAGTAGTGTGAAAAAACCTTGAAAGCGGTTATTCCCTGACCTCCTACACTTGTCCCTTCCTGGTGAACTCCCCACTCCGGTAGGCTGCTCACCTATAGGCAGCTAACTCCTTGACTCTGCTTTAAATCCAAATCCCTGTATAGGGGTTAAGGGTCTTGGAGTTTCTCGGGGTACTGCCTTACCAGCAGCTCAGCTTTTGCAGTGGATGGTCATCACAGATATTTGATATTGATCAGTTAAAACAGTGTCAGTTGAAAATCAGCAATGCACATCTATGGGTCCCTGATAAAATAGCACTGACTATGGATTTCATCGGAGTATAGACAACTTCACCGACTGGTTTGAAACCTACCCACAAATTGGAACTCAATGTTACATACAGAGGTGTGAAAAAGTGTTTGTCCACTTCTTGATTTCTTATTCTTTTGCATGTTTGTCACAATTGAATGTTTCAGATCAACAAACAAGTTTAAATATCAGACAAAGATAACACAAGTAATCACAAAATGCAGTTTAAAATTAAGGGAAAAAGATACCCACTCCTACACTGTCTT
Organism: Allobates femoralis; assembly: GCA_033576535.1. Classification (NCBI taxonomy): domain Eukaryota; kingdom Metazoa; phylum Chordata; class Amphibia; order Anura; family Aromobatidae; genus Allobates; species Allobates femoralis. Next base: position 73,077,889 of record JARQOC010000009.1, read on the forward strand.
TCCCTCTTCTTATGCTTTATACTTATTTTGGCCAACAATAATTACTAGTTGTGCACCCTTATCGACTCACGCCAGAAAGAAAACTTTCCATCTCTCCTTCATGTGGTGGAGAGGGCTACTAAAATGGTGCAATACCACAAGACCATAGATGAAGAATTGGACAAAGATTTCCATCTGACATCACTAGTGGCAGAGTGCTGAGTTCTTTCGCCATCCAAGAAGGGAGCCAGACAGCAGGACCAAGAGAGCCAGGGGAACACTATCAAAGGTCTGGGACAGTTTCATTGTACCCTCCCAGAGGTGTCTAGACCCTGATGTGCAGGGTATTCTGACAAAGAGGGAAAAGTTAGTGAATATGGTGAATAATTACCTAGCCGACCGTACCACCAATCTCCATGATTCCTATGTGCCGAATAACTATGCTTTTAAAATCATCCGTAATTGTAGTTACAGTCCCTCCTTTACGTTTCTTGCTGTGTGTATTTCAGTCCCTCCTTGTAATTTAGGCTAGACCTTGCATTGAGTGGATAGGCTTTACTAGGGTAGAAGTCATAAGCTTTTTAAAATTAAAAAGTACTAATAATCTGAGGTTATCCTCTGCGTGTCTTTTAGGGTGTATTGGAGTCCCACATTAAAATTTCTGTCAGCGCTTGAAATTATTTTATAGGTTTTGAGTCTAGAAGTCACACTACCATACAATTCTAACAGAGTGTGTACGGGGCCCTCCTTTATGTCTAATACAGGGTGTATTGGAATCCTTCCTTCTAATTGTTTATGTAGAAAAAGCCCAACGCGTTTCACAGCAGGACCTGCTGCTTCCTCAGGGCAAACCTGAGGAAGCAGCAGGTCCTGCTGTGAAACGCGTTGGCTCAATAAACGGACATCAAACCTACCCTTCCTGCTTGGTGGTCTGCGCGGAATCTAAACCTGGGCTTTTTTCTACATAAACAGATTTCTCCCTTACCAGGTGTCTGCAGCGACCAGGATAACAAGGCTCTTGCAGTTTGTTGTGACTCACACAACCCAAAAAGGTGAGTCACACTAATCGGGGGGCATTGAATTATCATCATAGATAAGACCCTATGTGCGCTCCCTTCTCTCTTTGTTTTCCTTCTAATTGTTGGCAGTTCTTGCATTGTCTGCATTGGCTTGGTGAGCTCAGAGTCCCTCTTTCATAAATTAAACATTAGGTGCCTGACCATGTCACACACACCACATGCCCAGACAAGGTAGTAAAATGTTAAAATTATATTTATCGGTGAATGCTTTTTTCCCATTGAAAGCCATGGGAGAGTGCAAAAACGCTATGTGTGAATATAGCCTGTGGGATAGAGGAGGCTTTTTATCTCTTTTTTTCCTTATATACAAGAGTCATTAAAGTGTAAAGAATATTTCATTACATTTTTTCCAGTAAAATCCATTTTATATTTGATTTTGTATGTTTCTTGTCACTCTGTAAAAGTGGCGTAATACTCTGACAACATCGATCCCAGCAGCGACCTGGGAGTCAGAGATGCGTCCAAGTGTTTTCCCCACGCTGTTCCTATTCCATTTAATCGTTATTTCCATCCATTTCACAGATACTCCTGCCCCTCAGACCTCCTGGGAGGGTCCGCCAGAAAAATGCTCCAGTTTCCTACTGACTTCCATTAAATTCTGTTAGGTTCCCTCGCTCCGCTCCCCAGCTCACCTTTCCTGGTTCTGCATCCTCTGTTGTTCTGCTGGTAGGGCATCCGGCGTCCAGGGGTGCTGTGTCTCAGAGCCATCGCCGGGTCCCTTTCCAGTCTGCCGGTCAGATGGTTCGTACACCAGCACACTACAATGTACGGTGTAATGCCCATAATGAGCGGTGCACTGGGCGCGGCGGCGCTCCTCCCCTGGAATCTAAGGGCCAGCTCAGCTCCACCTGACAGTCCCCTTGGTCAATAGCTGTCTGTCCTCTGGTATATCACTGATGGGAGGTGCCTGATTATTGTGTTAGTAAGCTTCTGCTTCTCTGGCTGTTAGTCAGGCCCGCCTCGTGCTCTCCTTTGGTGGAACCTGTGGCAGCTCTTCTAGCCATGGGCTCTGATATCTCAGATCCCTAGCCTTACCGTAGTATAGGCTAACCCTATGAGCCGCCCCCCCCCCTGGTACTAGCAGCTGTGGTACTTAGACCTCCTGGGCTTTCCCCTGGCAATCCCTGTATAGGGGTTGTATAAACTAGGACCAGCTCATCCAGGGGAGTTCGGTACCACAGCAAAGTGGGTCCACTCTAGGGCGCCTTCCCCCGGAAGTGTGACAAATTTGTTACTCGAGTCGATCACCCGATCATTCCAAATTGCCCGATTCACACGAGTACATGATCATTTTAGAGCTCGATCATCACTAACAATGAGATAAACAAAATCAATTATAAAGAACTACAAAAATGTTGTCCTAAAGGTGAGTAGTTTATGATTAATATGTTCATAAGATCTTCAATGAGGCAGTGAAAATGTGTGATAACAGGAGAACATTTAACTAAGCTGTTACTTAACCATCCGGATGTGTTTTAGTTTATACATATTTTATACGGATCATTTTAATGTTTTCTTTTGACTCTTTTACAATTATCGGCACTTTGAGTCCATTATGAGAAAAGTGTAATATAATTGTTTTTGTTGTTCTCGTTGCATTGAATGATAAAATGATGTAAGTATTTCTACATCTGCTTAGTTATTAGACAGTGATGTGTAACAGAGGACGGCTATAATCTCTGCAGTATTGTGTACAGAGGACAGCTATAATCTCTGCAGTATTGTGTACAGGGGACAAGCCACTGGATGCCATTTCACTGAATGATATTGGGCCGTCCAAAGGTCAAAATAATTAAAAATCATTATCCTCACCGCTGACCTCTACGACCCTCCGCTTCTCACCGGCACCCATCCCATCCTCACCACGTCTTTTAACTATTTCATGTTATAAAAAATAAGTTTGTAACATTTATATTCATCTGTTACATATATGCATGGTAATTTATGGAATATATAAAGTTGTGGCCAAAAGTATTGACACTCCTGCAATTCTATCAGAAAATGATTGCAATCACAAATTCTTTGGTATTATTATCTTTATTTAATTTGTCTTCAATGAAAAAACACAAAAAGAATTGTCCTAAAGCCAAATTGGATCTAATTCCACACCAAACATAAAAAAGCGGGTGGACAAAAGTATTGACACTGTTAGAAAAATCATGTGATGCTTCTCTAATTTGTGTAATTAACAGCATCTGTAACTTACCTGTGGCACCTAACAGGTGTTGGCAATGACTAAATCCCATTGCAGCCACTTGACATGGATTAAAGTTGACTCAACCTCTGTCCTGTGTCCTTGTGTGTACCACATTGAGCATGGAGAAAAGAAAGAAGACCAAAGAACTGTCTGAGAACTTGAGAAACCAAATTGTGAGGAAGCATGAGCAATCTCAAGGCTACAAGTCCATCTCCAAAGACCTGAATGTTCCTGTGTCTACCGTGCGCAGTGTCATCAAGAAGTTTAAATCCCATGGCACTGTGGCTAACCTCCCTAGATGTGGACGGAAAAGAAAAATTGACAAGAGAATTCAACGCAAGATTGTGCGGATGGTGGATAAAGAACCTCGACTAACATCCAAACAAGTTCAAGCTGCCCTACAGTCCGAGGGTACAACAGTGTCAACCCGTACTATCTGTCGGCGTCTGAATGAAAAGGGACTGTATGGTAGGATACCCAGGAAGACCCCACTTTTTACCCCGAGACATAAAAAAGCCAGGCTGGAGTTTGCCAAAACTTACCTGAGAAAGCCTAAAACATTTAGGAAGAATGTTCTCTGGTCAGATGAGACAAAAGTAGAGCTTTATGGGCAAAGGCATCAACATAGAGTTTACAGGAGAAAAAAAGAGGCATTCAAAGAAAAGAACACGGTCCCTACAGTCAGACATGGCGGAGGCTCCCTGATGTTTTGGGGTTGCTTTGCTGCCTCTGGCATTGGACTGCTTGACCGTGTGCATGGCATTATGAAGTCTGAAGACTACCAACACATTGTGCAGCATAATGTAGGGCCCAGTGTGAGAAAGCTGGGTCTCCCTCAGAGGTCATGGGTCTTCCAGCAGGACAATGACCCAAAACACACTTCAAAAAGCACTAGAAAATGGTTTGAGAGAAAGCACTGGAGACTTCTAAGGTGGCCAGCAATGAGTCCAGACCTGAATCCCATAGAACACCTGTGGAGAGATCTAAAAATGGCAGTTTAGAGAAGGCGCCCTTCAAATATCAGGGACCTGGAGCAGTTTGCCAAAGAAGAATGGTCTAAAATTCCAGCAGAGCATTGTAAGAAACTCATTGATGGTCACCGGAAGTGGTTGATCGCAGTTATTTTGGCTAAAGGTTGTGCAACCAAGTATTTGGCTGAGGGGTGCCAATACTTTTGTCTGGCCCATTTTTGGAGTTTTGTGTGAAATGATCAATGTTTTGCTTTTTGCTTCATTCTGTTTTGTGTTTTTTCATTGAAGACAAATTAAATGAAGATAATAATACCAAAGAATTTGTGATTGCAATCATTTTCAGGAAGAAGCTGAGTATTATCTGACAGAATTGCAGGGGTGTCAATACTTTTGGCCTTAACTGTATAACATTAAAACCACTAAGACTGACTATTTTGTGCAGACACCCTCTTTGGAGGTCATAAGTTAGATGATCAAGACCCAAAATGTACAATGTGGAATGTTCTTCGTTTAGCGTCACTGCCCTATGTGCAACATAGAAACACCTAATGCATGGTGAAGAGGGAGTAAACCTGTCTTGTACATTTCCATTATACTAGAGGTAATATAAATAATAAGGCAGCCACACAGCGACTGCATAACGGTCAGATAACAGGATAACATGTGAGGTACAAACCATAAAAGAGATACCGAATGGAAGAGACACGTCACAGGCTGAAGATGTCTGTTGGCTCTCCTGTCCATTTCACTAGTTACCTGGATTACATAAATAATAATAGTCCCGGATTATCTTTACTTAAAATACAACGTCATGCCATTCCTATGCTATTCCTTCATAATTAACTGTGTGCTGACAAATAAACTCATGGCCGAAAGTCTTGGTACCATTGAAATTGTTCCAGAAAATTAAGTATTTCTCCCAAAAACCTATTCCACTAAACATGTTATTATGCATGTATATTTCCTTTGTGTATATTGGAACAGCACAAAAAAATTGAAGAAAAGAAGATTGGACATAATTTTACACAAACCCCCAAAAAATTGCCAAGGCAAAATTGTTGTCACCTTTCCAAAATTGTGAATAAACAACTTTGTTTCCACTATGTGATGCTTGTTCATCCCACCTTTGACAAGTAACAGATGTGGGCAATATGAAAATCACTCCTGAAACCAGATAAAAATGGGAGAAGTTGACTCAACCTTTGCATTGTGTGTATCACACTAAGTACGGAGAACAGAAAGAGGAGAAGAGACCTGTCTGAGGACCAAAATTGTTCAAAAATATCATCAATCTCAAGGTTACAAGTCCATCTACAGTGATCTTGATGTTCCTTTGTCCATGGTGTGTAACGACACCATCACCAATGTATGATAGTCTGCATTGTATTATGAGTCTTTGTAGAGATTGTATTGCGTGAACAGTCATGTACATTGCATTAATTTGATAGGAACAATATAAAATTGTTGTGTAGGATGTACAGTTGTGTTTAAAAGTTTGCATACCCTGACAGATTGTATGCTTTCTTGACCTTTTTTCAAAGAATATGAAAGATAACACAAAAACATAAAAAAAAATTCCGCTCATCGTAAGTAGTTGGGTGAAACCATTTATTGTCAAACTACTGTGTTTTCTCATTTTAAATCATAATGACAACCAAAAACATCCAAATGACCCTGATCAAAAGTTCACATCCCCCACTTCTTAATACCGTGTATCGCCCCCTCTAACATCAATGACATCTTGAAGTCTTTTGTGGTAGTTGTGGATGAGGCTCTTTATTTTCTCAGAGGATAAAGCTGCCCATTCTTCTTGGCAAAAAGCCTCCAGTTCCTGTAAATTCCCGAGCTTTCTTGCATGAACTGTGTGCTTGAGGTCTCCCTGGGGTATGTAAACTTTTGAGCATAGCTGTATAAGGATTGTAATGTTGATAAGTAAAATGGTTAGCCCTATTATGAATAATGCAAAAACATTAGGTATAGGAATGTTGGATAAGATGTTAATAAGAGAGTTCTGCTGAGCTGCGGATGGTAGAGCAAGTAATAGTTATGTGTTGGAACAAGCCCCCAATGGGAGGTGTCTAGGGATAAGAGAGTATGGTCGGCTTTACTCGTTACTCGCACGAATATCTCGGTAATCGGGGTACTCGGCGAGCACCGAGTACCGCCGAGATGCTCGGACTCCTCGCAAGTAATTATCGATCTGACACAAATACACAGCTCCCTTCAGTGCACACAGTGAGCTGGCACCTCATAGAGAGCAGATTGATTGTTAGGGTCCCTCTGGGGGGCACATCAAGGTGTTGTATGTTGTGACGATTTGAAAAAGCCACCCTCTCGCCCTTTCCCAGAAACACTCGTTTTATAGCCGGAAGTCTGTGGGCGGAGCCTGTCACTAATTGACTTACATTGGGCTCGGTGCTCGGGCCGAGTACACGAGTATCTTGAGATGCTCGCTCATCCCTAGAGGTGTCAGCTCATAGGATAAATGACCATTTTCTGAAAGAACACAAAACAGGGATCCACTAGTGACAAGTGCGGACATACAAGTTAGTTAGGTCATCAAGATAACAGATAGTGGGCAACTCAAGGCAACTGCAATATTGTGACAGGACTGAGGCAGCGTGAATCTGTGAAGTGACTGTAGCATCTGGTGGACCCAATAGAGAGTTAGAGATCTACCATGAAATGTGTGGCTCTATATACTGAAAGATCCAGAGTATGGGCAGTCAGTCAGGTCCCTTAATCATCAAGGCATGGGGATACCACCACTGGTCAGTGACAGTGTTCAGCTTTCCCGAGCATGACCATTTCTGGTTACTGCAAGCCTAAGGCTCGTCACTGAAACTATGGCCTATCACCTACTACCCTCTCCTATGGGAAGAACAGACCTATATCTGGAAGTGTCTTGATGCCTGCACTTATAGAGGATGAGATACAGATCTAGAAACATCTCCTTAATATTTCACTAATGAAAATTAGTTTGTAGAGGTGCGCTACTTTGCATTGCCTTATATCTTATGTGGATACATTTAAATAAAATCTTCCAAACACAGACAGTTACAATTTATGAGAAGCTAATAGATCTAGGAACATGTTCACATAGTAACCCTGGACAGACAGAAGAAAATACACAATAGCACCCCTACTATACATTGACTTACCCTGAGTGTCCTTAACTTCACCCTAAGATTAGTAAATGTACAACACAAAAACAAAGATAACTACAGAAAAATGAAATACAAATAGCTAGAGAAAGAGGCACAGACCTAGCACCTATCCACCAGGAACTCCAGCACCTATCCACCAGGAAATATAACCAGCAAATAAGGCCAGTGCAAGATGAGTATAAACAGCCCATCTTAACATGCAATCAGACAGGGATGTGGATAAATCTAAATAGTAGCAAACTCAAGAAAAAAAAGGAACGACATAAGAATCATCAGAAGTTAGAAAGAGACCAAAAATTGCTATGGCTCAGCAGACAAGAAAACTGACCAAACAGCAGGAGGTCACCAGTATAATTCCTGCACTCGAGACATGACATTTACACTTTCATCACCAAGTGCTGCCATTCTGTGCAAGTAAATGTCATAACTCGGCACTGGATTGGTTTATTTTCACAGCTTGTAAATGACAAATGCTGTAAAATACATGACTAATGCAATGAATATGATATTGACTGCTGGGACATCTCACATAATTCTGTAATATTCATTACTCTTTCTACTCGATAGATAGAAACTTCAATATGTGATAATTGTCCCTGATGTTTCCTGATTTACAGAGTCGGTTACTAAACCTAAAATTACAGCATCCACCTCCCAACCGAAGGAAAATGAGGCATTCACCCTAACTTGTAACACTGTAAACGCTATGACCATAAGGTGGACCAGGAATGGTGCCGGTGTCCCATCTGGAGCCAAATTATCTGGAGATAACAAGACTCTCACCTTCTCCAGTATTAAACGAGGAGACTCCGGAGAATACCGGTGTGAAGCTCTGAACCTTGTCAGTACCAGCACCAGTTATCCGTACATAATGACTGTGGCCTGTGAGTAACCTTCATAGCTGTATTGGTGTGATCATCAATGAGGTTATATTTCATATTTCATATTTTACTAACACTATGATATCATGTTTATATATCCGAATACTTATAAACATTAGTATGTAGAGGTCTAAACTATAAAGACCGGCACCGACAATATAACTCCAGATCTGTAGTCATCAGTTGTATAAACTGTGTACTTCACATGACAGCCAAGAAATAATTGGAAGTTAATTAACAGATTAACCTAATATTTTCAGGATAATATAACATTGTTTTGCATCTAAGTGGCAAATAGATGTTGGATTTGTAGATATCGCAGAGAGCAAAACTTACAGGTTATAGAACGATGTGAAAATAAGTATTACAGTGATGGAGACCGGACTGAGCAATGCTTTACTGTACAGTTATACCGCACCTTTGCAGGGTATATGGCCGGGCTATTAATTATATACAGTCCTGGTAGAGACAGTGGTGGGGTCACACTGTCACTCAGTGACATATCGGCAGCACTGTCACAATTTACCGGCCACACAATTTGTCGGCGCGCCGCACTTCCTCCAGGTGCAAACACAAGTCACGGTTACAGCCACTCTATAAGGGAACAAACAGATATCACCGGTCCTGATGAATCGGGCCTAGTGGCCCAACAGTGTGGCATCAATTCTCTGGAGACATATTGATTGAATCTCTATCACTTTCAAGGTCACCTCTCTGTTTCATTGCAGTGGCTGACAATAGTGCGGAGGAAGACCCCCTCTACTCCATTTATATCAAACACACTATAGACAAACTACAAAGAACATCCCGATCCTCATGTACAGAATCTTTACTAAGGATTATTTTATGTCAATGGGCAGATTTACTTATTGCTCCTGATCCTCTTCTCTATTACAGATGGTCCAGAAAATGTACAAATAGACAGAGCTGCATTTCTGAGGCCCGGTTCCTCCATCACATTAACATGTTCTGCTAATTCTGTCCCATTTCCCGAATATCATTGGAAGCATAATGGCACGGGATTAACTGAAAAAAACAAACAAATATACTATCAGTAATGCCGCAAATGAGGATGAAGGACAGTACACTTGTGTGGTGAGGAACCCGGTGACTCTCCGCTCTATATCTGCCTCTGTATATGTGAATGTGACGGCAGGTAAGTGGTAAAGTTACTGGGTAATCAGAGGTTTATTCTTGGTTCTGTTTTATACTTTGGTTCAGAAGACCTAAATGTTGCCTAGAATATATAAATTTAATGCAAATATAATTAAGTCATCTCAAACACTGATACCCATAGATTTTTCGATTTACCCGTTCACTTTTTACTTCTCTTTTTCCCATTTCTTATTGATTTACATGTCATTACACTAATTTTAATTATTATTTGCTACCTATTTCTCTAGAAGGATATGAGGATTCCACCAGAGTTATACTTGGACTTACCCTTGGCAAAGTCTTGGGAGTTGTACTAATTATTATAAGTGTCTTCTTATGCAGGAAATGGTTGACAAAGAAGAGAAATGGTAAGAAAAATAATTGAATAATTTTCCCAAATGGACACGAAGGCGACCAAGAATTACTAATAGTAGAAATGAGCAGATCGATTCAATGTGAAATTATTAAGAGTTCGTCATTTTAGGGAATTTGTGTAAAGTAAATCACAAATCCCCTGAAATCGCAGCTAACAATTTGAACATGTCAGAAGATTGTATCAGTTAGGCCCCTTTAACATCTGCGGTAAAGTGTAATTCTCGGCAGATCTGGCAGATGTCGCCGGATCTGACGCATAACTGCCGACTTGCGGCACCGATTCGGCAAGCCCGATTCATTCTCTATGGGGCTTGTGGTCGGGTGCGGCAAGTGCGCTATTGCCGAATCCGGCAGATTCGGCACTTGCAGCTGCGCAAAATAACACTGCTTGCAATGGTTTTATTGCATTGTAGCAAGTGCCGAATTCAGCAATACCGTACTTGCCGCACCCGACTGCAAGCCCCATGGAGAATGAATGAGATTTTCCGGATCGGTGCTGCAAGTCAGCCATTACGCAGCAGATCCAGTAGATGCGGTGACATCTGCCGGATCTGCCGGGAATTACATCATAACGCAGATGTGAAAGCACCCTAAGTGAAGGACCTTATAACCTTGGGCAGCTATCACATCACATGATACAGCACAACCAATAAGGAGTAGCTAACATAGCCTGCATAAAAGCAGATGCTGAAAATTTAGCTGCCATTTTTAGGTGAATGTAAATAGTCAGGGGAGGTCACAGCTCACAGCTTAGCCATAGAGAAAAGGAGAAAAAGTTATAAACCCTGAGCAATCTGCATAGATAGTGTGTGATAGGACAGCAGTGAAGATTAGGAAAAGGAAATATTGTCATATACACTCTTCAGGGCAATGGGAGGTTTTAAAGCAATTCTGTATTGCAGGGAATGGACTCTCCAATGATCACATTCCCAGAGAATATTCACAAACCAGGCAAATTGGAATTTGAGAAGACCTTCTGCCTGGGTCACCGTCTTTTTCGGTGCCCCCCGCTTTATCATTCGCAGGGTCCCCTCTTCTTCAACTCTCCCCTCTCGTTCTGCTCTAACTTCTTTCCCGCTCTTCACTACCCTCCTAAGACTTCACCCACCGGGATCAGTTCCCTAGCAACGGGTTAATCAATTGATCCCCTGGCTTTAGATGTGTGAATGCGTGTGGTGAGGGCCCCAGATTAACATCCCAATCCCCTGGTCACAAAAATACTACATACTCTGGTCTGGGTGCAGTACCCCTCCATGGTCCACCGACCAGTGGGGCACCACACAAGCCACATCTAGCTCTGAAGAGTGTTTAACCACATCCAGCTTTGAGAGAGGAACACGGGTCACATCTAGCTCTGAGAGAGGGTCGAGAGCCACATCCAGTTCTTAGAAAGGGTTGTGAGCCACATTCAGCTCTGAGAGAGGTAACATCTAGAACCCTATTACTGATATAATGATAGCCAAAGCTTTTTCACAGAATTCACACTGATGTAGTCTACTAAGATCCAGGAGATTCTACCTTCTTCCCATCCAGATCTGTTCTTCTGTGTGATGCTACTCACAAAAGTCACTACCTGGAGACCTGCTCTACATAATTGTTTGCTAGACCTGGCGATCATGCACCAAGTTAGCAGACAGCCGTGAACCAAACATCATGGGCCTGCAAGCCAAATATGGCTCTCGAGCTACAGATTGGGGATCCCTTTCTAAGGCCATGTTCACACACATGCGTTTTTTTTACCATCTCTGCGTTTTTGGGCTGTTAAAAAAAACGCAGGTGCATTAACGCAGGGTACATTTGAGTGTAGCTGCGTTTTTCAGCTCCATTTGCGTTTTTTACCCCTAGTCCAAAAAACGCTGCATGCAGCGTTTTTGGGTGCTGTAAAAAAACGCATGTGCGTTTTTCAAAAAACGCATGCGTTTTTTTAACATGGGGCCCTATGGGAAACGCATGCAAAAACGCATGGTACATTAGTACCTTTTAGTGCCATTCAAAAACGCATGCGTTTCCCATAGGGGCCCATGTTAAAAAAAAACGCATGCGTTTTTTAAAAAACGCACATACGTTTTTTTAACTTGGGGGCCCTATGGGAAACACATGCGTTTTTAAAAGGCACATTTATGCACCCTGCGTTAACGCTTGCGTTTTTGCCTGCGTTTTTGGTGAAAAAATGACTAAGTCCAAAAACGTGGCAAATCCTTTCAGACACACAAGGGACATTTTTTATCACTCTTAAAAAAACGCAAGTGCTTTTAAGAGTGCTAAACAAAACGCAAATTGTGTGTGAACATAGCCTAAGGCTGTGGTCACAGTTTTTTTAGTGCCTTTTAAAAACGCATGCTTTTTGACATGCGTTTTTCATGTCAGCATGAGTTTTTTAAGGTCTCTGATGGCTCCCTGCGTTTTTGGCTGCGTTTTTGAATCTGCACCTAAAAATAGTGCTTGTAGTATTTTTTTGAGCGTTTTGAAAAACGCATGCGTTTTTGTAGAAAACGCATGCGTTTTTATAACATAGGTTCCTATGGGAAACGCATGCAAAAACGCATGTACAATTAGTACCTTTTAGTGCCATTCAAAAACGCATGCGTTTCCCATAGGAGCCCATGTTAAAAAAACGCATGCGTTTCCGGAAACGCATGCGTTTTTTTAACATGGGCTCCTATGGGAAACGCATGCGTTTTTGAATGGCACTAATTGTACATGCGTTTTTGCATGCGTTTTCCATAAGGCCCCTTATTAAAAAACGCATGCGTTTTTGGATATGCTCCAAAAACGCATGGGACTGTCACACATGCTTTTTGGCTATTAGGGCATGCGTTTTTTAACATGGGGGCCTATGGGTGCGTTTTTTACATGCGTTTTTGAAAACGCAGGTCTCCAAAAATGCATGTGAAAAATGGTACTGTGACCACAGCCTAACCCTTTAATGCTATGGATGCCTGGGTTTTACAAAAATAATAAATCAGAGTGCTATAATCTCTAACTTTTTCTCTACTTGAATCTCTGTAGCCAGAAAATGAAGTCCTGATTGTGATAATAAAACAGAATTTTGGATTTAAAAACAACGTAATGAGAAAAAATAATGATTCATTTTAAAGTGATTCCCAAAGATAAAAAGTCACTAGCTTGAATTTAAGACTTTTTTAAATCTTTTCTTCCATCTGCAGAGACAACAGAGAATAGACAAGATCACATCAATGTATATGAGAATATGAAGGTAGGTGACGATCACCTGACAAGTGCAATGTTATCATAGAGGCACAATTCTATAGAAATATTTACGGTACTATTGATCTACCTATTCTTTACTGGACACCTTAATACTAGGGCAATTATATCAGATAGCTGCAATAGGTATTTATATATTATTATTATTATTTCACATTTATATGCAGAAGTTATTTTCAGGAAGGCTAGACTTGTAGAAAACGAAGACGGAATCAAAATTGCTGAACCAATCATGAATAATCCTAAATACGCAGACGATACAACACTGATAGCAACAAGCATAGATGGAATGAAGGACTTATTATTGAGAGTCAAGATGGAAAGCTCGAACATGGGACTTCTACTCAACACAAAGAAGACAAAGATATTGACTACGGTCAGGTACAACCGGGACACATGTGAGATGGATGATGACAAACTAGAAGTTGTAAAGTACTTCAACCCACTCAAATCCATGATCACTCAAGATACAGCAACAACACCGGAAATCAATAGAAGAATAGCTATGGGCAAATCAACAATGAGGTCACTGGACGAGGTCTTCACATCAAGGAACATTTCTCTGGTGATGAAGACATGGCTCGTACATAGTCTCATCTTTTCTGTAGCAATGTATGGATGTGAAACCTGGCCAATAAAGAGACAAGACAGAAGTAACTACACCTTTGAAATGTGGAGCTGGAGAAGGAAGTTATCTATACCATGGATGGCAAGAAGAACAAACAAATCAATTGTTGAATAAGCCAAGCCAGACATGTCACTTGAAGCAAGGATCACCAAGCTACGACTGGTCTACCTACAAATCATTGTATATACACTGGAGCTAGTCAATTTAAAGGGAGACTTTGCCTTCTCACTTAGATCAGGCTCAGTCAATGAACATTGTAGCTGCTAGTAAGGCTTGGGGGGACTACCGTGCATCATCCCACCCAAAAATGTCTCAATAATATGTTTAATATGGGCCCAGCGCTAACAAAACCCTTTATCAATGGCTATCAAATAAACAAACCAAGATTATGTTGAGTAACCATTATTCCGGATGATTATTTAAATAATACATTTCCATGTAAAATAAAAACTATAAAAAATTTACTTTAGTAAAAATTACTTTAATAAAATCTTCTAAAAAATTAAAACCATAAATTCGGATACTACTCGATTAATATCACGCAATTGACAAGGCCATCAAAGAACGTGCACTTTCCTAGCACAAGAATTAAATCAATTGCGTGATATTATTAAACTGAATATTTCATCAATATAAATGTACTCACTTTCAGATTATTTTTAGTTGTAAATTTGTTGTTTTTGTGCAATTTTTGTTACAAAAATTACCAATATTGGGGGGAAGACAAAAAAAGGGATTTTGTATAGTGCTAGCCGGTTGAAAAAGGATTAATTGCTCTCAGTGGGAGAAACAAAATAATAATCTTGTAGTTGTAATACCTTTTAATGACTAACAAAAATAAAGTAATGATGTTACAAGACAAGCTTTCGAAACCTTTCACGTCTCTTCATCAGGCTATTCATACCAAGATATTAGAAGAAACACAAATATAAACTCAACCAGAGCAGATGCAAGGTATGATAAATGGACATTTAAATAAACAAGCAGAGCTTAGGGAGAGAATCCCCGATTAGCCAGACTTAGTGCTATGAAGGTTTTTATGGTTCCAACTTATATGTTAACTCTCAACCTGATGCCCTCGGTGTCCCCTGAAGGGACCAGGTTGAGAACTTACATATAAATTGGTACCATAAAAACTTTCATACCACTAAGCCTGGCTAATCGGGGATTCTCTCCCTAAGCTCTGCTTGTTTATTTAAATGGTAGATGATGGGAAAAAGGGTGTATCACGGTCCGCGCTGCTTAAGTCCAAGAAAACTCACATGAGAGTCAGAGTTTCACAAAGCAAATCCTTATTCTTTGTTCTTCCACTCCTACGCGTTTTGGCGCCCACCTGGCACCTTCCTCAGGAACGCGTAGGAGTGGAAGAATAAAGAATTAGGATTTGCTTTGTGAAACTCTGACTCCCATGTGAGTTTACTTGGACTTAAGCATCGCGGACCGTGATATACCCTTTTTCCCATCATCTTCTGGATAACACCACGTGTGAGTGGTCGGTGGAGGTCCTGCAGCAGCTGGAGTACTGATGCTTTTTCAACCAGTTGTGGGGAACACAACTGAATCAGGTGAGTGGTTCCACAGCACCACCTTTGCAGCCTAAAGTGTCTCTAGTGATAGGGCATTATTGCGCCTCTTGTCCCCCACCCCTCTTGTATTTATACTGTTTATTTAAATGTTCATTTATTATACCTTGCTTCTGCTCTAGTTGAGTATATATTTTTGCATCTAATATTTTGTCATACCATGCCTGATTAAGAGACATGAGAAGTCTTCCTTTGTAACATCATTACTCTATTTTTGTTAGCCATTAAAGGGTATCACAACTACAAGATTGTTATTTTGTTTCTTCCATCGGGAGCAATCAATTTCTTTTGCTCTTGCAAATTGACTCTTCAAAGAGGACTTGAACTCTGGTGCCTCATATTGGAAGTAGCGATCCTAAAAGTCAATATTGGTTCTTTAAAAAGCTTTTCCATATGATCAAGGATGTAAGCTAAATCATATTCCCAATTTGCAGACTTGGTATTTTGGAGTGTTTGCTCCTCATCAGTGCAAAGCATGAGATACGATGAGGCTAGGTGAGAGGCTAAGACTGGTAATCTAAGGTATAGAGAAATGTTATATCTTAGATTCCCAAATTTTTATAGCAAATGTTTCCATATACGAGATAGAAAAATGTAATCTGCATTTTTATGGTACATCTAATTGCTTTTCTTATAGCTATGTAATGTGATTGATAGATTCCCACCAATATAATCATTTGCCGATAATTTCTATGTAAAAAAGTGAAAACCCATTGAGAAGTTGCAGAATTTTTTTTGAGTGATGTCATATTTTCTGTAAACTGAGGCACATTGTGCTTGATGGTTACTGTCACTGTAAGTGGTAAATGATGCCTAATGGTTACACTTACACTTCAAAAGCTTGAACTTTCACAAAGGAAAAAGTTGCAAAATATTAACTTTTGTTTGAAACTTTGTGGTGGCTTTTTTTTGCTGCCGCTTCTCAAGACTAAGGGTACCGTTACACGTGGCGATATCGTCGGTGACATCGCCAGCAACTCACGAGAACCCGCACATTTTTGGTGCGCTGCCAAGGTTGCAGTGGCAATGTCACACGCAGTGATATCGCCGGCAACTCATCAGCGATGTTGCCGGCAACTATCGCTGACAGGGTAAAACTCAACCCTGGCAGCGATCCGTAACATGGGAGTCTATGGGGGAAGTTGCCGGCAACATCGCGATGCAGCTACATTGCCTGAGCAACATCGCCAGGTCTCCCAACATGTTGGGAAACCTGGCGATGTTGCTCAGGGCAACTTATCACCGTTATATCGCCCTGTCACACGCTGCAACTCAGGAGCGATGCTGCCGCAACTTGGCCACACTTCTGAGTTGCCGGCGATATCGCCCCGTGTGACGGGGCCTTAAGTCTCCAAAGATTGGTCATGTCACAATGAAGACTCTAGATGGATCTTGCCAAACCTACTATGTCTCTGTTGGTCTCAGGGAGTACCTACCACAGTCGGCTTGGTCTAGGTATATTCCATCAGATTATTACATTGTCTTGGAACTTCATTACCTACTATATACAAATATACACTAATATCATGTACATAAGACGTGTATTGACTTCTTGTCACTTCTTTTCCAATCGTTTTTATTAATTTTAAAGATATGACAATAAAGTAAACAACCACTTGTCAATTCTCATCTATGTCCTCTTAACTTTTGCAGGAAGCTCAACCAGCACAAGAATCCGCCTATACGGTGAGTAGAGAAACTCTTTTTTGTTTGTTGTTTTGTTAAATAAAGATTAAGAGTCGAGAGAAATTCACATCAGCTCACCGGTGTAGTGAGTGATGTGATGAGAAGCTGATTAGATATTACAAAAAACTTATTGACAGTTTCGGTGATCGATGAGTGGAACAGGCGGCCACGAGAGGTGATGTGTTCCCCTTCAATGGAAGTCTTCACACAGCGGCTGAACAGACATCTGTCTGAGATGGTTTAGTGAATCTTGCTTTGAGCAGAGGGATGGACCAGATGACCCAGGAGATCCCTTCCAACTCTAACATTCTATGATTCTATGTCAATGAGGGTGTGTAGCATGGAGGTATCGGACAGTTTCCCAGCTGAAACAGCCACAAACAAAAAGATATATAAACCATCACATTTATTCGTAATCCATTAAAAATAGAAAATTGATTAACCCCTGAAGGACCAAGCCTCATTTTTGTAATTCTGACCAGTGTCACTTTATGTTCAATCTGTTTTTATTAAAGAAGTAAGAAATTTTACAGAAAAACAGTGAGCACTCATAAACAGAACATCATATCCTTTCTATACCAATTACAGGCTCGGTGCTTCGGTAACTAACATTCAAATCATTCTATTCATAAGTTTAAGGAATAATCTTCTGTAGTATCGCATATGGATGTCCTAGATAATAAACTTATCTATTGTGTAAACATAACACTTAGATCCCACACTTGACGTCTCCAGTGTCCGCAAGAGATGGGTATCTAAAAACTGGTATAACATCCAGAACCCGGATTCACACTATTACCCCACTTAGTAAATAAAGATCAAACCATCTAGTCCACTTAATGGGTACACCGTCCAAGAATCCATTTCCATAGAACCATAGACGGTAACTCCAAGGACTAATAGGAGGGATAACAAATTTGTCTTGATCCATACTGAAAGGTTAGTCAAGATATAAGTAGATAATACACTATTTTCACTGAGACCCTTTTGCACATTTCCTTATCTCCTTGTCTGTTTAAACTATATTACCATAAGCAAAAGACCATTAAAATATAGGGAAGACGAACGAAAGTATAAGAAAAGAGAGGGGAAAGAGAGGGGGAAAGTTTTTATGAGCCGAACATAGACAAGACATCACTGAGAAAGTCTCCATCTATTTGTGCCGTGACTCAAACCGCACGCTCTGTCTAATCGGTAGGAAGACTACTGTCATTCCATGTATCCACGTAAAGGACCCACGGGCTCCATGTTCGTAAATATCTATTCCTGGCATCGGTGACTTCGGCCGTAAGCTCCTCCATCCTATGCAGCCTAATCAACTCCGCCAGGCCTTCAGTAATATCGGGAGTGTGGTCCGACTTCCAATGTTTAGGAATAACTGACCTAGCTGCAGTAACAAAAAAGCGTAAAAGATCCGTTTTCTGGGTCTTAATCGAGCCAGGGAGAACCGACAACAGTGCTACTAGAGGGGATCTGTCAGGTTCCTGTCCACTAACCTTTTTATATAATTCAAAAATCGAGTTCCAGAATGGTTGGATCTTACTACATTCCCACCAGATATGTAATAGGGTGCCTTTATGTGTTCCGCATCTCCAGCAACTGTCCGAGACCGAAGGGAAAGCTGCATGTAGAATAGCAGGACATTGGTACCATCTAGACAGGATTTTGTAGTTCCTCTCCTGAGCCACCGAGGCCATTGACATTTTATGTGTAAAGACACAGGCTTTTTTCCATTCCATCTCAGACAGTGTATTTCCTAGGTCTTTCTCCCATCTGCTCCAAAAGGAAGGCCTGTCCACCTGGTCTCTAGAGTTTAGAGCACAATAAATGGAGGAAATCACATGCGAGGGCGGGACTTTTTGCAGAAACAGTTTCTCAAATTGGGTCAGGGCAGCAGTGAAATTGGCTCGGGGGCCCCGCTGGGTTATCCAGGATTGTAGCTGGGCGTACTCAAGCCACCGTCTTCCCCCTCCCGAACCAGTCAACGGGGGCGCGGGTATCAGTTTTCCTCTATCAAAGGCGTGCAAAATGCGAGGAGCATCGCTTCTACTCCAACTCAGAAAAGACTTAGCATGTAATGCCGGAGGGAAAGAGGGGTTGGAGAAAATCGGGGTCAGTGGGCCTCTCTGTTTCGCCAAAACTCCCCTTCTGACTTCAGAATCCCATATTTTCAGGGGGAGGTCCATAAGTTGGGATTCTGGACCTGCTTTGGGTCTATCCGACGAGCAACACCAAGGAACGCACCATAGTGGGGCTTCCACATTCTCCTGTTCTATTTCTACCCATTGTTTGGTTTGTGAATGAAATTCCCAGTCAGAATGGCTGCTTTGTAGTAGGCTCTGAAATTGGGCAAACCCGTACCACCCTGGAGTTTATGACGGCAGAGAGTGTTAAAACTAATTCTCGGGCGTCTTCCTCCCCAGATGAACCTAGAGATGATAGTTTTTAATCGATCAAAGTAATACCCTGGAACTTCTATCGGAACTGTTTGAAATAAAAACAAAAACCTAGGTAGCACATCCATTTTGACCGCATTAATGCGACCAAACCATGACAGACGCCGTTTATCATAGTTCTGAAGATCATTGGTCGTTCTCCGAAGCAGGGGCAAATAATTTGTTTTAAACCACCCATCAGGATCATGTGGAACTATGACTCCCAGATATTTCAGATAGTCCGATTTCCATTTAAATAAAAAGTGACTAGCTAGATGTTCCCGTTCTCCATCCGGTAGAGAGACGTCCATGGCCTCAGTTTTAGCTAGGTTGGCCTTAAAATTGCTATGTTTGCCGTATGTGTCAAACACTTTAAGTATAGAGGGGAACGATATGCGAGGTTGGGTGACAAATAAGAGTAAATCATCCGCATATAAAGCTGCTTTGTGGTGACCACTCCCCCAGACTATACCTTTAATTTTCGGGTTTCCCCGTATCGCCGTAGCGAGATGCTCCATCACAATGACGTAGATTAGAGGGGATAGTGGGCAGCCCTGTCGGGTCCCATTGGTAATGGGGAAAGACGAGGATAGGCTACCATTCGTTCTGATTTTTGCTGTGGGACAACTATATAGGGATAAGACCTTCTGTAGAAATCCATCGGGTAGACCTAAGTGTCTCAGCGAAGCTCTCATGAACCGCCAACTGACTCGGTCGAAGGCCTTTTCCGCATCCACCGATAATAGGCACAATGGTATGCCCCGTGCCCTCGACCGAGCCATAAGCAGCATCAACTTATTAGCGTTGTCCCTAGCCTCTCTGCCCTGTATGAACCCCACCTGATCATTATGTATAACAGATGGAAGGAGGGGAGCCAACCGGTTGGCTAGTAACTTGGAAAACAATTTGATGTCTATATTGATTAACGATATAGGTCTATAATTTGCTACCTCCGCAGGGTCTTTGCCTGATTTAGGAACAACGCTAATGTGGGCCTCCAGGGACTGGGGAACCCATGAGTTATCCGATGAGATAGAATTGAAGACTTTTGTCAAAAAGGGAGCAATCTGGGGGCTAAACTGTTTAAAGAATTTTGATGTAAAGCCATCCGGGCCAGGACTCTTCCCCCCTGGAGATTGTCTAATCACTTCTAATACCTCTGCGTCGGAGAAGTCTCTATCCAATGACTCAGCAATGGTTGGTTCTATAGTCGGGAGTGCGGTTTCTGCTACATAAGATCTTGTCTTTTCTTCTGCTCTAGATTCCTCCATGTCATCATAATGACCTCTAATGTTGTATAGTTTACTATAAAAGTTTCTAAATGTTTGTAGAATGTCATCAGGGTTTTGGGTCATAGTCCCATCACTTTGCCTAACCTGTGGTATTCTGCCCGGAATACCTCTGGGGTGTAGTAACCTCGCCAATGGCCTGCCACATTTGTCTCCATATTCATAGATAAATCTATGGAGTCTCTCTTTCCCCCGTAAGTATTTTTGATCTATTAGCTGTTGCAGTTCGTCTCTAGCTATTACCAGGTCCGCTAATATCTGTTGGCTTAGGGATTGCTTATGGGATCGTTCCAATTCTGCAATCCGCTGGACCAACAGATCTATTTTCTCCGCTTTCGCCTTTTTGAGCCTAGAGCCATGTTTCACTAATATACCTCTAACCACACACTTCAGGGCTTCCCACTGAGTAGGAATGGTCGTTTCATCCCCAACATGATCCTCCAAGAATTGTAAAATTGTGGTTTTTACTTCAGAACAACAGGATGAATCATTGAGGAGGTTGTCGTTGAGGCGCCACGACCATTGTCCGCTCCTTCCCTCCGGCATTTGAAAGTAACAAAATATTGGAGCGTGGTCAGAAGCACAAATCTGACCCACGGTAGCCTGCACATTCCAGGACAGAACCCGTTGACTGGTCAAGAAAAGGTCAATCCTACTATAGGAATCATGAGCGTATGAATAAAAGGTGTAGTCCCTGTCCCTCGGATGTAACGCCCTCCAAACATCTACCAAACCCAAATCCTGCATTGCTCTCCTGACTGCATTCAATTTGGATCTAGACAAACCCCGTCTACTTGAGGAGTTATCCATGGCAGGGTTGAGGGTAAAATTAAAATCTCCCCCTACCAGGATAACCCCCTCTGCGAAGTCCGCTAAGGCAGATAAAAGCGACAGGCATTTACCAGCTGGATTGTAGTTTGGTAGATACCAGTTGACTATGGTATATTTGGCAGAGCCTATTTCCATTTTCAAAAAGATAAATCTACCCTCAGTATCTATCACAGAATCAACGATCTTGTACTGTAATGATCGATGTACCGCAATGGAGACTCCTTTGGAGCGAGAGTCTGGGCAGGAGCTGTGTAACCATTCACAAAAGCGTCTGTCACCGATGCCAGGAATGTGTCCAGTCTTGAAGTGGGTCTCCTGCAAGAGTAAAATCATTATACCCTTTTTATGCATGTCTTCAAGAATTTGGCACCTCTTTTGGGGGGTGTTGAATCCCTTCACATTATACGAGCATAGTTTTAATTGAGCCATTTTTGTTTAAACTTCTGCTATCAGGAGAAATCAAATGTCACTCTCAGAGATCAAGACCGGCTGAGCAGAGATAAAAACCAGAAACCGTGATGTCTAGAAAGGAGCGTAAGGACAGAGGAAATCAAGTTAAGAAAGGAGAGGGGGATGAGTAGAAGGGGGGAAATAAAGGGTCTCAGTGTTAACCTTAATGCAAATATATGACAGATACAAAGAAACTAACAAAACAGGTCCCAGTCCAATGGACCAGAACAAATGTTGCCACTGAAGTCTGTCCCTTCAGAAGGCACTGTAGGGAAATAATATCCCAGCGCACTTTTGCGACTAGGATTCCCTGTTGAGGTATAGGCCCTCTATAGAGGAGCTACCCTACCCGGCCCATCTTCCTATTAAGTTATATTACAAACATCATTTTTAGTACCGTTATATGTAAGTAAAGGATAACCCATTTACGGAGTAGGGAAGGAGAGAAAGGAAGAGAGGGGGGGAGGGAGAAGAAGAATGAGAAAGTCATATTATCTTTGACGGCAATCTATACCCTGGGACTAGAGTTCCTGTGACCCAGTTTACAATCACTACCCTGCTTAATATGGCCATCAACACTATTTAAGGTATGCATAAAGTGTCCGGCACCTTCTCTGCAAGTCTCTGCTGTATAATGTCCAGATATGCCTTTAGGTACACAAGGGAGGGAGAGAGGAGAGAGGGAATGGGGAGGGGGGACGGAAAAGTATGGGTGGGTATGGAGCCAAGATTGGTGTACCTAGGTTGTATCAAGTCAGATATGTGATAGAGAAGTCAAATGAGAGCCTTTCAGGTTAGTAAGAAGGTTTACATCTGCAAAGGGCAAAAATGCAACACAGCTATACAAAACCCCTTAGCGCGGTGGGCGCCGATTTTCTCGGAATTCTTGGCGGCGACGAAAAGCTCCTCCCAGTCTCTGTGGTCCTTCTGCTTGTCTCAGCGGGTATTCCGGCCAACCTTGGATTGATACCATGGGAATCTCCAGGGCCGCCGTGAAGTCATGGATATCAGCTGGCGAACGTAGTATGTGGATCCTACCGTCTTTTCTGACCTGGAGCTTAAATGGGAAGCCCCAGCTGTAAGCCAAGTTGTAATCTCTAAGCATGTCCAGCAGTGGGCGCAATACTCTTCTTTTTTGCAAAGTGAGTCTAGATAAGTCAGGCAAGATGGCTAAGCTTTTGTCTCCAAATCTACAGGGAGCACCGTTTCGTATTCTTGTCATTATAGCCTCCTTAATAACATAGCGGTGTACCCTGCAGATAACATCCCGGGGCCATTCGGGGTCTGTTGGTCTGGGACCCAAAGCCCTGTGAGCACGATCCAGTTCTATCACAGTAGCAGGGGGGTCTCCAAGGATCGCATTGAAAATGGACTGTAGGACTGTTGGTAGGTCTCTAGATTCCACAGACTCGGGCAGACCTCTGACACGTATGTTGTTACGTCGTCCTCTATTCTCTCCGTCATCAAAGGCCTCGACCAAATGCGTGATCTGTATAGACTGCGTCTGTAGAAGGGCTTGTTGTGATCTGCATGTCTCCTCCAGAGCCGTAATCCTATGGGCATGATCTTGGCCCTGTGCCTCCACTCTAGTCACCTCTCCCCTCAGACAGGACAGCTCACTGCGATATGCTTGTTCCAGACGGGCTATATATGATTCCATATCCTCTCTGGTAGGAATGGAAGCCATGCGGGCCCTCAGGTCTCCAAGTTCGCCCAGTACACTGTTAATATGCAGCATGTCCTCTTGAATAAATGAAATATTAGAGCCCTGTCTGGAGTGTTGTTGGAGCGGACTCTGTTGAGGATTGGAGGGTCTAGCCTCGGGGTTATAGGCCTGAGATGCTATAGGAGCACGCTGCGGAATGGCACTGTCCGAGTGTCCCTTCTGTACCTGTGGGGTGCCAGAGTGAGGATCTATCTGTGCTGATGGAGTCTCTGTCCCCTTAGGGCTCCGTATTGCACTGCCTGAGGTATTTCCCGCCATTAGCTGCGTCCCTCCGGCCTCCCCCTCCTCCATGTACCTTGCTGATGTCTCCGTCTCCTCTGTCACATTTGTTGCTTGTCTGCTGCTTGCCCCTCTCGTTTGCACTCCCGTCTCTCTTCCGGAACTCCCGCTCGTCAGTGCGCGACCCGGGGAGCGGGAAGCACTGGCATCAGAGACCGCCGCCGCCGCCTCCATTCTATCCCCTCGTGTGTGAGCCGCGGCCATCTTAGGTGCAGGGCTGCTGGCGGGAGAGCGCGCTGCCTGTGTAAAATATTTCCTGATGGAGGCTTTGGGAGCAAACGGAGCCGGCGAAACGGTGTCCAGGGACTTCTCTCGCTTCCCTCTCCTCATATTAGGCTCCTTTTCATGGAAATCTGGTCTCCGTTGGCAGATATAAGGGACCAGGCGCGGGAGCTAAATCTTCTAGCTTCCTCTCTCCTCCATAGCTAGGCCACGCCCCCCCAGTGTCACTTTATGAAGTTATAACTCTGGAACGCTTCAACGGATCCTATTGATTCCAAGAACGATTTTTCATGACATATTGGACTTCATGTACGTAGTACATTTAGGATGATATTTTCTGCATCTCTTTGACCAAATAGAGTGTTTACATGCACTGACAGTTCAAAGCCATGACGGATATAGCCGTCATTTGTCATTAAGGGGTTAAAGTAATAAATGTAATAGACACCAGGTCTACGAATTTTGAGCTACCATAACTCTGAAAAAATTAATAAAAAAGACACAGGTTTCAACTTTGACTATAATGGCTGTTCCATAGACACTCTTTGCTTGCAACGTTTGTCAAAAGAGCTTACATTCTGAGATTTAGGATTTAGAGCTATAGTAGCTTGAAACAAGTAGATCTGGTGTCTGTTCCATTTATTTTATATTTTTCTGCTTGTAATGGATTCATAATAAATGTAGCGTTTTATATATAATATTTTTCACAGTTGCTAAACTGCTCTCTTTTTGATAGTCGATACTTAGATTAGGTTTGTGGATGCAGAGACTTACATCTGATAGCCATAGAAGTGGGTGCAAACCATGTGTGACCAGATTTGCCAATAACTATAGTGCATATGGCCAACATCGTCCTCAGAAGGCTAGAAAAACAAAATGTAGAATAGGAGCAGGACATTTTTTTATGCTTTAGACCAGAGTTTGTTACCAAACTATGGTAATATCTGAGTCCTCTTAGCTTTGTTGTCATTTTCATAATGGCCCAAGTACAACCCACAAGGACTCCATTTACAACCACTTCATCCATTGTCATCTTCTCAACTTCTCCAAATTCCTGTGTCTCCTGCTGTAAAATGGAAGATACCTTGTTGCTGCTAATATTCCCGTACCAATGTCATTGTGGCTTTTCTGCTCTCCTACGCCATGCTCACACAGGTATAACACATGCAAAGGTTTCTAAATACAGATTCTTGTTAAAACAGCTTCTAAAAGTCAAGAACTAAGAAGATAAAGCAGCACTTTCAGCTTGATGTATAGGAGGGAAGGAAGCAAAATAAGGGAATGGAGGATATTCCAAAGATTTATTATTATGCAAAGGCTGAATTCAAAGTAGCAAAACTATTTTTATATAAGTAACTTTGTTCTGTATTTTATATTTGATAGTATGTTTAAAATGTTTGGTGTTTTTCTAGTAATGTAATATATATACATACATCTTTTTATTTCAGGGTTTGCAGTTCAGGACTGAGGACACATACGCAGAGCTCAAAACTTGACAAATTCCAATCACTCTAACACAAGAATATTTGTCAATGATGATTGTAGCTAAACCTGAACCCAGACTGGATTCCACCCAAGTCATCGTCTTCTTCCCAAATCATTCGTACAGGGGTTCTCATTTGCGGGGTCAGATGCACCAGCCTCCTAAATATCACCATCCGGAGGTCTTCTTTTAACATTTTATGGATCTATGATTATAGAAAGTATCCAATGACATTAATAATTATCTCCAAACCTTATTAATGGGTCATAAATTATTATTTATTATATAGCGCCATTATATTCCATGGCGCTTTACATGCTAAAAGGGCAGACTAGGACAAGTAACATAGTAACAATACAAGTAACAATAGATGTTGACAATTCAGTTGTACAGATACAAGAGAGGAGAAATCCTGTCCGCGAAGGCTCACAGTCTTGGGTTATCTGGTAGACCCAGATAAAAATATTTGGGATCTCCAGAGACCCTTAACTGGTGGGTAAAGTCACCAGGCAATAAAATCAAAAGCCTAACTGAGATTTATATTGGGAGGATGGTCCAGAGGGAGAAGACAGGCAATAGCAAATACAGGTCATTTTGCATAATAGGATATGGCTTTCACAGTCAGATTCTTCTATGGACCGGATTGTCCTCCTCTGCTCAGTTTGCTCAACTTTGGCTCTAGGTCAACCCAAAAGGAGAAATGTCATTGGCTACTGAGGGAGATTGCTGTAAACCGAGTGCCGGACTGGAAACTCTCCATCAGCTGGACATGTGAACCAACTTAAGGGTCAAGACCGGAGGTCAGAGGAATTGAACTAAATTACAACAAATTATTGACCATCCTAGACTTACCCACCTTACCCATCTCTTACCTGTGTCTGGATTTATTCACTTAGCAAAAAAGAAAATCATCAAGCACCTACTAAGAAAATGAAATAAATGGACAAGTACAGATTGAGCAAACAATCCAACAACTTGTGTCTGAGCAACTAGTTATATGGGATCATTGAATATAATGACTTTTGGACTAAATTATTTATACTTAGACTGAACATTTGTACTTTTTGATAAACTGAGAGCTCATCTGCCGGAAACAAGACAACTTCTTATTTATCTAATTTGTATTTATCAAAACTGTACAAAATTTAAGCAAAAATACTCAAAACTGTCCTGTGTACATACTCAAAGGAAACTTGATTAATACAATGGTTAAGCAAATGAAGCATCAAGCGGCACTCACCAGTCTTCAAATACAGTGTGAATCTTTATTCCGTGCATATTAGAGGGTTACACCTGGTGCAGGGAGGGGAGAGGAAACTGCAGAGGTGGAGAACGGTCACATCGTTTCCAGTATTAGAGCTTCAACGGGTCCTGTGACTGCAGTTTCCTCTCCCTCCCTGCACCAGGTGTAACCCTCTAATATGCACAGAATAAAGATTCGCACTGTATTCGAAGACTGGTGAGTGCCGCTTGATGCTTCATTTGCTTCATAATTATCTTCTCCTTAAAGCTGGGCATATATGTACTATGCGTTAACGCATGCATTTCCCATAGGGTCACATGTTAATAAAAAACGCACGCGTTTATGCAAATGCTCCCAAAAATGTTGCTTACCGCGTTTTTGGGTGTTTTAGCAAAAACGCATAGCCTCAAAAGTGTTGCATTTTGACCATGCATTTTTTGCATGGGAGCCTATGGAAGTGTTAACGCTAGCATTTTTTCACAGTTTGCAATTGTGAAAACCGCTAGCTTTTAGTGCTTTCAAGGCTCAAGTGTGACCCTAGCCTTTGGGGTGACTCCCCGTTGTTGGTCTCATTGAGGTATACAGCCTGTAACCAGTGTTGGTGCCTGGATTCATTCTTTTATTGCCTGTAATAAAATAGGTAATACCCTATAAATACCTTTCACAATCCTTAGCAGAATGGTCATAAAAAACAAAGAGACAGATGAGGGGATTTAGCTTTTGGTGGGAAAGTTAATATCACTCATAATGGAAATTTGTGTTTTACAAGAAAGCAAATAGAAAATCCAGGTAGCAAAATGATAATGGGACAGGATCACCGGAGCAGTAAACAGTCGCCAATCACAGCCACAAAATAGCCGTTTGGGAGGACACCATGAATTGGGATCCCCTACCCGAGTTTTGGGGTTGGAAGGAGCTAACTGTTTAGTGAAGGTGCTTAAAGTGGGAATTTGAGAGGAAGAGATTTAGGGTCATAGAGATTTTGGGCTAATATTGTGGGTTTTAGCATAGAAGTCCTTAAGAAGAAGATCTCATGGGGGGTTCATCTTTAGCAGCAGATCATTGTGAAGCTTAAAATCTTGAAATCACTTCGGAGGCCATGGTGGGGCATTTTTAGCTTTGTTGAAGCATTTGGTGAAAAAAAGAAAAAAGATTGTTGATGTATTTCCGGGTCAGATGGGGGGAGTCCATCACAGATACAGTACAGACCAAAAGTTTGGACACACCTTCTCAATGAAAAATATTTCTGTATTTTCATGACTATGAAAATTGTAGATTCATGCTGAAGGCATCAAAACTATGAATTAACACGTGGAATTATATACTGAACAAAAAAGTGTGAAATAACTGAAAATATGTCTTATATTCTAGGTTCTTCAAAGTAGCCACCTTTTGCTTTGATCACTGCTTTGCACACTCTTGGCATTTATACAAGTAGGTCCTAACTGTGCTTAGATCATGGGTCATTTGTATGGGTAATACTCTGCTGAGGAAGCCTCAAGTTACTGCGGAGAGGCTGAGGGCCAAATGGAAGAGTTGATGTTGTGGGAAAAACACAGATCTAGATCTGAAGAGCTCTTCCTTCCTTTCTCCTTGATGTATTTATATAATGTTAAAGTTATTATTGTTCTATGTTTTTTTAATAAAGAGGCTACTGATGCCATTACATTCATTACATATATTTATTTTTTATTATAGGGAAGAGGAACTGGACTTGTTGGTAACTAAGCTATGAATAGAAGGAGGTCCAACATAGAGAGTCATGGTGTAAGGGTGCGGATCCCAAAGGAGAGGAAAATGGACATTAGTGTCAGAGGGAGAATTTATTATTATTATTATTATTATATATTTATATAGTGAAATTGGTTCCATGGCGCTTTACATGTGTGGCGCCCTGCACACATAGAGCCCCGTCGCCTTCAGTCCATCTCAGACACAGGTCCTGCTGGCTCCTGCTCACTGGTAAGTATACACACTAGTCAGGTTTTTTAATACAACAGTTAGGACCGCGTCAGAGATGGGTACACTTTGAAGTTAGTGACGTGGCTTGATATAACTTTTTTGCGCAAAAAAACGGATAGACTAAGTACCCTGTATTTGTTATACTATTTTTTATACTGCACTTGCATTTAATACTTTTACTGCAGTGTACTGTTGTTTTTGGTCGCATTTAGCTTTTTGGTCTCCAGATCTCTCTAATGCACAGCTGGGTTTCCACAGCATGTACCTACTACATACAACACCTTCCACCCTGACACAGTAGGAGGAGCTCCACTTGCTGACCTTAGGCAACATCCCCTATAAATACTGTTGCTGTGGGAGGAGCTAGTCAGAGTGTGCAGATGCTAGAAGAGCTGCAAGGAAGTCCTGGTGGTCGGTGCTGCGTTCAGGCCCGAACCAGTGACCCGGAGTGACCCTTCAGCGTCCCACAAGCCTAAGTGGGACTGAAGGCAGGGAGCCCAGAGCAGAAAAGGGGGCAAGAAGCTCGAAGGGAGTTCGTCCCAGGAGAAACCTGGATATTGGGGATCCGCGTCTGTGGGGAACTATAGGCACACAGAAAACCCCATCGCACCGTGGAAGCTTCAGCTACCCGGTCTCCCAGGAAGGTTCAAGAGAGGGAGCCAGGAACAGCAGGCCAACTGCAGGATCCAGAGAGGGTCATCCCGGAGACCGCACAGGAGGAGAAAGAGACAGGCAAAGGAAGAGAGTGGAGGCAAGTCAGGCTACAACAGGCTGTGCTTCAGCAACTACACAAAGCGGAGGAGGCCTTATACCCACTTGCTGTGGGAACCCACTGTGCAACCCTGTCACCCGTCGGTGCCCTGGACATATGTACCTGAAAACATCAGTAAAAGATAAAAGAGACTGCTTCTGTGTGCGTGCATCCTTCCTATTCACTCACCGTGCCCCTCATAGACTGTTCCAACTCTCCCTATACAATCTCAGCTCCCCTACAACTTGTTCCCCTCACTAGGCTGCCCCGGAGGTCCCAGTCCTGCCTGCGGAGGACTACAACATCTCAGCCGCAATACCACTGTCCTCCGGAGGACTGTAGCGGCGCTGGTGACATCTTACCAGGTACTGCAGGTGGCGTCATGACAAACTATAAACTTGTACATGGTCCTTGTAAATAAATCCCCCTTTTAAAGATAGGCCCAGGACACGGGCCGCCATTCCCCGTGACACAGCAGTCAACCCTTTGCCGCCTGATACCCGAGTACCCCATACCCTGGGCTCGACACAAGTGTGAGGGCAGACGAGAACAAGAACATAAAAGTAACGACAATTAAGTTGTACAGGTACAGTAGGGCAGAGGATCCTGTCCTCAAGGGCTCACAGTATAATGCAGAAAAAAGTATGGCTGCTCCTCCACCTGAGTCATCTTAAAATTTGTGATATAAGGGAAAGGTAACAAAGATTATTATAGGGATTAGGGATGGGCGAATACCTTACTATTCGGAATCACTATACCTGCAACGAGTAGGTAGCGGTACTCGCTACTCGTTGCGAGTATAGTGATTCCGAATACTTTTGCAGTGTATCAATAGATACACTGCAAAAGTCCTGTAAAAGAGAGAAAAAGTTGTTAAAAAATAAAAAAATCGGATACTCACCTTAACCGACGGCTGTACCGGGACCGGCCGATGCACGTCTATTCATGGAAAAGGACCTTTCCCTCTCTCAGCCAATCAGATGGCTGGGAGAGATCTGGCCAATCAGATGCCGCCACGTCACAATGACGTAATCACTAGCGCCCACCTGATTGGCCAGATGGAAAGGTCCTCGGTGTACCTGAGAGGACCATTCCATCTGGCCAATCAGGTGGCCGCTAGCGATTACGTCATTGTGACGTGGCGGCATCTGATTGGCCAGATCTCTCCCAGCCATCTGATTGGCTGAGAGAGGGAAAGGTCCTTTTCCATGAATAGACGTGCATCGGCCGGTCCCGGTACAGCCGTCGGTTAAGGTGAGTATCCGATTTTTTTATTTTTTAACAACTTTTTCTCTCTTTTACAGGACTTTTGCAGTGTATCTATTGATACACAGCAAAAGTATTCGGTACTTGCTACTCCCGAGTAATCCTAATTTACTCGGCGAGTAGCGAGTACACGAATACCGCTACTATTCGGCAAGTGCCGAATAGTAGCGAGTATACTCGCCCATGCCTAATAGGGATAGGAGGACTGCAGAAGCGAGACAAGTTTATAAACTTGGGGATAATCAGATTGGGAAAAATATGACTTAGAGGTTATCCAATTACAGAATAAAAATATATGAGTGGACAGAATGATGATTCATTTGCACTAAGCCGTGTAACCATCAGATGCAGCCTCCACTATGTCTGGAGGAGACAAGGTTTCATTGCTGTCACAGGCAGGGATTCTTTACTGTAAGAGCATGAGCTCTATGATCACCTTGATGCTTTTCTTGATACTAGGCTCCCTGATTTGTGTATGTGCTGCAACCCTTAAATACTGAATGTAATGTATCAGCAGAATGTGTTTTCTGAAAATATCTGGGCAAACCCCTTTAAGGCTGCAAGATTTAGACTTGGCATACTTTTTTGGCAGATAGTTCATTTATGTGGTGTGAGCAACATGACACTTCTACATTTCTTAGCTTGACTTACCGGTACATAATAGTGTGGTGGGTCGGTCACACACAACTTCCTTATTCTAAATTAGATCTACTGGGAATCACTCAACAATCTGTTATCTATAATGAGACGTTTTGTGATAAGTGTTAAGAAATATGTCACATTATAATACATCTATATCAATGATAATAAGCAAGTGCCTGTTCTAGCACTGGATGAATATATGATAATGTAACAGTAATACACCATCCATTAGGAAACAGATACTTATACCCAAAGGAAAAGACAGACAAATCTGACAGTTGCCAAAGGCTAGAGTCAGACAAGCGTTATTAACAGATTTTACCGGCATCCGGTAAATACTTAGAAAATTTCTCCATAAGCGCAAACCGTTAACGGTATGCTCTTATGGAGAACGCTGTGCTTGGTAACCCTATGTGCACTGCAGGCAGCGTTTCCCTGTCCACTCAGCAAAAGCGGACGCTAAACAGCTGTATGTGTGCTTGGTAACCAGGGAACACATAGGGTTAGCAAGCACAGCGTAGTCCTGAAGCGGCGGTCATTACCGCAGATGCGCTTCTGGAGAAATGTTCTACGTCTTTACCGGATGCCGGTAAAATCAGTTAATAACGCTTGTCTGACCCCAGCTAAAGATTCATGTGTCACCAATGTGTAAAAGAAATTCCACACCGGAGATGCCCATATGGAGTCATCATTGTTATGACCTGAGCTTTTAGTCACTGTTGAGGCTCCTTCACCAATAGAGCGTGTGGCATCACCCGCTCCATACCCAACTATAAAACAGGCCGATTTTGCTCTGGATGATGTCTCATCAGTATACTACCAAGGGCAACACTTTTCTCTTCTAATGACATCTCACTGCCACCCTAATATAGTTTGCAGGTCTT
The DNA here is from genome assembly GCA_033576535.1 of Allobates femoralis. Lineage (NCBI taxonomy): Eukaryota > Metazoa > Chordata > Amphibia > Anura > Aromobatidae > Allobates > Allobates femoralis. Next base: position 73,110,281 of record JARQOC010000009.1, read on the forward strand.
GTCCACCACACAACCATTATTGTGATCATCATTCTTGCCTTGGCCAACAGTTGACTCTGAGTGAAAAATGTCCTTATCTTCTTGCCTCCCTTGCCTGTTGAATCCCATATTCCCGCTAACAGTGCCCTTAGGCTAGGGTCACACTTGGAGGGTGCCTTTTTGGCAATGATCCGTTAACGTTGTTGTTCCCATTTTAGTGCTAGCGTTAACGCATTAGTTAACGCATAGAACATAACAGTCCACTAAGCTAAGCTGGACTCCACCCAGCATTAGCACAGCATTGCCCTGCTGACACATCAACAAGACACACCAGAAAGCAATAGCTCCATCATGCCACAGGAGCATACTGCATAGCAGAGCTGAAAGAGATGCTGATAGCAGAGCAAGGGTGAGTGGAAACACTGGAGGAAAGAGCTCCAACACATCTACCCCGGAAGAGACCCGCAGAGCCCACAGAGAAGGAGATGCCAAATATAGGACACAGAGCAGGCGGATACACCACATACCAGGTTCAAGGGACGAAATATAAAAAAAGAAATATAGACACCACAAGTAAAACCAGAATATTGGGACACCACAGCCACCCTTGCAAGAAAAAACAGGAAGCACTGCAAAAAAGGAGGAAATCCACATCAAGCAATACAAAGCCCGACAAGAAGATAACATATAGAGCAATATATAGAGGGCACCCCATGTGGATTCAGAGAGACATCACCCCCACTAATGGAACAGAACCCTGTCCAGAAGAGTAATGAGATATTCATTGAATTATAGAAATAACTGTATATATATATACCGTATATACTTGCGTATAAGCTGAGTTTTTCAGCCCAAAAATTGGGCTGAAAAGTCCCCCCCTCGGCTTATACGCGAGTCACTGTATACGGTATACAGTGTATACAGTATACAGGCCGCCCGCCCCCATCAGTATACAGGGCCCCCCCCCTTGTGTAGCAATCCTGTAAAGGAAGAGATTATTATACTTATCCCTGCCGCTGTCCCGCTGCCGCTGTCGCGCCGCCGCTATCGCGCTCCTCCGTCTTCATCCGGCTTCTTCCAGCTTCCTCCGGTGGGCGCAGGCAATGACGTCATTGTCTGCGCGCCAGGGAGGAAGCCGGAAGACGCTGGATGAAGACGGAGGAGCGCGATGGCGGCGGCGCGACAGCGGCAGCGGGACAGCGGCAGGGATAAGTATAATAATCTCTTCCTTTACAGGATTGCTACACAAGGGGGGGCCTGTATACTGATGGGGGGTGGGGCTGCTGTATACTACCTCTGGGGCTGCTGTATACTACCTCTGGGTCTGCTGTATACTACCACTGGGGCTGCTGCTGTATATACCTCTGGGGCTGCTGTATACTACCTCTGGGGCTGCTGCTGTATATACCTCTGGGGCTGCTGTATACTACCTCTGGGGCTGCTGTATACTACCTCTGGGGCTGCTGTATACTACCACTGGGGCTGCTGTATACACCACTGGGGCTGCTGCTGTATATACCTCTGGGGTTGCTGTATACTACCTCTGGGGGCTGCGGTATACTACCACTGGGGAGGCTGCTGTATACTACCACTGGGGCTGCTGTATACTACCTCTGGGGCTGCTGTATACTACCACTGGGGCTGCTGTATACACCACTGGGGCTGCTGCTGTATATACCTCTGGGGCTGCTGTATACTACCTCTGGGGCTGCGGTATACTACCACTGGGGAGGCTGCTGTATACTACCACTGGGGCTGCTGCTGTATATACCACTGGCGCTGCTGCTGTATACTACCACTGGGGCTGCTGTATATACCTCTGGGGCTGCTGTATACTACCTCTGGGGCTGCTGTATACTACCTCTGGGGCTGCTGCTGTATATACCACTGGGCTGCTTCTGTATACTACCACTGGGGAGGCTGCTGTATACCACACTGCTGGGGGCTGTATACCTGTGCTGAGGTCCACCCTCGGCTTATACACGAGTCAATAGGTTTTCCCAGGTTTTGGGGGCAAAAGTAGGGGGGTCGACTTATACACGGGTCGGCTTATACACGAGTATATACGGTATATATATATATATATATATATATATATATATATATATACACAACAGGATTTTAGTGTTTTAAAGCATTTTATATAAAAAAAAAATATTGATAAAAATATTTTCAATAAATATCCGGTGCACGATAAAAAAAAAAAAAAAACAACAACACATATCTGTGATTTTATTTAAAATTTTCTAGTATACATATTGTTAGCTATATTGATATACAGTAGACATAAGCTATTGATATAAAGGAATTGCGCTGAGCCTACACACCCTTTTATTTAGTGTATAGTTTATATCAAAGGTGGGGGAGCTCCAGGCCTCAAGGGCCGCCAACAAGTCCTGTTTTAAAGATTTCCTTAGCATTGCAAAAGTGTTGGAATCATCACTAGTGCAGGTAACACTATTATCACCTGAGAGTAGGTGATACTATTATCACCTTAGTAATACTAAGGAAATCCTGAAAACATGCACTGTTGACAGCCCTTGAGGCCTGGAGTTTCCCACCCTTGGTTTATATGTTCACTTGGACCACTGACCCAATATTGTAGTGCAGGTTCCCCTATCTTTTTCTGTTTCTGGCTGACAAGATAATGATCAGGATCAGAGGTCAATGGCTGCACTGGTCACACATACGGTTACACATGCAGGTTAATGGGTCCTAAGTATTTAGGAAAATCTCTCTCTAGACCTGAAAAATATAGACTTCCACCACTAAACTAATTTAGCAAACAGGACAGTAAAGAGGTTAAAAAGCATGACGTTTCCTCATTGCTTCATCAGGCTAAATTCAGCAATAGGGTTTGATTCTCACAATCAACTTCCTTATTTTACGATAGATCTACAGGACAGACACACAACAACCCACCGTCTACAATGAGGGGGATCACAATAACAGGTAAGATCCTCATAAATATAAAGTTACAATCTGAATACAATGATAATTAGTAAGTGACTGTTCTGTCATTAGCTCCGTACCTTAAGGGTATGTGCACACAGGAAGGTTTAGTGGAGGTTTAGCAGCGAAAACCGCCGGCGTTTTAGCATAGGTTTTATTTAAATTTATGTAAATCCTAAGCAGCTTTAGGACTTACATGTAACCCTATGTAATTTGGAAAACGCTGTGCACACAATGTCGGTTTATGTGAGCGGATCCGCCCGGGATTGAGTGGTTTCTCAGCGGCTTAGCAGCATACAGCATGTCAATTCTTTTCAGCGGTTTTTGATCGGAATCGCTTGACTCTAGCGAGTCCGAACCATTCATTAACATTGGACTCGCAACAAGTAGCGAGTCCCGGGCTCGGAATCGCTACTCGGAATGGCTTGACTCTAGCGAGTCCCGGGCTCGGAATCGCTACTCGGAATGGCTTGACTCTAGCGAGTCCCGGGCTCGGAATCGCTACTCGGAATGGCTTTCCGAGTAGCGATTCCGAGCCCGGGACTCGCTAGAGTCAAGCCATTCCGAGTAGCGATTCCGAGCCCGGGGCTCGCTACTCGTTGCGAGTCCAATGTTAATGAATGGTCCTTGCCAGTCCTGCGAGTCCCATAGAAAACCGCAGGAAAAACCACCAGTAAACCGCTGTGCACATGCTGAAAAAACCGCCGGAAAACCGCCGGAAAACTGCTGGAGATATCAGAGCTCTGATCTCTAGGCTCCTGATAATTTCCAGCGGTTTACTGAAGGTTTGAACGCCATTAAACCTTCCTGTGTGCACATACCCTTACTGTAAACAATTAATCTTCATATCTACAGGACACTACACTGGTGAAAATGTAACATTAGTGCTCTATGTCCAGTGGAGCAATATCTTATTAACAGAACGTACATGAGGTTTATAATGTAAAAGGAGAACAGAGAGTAACAAGCAGTAAGGACTGAATAAGAGTCAGAGGGGAAAAAGATCGATGTATTCAGCTTAATATAAAAAAGACTTAAGTCCATGAGGTCCATTAAAAATACGTAACCTTATAGCAGAGAAAATCCGCGCTAATATATCCCATATCTTATTAGTCATTGGTACTGTATATTACTAGGACCTGGTCCCAGATCTGTGTGAGGTCCCTGATTGCACCCTATCATGATTTTTTGCATTTCACATGTCAGTCTCTACTCAAATATTGTCTAATCAGGGAGATGTGTAACCCAATTGGTATTGAGATGTATGGACAATATTACCTTTACCTGTATGCACTTTAACCTATACTGGAGTTTGTGAGTTGTGTGGCGATGTGTTTGCATATTACAGCACTTTATGCATTTTGTTTTAAATGGTTTGCTGTGTTCTTTTGTGCAAAATAAAATTTGTTTGTGCTTTCTATCATTCTGGGGTGATCTCAATTCTTTTGTACACACCTGTTTTTCTTGATGTTGATTCACTTACTCATTGGTGAAGCACTGAACACTAAGAAGCATATATACTGTTAAAGTAACCATTGCCAAAAATAGGATGAGTAGATCACGCCCAAAAATTAGACAAATCAAAATCAATAACTAGCATCAATTCATGAACAGAAATACAATGAATGCATGAAATAAGTAAAGTATAGAAGTAATTTAATGCCTAAAAAAAGTGCAATAAGTCATTGTGGTTGTGGAGACCAATAGGTGCTCATGCATTGCTTCTTTGGTGAGCAATCTTTTTTGCTGGTCCCCACCCCTGTGTGGTTTGTTAACCCTTTCTATGCCTATAGCGGCCAGAGAAAAGAGCTCACCATTATGACATTTAATTGGGGTGTAGGTCAGGTGAGTTTGCTGCCAATCAAGCACAGTGATACCGTGGTTAGTAAACCAGGTATTCATACTTTTGGCAGCGTGGACAAGTGCCAAGTCCTGCTGGAAGATGAAATCTCTATCTTCAAAACGTTTGTCGACAGAGGGTAGCATGAAATGCTCTAAAATTCCCTGGTAGACTGCAGCACTGACTTTGGTCTTGATAAAACACAGTGGACCTAAACCAGCAGATGACATGGCTCCAAAAACCATCACTGATTGTGGAAACTTCACACTAGACCTCCAGGAGCTTGGATTGTGGCGTCTCCACTCTTCCTCCAGATTCTCGGATTGTGACCTCTCCACTCTTCCTCCAGACATTTAGATTGTGGCCTCTCCACCAGTGACGTAACTAGAGTCTGGTGGGCCCCGGTGCGACATTTAGACCTGGGCCCCTACACACACATGTTGGTCAGATTTATGTGCCCTGTGTAATATTCAAAATCATTTAAAGGCTCACAAATTGACCCCTCTCCCCCTTCATTATGTACTAATGTCCCTCATCCTGCTGTATATGGTCATCCTCCTAGAATATGGCCCCTATCGGGGTATGTCCCTCATCATATGGCATTCCTCCTCCCGCCACCATAGTCCTTCAATTTCTATAATGCATCCCATATTCTTCCATATATTTTAATGTACCCCCATAGTTGTCTATATATTATAATGCATTCCATAATCCCCATTCATAAGGTCACCCCCATAGTCATCCAATTATTATAATGCACCTCCATTATCCTCCATATAGTATAATGCAGCCTCAAAACCCTCCATATAGTGCAGGTTCAAAACACTCCATATAGTACAGCCTCATATAGTGCAGCCTCATAAGTCTCCATATAGTGCAGCCTCATAACCTCACCATATAGTGCAGCCTCATAGCCTCCAGTCACTGACATACCTCACCTGGCCTTCGTCTACCATCTTCCTGATTCCGGCTTTTGTCAGGTTGTTGTAAATGGTGTTCTGGTCGTGTTGGGTTTGGCTGGGCTGTTCCGAGGGCTCCTATGCAGGTGAGCCCGGAATGACAGCGCTCTCTTTAGAACCGTTAGATGTAGAGGGAATCTGCCCAGCTCTGCCCAACAAGCACTGTTGGAGGTGCTTCGATGGACCTGGAGAAGGGGCTTGCAGAATTCCAGGTGGAATATTTCTGTTGGGCTGGAATCCCACCTTGACCAATCTGGGTAGGTGTGAGGACCCCCGACTTCGCTGCCATATAGGAGGATTGGGGCAATGATAGAGTCAAAGATTTTAAACCAGACCCTCACTGGTGGCTTCAGATGATAGAGTTTCCTTCGGATGGCATAGAAGGTTTTGCAGGCCTTGTCCTTCAGGGTCTCTATGGCTTATTTGAAGGTCCCTGACCGGTAAATCTCTAGGCCCAGGGAGGTATATTTGTCCGTTCCTGTGAGGGCGCAGTTGTTGAGGACAAATGATGGGTGCTGGTCTGATCTTCTCTTTCTCCTCTGGAACACCATGATTTTGGTTTTCTTTAGGTTCACCAGTAGTGCCCAGGTTGAGCTGAAGTTCTCTAAGATATTGGAGACCTTTCTTGGTTGGTGACAGCAGCAGCACGTCATCTGCATACAGCAATATAAAGGAATGTTAATTTCCTTTGTGATTTTATTGCACTAAATCCAAATGTACAAATAGGAAGTTGCATGATCATGTAGGTCCATGGTGAAATGTAATTTATGCACATTGTTGTTGATGTAATCATTAATGGAAGAATTGTAAAAGAACCAGTCACCAGTTTTCTCCCATATAGCGTGTGGCCCCCCACTAGTAGTCCCTTATATACAGCATTCTAGAATCTATTATAATACTTACCTTGTGCCATTTGTCATCCACTTACACCTTAATCGTGTCCTCCTATCACTTGATTGGCCAAAACAATTTGCAGGTGCTATATTTGAACACCCAAGTGATGGGAGATAAAGTATGGCAGGCGCTAGCAGTGCCGCTGACTCCAGGATCTCGCCACTCTCACAGCTCGCAACCTGATCAACCCCGCCCAGTCCCCACACCCCGCTCCCCCAGTCCCTCTACCCCACAGCCCGCCCCTCCCAGAAACCCATCACCACAGTTTGCCCGCTGCATACACAACAAATGGAGACACTCCAGGACCTTTGTGATGTCACGTTCATGGGCGTAGTCACAGATTACATGACCATGACATCACCAAAGGTCCTTTAGTAGACACGGAGTGGGGGAGCACAGAAAGCAGGTACAGAGAGAAGCTCCCCCAATCTCCGTATGCTCTCCACCTCTTGCTCAGTTCCGGTTTCTCCATGGTGCTCTCATGTAGTCCTGGTCTCCGCACACTCCTCTCCAATCACTTGGTCCCAGTCTCCGCACCCTCTGCTACCCTCCCTTGGTCTCAGTCCCCGCACATTTTCCCCTGGTCTGGGTCTCTGCACCCTCTTTTCCCCTTCCCCAGATCTCCACACGCTCAACTCCAGTCTCCCAGCAGTCACCGCATGCTCCGCTACCCTCTCCGGTCCCAGTCCCTTCACGCTCTGCTCCCTTCCTCATCTCTCGATCTCCAGATGCTCCACTCCTCCAACCCAGTCCTGGTCTTTGCATTGTCAACTCCCCTGACCAGGTCCCGGTCTCTGCATGCTCCCCTCCCCTTTCCTGGTCCCTGCACACTCCCCTCTCCTGGTCTCCCCACAGTGGGGCAGAGAGGGCACACACAGGGTGGGAGGGAGAGTGCACAGCAAAAAAAGAAAGAGCGCACAGGGGGGGGACAGAGAGAGAGAGCAAAAATGGGGGCAGAGAAAGAGTGCATGGGGCAGAGAGAAAGCACATGGTGGACAGAAAAAGAGCGCACAGTGGGTGCAGAGAGAGAGCACACAGGTGGACAGTGATAGTGCATGGGGCTGAGAGTGTGCACAGGGGACAGAGAGCACACACGGAGAGGAGAGACCACATGGGGGAGCAGAGAGAGTGCACTGGAGATGGGGTGAGCGCACAGAGAGACAGAGACTGTGCACTGGGGGACAGACAGCACACACAGGGGAATAGAGATAGCACACTAAGGAGAACAGAGAAAGCATACAAAGGGGACAGAGTTCTCAAGGGGGCAGAGAGAGGGCACAGGCAAAGTAGAGAGCACATGAGAGGAGAAGACAGTGCACAGGGGAAGAGAGACACCACATGGGGGGTAGAGAGTGGACAGGGGGGAGAGCGCATGGGAGGAGACAGACACTGCCCCCAGCACCACAGAGCCTGCCCCCTTTGTGATGTCACTGCTTTTTCAATGCAATAGCATTGGGCCCACATCTAGCACTGTATATAAAAGTCCCCAATCTGCTCTGCATGTTGAGGGTCCAGCAATATAGGTGCCTTGGTAGTCATAGGCTAGGCAAGGCTTGGCTGCAAAGTCTGCTCCCCAGTGCATTAATGGAGTCCAGAGTTGACCTCGGTGAGGGCCAAAGTACACACAGAGTCAATTAGGCTTTTCAAAGAGATATACTTGAACAGTCTCATCAAAAATGGGCACTCAGCTTAAACTGTACTTTTTTAGGGTATTCAGATTGATGCAATTCTTTTCAGACTGCTCCCTTTGTCCAGGCTAGTGATGGGCGAATCCTAAATTACTCGGAATCGCTTGACTCTAGCGAGTCCGAGCACAGGACTCGCTACTCGTTGCGAGTCTAGCGAGTCCAATGTTAATGAATGGGGAAGCGAGTAATAGCGAGTAATGTGCGATTTACAAATCGCAGATGTGTCTCGGAAGCTTCAGCCTGAAGCAATCCTAGTTTTGTCATTTATTTGCATTGGACTAGTTTACTTTGCAACTGTAATCGCTGGCTGGGAAACTCGCACAGATAAGAGTCCTGTCTTCTTTGTGTGCTGGCTCCAGGGTCCTAGAGCCTGCCTGCTGCCTGATGTAGCAGAGCTGAGATTGTTCTCAGTCTGCTCATTCCCTGTGTACAGACATGAATGTCTGTGCACAGAGATGATGTAGCAGAGCTGAGATTGTTCTCAGTCTGCTCATTCCCTGTGCATATACATCTATATCTATGCACAGGGATGAGCAGAGAGGACATCGCGTTTTGGACTGCGTCGGACGGAAGAGGATTTTTTTAATTAAAGATGGAGTCTCTAATGGCTTTTTTTTTTATTTCTAATTAAAAAAATTTCTCTGTGTTGTGTTTTTTTTAAAACAATTTAATAGAAATTCATGGCGGTCATGTCTAATATTGGCGTGACCGCCATAAATTTCGGGCTTAGGGCCAGCTGATAATACAAAGCTGGCCCTAACCTCTTTATTACCCAGCGTGCCATCGCTACCAGGGCCGCTGGAAGAGCGGGGTTCAGCGCCAGAGGATGGCGCTTCAATGAACGCGCCATCTTCTGGGGCGGCTGCGGGCTGCAATTTGCAGCGGGGGGTGCCCAGAAAGCTTGGGCATCCCTGCGCTGCGGATTCCAGCCCCCAGCTGCTTAGCTGTACCTGGCTAGACATAGAAATTGAGCGGAGCCCCACGCATTTTTTTGACGCCGACTCCGAGACGACTCCGACTCCAACTCGACTCCGAGACGACTCCGACACGACTCCGACTCGACTCCGACTCGACTCCGACTCCGACTCCAAGACGACTCCGACTCCGAGACGACTCCGACTCCGAGACGACTCCGACTCCGAGACGACTCCGACTCCGACTCGACTCCGAGACGACTCCGAGACGACTCCGAGACGACTCCGACTCCGAGACGACTCCGACTCCGAGACGACTCCGACTCCGAGACGACCCCGACTCCGACTCCGACTCGACTCCGACTCCGACTCCGAGACGACTCCGACTCCGAGACGACTCCGACTCCGAGACGACTCCGAGACGACTCCGACTCCGACTCCGACTCGACTCCGAGACGACTCCGACTCCGAGACGACTCCAACTCCGAGACGACTCCGACTCCGAGACGACTCCGACTCCGACTCGACTCCGAGACGACTCCGACTCCGAGACGACTCCAAATCCGAGACAACTCCGACTCCGAGACGACTCCGACTCCGACTCGACTCCGAGACGACTCCGACTCTGAGACGACTCCGACTCCGAGAAGACTCCAACTCCGAGACAACTCCGATTCCGAGACGACTCCGACTCGACTCCGAGACGACTCCGACTCCGAGACGACTCCGACTCCGACTCGACTCCGACTCCGACTCCGAGACGACTCCGACTCCGAGACGACTCCGACTCCGAGACGACTCCGAGACGACTCCGACTCCGACTCCGACTCGACTCCGAGACGACTCCGACTCCGAGGCGACTCCGACTCTGAGGCGACTCCGATTCTGAGGCGACTCCGACTCTGAGGCGACTCCGACTCTGAGACTCCGACTCTGAGGAGACTCCGACTCCGAGACGACTCCGACTCCGAGGCGACTCCGACTCCGAGGCGACTCCGACTCTGAGGCGACTCCGACTCTGAGACTCCGACTCTGAGACTCTGAGACTCTGACTCTGAGACTCTGACTCTGAAATTCATTAAATAATAAAAAAAATGCGTGGGGCTCCGCGCAATTTCTATGTCTAGCCAGGTACAGCTAAGCAGCTGGGGGCTGGAATCCGCAGCGCAGGGATGCCCAAGCTTTCTGGGCACCCCCCGCTGCAAATTGCAGCCCGCAGCCGCCCCAGAAGATGGCGCGTTCATTGAAGCGCCATCCTCTGGCGCTGAACCCCGCTCTTCCAGCGGTCCTGGTGGCAGTGGCACGCTGGGTAATAAAGGGGTTAATACCAGCTTTGTTATACAAGCTGGTATTAAGCCCGAGATTCTTAATGTCAGGCCACGTTTGACCCAGCCACTAAGAATCTCCAATAAAGGGTTAAAAAAACACAACACAGAGAAAACTTTTTATTTGAAATTAAAAAAAAAGCCATTAGGGACTCCATCTTTAAAGGGAACCTGTCACCCCAAATCACCCTTGTAAGCTGTAAATACATGTCCCTGAAGCATTACACTACATTCCTACACATCCCTTTGTGGTGTTTTAGTTCAATATGAAAGTGCACTTTAGTCGTTTGCAAACTTACTAAATCCATGCCAGTGGGGCGTTCCCAAGCCTCCTTGTCTGCGAGGCGGTTCCCCTGTGTGCCGCTGTATTACGCCCTAATGGGCGTTTTTTCAAACTTTCTAGCGCGGGCACGATTCATAATCTCGTGCCCGCATCGTCACGGTCATGTGATGCCGTGACGCGTCATTTCCGGGCGGCTGGGTCGCTGCTGTCTGACGCGCACTGGCAAACTTCAGCGCATGCGCAGATCGCTTGCTGAAGTCGGCCGGTGCGCGTCAGACAGCAGCGACCCAGCCGCCCGGAAATGACGCGTCACGGCATCACATGACCGTGACGATGCGGGCACGAGATTATGAATCGTGCCCGCGCTAGAAAGTTTGAAAAAACGCCCATTAGGGCGTAATACAGCGGCACACAGGGGAACCGCCTCGCAGACAAGGAGGCTTGGGAACGCCCCACTGGCATGGATTTAGTAAGTTTGCAAACGGCTAAAGTGCACTTTCATATTGAACTAAAACACCACAAAGGGATGTGTAGGAATGTAGTGTAATGCTTCAGGGACATGTATTTACAGCTTACAAGGGTGATTTGGGGTGACAGGTTCCCTTTAATTAAAAAAATCCTCTTCTGTCCGACGTAGTCCAAAACGCGATGTCCTCTCTGCTACATCCCCTGTGCATAAATATAGATGTCTATGCACAGGGAATGAGCAGACTGAGAACAATCTCAGCACCGCTACATCATGTCTGTGAGCAGGCAGGTTCTAGGACCCTGGAGCTGCACAGAGAAGACAGCTGGACTCGGCTCGCAATGTAACAGCAGTTATCTGCGAGTTTCCCTGCTATCACTGGCACAGTAGCCGAGTCTAATGCAAACAATGGCAATCCTAGTTTTGTCAGCGTTTCTGACAAAACTAGGATTGATATTGATTTGCATTGGACTCGTGCGAGTAATCACTGGGAAACTCGCAGACTACCGAGTCCTGCGAGTCCCTTACTACTCGCCGAGTAACGAGTCCTAGCGAGTAGATTCGCCCATCCCTAGTCCAGGCATCTTTAGACTCTTGTCCTCTCCCCTCAGCACCAAAGTACCATGCTAACAATTTATATAGTCTCTCTTTGGTCTGTGGCCTTATCCCGCCTACATTGATGCATCCAAAGAAATAATCAGGGCCACTGTTAAACAAAAGTTACTTCACTGCGTGCACCATAACAATTCACTTGCCCCAGTCTATGCAAAGGACTACTGAACTGATAGCAGAGGAGTCAGTCACTTCCTGCAGGTCCACCAGAGGCAGAGTTCGAGCACCCTCAACGGGAAGAGCTTGCTCACTTATATCCAGCTTCCATGTCCCTCTTGCCATACTGAAGTCCCTGGGTGAACAACAGGGTCTATCCAAATCAAATCTTGGGGATGCAGCTCCTGTTCAGTTTGTCCTCTCCTGGGACTCTGCTCTCTGCACACACACGCAGACTTGTTTTGTTACCTAATCCCCACCCCAAGAGGGTGGACTCACTAGATAACCTAATAACATTTTGACTTTGATAGAGAACCCATAACGTTACCCTTAAAGGGGTGTACTATCTCACTAGCTAATTTAACCCTAGTTTACCCGAGGCACCAGGAAGCAGTATTTTACCTTGGAAACAGGGTGTCACGCATGCTCAGTATGAAATACACAAATATGTAACATGTTAAGATACACACAAGTTTATAACAAATCAATATATGTACAAGATGTACAGCATTCCCCAGGGTGAGGGTAATAGAACCCTGAATCCCCTAAATGCAAAAAATACCTTATATTACACTCACCTACAGGGAGGTCCAGCCCAATGGGTGTCACTGGTCTTGATCTGGTGCCTCCCCTCTTCTCGTGAATGCCGTCCTCATTCCCTGCTTCGTGTGCATGACACGTCCTACTTTATGCAAACAGTGTCCTTCTTTTCACTCCTGCGCACACGCACTTCTCTCTGCCCTGCTGATGGCAGAGCAAAGCATTGTAATGTGCAGGTTCTTGGAAGGGTCAAAGAACGCCTGCGCAGTACAATACTTTCCTCTGCCCTCGGCAGGAGAGTGCATGTGCAGGACCAAAATGGAAGACAGTGTGTAGATGACATAGGTTACATCTTCCACATAAAGCAGGGAAGGAGGACGGCGACCACAAGCAGAGAGATGCTGTATCAAGATCAACGTCATTTATTGGACTAGCCTGCCCCTTAGGCGAGTGTAATAAAAGGTGTTATAAAGATCGGCCTGAGGACTTATACCAGTATTCTGGAATTCTGTATATAAAGGCTTACTGGTGGTGGCTGCAGTTTATATGGGGAAAACCTGGTGACAGGTTACTTTAAAAATGTAAGTATCCCAAATCATGATCACATTGTCTATGTACCGAGTGTACAATTTTATGGACAACAAAAAATGGCCATAGAAGGTGAAAAGTTTGCACCCACTGGAAATCTATGTAGTTTGCAATAAAATATTGGCAATCAAAATGGAAAAAAATATTGCTAATGAAAACACTAATGGGCAGAAAAATAAAGTTAAAAAGCTCTTGGATATATAATTATGTTTGTGCAAATTAAATGGATGTTTTACTGCTAAATTATATGACCATAAGACTAGATGGAAAGAAAGGTGCGGTAGGGTCTTATCCAAGGTACACTGGGCGTGAAGTTAGGCAAGCGACTCACCTTGTCAAGCTGAGCGAGACACAATTACTACAACCCTGGCAAAAATTATGGAATCACCGGCTCGGAGGATGTTCACAGACATGGCACAAAACTAAAGTCATTTCAAATGGCAACTTTATGGCTTTAAGAAACACTAAAAGAAATCTTGAAAAAAATGCGCTAGCCAGTAATGGTTACTTTTGTAAACTTGTAAACCAAGCAGGGGGAAAAATTATGGAATCACTCAATTCTGAGGAAAAAATTATGGAATCATGACAAACAAACACACAAAACAACACTCCAATACATCACTAGTATTTTGTTGCACCACCTTTGGCTTTTATAACAGCTTGCAGTCTCTGAGGCATGGACTTAATGAGTGACAAACAGTACTCTTCATCAATCTGGCTCCAACTTTCTCTGATTGATGTTGCCAGATCAGCTTTCCAGGTTGGAGCCTTGTCATGGACCATTTTCTTCAACTTTCACCAAAGATTTTCAATTGGATTAAGATCTGGGCTATTTGCAGGCCATGACATTGACCTAATGTGTCGTCTTTTAAGGAATGTTTCACAGTTTTTGCTCTATGGCAGGATGCATAATCATCTTGAAAAATTATTTCATCATCCACAAACATTCTTTAATTGATGGGATAAGAAAACTGTCCAAAATATCAATGTAAACTTGGGCATTTATTGAAGATGTAATGACAGCCATCTCCCCAGTGTCCTTTACCTGACATGCAGCCCCATATCATCAATGACTGTGGAAATTTACATGTTCTCTTCATGCAGTCATCTTTATAAATCTCATTGGAACGACATCAAACAAAAGTTCCAGCATCATCACCTTGCCTAATGCAGATTAGCAATTCATCACTGAATATGACTTTCATCCAGTCATTCACAGTACACAATTGCTTTTCCTTAGCCCATTGTAACCTTGTTTTTTTTCTCTTTAGGTGTTAAAGATGGCTTTTGTTTAGCTTTTTTGTGTGAAATTTTAATTTCATCTAGGCGGTTTGTACAGTTCGGTCACAGACATTGACTCAGTTTCCTCCAATCTATCTCATTTGTTTTGTTGTGCATTCTGTTTTGGAGACATATTGCTTTAAGTTTCCGGTCTTGATGCTTTGATGTCTTCCTTAGTCTACCAGTATGTTTCCCTTTAACAACCTTCCCATGTTTGTATTTGGTCCAGCTGACTGTGAACAACCAACATCTTTGAGTTTGATAATCCTCTCCTTTGTTTCAATTGACATCTCTGGTGTTGGAGCCATGATTCATGTCAGTCCACTTCGTGCAACAGCTCTCCAAGGTGTGATCACTCCTTTTTAGATGCAGACTAACGAGCAGATCTTATTTGATGCAGGTGTAAGTTTTGGGAATGAAAATTTACAGGGTGATTCCATAATTTTTACCTCAAAATTGAGTGATTCCTTAATTTTTCCCCTGCTTGGTCTACAAAAGTAACCGTTACTGGATAGCAAATTTTTTTTCATGATTTCTTTTAGTGTTTCTTAAAGCCATAAAGTTGCCATGTGAAATGACTTTAGTTTTGTGCCATGTCTGTGATCTGCTTTTTTCTTTACAAATTTAAACAACTGAATGGACATCCTTCGAGCCCGGTGATTCCATAATTTTTGCCAGGGTTGTACATGGTCCAAACTGCTGCAGGTCGCCCAAGGAAAAGAAAACCACGTGTAGAAGTATCGGGTGAAAAAAGCTCTGCACTGTTTCGCAAAGGAATGGGTCTAGATCGGTTATGGAATCAACAATTTTATTGTCTCAACACGTTTCATGCGCTGACTGTGCTCTTCCTCAGGAGAGAAATCTGCTTTTACAGACACCAACAAATGGCAACTCTATAAAGGCACCGGAAGTGATGTCAAGGTGCACATCATCACAGAGAATAAACAATAAACATACAAACGATTTTTACATAAAATTAAAACAATATATCAATACAACCACACACACACACACAAATAAATATAGTCAAAATCATCATTCATACCCGGACATTTTCTTTTTATAACAGATTTAAACAAAAATGTTGGATTCATACACAATATTACAGAAACATGTATACAAAACTAATAAACCATAGATTGTGCAGCAAACATTTTTTTAAAAATCCCTTCTATTATCACATTCTTCATACAAAACGAATGTTTAATAAAAATAAGTCATAATGAAAGAGGCGTCATTCTTGGGTCTCGTACTCACTATGTGTAACAACTGATAGAAAGAAAAGCGCAGAATAGGGTCTTATCCGTGTTGCAATTTGTGCCCAAAAATGGGTAATATATCACTCACCTTGTTTGGTTGTGTGTGACACAAACACTATCAAGCCTGTAGGTAGCAAGGAGGGGTCACTGCAGCGATCAGACAGTTGTTCGCACGAAGCATGCGAAGTGAGGAATCCGGCCCTGTGATCGCGCTGTCGACACCGCTTCGAAGGAAGAAAAACCAACAAGGTAGCTGGTCATCCAAGAACCTTTATTGGTATAGATTCTCGACTCATTTCGTGTGCATCTGCACACTTCTTCAGGAAAACAAAGGTTACCTTCAAGCACACAGGGGCCCCAGCCAGTGCACAGGGACCCCAGGCAGCACACAGGGGCCCTAGTAAGAGATCAGAAGCCCCAGGCAGTGCACAGGATCCCAGGCAGTGCACGGGGCCCTAGGCAGTGCACAGGGACCTAGGCTGTGCACGGGGGCCCAAGGCAGTGCACAGGGGCCCTAGGCAGCACAAAGGGGCTCCAAGAAGCACACATGGCTCCAGGCAGTGCACTGGGGCACCAGGCAATGCACAGAGGCCCCAGGCAGCATTCAGGGACCCCAGGCAGCACATGAGGCCCCAGGCAGCACAAAGGGGCCCCAGGCAGCACAAAGGGGTGCCAGGCAGCATACAGGAGCCCCAGGCAGCACAAAGGGGCCCAAGGCAGCACAAAGGGGCTCCAGACTGCATACAGGGGCACCAGACAGCATAGAGAGGCCCCAGGCAGTGCACAGGGGCCCCAGTAGGAGCTCAGAGGCCCCAGGCAGCACACAGAAGCCCCAGGCAGTGCACAGGACCCCAGGCAGTACACAAGGCCCCAGGCTGTGCACAGGGGCCCTAGGCAGCACCAAGGGGCTCCAAGAAGCACACATGGCTCCAGGCACTGCACTGGGGCACCAGGCAATGCACAGAGGCCCTAAGCAGCATACAGGGGCCCCAGGCAGCACATGAGGCCCCAGGCAGCACAAAGGGGCTCCAGGCAGCACAAAGGGGTGCCAGGCAGCACAAAAGGGCCCCAGGCAGCATACAGGAGCCCCAGGCAGCACAAAGGGGCCCAAGGCAGCACAAAGGGGCTCCAGACTGCATACAGGGGCACCAGACAGCATAGAGAGGCCCCAGGCAGTGCACAGGGGCCCCAGTAGGAGCTCAGAGGCCCCAGGCAGCACACAGAAGCCCCAGGCAGTGCACAGGACCCCAGGCAGTGCACAAGGCCCCAGGCTGTGCACAGGGGCCCTAGGCAGCACCAAGGGGCTCCAAGAAGCACACATGGCTCCAGGCACTGCACTGGGGCACCAGGCAATGCACAGAGGCCCTAAGCAGCATACAGGGGCCCCAGGCAGCACATGAGGCCCCAGGCAGCACAAAGGGGCCCCAGGCAGCACAAAGGGCCCCCGGCAGCACAAAAGGGCCCAGGCAGCATACAGGAGCCCCAGGTAGCGCATGGGGCCCAAGGCAGCACAAAGGGGCCCAAGGCAGCACAAAGGGGCCCCAGACAGCACACAGGGGCCCCAGACAGCATATAGGGGCCCCAGACAGCATAGAGGGGACAAAGGCAGTGCACAGGGGCTCTAGGCAGCATACAGGGGCCCCAGGCAGTACACAGGGCCAGAGTTAGTGCACTAGGCCCCAAGCAGCACACAGGGGCCCCAGGAAGAATACACGGGCCCCAAGCAGCACACAGGAGCCACAGGCAGTGCACGGGACCCCAGGAAGCACACGGGGCTTCAGGCAGCACAAAGGGTTACCAGGCAGCACACAGGGCCCAAGGCACTATACAGAAGCCCCAGAAGCACATGGTGCCCCAGGCAGCTCACTGGTCCCAGGCAGCACACAAAGGCCCCAGGCAGTGCACAGGGCCACAGGCAACACACAGAAGTCCCAGGTAGCATACAGGGCCCCCAGGCAGTGCACAGGGGCCCCAGGCAGCATAGAGGGGCCCCAGGCAGCGCAAAGTGCCCCAGGCAGTTCACGGGGCCCCGGCAGCACAAAGGGGCCCCGGGCAGCATAAAGAGGTCCCAGGCAGCATACAGGGACCCCAGGCAGTACAAAGGGGCCCAAGGGAGCATACAGGGGCTCCAGGCATAACAAAGGGGCCCCAGGCTGCATACAGGGGCCCCAGACAGTGCACAGGGATCCCAGACTGCATAGAGAGGCCCCAGACATCACACATCACACAGAGGCCCCAGACATCGCACAGGGACCCCAGAAGTCGCACAGGATTGAATGATATACTTAATAACAGGGCCCTAGACATTGCACAGGGATTTACAGTCAGCACACAGGGGGTCTCAGGCATTGCACAGGGGGGCAGAGACAGTGCACATGGGCCCTGTGCTGTCTCTTCCTCCTTGCACTGCCTGGATCCCCTGTGTGCTGCTTGGAGCCCGTGTGCTGTCTCAGCCTGCCTGTGCACTGCCTGGGACCCCGTGCGCTGTCACTGCCACCTGAGTGCTGCTTGGAGCCCCTGTGTGCTGCATGGGGCCCCGTGTGCTGTCTCTGCCCCCTGTGTGCAGCTTGGAGCCCCTGCGTGCTGCCTTGGGCCCTCTGCACTGCCTGGGGCTCTGTGAGCTGCCTGGGGCCTGGCGTGCTGCCTGCGACCCTGTTTCCTGTCTCCGCCCCCCTATATGCTGCCTGGGGCCTGATGTGCTATCTGGGGCCCCCGTGCACAGTCTCTGCCCTCCTGTGTGCTGCCTGGATCACCTTTGCGCTGCCTTTGGCCCTTTGAGCTGGGGCCCTGTGCATTGCCTGGGGCCCCGTGCACTGCCAGGGATCCCGTTTGCTGTCTCTGCCCCCTGTGTGCTGCCTGTGGCCCTATGAGCTACCTGGGCCCCCATCTGCTGTTTGGGGTCCTGTGCGCTGTCTCTGCTACCTGTGTGCTGTCTGGGGCCCCTTGCACTGTCTCAGGCCGCATGCACTGTTTGGGGCCCCGTGCACTGTCTCTGCCCCCTGTGTGCTGCTTGGAGCCCTATGCACTGCCAGGGGCCCCTCTATGATGCCTGGGGCCCCATTTGCTTCCTGGGGCTCCGTATGCTGCTTCGGGCCCCCTTGAGCTGTCTGTGGCCCCCCGTGTATTGCCTGGGGCGACCGTATGCTGACTCCAGCCCATTAGCGCTGACTGGGGCCCCTGTGTGCTGACTGGGGCCTATGTGTGCTGTCTGGGGTCCTGTGGGGGCCCCTGTGTGTCACCTGGGGCCCTGTGTGATTCCTGGGAACTTGTGCACTGCCTGGGACCCCTGTGTGCTGCCTGGGGCCCCATGCACTGCCTAGGGGCCCTGTGAGCTGCCTGGGGCCCCATGTGCTGCCTGGGATCCGTTCACTGTCTCTGTTCCCTGTTGCAGCCTGGGCCTTGCCTGTCGGGCCCCGTGTGCTGTATTTGCCCCCTGTGTGTTGCCTGGGGCCTCTTGCACTGTCTGGGGCCCTGTGTGCTCTTTCAGCCCCACTGTACACTACCTGGGGTCCTGTGCACTGCATGGGGCCCCTCTATGCTGCCTGGGGCCCCTGTGTACTGCCTGGGGCTCCTGTGTGCTGCCTGGTGCCCCATGCACTGCCTGGGGCCTTGTGTACTGCCTGCAGCTTGTGTGTCCTGCCTGGGACCCTGTGCACTACTTGTGGCCCCTGAGCACTGACTGGGGCCCGTGTGTGCTGCCTGGGGCCCCATGTGTTGTCTGGGGCCCTGTGCACTGCCTGGGGCCCCTGTGTGCTGCCTGGGGTCTCTGTGCTTGGCCTGCGGCCCTTTGCACTGCTGGGGCCCCTGTGGCTGCCTTGTGCCATGTGTCCTGCCTGGGGCCCTGTGTACTGCCTGGGGCTCCTGAGCACTGACTGGGGCTTCTGTGTGATGCCTGGGGCCCTGTGGGGGCCCCTGTGTGCTGCCTGGGGTCCCATTCACTGCCTGGGGCCCTGTACACTGCCTGGGGCTTCTGTGTGCTAGGGGCCCCTGTGCACTGCCTGGGGCCCTGTGCACTACCTGGGGCCCCTGTGTGCTGCATGGGGCCCCTGTGCATTGCCTCTGCCCTCCTGTGCGCTGCCAGTGGCTCCTGTGCACTGCCCGGGGCCCCTGTATGCTGCCTGGGGCCCCTGTGCACTGACTGGGACCCCATTATTGAGTATTTCAAGTATTTCACTCAATGTTCCTGGGGTATAATCTGCCCTAGGCCAGTTTATACCTTGGGTTATTCTGGGCGGAGGGGTAATCAGGCCTTATACATCGGGAAAAGCATTGTAGGCTCTTGATTGATATGGACTGTGGCTGTGAGTATAGTGGACGGTCCTGACATTTTCCCGATGCATCCATAGGGTCCCATTGATATGACAGTAAATCATGAGAGAGTCCTCTTGTTTTATGGGGGGGGATCAGGAAACATTTCCATTAACAGTGATATTCCACATATCGTCATCACATACAAAAAAATGTACAGAATACATTGTATATAATCAAGAATGTATTTCATAGAGTGGTGACATCAGGGGCTTCTCTCCAGGAGTTATGTCTGGTGTATAATTCCAGGGATCACTGCAAAACTCAGGATTGATCATCCATCATTTGGATATAAAGTTTATTATTGATGTAAAGATACAAAGAAACTGATGATCTTTTCTCTTTTAGTTCTCCTCGTCCTCATGATGGATGTGACCGTGGACAGATCACGATCCAGCCGATCCCTCAGTATCCGGTTATTAATGGATCCGTGACCCTGAGCCTTACTGGGATCACTGAGAAACTCGAGCATGTCACCTGGTATAAAGGACAAATAATAACTCTTCGATCTCAGATTCTGACATATTTTCCTGGTATTTATCCCACACCATTCCTGGTCCTTTGTACAATGATCGGATCTCAGCTTTCAATAATGGATCATTACATATCAATGATCTTCGTGCCACAGATGGGGGGATTTATACAGTGACTGTACAGATGGCGACATCAGCACAGGACATATCTGTGACCCTGACCGTCTATGGTGAGTATCACTGTGTATTATCTGTATGTTACACAGTTCACACTGCGCCTCATGTATGAGAACTGTCTCACGGAAAAGTTTCCTATTTACACATCACAGCCAATCAGATCTCAGCTTCTATTTCCAAACCTTCACTGGAGGAATGAGACATGGAGTCTGATTGGCTGCTGAGGGAAACTCCTCGTACATGATTCCCCATTATCCGTCAGAATGGTTTTTTCTATAGATAATAATATAGATATAGTAGAATTAGTAATAGTTGCACCCTATGTTCATTATTTATGTCCAATGTACTCGTTGGATGTAAATTATCCCAACAGCCATAGCTTGTGCATAATTTTTCATAAAATGGTTTATCCATTAGTGAGTACACCCATGATTGCTAATATCTACTATTACTCTCTGCATTGGTGTCATGAAGTTCTGTAAATACTGTAAAATACATGACTAATGCAATGAACATGATGTTTACTGCTGGGACATCTCTCAGAATTCTCTTATAAGGTACATTACTTATGAGACCCTTCAACTTTTACTTATTTTATTACTTTTTCAGTTCTTCTCTTTAGAAAGTAATTTGAATATGTGATAATTGTCCTTGATGTTTCCTGATTTACAGAGCCGGTTACTAAACCTAAACTCACAGCGTCCACACCCAACCCAAGGAAAATGAGACATTAACCATAACGTGTAACACCATAAACGTTATGACCATAAGGTGGACCAGGAATGGTGCCGGTGTCCCATTTGGAGCCAAATTATCTGGAGATAACAAGACTCTCACCTTCTCCAGTATTAAACGAAAGACTCCGGAGAATACCGGTGTGAAGCTCAGAACCTTGTCAGTACGGCATCAGTGATCCGTATACAGTGACTGTGGCCTGTGAGTAATCCACCTGTACTGGTGTGATCATTGTAGGTTGTGTTTTCATTTTATGTCTTTACTGATATTCTGATATAGCGTATACGGCCGAATACTTACAAACTTATAATTGTATAGAGGGCTGAGGTGAAAATACAATCACTAGAAGTAGAAACCAAGTGAAGATTGTGCAAATATAACACCAGACCTGTAACCATCAGTGGTATATACCGAGTACTTCACATGATGGCCAAGAAATAAGGGGAAGTTAGTTAACAGAAGATTTTCGGAGTAATATCTCATTGTTTTGCATTTTAGCGCCAAATAGATGTTGGATTTGTAGATATCGCAGGGAGTCAAACTTACAGGTTACAGAACGATGTGAAAATAAGTAGTAGAGTGACAGAGACCGGACTCAGCAAAGCTTTACTGTACAGTTATACTGCACCTTTGCTGAGTATATGGCCGGGCTATTAATTATGTACAGTCATGGTAGAGACTGTGGCGAGGTCATCCCTGTCTCTCAGTGATCTATCGGCAGCACAACCCCTATTTACCGGCTACAGAACTTGTGATCGATCCGCACTTCCTCCCGGTACAAACACAAGATCTGGTCACAGCAACTCTATGAGGGAACAATATGATGTCACCAGTGTTGATAAATCGGGCCTAGTGGCCCAGCAGTGAGGCACCGATCCTCAGGGGATATATTGGAATAATCTCTTCCACTTCCAAGGAGCCCTCTCTGTTTCATTGCAGTGGTCGTCAACAGCGCGGAGGAAGACCCCCTCTCCTACACTTACATCAAACACTAAAGACAAACCACAAAGAACATCCCAGTTCTCATTTACAGAATCTTTACTAAGAAGTATCTCATGTCTATGGGCAGATTTACTTATTGCTTCTAATACTTTTCTCTTTTATAGATGGTCCAGAAATGTACAAATAGAAAGTGCAGAATTTGTGAGGCCCGGTTCCTCCATCACATTAACATGTTCTGCTGATTCTGTCCCAACCCCTGAATTCCAATGGAAACGTAATGGCACGGATTAGCGGAAAAGACAAGCAAATATACTATTAGTAATGTCGCACATGAGGATGAAGGACTGTACACGTGTGTGGTGAGGAACCCGGTGACTCTTCGCACCGCTACTGCCCCTGTATATGTGAATGTGACGGCAGGTAAGGGGGTAAAGTTACTGGGTAATCAGGGGTTTATTCTTGATTCTGTGTTATACGTTGAGATGACTGAATAATATTTGCATTAAATTTAAATATTCTGGACAACATTTAGCTCTTCTGAACCCACCATTGAGTCCCATAGATCCTTCTTACCTACCCGTACACTTTTTACTATTTTTTCCCATTTATTATCGATTTACATGTTATTACACTCATTTTTATGATTGTTTTCTACCTTTTTCTGGCCAGAATATGTGGGATATGAGGATTCCACCGGACTTATACTTGGACTGACCCTTGGCACAGTTGTGGGAGTTGTACTAATTATTATAAGTGTTTTCTTATACAAGAAATGGTTGACAAAGAAGAGAAATGGTAGAAATATAATGCAATGTTTTCTCAAACAGAGAAGAAGGCGACTAAGAATTACTAATAGTAACAAACAAATCGATTCAATGTGAAATTATTAATAGTTTTCACTTTAGGGGATTTGACTGAAGTGAATCGTAAATCCACTGAAATCGCAGCCAACAGTTTAAGCATTTCAGATTGTATCAGTTAGGCTACGGTCACATTAACATTTGTGACGCGCTCAGGGGGTAGCGTTTAAAATATAGGTGTTGGCAGCATAAACACCGTGCTACCGCCATGGTAGTGCCACGTTAATGCTGCCAATGTTACCCTATGGAGAGGCGGCTTGTAGTGCGGCTTAAACCGGCATCTGACTGAGATCTCGCGTTATTTCTAACGCGAGAAAAGATGTTGTTGAAAGCGTCTTTTCTTGTGTTACGAAGTAACGCGAGATGTCAATCAGATGGCCGCGTTGGAGCCGCGCTATGGGCCACCTCTCCATAGGGTAACATTGGCAGCGTTAACGCGGCACTACCATGGCAGTAGCACCGCGTTTGTGCTGCCAAAGTCTAAGTTTTTCGGCACAAATATTAATGTGACCCTAGCCTTAGAGAAGGATCTTATAGCCTAGGTAGCTTGCCATAATGCTTTTGCAGCTATCACATCACATGGTACAGCTCAACCAATATTGAGGGACTATCATAACCCGTATAAAGCAGAAGCAGGAAATCTAGCTGCAGTTTTAGGTGAATCTGGATAGTTAGAAGATGTCACAGCTCACAGCTTAGACATACAGGAAGGAGAGAAAGTTATAAACACTGAGGAATCTGTATAGCACAGCAGTGAGGATTAGTGCGGGCGGAAAAGAGAATAGCAGCATAAGCTAGTTTCACACTGCAGGATTTTCCCTGATCAGTGTCTATCCAGTTTGTGTGCCAAAACCAGGAGAGGAACCTATGAGAAAAAGTATAATTGAAAGATTGACACCTGTTCTGAGTTTTGGAGACACCCCTGGTTTTGACACACAAACCTGATCGAACCTGATCAGGAAAAAAACAGTGGTGTGAAAGCAGCCATACACCGCTTTTCACAGCAATTGGAGGACTTGGAGTAATTCTGATTTGCAGTGAATGGACTCGCCGATAATCAAATTCGGAGAAAAAATTGCCAAAACTGTTAATTAGAATTTGAGAAGACTTGCCTATCTATAATTACTGGTCAATCACTGTTCATCAGGAGAATTTACAATGAAGACGTTTATCATTTGTATACAGAATTTTAGTGCTGGGAAGGAATACAAACCCAAACCATTGCTGTGCAGTGTAATTGACTTGCCCAGGCTATGGGAACCCAGGTGTCTGGGCCTCTGCTGCTGTTGGGTTGTAACTGGTGGCCTGTCCAGACCCGTGGCCTGGTGGTCTGCTTTTGAAAAAAAGTAGTTTTAATGGTGATAATAAAGTTTATAAAGTTCACATGACGCCGCCCGCAGCTTCTGGTGATTGAGCACCAGCGCCGCTTCAGACCTCCAGAGGGTGGTGGTACAGCGGGCGAGATGGTATGGCTACCTGCAGGTGGGGCTGACCCTCCGGGGCAGGGATGCACCGGTGATGATGGAGGTGCTGATGATGAAAATGAGCGGAGTATGGTGTAGTAGAGAAACAAATACACGGAGGCTCAGTCACTCTACCAGGTACTTTACTGGAATGATGCAGGTGGTGGTACAGTTCCCAGTGGCAAAATAGTCTTTAAGTGAGGTAGCCAGCCAGGTAGTAACAGTGGGCTGCAGTGTCTCTTGAAGTCTCCTGTGGTATGCCTTCCTGGAACTAACTTGTGTCTTGCTACTGATGCCTGTCCTATTGTAGCCAGCTTAGTACTAGGCCGTTGAGGTACTCTGAAGATCCCGGCTTCCACTCTCTCTCTCACTCCTGCTCTGGGACTCGACCCCGGTGGGTTATCCTGGTGTGACTAATCCCGACAGACAGGGTGTCAGGGCTGGTAAACATACAGTTAGTCATCTGCGCGACACTACTTTTTCAGGATTAATGATCATGTGAATCAATGAGTGTCACTAGAAACAAGAGGATCCAATGGATATAATGTAAGGTGAATTGCAGAAACTGCTGGTAAACAGACCCATGACCTCTGGTGTTCTCGGCTCAGGGGATGGACTCCCTGACCATCTTCTGAACTGGCACTGTGGTAAAGTGGACCAGGGTTCCCTTCCTGAATATGGAAGCTCGGGGGTTCCCTCCTTCAATCTGGACTGCTTGTTCTTTCTCTCCAGGCCCCTCCCGGAAAGTCTCCTTTTCTCTCTTGGAGGCTCCCCGTTCTCCGTCTTCCCTCAGTGCAAACTAGAACTCACTGTTTTTCCTCCCTCCTCCCCTAATTCTCCCCCTAGGGACTAACTCCACCTAGGCTCGAATGTGGGAGTGCTGGGATGGGAGCGATTTCTTGGAATGGCCACCATGTCCACATGTGAATTTGAGCTATTGAAATTCAGTGGAGGAAAGCTACAGCTTTTGATTATAATCTCAATGAAGATCCAGTGTTTGTCCAGCATTACATCACAGCGAGCCCTATAGTATCTAATGGAGAACAGAGGCCAAATATTTTTCCCTGTATTTACAAACTAAACTCCCATAACACAAGTCCACTAGATTAATTTTTAACCATGTCCCTAGGGTTTAACCCATTCAGGATAAGACTACTTGTTCCTTGAAGACAAAATTGATTTTATTTCTACCAGGCTCATTCCAGGCTTAGTAGCGTCCATATTTCCATTCCATGATATAAGAGTGCTGTCTGCTTTTAAAAGAAGTTGTTAAAAATGAAAATCATTTTGGATCACAGGATTATGTAGATCTAGATGTATATTTTTCACTTAATAGTAATAGCTTATTTTAATAAATGTGAATTCTCAAGATCGGTGGGAATCCAGCGGTGGGACCAACAGCGATCTACAAATGATCATCTAACCTAGAGGTCCCCAACCTTTCTGACCTTGAGAGGCACATTCAGCTTTGAAAGATGGTTGCAAGCCCCATTTAGTTCATAGAGAGAGTCACAAACCACATCCAGTTCTTAGATAAGATCACAAGCCACATCCAGTTCCTAGAGAGGGTCACAAGTCAAATCAAGCTCTGAGAGAGGGTCGTGAGACACATCCGATTCTTAGAGAGGGTCGCGAGCCACATCCAATTCTTAGAGAGGAACGTGAGCCACATCCAGTTCTTAGAGAGGAACGTGAGCCACATCAGTTCTTAGAGAGGAACGCGAGACACATCCATCCATCTCCAAGAGGAGGTAACAAGCCATATCCAGTTCTTAGAGAGGGCCGCGAGCCTCATCCAGCTTGCACCCCCTTCCCCCACACAGTGGTAAAACACAGAATCCCATTAGTGATATAATGAAAGGCAAGGCTTTTCCACAGAATTCATACTGATGTACTCTACCAAGATCCAGGTGATCCTACCCAACTCCTATCCCAATCTGCTCTTCTGTGTGGTGCGAGTCAAAAAATTCACTGGAGACCTGCTCTACATAATTGCTCGTTAGACCTGGCGATTATGCACTAAGTTAGCAGACAGCCACAAACCACATGTGGCTGTCGAGCTACAGGTTAGGACCCCTTTCTAACCCTTTAACGTGCCTGATATTTACAAAGATAATAAATCACAGTGTGCCATAATCTCTTTCTACTTGCCCCTCTTTAGCCAGAAAATGGATCCCTGATTGTGAAAATAAAACAGAACTTTGGATTTAAAAACAACATATTGAGACAAGATAAAGATTCATTTTAAAGTGATTCCCAAAGATAAAAAGTCATTAGCTTGAATTGATGTTCTTTATTTTATCTTTTCTTCCATGATCCAGAGTCATTGGAGAATAGACAGGATCACATCAATGTCTATGAGAATGTGAAGGTAGGTGATGATGTCCAGACAAGTGCAATGTTCTCATAGAGGCACAATTACATGGAAATGTTTACTATTAATCCCCTTATTCTGTACCAGATGTCTTAATACTAGGGCAATTATAACACTTGCAATACTTATTTATATATTAATATTTCATATTTATATGCAGAAGCTATTTTTCAGTAATGTTGGACTTGTAGAAAAAGAAGAAGGAATCAAAATTGCTGGACCAATCTTAAATACACAGACAATAGAATACTGATAGCAACAAGCGTAGATGGAAGGAAGGACTTATTACAGAGAGTCAAGATGGAAAGTTTCAACACGGAACTGCTACTCATCCCAAAGAAGTCAAATATATTGACAAATTCCAGGTACAACAGGGACACATTTGAGATAACGGCAACATACTGGAAGTTGTAAATCAACCACACCGAAGTCACTAGGAAAAAAAGCTATGGGCTAATCAACAATAAAGTCACTGAACTAGGTCTTTACATCATGGAACATTTCACTGGTGAGGAAGATATGGCTTGTACATCTTGTAGTCTTTTCTGTAGTAACATATGAAAGTGAAACATGGACGATAAAGAAACAAGACAGAAGGAACTACGCCTTCAAAATGTGGAGCTGAAGAAGGATCTTATCAATACCATGGATGGCAAGAAGAATGATCAAATCAATTTTAGAAGAAATCAAGCCACTGGATGCAAGGATCACCAAGCTACGACTTGTCTACACATCATATGAAGAGAGTAATCACTAGAGAAGAAGATCATTGTGGGAAGAATAGAAGAAAATAGGTGAAGAGGAAGACCAGCAACCCAATGGCTTAATGCAATAAAGATAACAGTGAAGACTCTGGTGGATCTATCTAGCCTTGGAAAAGACCCGACCCTGGTGAACCTATCTAGGTTGCACAAGATCGATCTTCCTACTGAGTGGTCATTTGTCAAGTCGCCATGACTCGATTTCCACTGTGTGCAGAAATTATTAGGCAAATGAGTATTTTGATCACATAATACTTTTTATACATGTTGTCCTACTCCAAGCTATATAGGCTTGAGAGCCAATACCAATTAAGTAAATCAGGTGATGCGCATCTCTGTAATGAGGAGGGGTGTGGTATAATGACATCAACACCCTATATAAGGTGTGCTTAATTATTAGGCTAAATGCCTTTCCTTAGGCAAAATGGGTCAGAAGAGAGATTTGAGGGCTCTGAAAAGTCCAAAATTGAGGGATGCAGCAGTCTTGAAATTGCCAAACTTTTGAAGCGTGATCACCGAACAATCAAGCATTTCATGACAAATAGCCAACAGGGTCGCAAGAAGCGTGATGAGCAAAAAAGGCGCAAAATAACTGCTCATGAATTGAGAAAAATCAAGCATGAAGCCGCCAAGATGCCTTTTGCCACCAGTTTTGCAATATTTCAGAGCTGCAACGTTATTGGAGTATCAAAAAGCACAAGGTGTGCTATACTCAGGGACATGGCCAAGGTAAGGAAGGCTGAAAAACGACCACCTCTTGAACAAGAAACATAAGATAAAACGTCAAGACTGGACCAAGAAATATCTTAAGACTGATTTTTCAAAGGTTTTATGGAGTGAGGAAATGAGAGCGACTCTTGATGGGCCAGATGGATGGCCAGAGGCTGGATCAGTAAAGGGCAGAGAGCTCCACTCCGACTCAGACGCCAGCAAGGTGGAGGTGGGTACTGGTATGGGCTGGTATCATCAAAGATGAACTTGTGGGACCTTTTCGGGTTGAGGATGGAGTGAAGCTCAACTCCCGGACCTACTGCCAGTTTCTGGAAGACAACTTCTTAAGCAGTGGTACAGGAAGAAGTCTGTATCGTTCAAGAAAAACATGATTTTCATGCAGGACAAAGCTCCATCACATGCATCCAACTACTCCACAGGGTGGCTGGCCAGTAAAGGGCTAAAAGAAGGAAAAATAATGACATGGCTGCCTTGTTCACCTGATCTGAGCCCATAGAGAACCTGTGGTCCCTCCTAAAATTGAGATCTAAAGGTAGGGAAAACGGTTACACCTCTGGAACAGTGTCTGGAGGCTGTGGTGGCTGATGCACGCAATGTTGATCGTAAACAGATCAAGCAACTGACAGAATCTATGGATGGAGGCTGCTGAGTGTCATCATACAAGAAAGGGGGCGATATTGGTCACTAATTGGGTTTTTGTATTTGCATGTCAGAAATGTTTATTCCTAAATTTTGTCAGTTATATTGGTTTACCTGGTGAAAATAAACAAGTGAGATGGGAATATGTTTGATTTTTATTAAGTTGCCTAATAATTCTGCACAGTAATAGTTACCTGCACAAGCAGATATCCTCCTAAGAGCCAAATCTAAAAAACCCACTCCAACTTCCAAAAATATTAAGCTTTGATATTTGAGTCTTTTGGGTGATTGAGAACATAGTTGTTGATCAATAATAAAAATAATACCCCTACAATACAACTTGCCTATTAATTCTGCACACAGTGTAGAGCCAAAGGCTGTTGGAAAAAAAAACTGTAATATTGGTGCCTTGTGTATTTGTATGTTCTACTAACAACATAGCTGCTTATTTTTATGCTTAATGATTGCAAAAATATCCAAGTGCATGAAGGTGTACCATTTAGAACAATACACCAGAGAAAGCCAGTAAAAAACAAAAGACAATGTGTAAGGCAATGTGCGTCAGAGTAGAAATTCCTACCTGCTGTTTATTGACAATTAGGTGGTTACATATAAAATGGGACCATAAAAACTTTGTAAAAAAGTGAAACCCCATTGAGAAGTCTCAGAATTTTCTTGAGTGATAGGTTGTTTCATGTAGCTCTTGAACCAGCAGAGAAGTTACTACAAACCAAATTAGGCCAAACGTGGAGAGGTAGATGAGGACCCCAAAATGAGGAAACATAAAACGTGCACAAGTGGAAAAGGACAAATAATAAATGCAAGCAAGGGATACCTCCTGCAAACCTAACAACAAACAAAAAAAGGTGTAGGTAAGACAAGTGAGAAAGTGAATGAAATCAGAAGAGTATAAATAGCCCCAACCGGGATGTGATAGGACAGAGACAATAAGCAAATGAAAACAGCTGAGAGCTAATAATTATTTTTATTATTTTTCTTAAACTGAGGCACATTGTGCTTGATGGTTACTGTCGCTATAACTTGTACATGATGGTTCGTGGTTACACTTACACTTCAAAAGCTTGTATTTGCACAAAGGAAAAAGTTACAAAAGATCAACTTTTGTTTGAAACTTAGAGATGTTTATTTTTTTTTTTGCTGCAATATCTCAAGCCTACCATGTCACAATGAAGACCCCAGAAGGATCTAACCAAACCTACTATGTCTCTGTTGGTCTCTGGGAGACTGCCCCTACCATAATCGGCTCGGTCTACGTATATTCCACCAATCTCTTACATTGTCCTCAGACTTCATTACCAGCTGCAAACTCTTAGAAATTTCCTTCTGTCAAGTTAAACAAGAGAGTCAACAGTAGTGAAGAAAGTGGTTCCCGACTCTCACATTAATTCTCTGGATTGTGAAGCCAATGTACAATCCAACATTATGTAACGAGAGGCCAAGAACTTGAAAAAAAAACATTTATAACATTCATATATATTCTAAAAGCATGTACATGGGACAGGTGATGACTACTTATATTTTCTCCTCTCATCTATGTCTTCTCAACTTTTGCAGGCAGCGCAACCAAAGGAGGATTCCGCCTATATGGTGAGTACAGAAACTTTATTCTCGAGTGTTGTTGAGTCAAGATTTAGAAACAGGAGGAATTCACATCTGCTCACCGGTGTAGTGAGTGATGTGAGGAGAAACAGATTACATATTTGAGATAACTTATTGACAGTGAGGGTGATCAATGAGTGAAACAGGGGGCCACAAGAGGTGGTGAGTTCTCCTTCAATGGAAGTCTTCACAGAGAGGCTGGACAGACATCTGTCTGGGATAATTTATTGAATCCTGCTTTGAGTAGGGGGTTGAACACAATGATCAAGGAGGTCACTCCAACTTCACCATTCTATGATTCGTTTTCAATTAGTGAGTGGTGCATGGAGGCATTGGCCAGTTTCCGAGCTGAAACAGCCACCATCAAAAAGAAAAAACTAAACAACCTGCAAAAATCTTATATGTCAAACATCACATTTATTTGATTGCATTAAATTACATTGAATAGACACCAAGTCTACGCATTTTGAGCTTAGACTTTTAGTTTCAATTCCCCAGGCCCATCTCTTCCTCCCTAGCCTGACTCTGCTTTACGTCACCTGTTGCATTTACTATAACATCTAAAACTGTTGTTTTTTTTTTTTTGTTTCATTTGCTTGTATATATGTATGTGTCTTCAGAATCTGTGTCATTATTTGCCTGACGAAGGGACCACAGTATCCTGAAAGCTTGCTATGTTTACCATCTTTTCAGTTAGTCATTAAAGGTATCAACCACTGAGGACTCTCAGATTCCAATATTTTTATATATATATATATATATATATATATATATATATATATTGTACTGGAAAAATATATGCCAATCTGAGAGTCCTCAGTGGTTGATACCTTTTAATGGCTAACTGAAAAGATGGTAAACATAGCAAGCTTTCAGGATACTGTGGTCCCTTCGTCAGGCAAATAATGACACAGATTCTGAATACACATACATATATACACAAGCAAATGAAAGAAAAAAGAAGCAAAACAGTGTTACATGCTCTGGTGTGTATGACAGGTGACTCAAAGCAGAGTCAGGTTAGGGAGGGGTGGAGGAGCAGGGACAGAGAAACCAGATTTCTAAGATAAGCGGTACAAATTTTATTAGGTAAATGGTTAGCAACCCATGGAGACCTGAAAATACTTAGTTAAGTTGTGGAGAGCAGAGTTCTAAGTGAGACACTTCACAGAAGTGTCAAGACTTCATAGTCCTATAATTTCAGTGTGTTGCAAGATGTCTCCAAATGCACTTTCATTTTATATAAAAATGCATGAATCTGCTATCCCCAAATGTCCGTTCATTTTACATAAAATCCCATAAATCCATGTGAAGCATTCAGTCCTGTTTTGAATGTGCCAAAGGTCGTTATCAGTTTGTATTCCCAAATTCTTCTCTCTCTGAGATCTGAAGTTACTTTTTAAGATGAGCAGCCTCATATCGGGTTCAGTGTTGTGGTCAGAGCTGCAAAAATGCTTTGCTACAGGTAGATCTATACGCTTTTCTTTTATTGAGTGGCGATGAGAATTCATTCTTGTTTTGAATTGTAATCCGGTCTCTTATAATATACTGTATATATATATATATCCTTTTTGGCTTTTGCTGGACTGTTCTCTTTTTGATAGTCGATATTTATATTAGGTTTGTGGATGCAGAGACTTACATCTGATAGCCACAGAAGAGGGTGCAAACCATGTGTGACCACATTTACCAATAACTATAGTGCATGTCGCCAACATTGTCCTCAGTAGACTAGAAATACAATATGTAGAATAGGAGCAGGACATTTTTTGACGCTTTAGACCAAAGTTTGTTACCAGTCAAATTATGGTAATATCTGGATCTTTATAGGTCTTTATTTTCAACCACTTCATCCATTGTCATCTTCTTAACTTGTCAAAGTTCCTGTGTCTCCTGCTGTAAAATGGAAGATACCTTATTACTTTTAATAGTCGTGTACCAATGTCTTTTGCCTTTTCTGCTCCTCTCCCCTATACTCACATACAGTGCCTACAAGTAGTCTTCAACCCCCTGCAGATTTAGCTGGTTGACACATGCGGAATTAACTTGGCATTGTGACATTTGGACTGTAGATCAGCCTGGAAGTGGGAAATGCAGTGCCACAAACATTTTTTTTTTCTTTTGCTTTTTTCATTTTTTTAAAGCGTTAAAAGTTAATTCAGAGGGTCATTTATTATTCAACCCCTCAAACCACCAGCATTCTGTTTGGTCCCCCTAAAGTATTAAGAAGTAGGTCAGGCACAAAGAACAATGAGCTTCACATGTGTGGATTAATTATCTCTTTTGCCAGCCTTTTCTGACTATTTAAGACCCTCCCCAAACTTGTGAACAGCACTCATACATGGTCAACATGGGAAAGACAAAGGAGCATTCCAAGGCCATCAGAGACAAGATCGTGGAGGGTCACAAGCCTGGCAAGGGGTACAAAACCCTTTCCAAGGAGTTGGGCCTACCTGTCTCCACTGTTGGGAGCATCATCCGGAAGTGGAAGGCTTATGGAACTACTGTTAGCCTTCCACGGCCTGGACAGCCTTTGAAAGTTTCCTCCTGTGCCGAGGCCAGGCTTGTCCGAAGAGTCAAGGCTAACCCAAGGACAACAAGGAAGGAGCTCCGGGAAGATCTCATGGCAGTGGGGACATTGGTTTCAGTCAATACCATAAGTAACGTACTCCACCGCAATGGTCTCCGTTCCAGACGAGCCCGTAAGGTACCTTTACTTTCAAAGCGTCATGTCAAGGCTCGTCTACAGTTTGCTCATGATCACTTGGAGGACTCTGAGACAGACTGGTTCAAGGTTCTATGGTCTGATGAGACCAAGATCGAGATCTTTGGTGCCAACCACACACGTGACGTTTGGAGACTGGATGGCACTGCATACGACCCCAAGAATACCATCCCTACAGTCAAGCATGGTGGTGGCAGCATCATGCTGTGGGGCTGTTTCTCAGCCAAGGGGCCTGGCCATCTGGTCCGCATCCATGGGAAGATGGATAGCACGACCTACCTGGAGATTTTGGCCAAGAACCTCCGCTCCTCCATCAAGGATCTTAAGATAGGTCGTAATTTCATCTTCCAACAAGACAACGACCCAAAGCACACAGCCAAGAAAACCAAGGCCTGGTTCAAGAGGGAAAAAATCAAGGTGATGGAGTGGCCTAGTCAGTCTCCTGACCTTAACCCAATTGAAAACTTGTGGAAGGAGCTCAAGATTAAAGTCCACATGAGACACCCAAAGAACCTAGATAACTTGGAGAAGATCTGCATGGAGGAGTGGGCCAAGATAACTCCAGAGACATGTGCCGGCCTGATCAGGTCTTATAAAAGACAATTATTAGCTGTAATTGCAAACAAGGGTTATTCCACAAAATATTAAACCTAGGGATTGAATAATAATTGACCCACACTTTTATGTTTAAAATTTATTAAAATTCAACTGAGCAACATAACTTTTTGGTTTGTAAGATTTATGCTTCTGTTAATAAATCCTACTCTCGTTTGCAGTTTGAAGGCATTAACTTATTTGCATCTTATCAAACCACCTAAATCTGCAGGGGGTTGAATACTACTTGTAGGCACTGTAGATAGAATGCTTGTAAAGGTTACTGAATATAAATGCTTGGTAAAACAGCTTCTAAAAGTCATGAACTGGGTAGATAAATCAGCAATTTTAGGATGATGTATAAGAGGGAAGGAAGAAAAAAATAGAATGGAGGATATTCCAAAGATTTATAAATTTGCAAAGACTGAATACAAAGTAGCAAAACTATTTTTATTTAGTATTTTATTCTATATTGTATATCTGATAGGCTTGGGTCAGATTACCCTTAAAAAGGGGTTGCGCTAAAAACATAGGTTTTGGCAGCCTTAACGCAATGCTGACGCCATGGTAACACCGCGTTAACGCTGCCAATGCTTACGGTGACGCGGCTATCTGAGTGAAATCTCGCGCTTTTTCCTAACGCAAACTGTTGAAAGCGTATTTTATCGCGTTAGGAAAAAGCGTGAGATTTCACTGACATAATGGTGTTTGAGCTGCGCTAGGGGCCGTGTCATCATAGGTAAGCATTGGCAGCGTTAACGTGGCACTAGCATGGCAGTAGCACTGCGTTAAGGCTGCCAAAACCTATGCTTTTAACACAACCCCCCCTTTAACGTTAATGTGACCCTAGCCATTCCGTGTTTTAGATTTTTTTTTGTTCTTTTATGGTAGTGTAATAAAAATATATATTTTATTCTTGCAGGGTTTGCAGTTCAGGACTGAGGACACATACGCAGAGCTCAAAATTTGACAGATTACGATCATTCTCACTCAAGAATATTTGTCAATGATGGCTCCAGATAAACCTGAATTCAACCCAAATCCTCCTCTTCTTCCCAAGTCATTCGTACAGGGATTATTCCCTATTGTAGGTTTAGATATAGCAGTTCCATGAGCGTCACATGCACTACCTTAACATTTTTATGGATCTATGATAATGAAAAGTATCTGGTGACATCAATACTCATCTCCAAACCTTATTAAAAGGATCGTAAATACCTTGGATTATCTGGTAGACCCGGATGAAAAGATTTGGGAGCTCCACAGACCCTTAACTGGTGGTGATGTCACAAGGCCATTAAATAATAAATCCAGATGAGATTTATATTGGGAGGATGTTGCAGGCGAAGTATACAGGTAATAGCAAATACAGGTCATTTTGCATAAAAGGACATGGCTTTCATAGACCGGTTCCTCCTGACATGAACTGGATTGTCCTCTTTTGTTCTGTTTACTCAACTTTGGCTCTAGGTCAACTCAAAAGGAGAAATGTCAACGGCCACTGAGGGAGATTACAATGGACAGAGTGCCGGTCTGGAGACACTCCCGTGTACTCTACGTGCCTGCACCAATTTAAGAGTCAAGACCAGAGCTCGAAGGAATTCTACTAAATTACAAGTTATTGCCCATCTGAGACCTAAGTTGAAAACTACACGTATAAAGTCAAAAACTTACGGTACCCACCTCTTACCTGTTTCAGAATGTATTCACATAGCAAAAAAGAAAATCGGCAAACACCTACTGGTAAACTGGAATTAATGGACAAATGATACAGCAACTAGTATCTGAACAACTAGTTATACGTGAACATTGAATATAATGCATTTTTATCAGTATTATTTCTACATAGACTAAACATTTGTTTTTTGTGAACATTTTGATGAAATTTTGAAAGCTCATCTGCCGGAAATAAGATAACTTCCATATTTATCTCATTTGTTTTTCGCGTGAAATTGTTTAAAATTTAACTAAAAATACTCAAAACTGTCCAGTGTACATAATACGAGAAACCTTGATTAATAAAATGGTTAGCACCCTATAAACACCTTTCACAATCCTTAGCGGTGTGGTGGCAAGGTACGGAGAGACAGATGAGGAGATTTAGCTTTTGGTGGGAGAGTTAATGTCACCCATAATGGAAATTAGCGTTTAGCAAGGAAGCTAATAAAAAACAGGAAAGAGCAAACAGGACCTTCGGGGCAGTAAACAGCCGCCAATCACAGCCACAAAGTAGCGGCTTTGGTAGGACACCATGAATTGAGATCCTCTGCTGGAGTGTTGGGTTTGAAAGAGGTTAACTGTTTAGTGAAGGGGCTCAAAGTGGGAATTTTAGGGGAAGAGATTTAGGGTCATGGAGGTTTTGGGCTCATCTTCAACAGCACATTGTTGAGTGTGATTTTTAAAATTACTTGGAATAACTTGGAAGCCATAGTTGGGGGATTTTTTTCCTTTGTCACTGCAGTTGGTCCAAAAAGGGGAAGAAAATTGATGAAAGATGTATTTTCTGGTAATACAGGGGAAGCCCATCACAGGCATTGCAATATTTATACAAGAATGTCCCTACGGGGCTTAGATCATGATGGGTCATGTTTATGGGTAATACTCAGCTGAGTTGGGCTTGAGTTACTGCAGAGTGGTTAAGGCCAAGTGGTGCCAAGTGGTGCAGGAAACACATAGAGCTAGACCTGAAGAGCCCTTCCTTTCTTCTTGATGCATATATTTAATGTTATAGTAATTACTTTTCTATGTTTTTTAATAAAGAGGCTACCGAGACCATTACATCCAATGTCACAGTCTTGTGCTTTTTTTATGTAAAGGGAAGAGGAGCCAGACTTGATGGTAATTATGGAGTGACAAAGAAGGGGGTCCAACATAGTCATGTCACATCGCCATTGGACTCGGTGGCTGGTGTTCCTGCCTCGGCCGCTGGGAGGAGCCGGATTCCTTCGGCTGGTGGCGCCGGTGATAGGAGGGCCTTGTCCTCATATGGAACTGCTCCCGCGACGTCTGCCTCTGTCGCTGAGCGCCGCTGTGTTTCCCCTCTGGGTGGTGTTGGTCGCAGAGGAAAGGGCCCTGCAGAGGTGT
This sequence comes from Allobates femoralis, assembly GCA_033576535.1. Lineage (NCBI taxonomy): Eukaryota > Metazoa > Chordata > Amphibia > Anura > Aromobatidae > Allobates > Allobates femoralis. The sequence continues at coordinate 73,147,504 of JARQOC010000009.1, forward strand.
CCGTTAGGCGCAGCCTGCGTTCTTCTGTCAGAGGTGGCGTGGGTGGAGCCAGTCGTGCATCTCCATCTGGCCTGGATCTAGGGGCGGTCCGGATGAGGTCATCAGGTTGTGAGCTCCAGCCTATGGGAGGTAGCCATGCCCTTCAAGTACATTGGAGCCTGGCTTGCAGGCCGCCAGATATAGTTTTGGTTCCCCAGTGATAGTGTGTTTAGTTTCGTGTCTGACCTTGCCTGGATTTCTGACTCTGCCTCTGCCTATTGATTTTGTACCTCAGCTGCCCTCTTGGTTTTTGCCCTTGACATTTGCCTGGATTTTTGACTCTGCTACTGCCTGACGATTTTGTACCTTTGCTGCCCTCTCGGTTTTGACTCGGACTTCTGACTTTGTTTTTTCGGGTCTTGATTTTCCCCTGGCGACCTCCCCGGCTCTGTTGCTCATCTAGGCAGCTACCCCCTGGGCTCCGCTATAATTCCAGATCCCTGTATAGGGGTTAAGGGTCTCGGGGTTTCTCGGGGTGCTGCCTACCAGCAGCTCGGCCTCACGGTGGATGGTCGTCACAAGTCAGAGTCATGGTGTTAGGGTGCGGATCCCAAAGGAGAGGAAAATGAACATTAACATCAGAGGGAGAATTTAAAATATATAACACAGCAGAGAAGTATGGCTGCTTCAACATTTGGGAAGTCTTAAAATTTGTGAAATAAGGGAAAGGTAACAAAATTAATTAAAGGAACACGAGGACTGCAGATGCAAGAACAGTTTATACACTTGGGGTTATTCAGATTGGGAAAAATATGACTTAGAGGTTATCAAATTACAGAATAAAATATATGAATGGGAAGTACTGAGACGTTTCTAGTGATTAATTTGCTCTAAGCCCTGTAACCATCAGATGTAGCCTCCACTATGTCTGGAGGAGACAAGGTTTCTTCATTGTCACAGGCAGGGATTCTTTACTGTAAGAGCATGAGCTCTATGAACACCTTGACGCTCTTCTTGCTACTTGGCTACTTGATTTCAGTGTGTGCTGCAGCCCTTAAATACAGAATGTAATGTATCAGCAGAATGTGTTTTATGAAAATAGTATGGAAAACCCCTTTAAAGCTGCTAGATTTAGACTTGGCACACTTTTTTTGTCAGACAGTTCATTTAAAAGGTGTGAGCAACATGACACTTCTACATTTCTTATCTAGATTTACATAAGAGAGCGGCACCTGTATTTTACAATATGTTTGATCTAGTGGAGAATCACACAACAGTCTGTTACCTATATGTGATAAGAGGTAAGAACTATGTCACATTCTACTACATTTACATCAATGTTAATAAGCAAATGTCTGTTCTGACACTAGCTGAATACCTAATGTAGTGATAATACATCATCCATTAGGAGACAGATAACCAATAAATTTCATCTGTCACCAATGTAGAAGAAATCCAACACCCGAGTTGCCCACTTGGACATATCATTGCTATAACCAGTGGTTTCAGTCGCTGTTAAGGCTTCTTCACAAATAGCACATGTGGTATCATCCGCTCCAGAGCCAACCATAAAAGGAGATTTTGTTCTATATTATGTTTTCCCAACATGTCTCCTCAGCAATGTATCGCCAAGGCCAAAACCTTTCTCCTCTAATGACATCTCTTTAGCAGCCTAACCTAGTTTCCAAATCTTTTTCACCACAGTATCATTGTGATCTTCATCCTGAACTTGGCTGACTGTTTCCTCTGAATGAAAAATGTCTTCATCTTTCTTGCCTCCCTGCTACTGATGAGTACGTATACTCGTTACTATTCACTAGTCACTATTCACTATTTACTATAGTAAAGCGCAGGTCTCAGCGCTATCATGTAGTAAATGTTGCCATAGTAACTGCTCTGTTGCTATGGAGAGCATTGAGACGGGCGCTTTACCGCTTTATTATAGTGCAGGCGTCAGCGCTGTCCATAGCAACAGCAGTTACTATGGCAACAGTGACCACATGACAGTGCTGAAACCTGCGCTTTACTATAGCGCAGGTCTCCGAGCTGTCATATGGTCACCGTTGCCATAGTAAACGCTGTTGATATGGACAGCACTAAGACCTGCGCTGTAGTAAAGCACAGGTCTCAGCGCTGTTATATGGTCACTTTTGCCATAGTAACCGCTGTTGGTATGAACAGCACTCAGACCTGCACTTTACAGCTTTACTATAGTTCAGGTCTCAGTGCTGTCCATAGGAATAGCGGTTACTATAGCAACTGTGACCGTATGTCAGCGCTGAGACTTGCGCTATAATAAAGCAGTTAAGCGCTGGTCTCAGCGCTGTCATATTTTAATTGGTAAGGTCACTGTTGCCATAGTAACTGCTTTTGCTATGGCAGCGGTGACCTCACCACATACTATATTTGACAGCGCAGAGATCTGGCTATAGTAAAGCGGTAAAGCACTGGTTTCAGTGCTGTCATGTATTAAGTAGTAAGGATATCGTTGCCATAGTAACCGCTGCTGCTATGGCAATGGTGACCTCACTGCTTACTATATGACAGCACTGAGACCAGCGCTATAGTAAAGTGGAAAAGAGCGCTATCATGTAGTAAGTGTTGATGTCATTGTTGCCAGAGCAACAGCGGTTACTATGGCAATGGTGACCTCACCACATTTCTCAGCGCTGTCATTCAGTGATCAGAGAGCACGGGACAACATCTGTTTTTCCTCCCCATGGTCTCTGATGTAGCAGAGCTGAGTCTATCCAGGAAGAGAGAACGTGAAGGGGTACAAGGGTGGGGAGGAGGTATAAAATATGGAGTCACTAAGTGTTTTTTTTTTTTATTAAAATTATTTTTCTCTGTGTGGTGTCTTTTTAACTATATATTTGAGATTCTCAATAGCTGAGTCTAACTTGGCCTGACATTAAGAATCTCAGGGCTTAATGCCACCTGGAATACAAAGCTGGTGTTAACCCCTTAGTAGCCAGCATGCCACTACCACCAGGGCCGCTGGAAGAGTCTGGTAATGCACCTGGAAGTGGGGCTATGATGAATGCACCATTTTCAGAGGCGGCTGCGGGATGCTATTCTTTAGCGCGGGGAGGCCTAAAACAATGGACCCTCACCCTGCTGAAAATACCAGCCCTAAGCTGCCTAGTTTTATCTTGGCTGGCAATTAAAAATAGGGCAAAGCCCACAATTGTTTTTTTGACAGCCAAGTTAAAAATATGCAGCTGAGGGTGGTTTGCTTTCACTGGGCTAGATTTAGAAGTACTGCGAATCCCCATGCAATTTATCTATTTAACACCCTATGACGGCAGGTTGGTTGTCATACACTAATGTGTATGTCAACCAAGTACAATCACTGTCCAGATTGTGGAAATGCACTCTGACTGCAACAGCCAATCACAGAGGCTTTCAAAGAGTGAGCACCTGTGATTGGCTGTTTGCCTGACAGTGCAGTGAATATGCAAGTAGCCTAATAGGCGGGAAGTAAATCAGCTGGAGACTGAGCTGCCCTGGAAGTGTTTCTGCAGGAGTGCGGGAGACTGAGGCCCCGGGAGCAGCAGTAGGAGTCTGGTAAGCCTACCTGTTCTTCTATCTATCTTCACTAGCTTCTGTCACAGCTGTATGGCAGAGCAGTATGCAGACAGTGTACATCATGTCTGCCTACTGTTACCATTCAGTTTGAGCACTGTGGCAGCCATCTCTGCCTTTTTACAGCTCTCCCAGGCTTCTTTGTAGGGTCCAGGAGAAAATTACTTACATTTCCCATTGACTTACATTGTACTCGCTATTTGGAACAAATACACGATTATTACACAGTACTCTTTAGGAGTAAAGCGATTACTAATATTACGGTAAACGCTCATCCCTACTCCCTGCCTGATGAATCGCTCATCCTCACTGACAGTGCCTATGTTGGGCCCACAAGGGTCTGTGCACTTGGGATGACAATAAAAAGGCGTATTTACAGGGATAAGAGTTTATAGATGAATGCCTTGACGACACCTGTAGATCCGGTGATGGCACCGGCGCTGCTGCAGACCTCCGGGGGAATGAATGGCAGCAAGGTGTTGTAGCTCTGTATAGGTAGAGCAGGGTCCCCCAGGGGAGTGTAGTGAGATGATAGGAATAGGGCAGAGCAATCTCTGCTGTGAGACTGGAATGTCACAGTCAACCAGAAAGAAACACAGATACTTTTTCTGCACGAGTCTTTACTTCGATAATCTGCAGTTTACAGGGTATACGGTCGTTACAGCCAGGGTAGTGGACCGGGTGGTCCTGGGAGAAGGCAATGTCTGTCCGAAGCTCCAGCTATGTCCCTTCCTTTTCTCTTTCACTGCCTTACCTCTGTGCACTCCTTCCTCGCGCTGCCCCGCACGAATCCCGCTTACTACCAGGCCTTTTGGGTGAAATGAGATACCCTCTAAGGGGCTCAGCCCGGTTTGGTGCTTCTGGTGGGAACCGTGCGTATGTCGGGCTGATAGTGCTCCTAAGAAGCTGTCCATCATACCGGTGGTTGCGGCTCAGAGATGGACCTCTGCACTGCTTCGGAGCCAGGAGCCCGCTTTGGACTGGGCCAGGGTATTCAGTCACCCTCTGTTTGCCCCTCACTGTCTGGGTCACCAGGTTGAGGTGCCCTCCCCGTTACTTCTCCTTCTCTTGTGTCTCTCATTCTCCTAGGTTCTCTCAGGTTCTTCTGTCTGTTTCCCACTCTTTTCCCACTATATACCCTAGCTCTCCTCCCACCGGGACCGGGTACCCTGGTAATGGGCTGTCCAATTGGTCCCCTGTCTTTCGGTGTATATATGTGGTGGGGAGCTTCAGACTTCCATTACCCCCTTCCAGGACAGAATACTGCACCTTTTGTTCGGTGTGCAGTACCCTTTTCTAGCGCGCTGACCAGCGGGGCGCTACACCTCTAATACGACAACTTGCAGAGCCATAAACACTGCAGGGCATTTTAATCATCTCCTACATCCACTCCGACCCCATGTCAACAGTGTATAAGACTGAATTTTCATCTGTTCCAATCAAGTGGAAGAAGTTTTCCAGGAGATATATCTTCTGTAGCGCACCGAGTACTAAGGCTAGAGATAAAGCAGATAGAGGTATCCTTATGTAATCCATATTCCGCTATGTAAAACATTAAACATTATGGCAGTGGAGGATGCAGACTGAGGAGAACAAGGAGTCAAGCTGATTGTGTCGCTGTCAGTGGCCACATCATCCTTCTGTGACTGAAGTGTGTGAACAACAATCTAAAGATACAGCAGCTCTCTGTATACCATACTTTAAGATGTATGCAACAAATTATTATATGAAATATAAAATAAATTTTCGCTATATAGAATATACTTATAAAATTACGGTACTTATGGTATAAATTGGCTAAGTCATGCGTGCGCCCCAGCCTTGACGAACCATTCTTTCTTTAAAAAAGACTTTAAATTTAATATTTATAAAACATGCCTCTCCTGAGAAAATATAAAGGGCAGGTAGGATACCGCACTTTTTTAAATAGCCTCCCCTTTCCCTTCTTCACTCCCGCCAATCTTCTGATACTGACAGGTGAATGTATGTACTCCTCCAAGGTAGTATTGTTGTTATCCCGTCCTATCTATATCCAGCTAGCAACAATATTTCCCAACTTCTCACCTCTTCCCCATAAGCAGGAACAGTCCATCCCTAAAAGAGTCTCCCTCATTGTCACACATGTGATAATGTATATTATAGGTAGAGGGAGAAAGTAAGGAGGGATCACAAGCCTTCTCTTGCCCCTAATATTGTTCATATCTATTCTATAACTTACTCAATTGTTCAAATATATAACCTTTAACTACAACTCCTCAACATATTTATATCACACTCCCCTGTTTCTTGATCACATATTGTTCTACAAAAATCCAACTTAGCCTTACTCACCCAGTTTGGATCCAGAGCTGTTGACACTGGACCGGAGAAGGGTGAATTAAGAAAGATCTTTCAATTATAAATAATCTACAGCTGGAGGACAGGGGGTTTTCTGAAACTGGAAAACACCATTAAATTATGCTCAAACGCCTGTCCATCTGTCCTGTTACTGTTCCATGCACTTCATTCCTGACACTCACATACAACCAATAATAACATAATTTTTTTTTCTGCATTTAATAGGTCCACAATCCTTTGCTGTACACTCCTACTCGCAGAACATCCTCTGGACTGTGGTCATGGCACTATAATGGCATCACAGGTCCTTCTGCAGTTCTGCCTAGGAAGACAACACTGAAAACGCATGGCTGGTATTATTAGTGTAGTGTATACTTTATATGTTCAGGTGGACCCCAGACCCAGTATTGTAGTGCAGGTTCCCCTATCTCTATCTGATTCTGGCTGACATGATATTGATCAGGAGCAGAGGTCAATGGCCGCACAGGTCACACATAACTAAGGCCGGCTATAGTTACACATGCAGGTTAATAGAGGGCACCTCGGCCGCTGCCGTATGCCCTAGACTGCAGAGCCCTCAGCTGACAGGCAACATCAACTTCCCCTCTCCGTGCCATGAGAAGCGACAAGCAATCAACCCCTCACCCCCCCTCTTTTCTCTCCCAACCTCAGAATCCTCTCGCTGGCTTTCCTCCTCCCAGTTTTATTACTGTCCCTCAGCCAGCCTCCAGGCTATAAGTAGCATTGCCTAAGGGCAACCTCTCTCTTACCTACTGCTCTCCCAGGCGATCATCAACGTCGACGGGTGAACACACATCGATCGCTTCGCCGAACGGACAATGGACGCGCTGGCTGCAGAGGTAAGGCAGAAGTTCGGGCATGAGGTAGCCGACTGGATCACCTCCTTTGTAGGTGACGGCTCCCTTTCACCTGAACGGACGCAGGGCACCAGGAGGTCCAAAAGACCTTCCCGCCCGCCCAAAAGGTTAAGCCCATCAGGGACCCCCAGTCATAACGGCAGGGCCACGCAGCCAGTTTCCCCCCCCGTCGACATATCCCACGCTAAGGTTTCCACAGTGGGCAGTAGGCGACGGCGAAGCACGTCCGCCACTGTCGGTCGCTCAAAAGCGGGCCCACGGCTGGCCACAAAGGGGAGCAAAACTGAGAAACAGAAGGCACCTAATGCTCCCCGGCCTAGAAGGGCAGCTAAACAGCCCCAAAAAGTCACAAGAGAACATGCATGCACGGCCCCATCACAACCCGGCCTCCAACAATTGCCCCCATTACTCACCAGGCCTAGGGATCTCCAAAGGAAAGGGCCGGTTGCTGCTTCCTCCCCTCCGGGAGCCGCATCAGCGGCGGATGGCGCCAGAAAGCAGGCCCGTCTCCACCGTGCCTCCTCTGGCCGCAGGCTGACCGCATCAACTACACCATGGTCAGCCCGGCCATCCACCGGTGTGACCGAGCCGCCCCCGCCCCCCAGCCGTGCTTCCCGACGCCTGAGGCCCACCTCGGACGGGCCAGGCTCCCGGCCTACACTAGCAGGCATGGGGCCGCGCGGGGCACGCCGCATCGCTCCTGATGCGGCGGCTATTGCAGACAAAGGCCGGCGCGCGGCTGCTGGCGGCGGCGGCGCGCACGCTGGTACGCGCACGTCCGGCGCCTGCAGCACCGCGAGCCGGGCATAGGTGCGCGCCATCGCGCACCCGGCCGGCACCAGGCGCGGCCGCGTCACTTCCGGGGGCGGGGACTGAGGAGTCACGTGATCGCGAGTCATGTGACCGCGAATCACGCGGCTCCGCCCCTTCCCCGGCCCTGGGCACAGAAGCGTCACGTGATCGCGAGTCACGTGACCGCGCATCACGTGACGCTTCACCACTTCCGGTCCGGCGTTCACACACAGGGCACGAACGCACGGACCGCGGCGGCGCTAGCACAGCGGGGCACAGGGCACAAAGAAGGGCAAAAAGCATGAGGCAAGGGGGCAGCATCCATGACACGCAGGCTGACCCAGTAGAGGAAGCCGAGTACTGGCAGGCAGACATGGACCACAGAGGGCCACCCAGCGCAGGGTCACGACAACCTCCAGCCACAAACTGTACGCCCAGGCAGGGCAGGCCTGGCGCTGGAGGTGGTCACAGGGCACGGGCCGCTAGCGCGGCTGCAGCCCGGCAGTCCAGATCAAGGACCCCGTCGCCACACCGTTCCCCTAGCAGCCGACGGCCGCAATCCTCAAGGGCATCAAGCTACACCGGGCACGGCAGGCGCAGGCACCACTCCAAGGAAGACTGCACGGACCCGCGAGCAACTAAAAGGAGCAGAAGATCGTCGCCAGGCTCGCCCACGACCCTGCGGCACAAACACCGGTCCCCAAGCAGACGCTCGGACAGGACACCAGCATCTCCAGCGCGGTCATCAAGATCTTGGGGTAAGTCGCTCTTCACGAGTTCGTGGGTGAAGGGGTCCCAATATAGCTCACGGGAAAGGTCTCTCAGTGAAAATTCCCTTTCCCTCAGCAGTGCACTCCCGGCAGAGCGGGAGTATTTAGACGAGGGTTTTCACAATATACCCAGCCCGGGGGCTCACTTGGCAGGTGAAGTCAGGCAGAAGATCTGGGCTAACGACTATGTTGACATCTGGTCCTTGTTGAAGCCCGAGCATGCCACATTAGAAAGAGAAACACCTCAGAACGCAGCACGCGTTTCTAACAAACCTAAGGTTGCTAAAACCATAGGTAATTGGACCCAAGCCTTTTACATCTTGGGGGCCGTTATGGGGAAAAAACACCCAGAGCGCTGCTCCCAGCTGTTCACGTATGGCGAGACCATATACCACTCATACAAAACATATGGAGGCTCGGCGTGGTGGAAATATGATGAGGAGTTCAGGCAACAGCTTGCTGAAAGCCCACACTTGGGTTGGGCCAAAAAAGCCACGGACCCATGGCTGAGATTGATAACCGCTCCCAGGGCCGCGCAGTCCTTTCTTGGGGCCACACACACATCAGCTCATTCCAGCGGCAGACCGCGCATCCCAGGCAGCTGTTGGCAATTCAACCAGGGATACTGCAAATTTCAAGGTCTGTGTAAATACAGACACGACTGCGCCTCTTGCGGGGGAAATCACAGCATTGCAAAATGCGACAGGGTGTCCTCTCGAGCCCTACAAAAACTCTCCGGAGTGCACAAGGACTCCGGTGAGCGCAGCAAAGATGGCGCCATGGTTAAAAAGGTATCCCAATAGAGCCGCGGCTGAAACCCTTCTAAATGGTTTCTGCAACGGGTTTTTCATTCCTTTCACCCCATCCGCTTTACCAAGGTATGCCCCCAACCTCAGATCGGCCAAAGTACACCCCGAGATCCTCTCAAAGAAAATGCAAAAAGAGGTGGCGCTAGGCCGCATGGCCGGCCCATTCAAAAGCCCCCCTTTTCCCAACCTCAAAGTCTCACCCCTGGGTTTGGTACCAAAAAAGGAGCCAGGTGAGTATAGACTAATACACCACCTCTCTTTCCCTCACGGGAGATCCATCAACGATGACATACCAGCCGAGGTTACGGCGGTATCTTACGTTACATTCGAAAAAGCAGTCGATTTGGTGAGGGAGGCGGGAAGAGGAGCTCTCTTGGCAAAATCGGACATAGAGTCAGCCTTTCGATTGCTACCAGTGCACCCAGAATGTCACCATCTACTAGGGTGCACAGTAGAAAATCAATTTTTCTACGACATGTGCTTACCGATGGGTTGCTCCATTTCCTGCTCGCTCTTTGAACTCTTCAGTACATTTCTTGAATGGGTGACGAAGAAATGGTCCGGTATTAAGTCAATTACTCACTACCTGGACGATTTCTTATTTGTGGGCCCCGCTCAGTCTGAAACATGCGCCAATGCGCTGCGCGCCTTTCAGGCCTTAGAGGCAAATTTCGGAGTGCCACTATCCCCCGGTAAAACGGAAGGGCCGGTGACAGTGTTGTCATTTCTGGGCATAGAAATTGACACCACGGAAATGGTGTTCCGCCTGCCGCACGCCAAGATCACTAAAACCTCAGCCCTGATCGATGGTTTTCTGGCTGCCCAGAAGGTCACACTGGCACAAATGCAATCACTACTAGGATTGCTGGCTTTCGCATGCAGGGTCATGCCTATGGGTAGAGTTTTTTCTCGCAGATTGTCCTTAGCCACCAGGGGCATGGTCATCGGTCACCATAGAATTCGGATCACGAGACCGCTGAAAGAGGATTTAAAAGTCTGGAAGGCTTTCCTCATGAACTACAATGGTCACACGTTTTTCCAGGAACCAGAGGTGTCGGGTGGTGACATAGCGCTGCACTCAGATGCAGCCGGTGCCCACGGTTTCGGAGTCTTCCTAGGCAACGAATGGTGCGCAAGCCGATGGCCAGGTAACTGGCATACAGGCGGGTGGACAAGGAACCTCACCCTCCTGGAATTATTCCCTATAGCGGTGGCCGCGGCTTTGTGGGCCGATCGTTTGGCCAACAAAAGAATCTGCTTTTGGACGGACAACCTCAGCGTGGTCCACGCGATCAATCACCTGGCATCCTCCTCCCCGCCAGTCATCAACTTGCTCCGTTTTATCGTGCTCCGGTGCTTACAGCACAACATTTGGTTCAGAGCACGGCATGTACCGGGGGTTGACAATAACGCAGCTGATGCTTTGTCTCGTTTTGATTTTCAGAGATTCAGGAGACTGCGTCCAGAGGCGAGCCGCAAGGGCCGGGAATGCCCGGCTTTTCTGTGGGAGCTGGCGGAGAAGCATTGATATCACTGGTGCAGGCATCTCTGGCCCCAGCCACCTGGCGGTCATACGGTAAGGCGTGGAAGGAGTGGTCCGAGATGGTGCCAACGCTCTCACAACAGGTATCACCCAGTTTTCTAGGACAGTCAGTAGCGCGCTACCTCACAAAATTGCACAGAAGCGGTAGCTCGGGCACAGTAGCACAACAACGCCTAGCGGGTTTAGCCTTTCACTTCAGGCTACGTGGCTGGCCAGATATCACGAAGTCTTTCCTCTTCACGCAAGCCATTAAAGGCTGGAAGAGAGAGCGCAGACAAGTGGACAGCAGAAGGCCCATCTCCTACACTCTTCTCACAGATTTGGTAGCTAATTTGCCCAACATTTGCTATAGTCGCCATGAAGTTTTGCTGGTTTCAGCAGCTTTTGCAGTGGCGTTCTTTGGAGCGCTACGCGTCAGTGAGCTAGTCAGCAAATCTGGTCACCGCCCAGGGGGCTTACGTCAGGACGATGTAATCACTTGCAGCGAAGGGGTTAGAATTCGCATTAGGCGGTCCAAAACGGACCAAGCAAGTCTAGGCGTATGGTTCCACATCTTCCCATCTGGAGGGCCATTATGCCCCGTGGAGGCTATTCAGCAATATTGCGCTTCCCGCACTCCCCAGATATGTTTTTTCGAGCATGCAGACGGTTCTCCACTTACAGTTGGTCAGTTTGCCGGCCTGCTGAAAGTCTCGCTAGAGAAAGCGGGTCTCCAACCAAAACAGTATGGAACACATTCCTTTCGGATTGGAGCAGCAACGGAAGCAGCTAGAGCGGGTTTCTCGAATCACGAGATACAGCAGGTGGGAAGATGGAAGTCAGACTCCTTTTTCCGGTATGTACGACCAGACTTACTGTGAGGAGGATATTGGTTGGGTATTCCCCGCAAAGACGCAACACCCCACTCCCTTCTCCAAAACTCAGCTACTCTCAACTCTTCTCCTATTACGCTCCTCCTACCTTTACTTGCTTCCCATTTCCAGTCTCCTCTCCCCCCCCCCTCTCTTCCCTCCACTTGGGGCCCCGGCTTAAAGCCTACCTTCCTCACTATCTTCCTCCTCCTTTTACCCCCCCCCCCCCCCGATAACGGTGAAGTATAATTTTCTTGCAGGCGCTGGCAGACCATCGGTCTGGATTCTGGGCCAATCACACCTGCTATGGGCAGCCAAACGGGCGGCGGAAAAGAAGCCGGGAGGGGAAAACCTCGGTTTCTCGGAACAGGATGTCAATTGGAGGACGGCAATAGACTTTGCATGGGTACAGGTGCTCCCAGAGGCAGTCGCCATTTCCAAGGTAGCAACGGGCGCAGTAATCCTAGTGATACATGCTGGAAGCGACGAGTTGGTGTCCATGAGGATCCAGGAGCTGCTGGCAATCATGAAGATAGATTTGGAAAGGTTGGATCTTTTCTTTAACCAGCTAGTGATAGTATGGTCCGCCATGCTGCCCAGGATTACGTGGGTAAGGGCAAAAAACCCGACAGCGGTGGAACGCTCCAGGAGACACATTAATACACGTATTGCCCAATGGGTGGCGGCCAGGAATGGTGTGGTGGTTCACCATGACATCATACAGAAGGAGGCAAACGTTTTCTTAAGGTCAGACGGAGGCAGCCTAAACGAGATAGGTTTGGACATCTTCCTGTCGGATATTCAAGATGGGGTGGAGGAAGCCTTGAAGCACGTGCGGGGGGGTCGCAGCTCTGGATCTGCTTAGAGCAGCTCCTTGGCCGGTGGAAGAGGGAGTTGGTAAAATTCAACCTGTCCAGGACGGCCTAGGCCTCGGGCGCCCCTCCTACAGGGCGTCAGCCCGTCTAGGACGGCCTGGGCATCGGGTTTTGCCTCATCCCAAGATCCAAGGCTGATATGCCTCACAACCGGGTTTTAAGGCTGTTACGCCTTGCCAGGCTGATACGCCTTTAAGAAATTATATTCAAAGAGCTGCGGCCCTAAAATAACAATCCACCCCCTGTAGTGTGTAGTTAACACTCCCGTCAGCCTCCCTTAGATAGTGAGCGTCTATGTTGCACACGTATAGTCATATGTTTGTTTGGTTTTAATAAACCTTTTAAACTTATTAAGGTGTCTTTCTCTCATTGCGCGGCGAGGGGAACTGTAATTTGGGTCTCAGCAGTCTAGAGGGCACCTCGGCCGCTGCCGTATGCCCTAGACTGCAGAGCCCTCAGCTGACAGGCAACATCAACTTCCCCTCTCCGTGCCATGAGAAGCGACAAGCAATCAACCCCTCACCCCCCCTCTTTTCTCTCCCAACCTCAGAATCCTCTCGCTGGCTTTCCTCCTCCCAGTTTTATTACTGTCCCTCAGCCAGCCTCCAGGCTATAAGTAGCATTGCCTAAGGGCAACCTCTCTCTTACCTACTGCTCTCCCAGGCGATCATCAACGCCCGCCCTCCCGCCCCTTAGAAGGAAGCTCTAAGTCGCAGCCGGTGGAAGAGGGAGTTGGTAAAATTCAACCTGTCCAGGACGGCCTAGGCCTCGGGCGCCCCTCCTACAGGGCGTCAGCCCGTCTAGGACGGCCTGGGCATCGGGTTTTGCCTCATCCCAAGATCCAAGGCTGATATGCCTCACAACCGGGTTTTAAGGCTGTTACGCCTTGCCAGGCTGATACGCCTTTAAGAAATTATATTCAAAGAGCTGCGGCCCTAAAATAACAATCCACCCCCTGTAGTGTGTAGTTAACACTCCCGTCAGCCTCCCTTAGATAGTGAGCGTCTATGTTGCACACGTATAGTCATATGTTTGTTTGGTTTTAATAAAGCTTTTAAACTTATTAAGGTGTCTTTCTCTCATTGCGCGGCGAGGGGAACTGTAATTTGGGTCTCAGCAGTCTGGGTCCTAAGTATCTAGGAAAATCTCTCTCTAGACCTGAAAAATACAGACTTCCACCACTAAACTAATTTAGCAAACAGGACAGTAAAGAGGTTAAAAAGCATGACGTTTCCTCATTGCTTCATCAAGCTGAATTCAGCGATAGGGTTTGTCTCTCACTGACCACTTCCTTATTCTATGATAGATTTACAGGACAGACACACAACAACCCACCGGCTCCAATGAGGGGGATCACAATAACAGGTAAGATCCTTATAGATATATAGTTTAAGTCTGAATATAATGATAATTAGTAAGTGACTGTTCTGTCATTAGATCCATATCTTTACTATAAATAATTAATCTCCATATCTTCAGGACATTACACTGATGATAATGTAACGTCAGTGCTCTATGTCCAGTGGGGACAATATCTTATTAACAGAACATACATGGTGATTGTCAGCAGGAGCTTTATAATGTAAAAGGAGAACAGAGAGTAACCAGCAGTAAGGACTGCATACAAGTCAGAGTAGGAAAAATGGGGATGTATTGAGCTTAATATAACTTTGTCATAAATGCAACCCCAATGGTAGGATATATACAAGTCCCCTACAATACGAATCATATAAGTAAATAGTTACAAAAACAGGGCGACTCCCGGTATCATATAGCGAAAATAGCAGTGCATGACAATAGAGAAAGACATCCAGGGATAGAAAGAGACCGTCCCTTGATGAGAAGTTTGCATATAATAAAAATTCACATTTACTTCTTCATTAATAACAGCAGGTAATGAGACAAAGATGTAAAGAAATACCATAAGAAAATGACGCGTTTCAGCTATGTTTGATTAATTTTACAAATCATGAAAAGGGCACAGTTGAACTGCATTGTTTTTTATGGTGTCCCTTTACATCTCTGATTTATTGTCTACTGTTTTTAATGATTAAATGTGAAGTTTTTATACTATATATGCAAACGTCTCATCGTGGGATGATCCCTTTATATTGCTGGACGTCTTTCTCTTTTGCTAAGTTTGCACACCCTGCCAAGGTAGTCCATGCAGAAGCAAAGGACGTCGGTGGATATGTGTGAGCTGATATAGGTTTCTTTTTTTTGAAATAGGAGAGTATGGATGAAAAACAGATCCAGCACCAAAAAATGAAAAAATATATTAAAACTTAATTTATTCAAAAAAATATTAAAATGCATGAGGTCCATTAACGATAGGTAACCTTTTAAGCTTACGCGTTTTGGACTGAAAATTAGTCTTTACTCATAATTGAGACATTGAAAAGAAAGACTGTGTATATATACATAACTAACCATTGCTAGAAATGGGAAGAAAATAACACACCCAAAATTGGACAGATAATGAAAAACAATAACTAAGTAGCATCATTTCACAAAACAGAGATACAATAATTGCATAAAATAAGTTAAATGTCTAGGTAATGTTTAGAGATGGTGAACCCACAGATGTCTGAGTTCGGTGGATCAGTCCGGACGATATTTTGAAGTCCAGGTTCGGGACCAGACTTGACGCGTACTTGAGCCCGAACCCATATAAGTCTATTAGGACCCAAACTTTACAGTTATAAAATGGTGGAAGTAAGGGCTGGGGAGCGGCAAAAGGAAGCAAAATGAAGGTTAAAACAGGAGCATAATTACCGAGTCTCGGCGCTGTGGTCACACAAATTCCGGTTCTCCGATCATTAACCTCATGTTTATTTACTGCGCTCTGACCCAACAGCCAATCACAGGCTCACACTCTCTATGACAGTGTCTGTGATTCAGAAAGATGATGGGAGTATAGGTGTATCACGGTCCGCGCTGCTCAAGGGCTTAAAAAAAACTCACAAAGAGTCAGTCAGATTTCCATCCTTTATTCTCCTTCTCCTACGCGTTTTATCGGCGCTAGCCTGGCACCTTCATCAGGGTATTCATTATAACGCTTAGGAGAAGGAGAATAAAGATGGAAATCTGACTGACTCTTTGGTGAGTTTTTTAAGCCCTGGAGCAGCGGGACCGTGGCACACCTAACCTCATCTTTCTGGATTAAACCACTGTTCAGTGGTCGGTGGAGGTCCTGCAGCAGCTTGGAATAATATTTCCTAAACGCCTTCAAACCAGTTGTGGGGATCACAACTGCATAAGGTGAGTGGCTTCTCAGCACCACCCCATTACGATTAGTGTCACTAGTGATAGGGCACTATTGCGCCTCTTGTCCCCCACCCTTTTATATTTTACAGTGTCTGTGATTGGCTGTTGTTGCCACACTCATTGTGCCGGCATCTGTGATTGGTTTCCATATATACATTTATGTATTGTTAATGAACATGCCGTCATAGGTGTGTAAAAATAAATAATCTTAAAAAATGTGCATAGGGGCCTCCCATTTTATAAAAAAAAAATGTGGGTTCTGCCCTATTTTTGATTGACAGCTAAAGTAAAACCAGTCAGCTTGAGGCATGATGAGGCCTATAGTTATTGGGCCCACTGGATACAGAATTTCAGCCCACTGCTGTCCTATAAATAGTTGCATTCATTAGAAGCACCAATTCCTGGTGCTTTATCTGGCTCTTCTCGATGCCCTGGTGCAGTTGTAATAGAAGGGATTAATGACAGCTGAGTATTGACAGCTGTCATCAAGCCCTAGATTGGTATTGTTCAGGTATCTATAAGACCCTACAATAAGAATCATATAAGTAAATAGTTAAAAAACACACAGAGAGAAAAATCTTTTATTTGATATAAAAAACACACTAACCCACTTTCATCACTTTATTAACCCCAAAAAACATTACAGTTTCCAAGCAGTCCAACATAACATCCCTTGAATATCCCGGCCCTGCTACATCCAAATGCTGCAGCGAGGGATAAAGCATCCTCTCGATGTAGCATCTTGGATCACACTGACTGCTGTTGCAGAGTGGTGACCTCATTGAGTTCACTGAGGGTTCCCCCACAGCTTTCAGTGAACTCAAGTTACCCCTGCCTCCAGGTTGCTGGACAGCTGGGCTGCCATTACCTGACAATTTGACAGCCAGGTCCCCTAAGAAGAAACTAATGGGCAGAAAAATAAGTTACAAAGCTGTTGGGAATGTCAGTTATGTTTGTGTCAATGAAAGGAGTTGGCTCTTAGTGCTAAATCAGGTGGAATAATAAAATGTAGTGATATGACACCACTCATGAGCCAGGCATAACTTTTAGACGAAAAAGGAGAAGGTGGCCCAGGTTCCATTTGTTGAATAACGATAATTCTTTATGTAACCATGCTGTAATTTGGAAGTTGCTGGAAAATTAATAAAGAATTATCGTTATTCATCAAATGGAAGCTAGGCCACCTTCTCCTTTTTCCATTAATTCCTGGCTGTTCAGGACGCCGGCCCGTGCATGCTGTGCCTCGCGTGGTGAGCTGAATCCCCTTTCTATAACTTTTAGACCACTGTAGAGATTGTAATTTGGCAAGTACAGGTAAATGCTTGGTTTCACATATGCAATATAGGTTGAAATAATTGGTCAACCCACGTGAAAAGACATTCTGGGAGGATCCACTTCCTGCCACAATGTGACCGAAAGGAGGGTAGAAGACATTTTCATGAGTTTTGGAAAAGGCATGAAAAATAAGGGCAGACATAAGTATCAATTATTAGTCATATTTTATTATTTACAGGCCTTCAGCTCGATCTCGAGCCATGAGGACTTGATGGATAAATGTGCTGTAAAAAGATAAATCTTGTACAGGCTAAATAGGTCCAAAAGGTTTTTTTTTCAAGCCTAGATAGGTCCATCAGGGTGTTCTCTGTTGTTATCTTGATTGTATCAAACCATCAGGTTGATGGTCATCCTTGTTGCCTTGTTCCTTCTATTCTTCTGACCATGATGTCCTTCTCCGGTGATTGCTCTCTTTGTATGATGTGTAGACATGTCATAGCTTGGTGATCTTTGCTTCGAGTGACATGTCTGGCTTAGGCTGGGGTTCCACATAAGCCCTCAGTCCGTTTTTGGCTTCAGTTTTCTCATTTTTTTTTCTAAGTCCAAAAACTGACAGAAAAACGGATTGGATGTAATAAACACCCTGTCCGTTTTTCTCTGGAGCGCAAAACATTGCCCTGTCCGTTTTTGAGTCAAAAACGTTGCATGCAACGTTTTTGGCATCAGTTAAAAAACGCATGCGTTTTCATGCGTTTTTTTTAACATGGGGCCCTATGGGAAACGCATGCGCGAACGCATGGCATATGCGCACTTGCGTTTGCGCATGCGTTCGCGCATGCGTTTTTTAATGAAAAGTCCAAAAACGTTCAGGAGTGCAGGAGGCTCAAAAAACACCCAGAAGAAAACGGATTGGTGATGAAAATCACTTCCAAAAACGGATTTCTATGTGGAACCCCAGCCTTAATTTGTTCCAAAATTGATTTGTTTGTTCTTCTTGCCATCGATGGTATTGATAACATCCTTCTCCAGCTACACATGTTGAAGGTGTTGATTCTGCATCTGTCTTGTTCTTTTATCGTCCGGGTTTTGCTTCTGTAACTTACAGCAGAAAACACCAGACTATGTCCGAGCCATGTCTTCATCACCAGTTAAACGTTCCTTGATTTAAAGACCTTGTTCAGTGACTTCATTGTGGATTTGCCCATAGCTATTCTCCTTTTGACTTTAGGTATCTTCGCTGCATGTTGAGTGATCATTGATCCAAGTAGAATGAAGACTTTACCACTTTTAGCTCAATGCCATCCATCTCATGTGTGTCCCGGCTGTACCTGGAAATAGTCAATATCTTTGTCTCCTTTATGTGGAGTAGCAGTCCCACGTTGGAGCTCTCCATCTCGACACTCCATAATAAGGCTAAGGTAACACATAAGCCCTGGATCCGTTATTGGCATCAGTTTTTTCACTTTTTTTTTATAAGTCCAAAAACTGATGCTGTTAACGGATGCTGCACTTAAGTGTAGCTGCTCTGGTATTTGTTTTTGCCATGGATCCAAAAAATGCTGGAAGCAATGTTTTTTGGGTGCAGGAAAAAAAACGGATCAGTTTTTTTAACATGAGGCCCTATGGGAAACGGATCTGGTAACGCATGGCACCATCCATAAACGGATCCGTTTTTGCATGCATTTTTCTCCCATTTTGGAAAAAACAAAGGCAGTGCTGGGGGCTCAAAATGCACACTAAAAATAATGGATCTGTTTTTGAAAACACTGAAAAAAACAGATTGGCATGTGTGACCCTAGCCTAAGTCCTTCATTCCATCTACACTTGTTGCCATCAATGTTGTATCACCTGCATATTTAAGATTGTTGATGACACATCCAGCTATTTTGGTTCCTTCTTTTTCGGGAAGTCCAGCCTTCCTAAAAATAGCTAAAGCTAGCTTCACACCATGATTTATGCTTGTCAGGTTCTGTCTCGTGCTTTGAAGGAAGCACTGGACAGAGCCTGAGAGCCCCGAACAAAAGAGAACCAGAGGGCAAATATGCCCTCCGATCCTGTTTTCTGCTGGAATCAGTGGTTGCCGCTGTCCAATACTGAAATATCAGCATAGTGGCTGCTGAGAGCTGGCTGAGGTGCTGATATTTCATCCGGGGAGCTGTCCAGGTGCTGAGATTCGTCCGGCAGCAGGTCCAATTTTCTGTTAGATCCGGTGCGATGTTTGGGAGCGCCGGATCGCACCGGATCCAGGAGGATCCGCTTCTGTCAGATTTTTGCCCTGGACACAAAAATGCTGCAAGCTTCGATTTTGTGTCCGGGGCAAAAAAACGAAATGTGCCGGATCCTCCCGGATAGCACAAAACCGGATGGCAAAACACTGCCATGCTGCCCATCCCTGCCCCATAGGGATATAATGGTGCCAAAATTTTATCCAGGGCTGTCCGGTTCACACCACCCGGCAATACTGTAAATGTACACATTAACCATTCACATGCCGAACTATGTGGGGAACACGTCTGCAGGGAGGGTGAGCACTCCCTACAGACATGTTGCCCACATCTATTAATAACATTAACCCTTAGTTCATCCCTGTGGCAGCAGGGATGGACAAAGCAGTCGGCTACCGCAGCCATTCCCATGTGCCTTGCGGTAGACGGATGGGCTCCCATAGGAGCCCATTATAGCAATCCAAGGTAGTTGTTTGTACACTGGAGTCAGCCCTAGTTGAGTAGCAGCTAAAGATCTATGAAGACATTCCGTGTACGTAGAATCTTCAAAAATTAATAATCAATCTGTAAAGTGTGAGATCTAGCGCTTACTGTAATAAATTGTTTGGTTATTAAATCCTAGTGGGTCATAAGATTGCTATTACAGTAAGCGCTAGATCTCACACTTTACAGATTCATTATGGCATTCATTATAGCTATAGATTCATTATAGCAATCCTGCTGCGGTTTGCAAACTGCTCCGAAAACTGCAGCTTGCATGATTTTTACTGCAGGCTGCAAATCATGCATGTTGTGCAATCCGGTTTTATAATGGGCTCCTAAGGGCTGCGGATCCTGATCCTGATCCGGTTTTGTGCATTTTTATAGCTCAAAACCGGATCAGGATCTGAATTTGCTACCGCAAATGTGACCCTAGCCTTTATTAACACAATACAAACCTAGCAACTAAACAAGCATACAGTAGACAGGAATTAAGTTGTTGTACTAAACATATTCCAACATCCCTTAACTGGGATATTCCATAGACAATCATAACATACAAAAACAGTACCGAATATTCTGTATATAATCCGGGTGGTATATCATAGAGTGGTGACATCAGGGGTTCTCTTCGGGTGTCTATGTCCGGTGTATAATTCCAGTGATCACTGCAAAATCAAGAGTGATTGTCTATGATTTTAATAGATAGTTTTGAGTTTATTTAACGATACAAAGAAACTGGTGAGCTTTTCTCTTTTAGTTCTCCTCGTCCTCACGATGGATGTGACCAGTGGACAGATCACGATCCAGCCGATCCCTCAGTATCCGTTATTAATGGATCTGTCACCCTGAGCCTTACTGGGATTACTGAGAAACTCGAGGCTGTCACCTGGTATAAAGGACCAAACTAAAACTCCCCCATTTCAGATTCTGGCATATTTTCCTGGTAATAATCCCACATCAATTTCTGGACCTCTGCACAACAATCGGATCTCAGCTTTCAATAAAGGATCATTACACATCAAAGATCTTCGTGTCACAGATGGGGGGATTTACACAGTGTCTGTACAGATGGCGAGATCACATAAGATGTATCTGTGTCCCTGACCGTCTATGGTGAGTATCACTGTGTATTCTCCATATGTTATCACGTTCACACTGCGCCTCATGTACGAGAACGGTCTCACGGAAAAGTCTCCTAATCACAGCCAATCAGACGTCAGCTTCTGTGTCCAATCTCGCACTAGAGGAATGAGACATGGACTGTGATTTGCTGCTAATAGAAATTCTTCATATACAAAGCTCTGTAGGGATTTGTCAGAATGTTTTTGCTCTACATAAAAATATAGAATAGTACAGTCAGTAATAGACGCCCACTATGGTCATTATCAATGTCTTACTTCCTCACTGGAGCTGCTGTAAATTATCCCAACAACCAAGACTTAGTGCATAATTGTACAGGGAATGATTTATCCATTAGTGAGTACACCCATGATTGCTAATATCTACTATTACCATCAGCATTGGTGTCATGGAGTTGTGTAAATACTGTAAAATACATGACTATTGCATGACCATGATGTTTACTGATGGGACATCTCCTCTCAGAATTCTCTTATATGGTACATTAGTTATGAGACCCATCAGACTTTACTTATTTTATTTCTTTTTCATTTCTTCTCTTTGTAAAGTAATTTGAATATGTGATATTGTCCCTGATGTTTCCTGATTTACAGAGCCGGTTACTAAACCTAAAATCACAGCGTCCTCCACCCAACCCAAGGAAAATGAGGCATTAACCCTAACGTGTAACACCGTAAAGCTATGACCATAATGTGGACCAGGAATGGTGCGGTGTGCTATCTGAAGCCAAATTATCTGAAGATAACAAGACTCTCACCTTCTCCAGTATTAAACGAGGAGACTCCGGAGAATACCGGTGTGAAGCTCTGAACCTTGTCAGTACCAGCACCAGTGATCCGTACACAGTGAACGTGGCCTGTGAGTATCCATCAGAGCTGTACTGGTGTCATCATCAAAGATTGTATTTTTAATTTATGACTTTACTAACATTCTAGTATCACATATATGGCCGAATACTTGAAAACATCATTATATGGAGGTCTAAGATATAAAGACCATCAGTAAAAGTATAAACCAAGTGAATAATGTGCAAATATTACAGCAGACCTGTAACCATCTGTTGTATATACTGTGTACTTTAAATGACAATCAAATAAGTGGAAGCTAATTAACAGAACACATACAATATTAGGGTAATATCCCTCATTGTCTTGCATGTAAGACAAAAATTGATAAATTGATGGATGATTTGTAGATGTCACGGGAGGAAAACTTAAAAGCAAGGGCGTAAATACAATAGGTGCAGGGGTTGCGATCGCACCAGGGCCATACAGCCTTAGGGGGGCCCCAAAAGTCCTTTTGGCCTATAGAAAAAGACTAATTCTATTAAAGATTTTCAATAATTGGGGGCCCCGTTGGAGCTTTCGCATCAGGGCCCCTGGACCTGAAGTTACGCCACTGCTTACAAGTTACAGGACAATGTGAAAATAAGTAGTAGAGTGATGGAGACCGGACTGAGGAAAACTTTACAGTACAGATAAACTGCCTCTTTGTTGGGTATTAAGGCAGTCTATTAATTATATACAGTCATTGTAGACAAGTAACAGGTTAATCCTGCCACTCAGCTGACATATTGTCAGTACAGCCCCTATTTACCGCCCAAACAGATTGTCACTACTCCACACTTCCTCTAGGTGCAAACACAAGTTCTGGTAAAAGTGACTCCATAAGGGAATAAACTAGAGACGCCGGTCTTGAAAAATAGCGGCCCAGCAGTGTGGCATCAATATTTTCGGGGACATATTAGTTTAATCTCTATTTCTTCAAAGGAGACCTCTCTGTTTCATTGCAGTGGCCGACAATAGTGCAGAGGAAGACCCCCTCTCCTCCAATTATATCAAACACAACTATAGACAAACCACAAAGAACATCCCTATCCTCATTTACAGAATCTTTACTAATATATTAATGTCTATGGTAATTTACTTATTGCTCCTGATCCTCTTCTCTTTTTCAGATGGCCCAGAAAATGTACAAATAGAAAGTGCAGAATTTGTGAGGCCCGGTTCCTCCATCACATTAACATGTTCTGCTGATTCTGTCCCATCTCCTGAATTTCAATGGAAGCGTAATGGCACGGGATTAGCGGAAAAGACAAGCAAATATATATTAGTAATGTCGCACATGAGGATGAAGGACAGTACACGTGTGTGGTGAGGAACCCGCTGACTCTCCTCTCTGCATCTGCCTCTGTATATTTGAATGTGACGGCAGGTAAGGGGTAAAGTTACTGGGTAATCAGGGGTTTATTCTTGATTCTGTTTTTATAGTGTGAGATGACTGAATTATATTTGCATTAAATTAATATGTTCTGGACAACATTTAGCTCTTCTGAACCAATCATTGATCCCCATAGATCCCTCTTTCTTAAGGTACCGTTACACACAGAGATATCTCTGGAGACATTGCTTGCAACTCACTGGTTGCAGTGAAATCATGGACACATTGTTCCATTTTGTACATGGCAACAAAATGGAACAATGTGTCCATGATTTCACTACAACCAGTGAGTTGCAAGTGTGGAGCCCACTGGGACGGGGTACTCGTTACCGGACCAGGGTATCACGGGGGAGATCACGGCAGTCCTTGGTCCGGACCATGTCCCGAGCCCACAAGTAATGGGGGGTATTTACAGGGGAGTTTGTCGTGACGCCACCCACGAGTTGTGGTCAGGGTGAACACCGCTGCTGCTGAACCTCCGAGGATGATGTTTGGGGCAGCCGGTGATGTAACGGCTCTCCATGGACAGAGCCTGGTTCCCGGGGCAGTGATGGTAAAAGTCTATGGATGATGCAGAGTGGGGGTAGTAGTAGAGATGATAGCAGTTTGTGAGGGAAAGTAGGGCTTGAGTGCAAGGATCACACAGACTCACAGTTTTGTAGTTTTCCACGTCTTTACTGTATTGTTGTTCAGCAAGTACTGTCCACGGAGTCTGTATCGGGGCCTGGTTGCTCCCACCCTGACCGGGTCCTTGGCTTCCAACTCCTGCGCTGTGTGTATGGCTCTGCTGCCACTTTAGCTAGGCTGCTGACCCTGGCTCTCCTCACAGGTACCCCCTTCCTAGTCAACTTGAGTCTTAACTGTGTGTTTCTGACCCCGCCGTGTTACTTCGCTGTGGTACAGTGCAGATCTATAACCTCCACTAGTCCGGTGTTTACTGTGCCGCTTGTGTCAGTCACAGTTTCGGATCCGGTATCGGGTCTTTGCACTCCTCCGGGGTGAGTTATGGGGTAACTCAGTCTCCCAGACGTATTCCTTTGTTTCGCTTAACTCCTCTCCTCCGACCCTGGCTAGGCCTGGAATTGAGTAGCGGACCATGGAGAAGCCTAAGGCAGCTCCTTTACACCACAGTCCTTCTTCTTCAGTCCTCCCAGGAATTGAACTACTCACTTCCTCTCTACACCAGAATATATAGGGGAGCTGCTTTAGCTCCCCCTTCTGGCCTAGAGGCGCTAGTTTAGTGTTGTGCGTTGTGTGGGAAGCTAACCCTTGGTGTTGTTACTGTGGCACATTAACCCCTGGGGTGCCACACAAGCAATGTCTCCAGAGATATTTCTTTGTGTAACAGTACCTTTACCCACACACTTTTCACAAATTTTTTTCCCATTTATTATCAATTTACAAGTGATTAGACTTATTTTTATTATTAATTGCTACCTATTTCTGGCCAGATGGATATGAGGATTCCACCGGACTTATAGTTGGACTTACCATGGCACAATCTTGGGAGTTGTACTAATTATTATAAGTGTCTTCTTACACAAGAAATGGTTAACAAGGAAGAGAAATGGTAAGAAAAATTACCGAAATGTTTTCTCAAATAGAGAAGAAGGCGACCAAGAATTACTAATAGTAACAATTAGCAAATCGATTCAGTGTGAAATTATTAAGAATTCATCATTTTAGGGGATTTGCGTAAAAAAAAATCACACAATCCCTGCAATTGCAGCCAACAGTTTAAACATTTCAGAAGGGTGTATCAGCAGAGAAGTATCCTATAACCTTGGGCAGCTTCCCATAATATTTTTCAGCTAACACGTCACATGACACAGCACAACCAATCAGGAGGGACTATCATAGCCTGTATAAAAGCAGAAGCAGGAAATGTAGCTGCCATTTTTAGGCGAATCTGGATAGTTAGAAGACGTCACAGCTCACAACTCAGTCCTAGAGAAAAGGAGAGAAAGGTATAATCACTGAGGACTCTGTATAGATAGTGTGTGAGAGCACAGCAGTGAGGATTAGTAGGGGAGGAATAGGACATAGAAAAATACACACTTTTCAAGGAAGTGGGATGATGTGTAGTACTTCTACTGTGCGGCGAATGGAATCTGCAATATCCGGAAACAGTAACAAAACTTGGAAATTTGAATGTCAGAAGACTTGCTCATATATAATTACTGGTCAATCATCTTTTACCTAGAGATTTTACAATGTATTATTCAGTGGCGGACCTTGAGCCCGGGGGCCCTGGTGCAGCCATGGTGAGGAGCAGGGGGGAAGGGGGGTGTTGGCGGCCGGCGGTGAGGGGCACGGGGGGGTTGACGTTATTGGAGATGCGGCTCTCCTACCTGCTGAGACGCGCCGAGTGCATGCAGAGAGCGGCAGAGGGGTAGAGGAGAGGAGGGGCGGGATCAGGCAAGGGAAGCAGGAAGCTTCCTGCTCCCTTGTCTGACCCTCCTCGTCCTCGACACGGTTTGGGTCGGCTTGGCCCACCCTGCAGGCTTGAGGGCCCTAGCCGGTTGGGAGCCCTGGTGAGTGAACCAGCTGCCACCACGGTGAAGGTCCGCCCCGGTATATTTGTATATATTAAACAGAGAAAGAAGTAAATCTCTCAAATTCAACATGTTTTTATTATTACACAACAGGTAGAAAGGGAGGATGTGTTAATGCCACCCATTTGGTATCAATTTAATCAGACATAGTTAACAGTCCTAGGAATCAAATATAAACTGTACTGTATTTGTGGACCGACGAGCTTTTGCCTTATGTACTGTGATGTAAACTTGGTGACAACATGTTAAATGGGATGTGCAAGAGACTCTAAGGTTTCTTGATATCACTGATTTGTTTATTTAATTCCTATGGATGTGTACTATGTCATGATTTAAATGTGGATACCAAATGGGTGACACTAACACCATCCCTCCCATGTGCCTACTTGTTGTCGTAATATAAATACATGTTGCAATTTAGAGCGTTTGGGGCTTCACACTGGGTTTTTGTAAAATGCAGCAGCCGGGTAAAAAAACGCCATCTGCCGCATTTTCCGCATAACGCCGCACTTGGATTTCTGAATGCCACCACGTCCACACGTGGATTTAACAATGAAATTCAGTGGAGAAGATCTACAGCTTCAGTTAATCTTCTGGATCAGTGTTTTCAGATCACGTCACAGCGAGCCCTTGTATATATGTAGGTGGAGGCCAATAATTTTCCCTGTATTTATAACTAAACCCCTAACACGGTCTACTAGATTAATTTTTAACCACGTACCAGGGTTTTGACCTGTTCAGGATCACATATTTTGTCCTAGAAGAACAGAATCAGATTTTTTCCGTGTTCTTACTGGCGGGTGTATCAGTGCCTTGGCTCCATGGGTGTCTCTGCTTAGATACTCTTCCTACTTCACCACCCACCAATAACCTTCCCCAACTTGATGTTCCTAGGGTTTATTCTAGTTCCTCCCATCTTTCGCGGTTTCCTTCACTACATTCCACCCACCACTCAGCTTCACCCCGCTATCCCTGCCTGACATAAAGTGCTAGGTCTAGGGATTGGGGATGTTGTTGGGTGCTGCAGTAGCATACTGTGGCCACCGTCCGCAGGGTGTCACTCATAGGTCCGGCCCTTGAAACAAAAGTGCTATCTGTTTTTAAAGAATTTGTTAAAAATATTATTAATTTTTAAGAAGAGGTGGACCACGTGATTATGTGGATCTAGAGATGTCTGTTTTTCACTTAATAGTAATAGTTGAGCATATTTCATTAATTGTGAATTCTCAGGATCAGTAGGAGTCCAGAAATGGGATCATAACGATCCACAAATTATCACCTAACCCTTTAACGCTGAGGATTCCAGGGACTTACAAAAATAATAAATCACAGTGTGCCGTAATCCCTTTTTCGCTACTTTCATCTCTGTAGACAGAAAACGGAGCCCTGATTGTGATGACAAAATATTTTAGAATTAGATGAGAATTTTAGATGTAAAATCAATACAATGATAAAAGATGGAGATTCATTTTAAATTGATTCCTGAAGATAAAAAGTCATTAGCTCAAATTTAAATATTTCTTTTTTTTTTTCCATCCACAGAGTCATCAGAGAATAGACAGGATCACATAAATGTATATGAGAATGTGAAGGTAGGTGACAATGTCCTGACAAGTCTGAGCTTTAATGTTATCGTAGAAAAACAATTATTATTATTATTTATTTACTAGATGGTGGCCCGATCTAACGCATCGGGTATTTTAAAATATGTATGTAGTTTACATACTGTGACTGACAGAACTTGTTCAGTCAACGTGAGTGAACTACACAGCTCCTCCTGTCACTGCTCTCTGTCTCTCCTCCTGTCACCACTCCTCCGTCTCTCCTCCTGTCACCACTCCTCCGTCCTCCTCCTGTCATTGCTCGTCCATCGCTCCTCCTGTCACCGCTCCTCCTGTCACCACTCCTCCTGTCACCGATCCTCCTGTCACCGCTTTCCATCTCTCCTCCTGTCACCGCTCCTCCTGTCCTCGCTCCACCTTCTCTCCTCCAGTTACCGCTCCTACTGTCCCCGCTCCTCCTTCTCTCCTCCTGTCCCTGCTCCTCCTGTTCCCGCTCCTCTTGTCCCCGTTCCTCCTGTTCCCGCTCCTTCTGTTCCGCTCCTCCTGTCACCACTCCTCCTGTCCCGCTCCTCTGTCTCTCCTCCTGTCACCGCTCCTCCTGTTCCGCTCCTCCATCTCTCCTCCTGTCCTCTCTCCTCCTGTCCTCTCTCCTCCTGTCATCTCTCCTCCTGTCATCTCTCCTCCTGTCCTCTCTCCTCCTGTCCTCTCTCCTCCTGTCACCACTCCTCCTGTCCCCATCCTCCATCTCTCCTTTTGTCCTCGCTCCTCCTGTCCTCGCTCCTCCTGTCACCACTTCCTCCTGTCCCAACTCCTCCATCTCTCCTTTTGTCCTCTCTCCTCCTGTCCTCTCTCCTCTCTCCTTCTGTCCTCTCTCCTCCTGGCACCATCCTCCTGTCCCCACTCCTGCATCTCTCCTCCTGTCACTGCTCCTCCTGTCCCTGCTCCTCCATCTCTTCTCCTGTCACCGCTCCTCCGACCAATCAGCGGCACGGGATTCATATTTCCCGCCAAGCCACACGGCTCCGCTGATTGGTCGCCGCTGCTGGCAGCGACCAATCAGAGAAGTAGCGCGGCCTTACGGGGGATTTGAATTCCTCTCGGGGTACTACCACTACAAGCAGCCGGGAGATGACTGGCTGACGCCGTCATCTCCCGGCTGGCTTGCCATGGACCTCTGTGCGGCAGGTAGCCGTGGCTCATCTACTGCCACACAGAGGTCTGCGGCGAGCCAGCTGGGAGATGACCGGCGTTAGCGGGTCATCTCCCGGCTGCTTGCAGCGGTAGTACCCCGAGCGGGATTCAAATCACCGCCAAGCCGCGCTACGTCTCTGATTGGTTGCTGCCAGCAGCGGCGACCAATCAGCGGAGCCTTGTGGCTTGGCGGAAATATGAATCCCGTGCCGCTGATTGGTCGGAGGAGCTTGACAAGAGAAGAGATGGCGACCAATCAGTGAACGACGCGTTTGGCGGGAAATATGAATGCCACGCCAATGATTGGTTGCTGCTGAGAGCATGATGCATTTCATTGCATTTCTAAGGCTTATGAGATGTGGTGATAGATTCATCAATATACGGTAATTTGCCATCAATAATTTTTCATTAAAAAGTGAAACCTGTTAGGAAGTCGTAGAAATTTTTTCGAGGTAATGTTATGTAAATTTCTCTTACATTGAAGCAGATAATGCTGATGTAGTTGACACGATGCTTAGTAGTTACACTTACACTTCAAACAGCTTGTACTAGCAAAAGGAAAGTAGCAAAAATTACTTTTTCCGTTAAAAGTTTTGGGATTCTTCTTCCTGTGGCGTCTCAAGTCATTCTCCAAACATGGTCATGTCAAATCATACAGCGGATGGACTCTGTCAAATCTAATGTGTCCTTGTGGGTCTCGTGGAGACTGCCCTACCACAGTAGACTCGGGACTCGGTCTACGTATTTCCACCAGTCTCTTACGCTCTCAGACATTCATTACCAGCTGATAAATCTCAGAAAATTTTCTATCCAAGTTAAAGAAAGAGAATCCACCTCCACTTAACAAAATAGTTCCAGGCTCTTAAATAAACTCTCTGGATTGTGATTCATATTTAATCAAACCAAACTTATGTAACAAGACACAAAGCAACTTGAATAAACATTTTTAATATACGTACTATATACATACTAATATCATGTAAATGAGAAAGATGAGGATTACTTATGTTTTTTCTCTCATCTTTGTCTTCTTAACTTTCGCAGGCAACCAACCAGCACAAGAATCCGCCTATGTGGTGAGTAGAGAAATTTTGTTCTGCTTGTGGTTTTGTTGAGTCAAGATTCAGTGACAGGAGGATTTCACATCAGCTCACCAGTGTGAGGAATGATGTAAGGAGAAACAGAGTAGATATTAAAAAAAACTTTTTATCAGTGAGGGTGATCAACGAGTGTAACAGACTGCCATGAGAGGTAGTGAATAAGATGAGCAAGCTTTCCTAGAACTTGATCGCGATTTCAAATTCGGCACGAATATTGACATTTCGGTTCGTAAACAGCAACCCAAGCAATTTACATAAACAAATCATCAAATGTGTCTGTGTTCGGGAAAAAGTTGAAATTTAAAATGGCCGTAAAATTTCCCGAATCTTTGGGGAAGAACCGTTGGCCGGGAACAACACTTAACCTCATCGGGTCACCAGCTTGTGTCAAGCTGTAAAATTTATTTAACATTTAAAAAATGTTTAAGCTTCCTGGAGTCTGCAGGTGTTTTCACACTTGCAGGATGTGAATTTTTGAAACAGTGCAGCAGCTGTGAAGTCCAGGAACCTTAACTAATGTCCTAAGAGAGGTGTCATTTAATATTTCGACCTTTGGAACCCAGAGATGGGTCAAACGACCTGAAGGATTTTAGGCCACATTTACAAATGAAAGGATGCTAATTGGAGCCATTAGAGTTGTCGGTTTGGACTAAGGGTCATTTGACCCTCTTTCGGGACTTCAGGGGAAGCTCGAAATTTCTGGACTTCTAGTGTTTAAACATACATTTAAGAGAGCTTTGTATGTTTTTATATATTTTATATTTTATTATTTATTTTTTAATATGATTATTTATTATTATTTTTGAATTAGTATTTTTAATTAGACCAAATCTATATTATTGTTTAGGGTCAGCAGCATATGAGGTCACCTCTTCTACCGTCATCTGCTAGTAAATGAGATAAAATTAGCACGTGTCCATTATTTTGGGGCTCTGCTGTATTTTTGGTGACCAGCAAAGGTACAGCAGGTAGCTATGGGCTGCCACCCACCCCTAGCTACCTAGTTTTACCTGGCTGGTAATCAAATACAGGAGAGCCCTTTTGTTTCAATTATTTCTTGAAATAATTGAAAAAAAAATGACGTAGAGCCTTGCTGTATTTTTGGTTACCAGCCAGGTACAACTAGGCAGCTGGGGGTTGGAATGCTCAACGTGCACAAAGACATCGGACATTGGCCAGTTCCCGAGTTGGAATAGCCAACATCAAAAATAGAAAAATCCAGCAAACACCAAAATTGTTATATATAGAAACATCACATTTCTTAGGAATCCATTAAGAACAGAAAAAATAAAAAATGAAATAGACACTGATGTCTTTGCCTTTCGAGCTACCACTACTACAATATAAAGGCTGTTTCGTAGACACTTTTGGCTTGCAATATTTGTCAAAAGAGCTTCTGAGATTTAGGACTTAGTGCTATGGTGGTTTGAAAGACGTAAATCTGGTGACTATTCCATGTATTTTAATCTTTTTTCTGTCTATAATGGATTCATAATAAATGTGTGTGTTTAATATATAACATTTTTGGTGTTTGGCATTGGATGGATTTTTCTCTTTTTGATCGTCAAGATTTAGATCAGATCTGGGTCTTCTGAGCTGTGCCACCATTTCCACAATGGCCCAAGAACAACCCACAAGGTCCAAACAACCATTGCACCCAAGGTTGGCTTCCTAACTTTCTTAAGCAGCTTTATCCCCTGCTGCAATATGGAAGATTGCAATTATTATTGATAATATTCCCATACCGATGTCTTTTTGTCTTCTCAGCTTTGATCCCCAATGCTCATGCAGGTAGAACACTTGTAAAGGTTTCTGAATACTGATTGTTGTTAAAACAGCTTCTAAAATTCATGACCTGGGTAGATAAAACAGCACTATCAATATGACGTATGGGATAGAAGGAAGCAAAATAAGAGAATGGAGGATATTCCAAATATTTATATATTTGCAAAGACTGAATACAAAGTAGCAAAACTATTTTTAAGAATTTTGTTCTAGTTTTTAGATCTGATATCCTGTTTTAGATTTTTTTTTGTTTTTGTGGTAGTGTAATAAAATGTATACATCTTACTCTTGCAGGGTTTGCAGTTCAAGACTGAGGACACATATGCAGAGCTCAAAACCTAACAGATTATGAACATTCACACAAGAATATTTGTCAGTGATGACTCCAGATAAACCTGATCACAGACTGAATTCAACCCAAATCCTCGTCTTCTTCCCAAATCATTCGTACAGGGATTATTCCTTTCTGAAGGATCCGATATAGCAGCTCTAAAATATAAGCATCACATACCCAGCCTCCTAAATATCACCTTCCTGAACGTAATTTTTACATTCTTATGGATCTTGGAAAGTATCTGGTGATATTAACAATCTTTTCCAAACCTTACTGAAAGGATTGTAAATGCCTTGGGTTATCTGGTAGACCGGGATGAAAATATCTTGGAGCTGAAGAGACCCTTAACTGGTATTAATGTCACCAGGCCATTAAATGATAAGCTGAGATTTATATTGGGAGGACAGTGCAGGAAAAGTGTACAGGCAATAGTAAAATAGGTAATATTGCATAATAGAACATGGCTTTCACAGTCAGATTCTTCCCGATATGGACTGAATTGTCTTCTTTTTCACAGTTCGTTCAACTTCGGCTGTAGGTCAACTCAAAATATGAAATGTCATTGGCCACGGAGAGAGATTGCTATAGACATAGTGCTGGTCTGGAGACACTCCATCAGCTGGACATGTGTACGCTACCAGCCTGCACCAACTTAAGGGTCAAGTCTGTAGGTCAGAGACTTCAACTAAATTACATCAAGTTATTGTCCATCCTAGATTTAAGGAGAAAACCAAAAGTGTAAAGCTAAAAACTTTCCCACCTCTTACCTGTTTCAGAATGTATTCACTTAAGCTGGCTTCACACCGTGGCAAGATCCGATCCGGGCTGTCTGGTGTAAACCAGACAGCCCTGGACCGGATTTTAGCCCCATATTATCCTATGGGGCCGGATGTAGCAGGATGGCAGCTATCTGCCATCCGGTTTCCATCTCTCCGGAAGAATCCGGGAGAATTCTGATTTTTCTCCCGTACACAAAAATGCTGCTTGTAACGTTTTTGTGTCCGGGGAGAAAAATCTCCCCAAATTGGCGTCTCCCGGATTCTCCCGGATCCGGGGCAATCCGGCGCTCCCTAACATGGGGGCCTATGGGGTTGGATTGCCCCAGTCCGGGAGGATCTGGGAACCGGATACCGGCGGCTGCACACCGCTGTTATTTCAGGACCGCGACTCGCTCCTTGCGAGCCACCATCCTGAATTATCAGCAGCGGCAGCTGCGTCCGGCTGTACACCGGACCGGTTCTGTGTGCTGATCTGGTCTGGGGCTGTCAGGTTCATCCCTGATCAGATATCGGATATCGCCGTGGTGTTAAGCTAGGCTTAGCCAAAAAGAATATTGGAAAACACCACTTGGTGAAATTAAATATATGCAAAAGTGCAGATTGGACAAATAAGCCAGCTACTAGTGTCTGAACAACTAGTTATATTCGAACATTGAATGTAATGACTTTTGGACTGAATTACTTCTATATAGACTGAACATTTGTACTTTGTGAACATGTTGATCAAATTCTAACAGCTCATCTGCCGGAAACCAGGCATTAGTGTATTTATCTAATTGTTTTTTTATTACAAAATTGTCTAAAATTTAAGCAAAAATACACAAAACTGTCCAGTGTACATACTCCAAGAAACTTTGATTAATAAAATTATTATCACCCTATAAATACCTTGCACAAGCCATGTTAGAATGGCCGTAAGATACAAAGAGGCAGATGAGGAGATTTAGTTTTCAGTGGGAGCGGTAATGTCACCCATAATGAAAATTTGTGTTTTGCAAGGAAGCAAATAGAAAGTCCAGGTAGCAAAGTGATAACGGGATCTCGGAGCAGTAAACAGCAGCCAATCACAGCCACAAAGTAGCAGCTTTGGGAGGACACCCTGAATTGGGATCCTATGCCTGAGTTTTGGGGTTGGAAGGAGCTAACTGTTTAGTGAAGAAGCTTAAAGTGGGAATTTGAGAAGAAGACATTTAGGGTCATGGAGTTTTGGGGCTAATATTGTGGATTTTAGCATAGGAGCCCTTAAGAAGAAGATCTCATGGGGGTTCATCTTCAACAGCAAACCACTGATTCCAGAGCTTAAAATTACTTGGAATAACTGGAAGCCATATTGGGTGGATTTTTTTCCTTTGTTGCAGCAGTTGGTGCAAAAAGGGAGGAGTATTGATGAAAGATGTATTTCCTTTTAATATGGGGGGAACCCATCACAGATATAGTATTACAGTATTTATCCAAATGGGTCCCTACGGGGTTTAGATGCTGCTGGGTGGTTTGTATGGGAAATACTCAGGGAGGAGGCTTCAAGTTATTGCAGAGGGAGGGGCTGAGGGCCAAGTGCTGCAGGAGAGCCAGACCTGGAGAGCCCTTCCATTTTCCTTATATATTTATATATTTAATGTTGTAGTAATTATTGTTATGTTTTTTAATAAAGAATCTACTGAGGTCATTACACCCAGTGTCACAGTCTTGTGTCTATTTATTTTTTATTTAAAGGGAAGAGGAGCCGGACTTGTTGGTAATTAAGTAGCACAATGAAGGAGGTTGGACATAGTCAGAGAGTCATGGTGTCAGGGTGCAAATACCAAAGGAGAGGAAAATGGACATTAGTGTCAGAGGGAAACTTAGAATATATACCACAGAAGAGAAGTATGGCTGCTCCAACACCTGAGACGTTTAAAATTTGTGATATAAGGCTAGGATCAGATTGGCGCTAATAGGGGTGTTTCATTAAAAACATTGGTTTTGGCCGCCTTAATGCAGTGTTACCGCCATGGTAGTGCCGTGTTAATGCTACCAATGGTTCCCTATGGTGACGCGGCCCCTAGCGCAGCCCAAACGCTGGCATCTGAGTTCCGGAGTTTGAAATTTTGCTCTTTTTCCTAAAGCATCAAATGAGACTTCCTGCAGTATCATTTGACACGCTGGAAACAAGCATGAGATTTCAAACTCCGGCACTCAGATGCCGGCGTTTGGGCTGCGCTGAAACTGCGTCACCATAGGGAACCATTGGCAGCATTAACGCGGCACTACCATGGCGGTAACACTGCGTTAAGGCTGCCTAAACCAATGTTTTTAACGGAAGCCCTTATTAGCACTAATGTGACCCTAACCTAATTGAAAGGTAACAAAGATAAAGGAATGGGAGGACTGCAGAAGAGAGATGAGTTACCTTTCACAATCCCCTGTCGGAATGGTCATACGATAGAGAGAGGAAGATGAGGTGATTTAGTTTTTGATAGGAAAGTTAATGTCACCCAAAATGAAAATTTGTGCTTCACAGGAAATGAATAGAAAATCAAGGTAGCGAAGTGATACCCAGAGCAGAAAACAGCCACCACTCATAGCCACAACATAGCCTTTGGGAGGACACCATGGATTTTGATATTCTGCCCGAATTTTGGGGTTTGAAGGAGCTAACTGTTTAGTGACGGGGCTTTAAGTGGGAATTTGAGGGGAAGAGATTAAAGGTACAGTTACATGAAGCAATATTGCATGCAATTTCACTGGCAATATGCTGGTTGCAGTGAAATCATGGACACATTGTTCTATTTTGTTGCCGTGTACAAATGGAACAATGTGTCCATGATTTCACATGAGTCAGCAAATTGCCAGTGAAATTGCAAGCAATATTGCTTCGTGTAACAATACCCTTATGGTTATGGAGGGTGTGCTCACCTCTTTAGAGGATAGGCAGGTTCCAGAAGATGTAAAGAGGAAAATGTCATGGGGGGTTCATCTTTAGCAGCAGACTGTTGAGTGTGGAACTTAAAATGACTTGAAATCACTATGGAAGCCATGGTGGTGGGGGGTTCCTTTGTCACAGCAGTTAGTGCAAAAAGGGGAAGAAGATTGATGAAAAATGTATTTCCTGGTAAGACTGTGGCATCATATGTATAGTGATATTGCAGTATTTATATAATAGGGTCCCTACTGGTATTGGCTTTTGGTACGTCATTTGTATGGGCGACGCTCATCTGAGAAGCCCTCAAGTCATTTTCAGAGTGACTGTGGGCCAAGTAAAAGAGTTGATGTTGTGGGAAAAACATATTGCTCGACCTTTAAAGCCCCTCTCTTCTCCTTGATGTATATATTTAATGTTACTTTAAAATTTGTTCTATGTTATTTTAATAAAGAGGCTACTGAGATCATTACATCCTATGTCCCAATCTTCATTTTTGTTTTAGTTAAGGAGAGGAGGATCAGTACTTTTACACAGTGAAAGGAAGGGGCATGATACATTGAGAGATTTAAAGTCATGGTGTGAAGATGGGGATCACAAAGAAGAAGAAGATGGACATTAGTATTGGAGGGTTAATGAGGAAAATGTTACGTAGAAAATAAGTATAA
This sequence comes from Allobates femoralis, assembly GCA_033576535.1. Classification (NCBI taxonomy): domain Eukaryota; kingdom Metazoa; phylum Chordata; class Amphibia; order Anura; family Aromobatidae; genus Allobates; species Allobates femoralis. Next base: position 73,183,406 of record JARQOC010000009.1, read on the forward strand.
ATATGGCTGATCCTTAGGGTGGAGCTTATTTGACAATTGTCTTAATATCATCTTACCCCCTAATTTTGTACACACATTACAGTTCAAATGTTTGGGGTCACCCAGATAATTTTGTGTTTTCCATGAAAACTCATACTTTTATTACTCAAATGAGTTGCAAAATGAATAGAAAATATAGTCCAGACATTGACAAGGCTAGAAATAAAGATTTTTATTTGAAATAATAATTTTCTCCTTTAAACATGGCTTTTGTCAAAGAATGCTCCTTTTACAGAAACAGCATTGCAGACCTTTGGCGGGTACCATTTTATGAAGCTGCCAGATGAGGAGCTGTGAGGTGTTCATTTCTCAAATTAGAGACTCTAATGTACTTGTCTTGTTGCTCAGTTGTGCAGCGGGGCCTCCCACTTCTCTTTCTACTCTGGTTAGAGCCTGTTTGTGCTCTCCTCTGAAGGGAGTAATACACACTGTTGTAGGAAATCTTCAGTTTCTTGGCAATCTCTTGCATGGAATAGCCTTCATTTTTAAGAACAAGGATAGACTGTTGAGTTTCACATGAAAGTTCTCTTTTTCTGGCCATTTTGAGAGTTTCATAGAACAAGCAAATTTAATGCTCCAGATTATCAACTACTGTAGCTCAAAGGAAGGTCAATTTTATAGCTTCGCTAATCAGCCAAACCGTTTTCAGCTGTGCTAACATACTTGTACAAGGGTTTTCTAGGGTTTTCGAAACATCCATTAGCCTTCTTACACAGTTAGCAAACACAATGTACCATTAAAACACTAAAGTGGTGGTTCTTGGAAATTGGCCTCTATACATTTATGTACTGTAGATATTGGATTAAAAACCAGACGTTTGCAGCTAGAATAGTCATTTACCACATTAACAATGTATAGAGTGTATTTCCAACTCATTTAATGTTAGCTTCATTGAAAAAAAACTAGATTTTCTTTCAAAAATAAGGAAATTTCTAAATGACCCCAAACCTTTGAATGGTAGTGTATATATGAAGAAATAGTTATGGCAAAATATGAGTTAAATTTGGATATATTTACTGGTGGATCAGTTACATTGAATTTTACACAGTATTCATGCAATGGGCACTAGGCCTGGCTGCTGAGTGGTGACGGAGGAGTCATCTTTGATGAGTAATTGAGGTATGCCCATTATATAATTTCTCATTGGACATTGGTCGATAGGTCATCATTACGTGAAGATAGTATAAAAAACATGGTTGTGCAAATGCTATATGCAGTAAACAGCGTAAACGTGCATACGATTGAGGGATAATTTATAGATGTATATATAATTAAATATTAAGTGAAGAGATATGGCAACATCAACAAGATCTCAAACAGAAGTCTATCTCATTGATTGTACTGTAACTGAATTGACAGGTATTAAATTGCCTTCCATGTGCATGGCTCTCGTATTGTTTCTACATCACCATCTAGAAATGCATTAAATTATAAGACAGTCTTCAGCTGCTAAAATTGAACATATACAGAAATTTTGGGACAAAGCAAGAATACCAATAAAAGATGTACAGAACTGTTGTCAAAATTAGAGTGAACATGCGAAGAGTGGTGTTTGTTGAAGAAGAATAAAGGCCACGTCACACGCTTCAATATCGTTCACAATATCGTTGCAGCGTCACCATTTTGGTGACGTTGCAGCAATGTTGTGAACGACATCGTTGCATGTGACACCTGTCAACGATCAGTCGTTGATCGCAGATTTGTGAACATGTTCATAAATCTATCGTTGGTCGCCCACCTAACGTGCAGCATCGCTGTGTGTGACAGCGGGAGACCAACGATCAGCGAGCTCCCAGCGACTCACGGCAATGCTAGGGGCTAGTATCCAAGGTAAACTGCGGGTAACTAAGCGCCGCGCGGTGCTTAGTTACCCGCTGCTTACCTTGGATACCAGTGTGCTCGCTGGTCCGGATCGCTGGTGAGTCTCCCTGTGTGAAAGCTCACCAGCGATCAGCCTTCAATATCCCAGCGATCCCGATGGTTGGTGGGATCGCTGGGACATTAAAGCGTGTGATGTGGCCTTAAGGGTGGACGGTCTGTGACACAGCAATCAAGAGAGGTTGAATTTATTTCAAGACTGGATGATCTTTTTGACATTGCTCAAGCCAATGCTTTTCAGTATGATAGCAATTGCTGAAGACTCGAGTGGCTCTCACTCAAGAACTCAGTGAGCTCTTAAGGATCAGTTTCAACTTCAATTCTTATTGCAGATTGTTGAGCAGCAAAGGCAGGCTTATCCTGACAGCAAGAAACAGACATGTGCTGGAGTCGCTGTTGATAGAATAGAAAATGCTAATGTTTTCCTATGAACAGTTGGAGACTGATGTCAGTGAAGAGTTGTCATTTTTTTAATTTAAAACAACAGGAGTTGGACTGCTTATTTTGAAAACTTTTTGAGCTGAAATGATTAATAACACTATAGTTGGCTTCAATTGTATCTTTTAAATACTTTGTTTTATCAGGTTTCAATCCCTTGCTTCCTTACATTTGATGTGATTGAGCTACCTGTAAATATTACATTAACCGACTGAAACTTGTTTATTGACAGTTTTATATAAGGATGGATAATTGTAGAGGGTAAGATGAATGAAAATCGCACAATTTTTTTTAGTGCCATATAAGCTCCTACTGCTTCGCCACCTTGCTGGTTGTAAAATTTCTGATATTAGATGTTGGCTATTCAATTTCAGAAAAACATGACTTTGATAGGCCTATTCATAAATATTTACATTGTAATTGGATCACACCCAAATGATTCATATATACCTAGGTCTCTAAACTTAATGGTACATTTACGCGGCAACAGGAAGATAGAAACTGGCAGGTGTCGGAGACAATTGTACCTTTTACCTTCAAAACACCTTGAAGTGGCTGCGCGTAATTCAGATATCTGCAAGGTGTTTTGAAGGTGAAAGGTACATGTCTCCGACACCTGCCGGTTTCTATCTTCCTGTTGCCGCGTGTAAATGTACCATAAGATGTAGCATCCTCTAGTACGAGAGGAGGCTAGAATTCTTCACAGTAAGAGGTCAAGCTCCAGGAATGCCCTGATGTTTTTCTTGAAAGAGTTAGGGTAAGTGCACGTGATGGTGTGTTTGTGACGGCGGCGGCTGGGCGGACCCGACAGGAAGCTCTGCAGCCGTCCACCGGCTTTCTGGCGGATATGTGCGTCGGGTGTAGGGCGGGTGCACGGCGGGTTAGCGGCGGCGGTGTTGTGGCGGCTGGAAGCAGTACATGATTCTGCGCTTGCAGCCGCTGCATAACCGGCCGGTTTATTGAACATGCTCATTCGTTGCTAACCCACTGGGAACCCAGCGGTTTAGCAACAGATGAGCATGTGTAAACCGCCAGTGTGTGCACAGCGGTTGTCAGTTTCCATAGGTTTTAATGTTAATCCAAACCCGGCATGTGTGCACTTACCCTTATGGGTACTTGATTTCTGTGAGTGCTGAAGCCATTACCTTCTGCTGATACATTACATTCAGGATACGTTATGCTGAAAATATCTTGGCAAACACCTTTATGTCTCCAATATTCAGACCTCTGACAATTCATTCAAGAGGTTTGAACAAGATATTTCATCATTGCTCAACTAGACTTTCATAAGAGAAAAGAGCACGTCCATCACACACAACTTCCTTATTCTGTTAGACCTTCTGAAGAATCTCACAACAATCTGTTATTTACAATGAGTAAGAACCATTTAACATCTGCATTTTGCCTGTGTTTGGCTTCGTTTGCGTTTCTATGCGTTTTTACCACTAAAAACACATCCAAACGCATTCAAAAACTGACCCATAGGGTTTAATGCAAAACGCATTGCCAACGCAATGCAAAAGGCATGTCATTTTGCAAAAACACAGAACGCATGTGTTTTTGCAAATGCAGTTCAAAACATGGGCTACGTTTGCAAAAATGCATGCGTTTTGCATTAAACTCTATGGGTGCATTTTTGGACGCGTTTGGATGCGTTTTTAGCTGTAAAAACGCATAGAAATGCAAACGAAGCCCAGCCTTAGATGTGAACTAGGCCTAACAAATAAGTACCCATTATACTACATGAATATCAATGATGATAAGCAAGTGACCCCAAGTAATTTTTTGTAATTATTTAATTATTTAACTGGTTAAAACAGGGTGAAATCCCCTTAGTGCCACACTGAAGAGTGGATATTTATTAGTCCATCTGCCATACGATTCTAACTCCCACTCATTCACTTGAGTTGGAGAGTCTCACCCGATACATGTGGCCAATCACAGAATACTGCTATTTTTTTCACACGCCAAATCCAACTGAGGAAATATTTGCAGACCTGCTCTGCCTCATTCACCAACATTGGACAGAGTGCAATGCGAGATTTTCTCATCCAATTAAAATGCCAATGTGAGCGAACCCTTAATCTAAAAGATTCAGATGTTCAGTACCGATATGCTACTTTAGCAAGCAGGACAGTTAAGAGGTTAACATGACTTTCCTTCATTGCTTCATCAGGATGGAGTCAGTGACAGGGTTTGCTTCATACAGACATCTTCCTTATTCTACAATAGATCTACTGGACAGACACACAACAATCAATCATCTCCAATGAGAGAAATCATAATAACAGGTAAGATCCTTATAAAGTTATAGACTTAATATAGTTATAATTACTATCGTATATAGCCAAGGGGGGCACTTTTCAGCACAAAAATTGTACTGAAAAACTTGGCTTATACTCGAGTATGTACGGTAAGTGACTGTTCTGTCGCCAGCTACATATCTTTACTATAGATAATTAAACTTCATATCTACAAGACACTACATTGGTGGTAACGTTAGTGCTCTATGTCCTGTGGGGTAATATCTTATTAGCAGAACATACATGGTAAATGTCACCCAGATGTTTATAATGTAAAAGGAGAACATAAAGTAACAATCAGTAAGGACTGAATAAGAGTCAGTTAAAAAATTGTGCAAGACTAGATACTGTTTCCTATATAAATGATTGCAATATATCTAATAATAGATGTAAAAATAGCAGCAGCATGACTCATCACTAGTATATAGCACCCCATCACATTATATGCCGCCCATATCACTGGTATATAATAATAATATAATATTTATTAATTTATATAGTGCTATTAATTCCTTTTCCCCACTACTTTGTGCTGTATTCCCCTGTTCACTCTCTTTTTGCCTTGTGCTGTCTCTGCCCCTCTGTGTGCTCTCTTCCCCTTATGCTGTCTTTGCCCTCCATAGCACTTTATGGACATCAGTAATGCTGTCCTCATTGAGGCTCACAATCTAAACATCCCATCAGTATGTCTTTGCAATGTGGGAGGAAACTGGAGAGTCCAGAGGAAACCCACACAAACATGGGGAGAACATACAAACTCCTTGCAGATGTTGTCCTTGGTGGGAACTGAACCCAGGACCTCAGTGCTGCAATGCTCCAGTGCTAACCACTGAGCCACTGTGCCACCCCACCACAGTATAGCCCCCCATCACAGTATATGCCACTCCCATCACTGGTATATGACCCCCATCATTGGTATATGGCCTCCATCACTGGTATATAGCCCCTCATCACTGGTATACAGTGCCCCATCACAGTATATCTCACCCCCATCACTGGTATATGGGTCCCCATCACAGTGTATGACCCCTATGCTGGCGCTCACAAAATAATAAACTTTTAACTCACCCATCCGATGCTTCTCTGAAGGCACCGTGCATCCTCCTTCCGGTCTTCCTGCTTCTAATCATGTGACCGGCGCATCAGCGATGATGTCACTTATGCACTGGTCACATGATTAGATTTGCCAGCCGCCGGGAACAAGCAGGAAGAGCAGACTCAGAGGAGGACATCACGGAGCCTGCAGAAAACCGTTGGAGGGTGAGTTAAAAATGTATTATTTTGTGAGCGCCAGCAGGTGGGTCATATACCAATGATGTGGGTGTGTGTACACTAATGTAATATGCACCGCATCCCCCGCCGGTGATGGACAGGGGGATGCAGTGCATATTACATTAAACTAATGAGAAGCCCCACATGAGCTCCCGCTTTCTCTGCAGCCTACCCTCACCCCCTCTAGCCCCGGCCATTGCCTTCCCTCCCCAAAATGTAACACTGCCTTGAGTATAATCTGAGGGGAGCACTTTTCAGCACAAATATTGTGCTGAAAAAGTCAGCTTATACCCAAGTCTATACGGTAGTTGGATTTTACGGGAGATTTTTTATAAGGTTCAGAATTCTCTAACTGTCGATAGGCTTCTTATATATAGTTATTTCTGGATAATAACACAATTCTCCGGCCTTTATCAGCTTTCCTGATCATCCCACTTTTTCAGTTCTTTCACGGCTTCCCATTCTGTCTCACTTAGGTTAGATGGTAATTCAGGATAGATCATAGCTTCAATATCTTTAGATACTAATTCCTGAAATAAAATTCTATATTATTCCCTGGTGAGACTGTGGAAAAAAAGTGGATTTTACACCTCCCATAAATGGTAGCTCTGTCCACATATCTTTGTCCTCACTTATCAAATCATCATCATCATTAATACTTTTTGATTTCATTTAATAAGGTATTTTTGCCAAAAAAGCCCATTGATCCTATTTTTACTAGTTCATCAATTGTTTTACTAAACATTTATTTAATTTTAAAATGCTTAAATAAGTGAATTTTTCTCACTGATTTATGAAGATCTACTTTAAAGTCAGAATAATCAAACTTTTCAGCAACGCAGAAGTTCATCTCTAGAACTTTCTCAATTTCTTCTGTCCATACTTTGTCCGTTAGATTAATGATTTTTAGAGGGTTGATATTTTCTGGAATCAAGCCTTCGAGGACACTTGCTTCCTTTTGCCCGCTGTGGGTCTGTCTATGTTGTCCTCTTCCTGATATGATTCGTTTCCCAAAGGTGCACCAGATCCTCCAGATCTCAGATGGTTTTTTAGCCGGGGGTTTCCTAAATGCTTCTATTGTTTGAGTCGAGGTCTGAGTCATTGTGAAATAGAGATTTAGTTTTTTTAGGGGTACCTGGTTTTGGAACCGATTACCGTATATACTCGTGTATAAGCCGACCCGTGTATAAGTCGACCCCCCCTACTTTTGCCCCCAAAACCTGGGAAAACCTATTGACTCGTGTATAAGCCGAGGGTGGACCCCAGCACAGGTATACAGCCCCCAGCAGTGTGGTATACAGGCCCCCCCAGTGGTAGTATACAGCAGCCTCCCCAGTGGTATATACAGGCCCCAGCAGTATATACAGCAGCCCCAGTGGTATACAGGCCCCAGTGGTGTATACAGGCCCCAGTGGTGTATACAGGCCCCAGTGGTATATACAGGCGCCCCCCCCCCAATCAGTGGTATACAGGGCCCCCCCTTGCTGCCGCACACCTGTAAAGTAATAGATCATTATACTTATCCCTGTCGCTGTCGCCGCCACCGCCACTCTGCACCGCGCTCCTCCAGGTCTTCATGCTTCTTCCTGCTTCATCCTCCGGCGGGCGCAGGCAATGACGTCATTGTCTGTGCGCCGGAGGAAGAAGCATGAAGACCCGGAGGAGCGCGGTGCAGAGTGGCGGCGGCGGCGACAGGGATAAGTATAATGATCTATTGCTTTACAGGTGTGCGGCAGCAAGGGGGGGCCCTGTATACCACTGATGGGGGGAGGGGCGCCTGTATACTGAATGGGGTAAAGGGAATACCGTATATGACTCGTGTATAAGCCGAGGGGGGGACTTTTCAGCACATTTTTTGTGCTGAAAAACTAGGCTTATACACGAGTATATACGGGTACTTTTTTCATTTTAGGGAGTCTTATTTCCTTTCATTTTGCTCCAGGAAAAATTATTGCCAGACTTAGTCTTGTTTATCGCAAATTAATTTTTCTTTTTTCTTATTGTTAATTTCGGTTTGTAATGGGATTAGTTTTTTGTCTCGTTTGGCTAAAAAATTCAACCATTGATTTTTTGATAGCCTCGATACCAGTTTGTTACTCCATTTAATGAGGTTGATTTGACATGGATTTTGAATGTGAGTACAATGGACGGTCCTAACATTTCCCAAATTGAGTCCATGTGGTCCCTCTGTGACCTGACCATTAGACTATAAGCGTGTCCTCTTGGCGCAAGGGGAGGGGATCAGTAAACGTTTCCTATCGCTGCGATATTCCACATACATTAATCACATACAAAATATATACAGAATACACTGTATATAATCAGGGTGGTATATCAGGGGCTTCTCTCCGGGGGTCTATGTCCGGTGTATAATTCCATTGATCACGGCAAAGTCAAGATTGAGCGTCTACAATTTGGACAAAGAGTTTTGAGTTGACGTAAAAATACAAAGAAACTGATGATCTTTTCTCTTTTAGTTCTCCTTGTCCTCATGATGGATGTGACCAGTGGACAATTCAGGATCCAGCCGATCCCTCAATATCCGGTTATTAATGGATCTGTCACCCTGAGCCTTACTGGGATTACTGGGAAAGTCGAGCACGTCACATGGTTTAAAGCTCCATATAACGTTCATCCACTTCACATTCTGTCATATTATCCTGATCGTAACAATGTAATTAATGGTCCTCTGCACAATGATCGTATCTCGGTTTTCAGTAACGGATCATTACACATCAAAGATCTTCACGTCACAGATGGAGGAAATTATACGGTGGATATACAGATGGCGACATTAACACAGGATGTACCCGTGTTCCTGACCGTCTATGGTGAGTATCACTGTGTTACAAGTTCACACTGCGCCTCATGTATGAGAACTGTCTTACGGAAAAGTCTCCTAATTACACATCACGGCCAATCAGACATCAGCTTCTTTCCTAATCTGCACTGGATGAATGAATTGCGGAGTCTGATTGGCTGCTGAGAGAAACGTTTCATATATCAGTCTCTGATAAAGGGAATCTGTCAGCAGGTTTTTGCTACCTCATCTGACAGCAACATTATGTTGGCAAGGGGATTCTGAATCCAAAGATGTATTACATAGATTACTAGCTGCACCAGCTGCAACATGTAAAATATGTAAAATCATTATTCTACCCTTTGTAGTTTCCATGTTATCAGCATTTTTAGACGCTGCAGGGAGCTGGTACATTAGTCCTTTCCATTATATGCACAGAGGAAGAGTCCAAGTGTATTAAACTGTCAGTTAATTGTGGCACCCCAGGGTTCATGTACCACAGTAACACCACAAAGGGTTAACTCCCCACACAACCCACAACACTACACTAGCGCCTCCAGACCAGAAGGGGGAGACCAAGCTGCTTCCCTATATATTCTGGTGTGGAGAGGAAGTGGGCAGTTCAGTACAGAGCAGCACTGAGGAAGAAGGACCTGGGTGTAAAAGAGCTGCATTAGGCTCACCGCTCGGTCCGCTGCCCAGTTCCAGGCCAAGGCAGGGTCTGAGGAAAGGAGACAGGAACAGAGAGGAACACACCTGGGAGACCAAGTTACCCTGAAACTCACCCCAGAGGAGCGCACAGAACGGATACCGGATCCGAATTTGTGCCTGACACAAACAGCACAGTGAACACCGGATTGGTGAAGGTCCCACATCTTCACTGTACCACAGCGAAGCAATACGACGGGGTCAGGAGCACAGGACAAGACTCAAGTTGCCTAGCAAGTGTTTACCCGTGAGGGGAGACAGGGCCGGCAGCTTAGCTAACGCGACAGCAGGGCCACACACACAGTGCAGAAACAGGGAGCCAAAGGACCCGGCCAGGGTGGGAGCTCAGTACTCAGCTGAATTACCATGTACAGTAAAAGATCTGGAAAACTACAAAACCGTGAGTCTGTGTAATCCTTGCGCTCGAGCCCCGCTCTCCCTCACAAACTGTTTAATCACTACTGCCCCGGGGACCAGGCTCTGCCAGTGGAGAGCCGTCACATCACAGGCTGCCATCCATCATCCCCGGAGGTTCTTCAGCAGCGGTGGTCACCCTGACCACATACCACGGGTGGCGTCACAACTCTATCCCCTGTAAATAACCCCCAACCTTTACTTGTGGGCTCGGGACACGGTCCGGACCAAGACAGCCTTAATACCCCATGATACCCCGGTCCGGCACCGAGTACCCCGTCCCAGTGGGCTTCACATAATTATGCACTGCTTCTCAGCAGCTCCCTCCTCCCTTTATTATCACTACAGTGTCAGGTTTTAGTTTCCTTTAGGAGCTTTTGTTCTGTTGAGGACACGGAGGGAAAGAGCTTTTGCAGGTTCTATCTTACCTGATCTTGATAAGGTATCTACTCCATTTGTTTCTCTAAGCAGGTACCCCTGCTGTCATGTGACAGATTCTGTGTTTTATTTGACCTCTTGGTTTTGCTTCAAATAGAGCAGAGAGGATGATACAGCCCCCACCTCCGCCCCCACTAATCTCCTGTGCAGTAATGTGAATATGTGACATGAATATTTATCCTATGGGGAGTGGACAGCACAGAACTAAGTAGATCATTCACTGTGATTGACAGATGAAATGAATATCATTATTTGAAGTTTACAGAATATAGGAGGGAAATATAAATAAAAGAAATACATAAATAAAGCAAGCTTAATTCCCTTTATCTTGTCCCTGCCTGACCATGGAGGTTGGCACTCTTAGAAAACGCAATTGCACCCCCACTCAATGTCAACTGACCTGAATGTCCTCAACTGCACCAAAACTCTAGACAATGTGCAACACAAAAACGGGGATACCAGAAACACCTAAATAGAAGCATACCCAAGAAAGGAAAGAAAAGACAAAAGAATTATCAGCAGATGGACAGAGACCAAAATAGGCTGTAGCTAGGCAGAGCGGGAAACCGACCACACAGCAAGAGGTCACCAGAATGATTCCCAAAATCGAGATATGGCATTTATACTTTCATCACCAAATGCCACCATTCTGTTTAAGTAAATGTCATAACTTCTCACTGGATTTATTTTTTTTTCACAGTTTGTAAATGGCAAATATTGTAAAATACATAACCAATGCAATGAACAAATTTCCTGCTGGGACATCTCCTCTCAGAATTTTCTAATATAGAGCATTAGTAATTTTGTGACCCATCAGCTATTACTTATTTTATTATTCTTTCAAATCCAATCTTTGAATGCGGTATTTGTCCCTGATGTTTCCTAATTTACAGAGCCGATTCCCAAACCTAAAATCACAGTTTCCTCTTCCCAACCCAAGGAAAATTGGGAATTCAACCTAACTTGTAACACCGTAAACGCTACAACTATAAGGTGGACCAGAAATGGTGCCGGTGTCCCATCTGGAGCCATAGTATCTGGAGATGGAGAAAAGAAGACTCTCACCTTCTCCAGAGCTAATCGAGGAGATTCAGGAGAATACCGGTGTGAAGCTCGGAACTATATTGATAGTGGTACCAGTGATCCATACACAGTGACTGTGGCCTGTAAGTAACAATGACAAACTACTGTCCACAAAGATCTTATGCATATAACTATTTTGTGTCCTTGCTGATATTCTGATATCATTTGTATGTCCACAACATCACAGACATTTCATAAAAGTCTAAAGCCCCCGTCACACGGGGCGACATCGCCGCCCATTACAGAGGTGACATGGGGGCGTGGCCTATCGCTGGCGTCATCGCCCCTATGTCGCCTCATGTAAAGGGGCGATGTCGGCGGTGCTGGGCGGTCGCCTGGTTTCAGAGCAGTTCTCTGAAACCAGGCGACCATCATGGGGAGATGTGCACACATCACCCCATGTAACCGGGCGCCGGCAACCTGTCAGGCGATGGGAGCCATAGGCTCCCATTGTCCGGCATCGCAGCTGGGGTTTCCAGACACCCCGACAATGTGGAGATGTCGCCCCATGTAAACGGGGGACGGCGACGCTGGCGGGGCGCCAAGAACGTGCGCGCACCCGCCAGTCGCCGACGACATCCCCAGCCCCGTCGCCTGGTGTGACGGGGCCTTAAGGGTATCAAGACTAACACTACAAGGGGATAAAAGGCAAATATAGCACCAGATCTGCATCCAACAGTGGTATATACCATGCACTTTATATGACAATCAAATAATTAGTGAAAATTATTCAACACTAGAAAAAAGCCCGATGCTATTGCATCGGGAGTGTGGTGTAATGAACAGGTGCCGTAAAAATAGCCGCTGTATAGTACAGTGTTCTCTCCGGAAAGTAAGCTGTTGTTGCGGGATTTATATGGAGTATATGGTGGCTCAGTGGTTAGCACTCTATACGGTGGCTCAGTGGTTAGCACTGTATACGGTGGCTCAGTGGTTAGCACTGTATATGGTGGCTCAGTGGTTAGCACTGTATATGGTGGCTCAGTGGTTAGCACTGTATATGGTGGCTCAGTGGTTAGCACTGTATACGGTGGCTCAGTGGCTAGCACTGTATACGGTGGCTCAGTGGTTAGCACAGTATTGTGGCTCAGTGGTTAGCAATGTATACGGTGGCTCAGTGGTTAGCATAGTATACGGTGGCTCAGTGGTTAGCGCTGTATATGGTGACTCAGTGTATATCAGTGTATATGGTGGGTCAGTGGTTAGCACTGTATATGGTGGGTCAGTGGTTAGCACAGTATACAGTGGCTCAGTGGTTAGCACAGTATATGGTGGCTCAGTGGCTAGCAGTGTATACGGTGGCTCAGTGGTTAGCACTGTATATGGTGGCTCAGTGGTTAGGACAGTATATGGTGGCTGAGTGCATAGCACTGTATATGGTGGGTCAGTGGTTAGCACTGTATATGGTGGCTCAGTGGTTAGCACTGTACATGGTGGGTCAGTGGTTAGCACAGTATATGGTGGCTCAGTGGAGAGCAGTGTACATGGTGGGTCAGTGGTTAGGACTGTATAGAGTGGCTGAGTGGTTAGCTGTCTCCCCCTGTCCTTTGGCCCTGTGTCCCCCTGTCCTCTGGCACTGTGTCCCCTTATTCTTTAGCCCTGTGTGCCCTTATCCTCTGGCCCTATGTCTCCCTGTCCTCTGCCCCTGTGCTCCCCAGTCCTCTGCCCCTGTGTGCCGGTGTTCTCTGGCCCTGTCCTCTGGCTCTGTGTGCCGCTGTCCTGTGGCCCAGTGTCCCGCTGTCCTCTGCCTTGTGTCCCCGTCCTCTGCTCCTGTTCTGTGTCCCTCTGTCCTGTGTGCCCGTGTCCCCGTCCTGTGTGCCCCTGTCCTGTGTGGCCCTGTCCTGTCTTGTGTGTCCCTGTCCTGTGTGGCCCCCTGTCTGTCCTGTGTGGCCCCCTGTCTGTCCTGCGTGGGCCCCTGTCTTTTGTGCGTGGGCCCCTGCCTGTCGTGCGTGGGCCCCTGTCTGTCCTGTGTGGCCCTGTCCTGTCTTGTGTGTCCCTGTCCTGTGTGGCCCCCTGTCTGTCCTGTGTGGCCCCCTGTCTGTCCTGCGTGGGACCCTGTCTGTTGTGCGTGGACCCCTGTCTGTCGTGCGTGGGCCCCTGTCTGTCCTGTGTGGGCCCCTGTCTGTCCTATGTGGGCCCCTGTCTGTCCTGCGTGGGCCCTGTCTGTCCTTCGTGGGCCCCTGTCTGTCCTGCATGGCCCCCTGTGTGTCCTGCGTGGCCCCCTGTGTGTCCTGTGAGGCCACCTGTGTGGCCTCCTCTCTGTCTTGTGTTGCCCCTGTGTGTGCTGTGTGGCCCCCTGTATGTGCTGTGTGGCCTCCTGTGTGTGCTGTGAGGCCCCTGTGTGTGCTGTGAGGCCCCTGTTTGTCCCCCTGTGTGTGCTGTGAGGCCCCTGTGTGTCCTGTGAGGCCCCTGTAGGTCCCCCTGTGTGTCCTGTGAGGCCCCTGTGTGCCCCCCTGCGTGTGCTGTGAGGCCCCTGTGTGTCCCCCTGTGTGTGCTATGAGGCCCCTGTGTGTCCCCCTGTGTGTGTTGTGAGGCCCTGTGTGTCCCCCTGTGTGTGCTGTGAGGCCCCTGTGTGTCCCCCTGTGTGTTCTGTGAGGCCCTGAGGCACTTGAGCTCTGTGCCAGTGGGAGATGAGTGTCGCGCGTGGTGCTCATCTCCCTGCGGCTTCGGGGCTGTCAGAGCATGACGGCAGGGCTGGGCGAGGAGCGGGCGGAGGCTGAGGGAGGTGTGCGGGTACTTAGGCAGTGTAGCGGAGCCGCCATCGCTGGCGGCGCCGGCAATTGCGGCTCGCGATGGCGCATGCGCGCCATCGTTCGCTGCGCTGCCATCCGGCCGCGGTGCATGCCGGAATAGCGGCTCAGTGGCCGCTGGCCGGATGCCAGAAACTGGCATTTATTATATAGGATAACACAAGAGTTTTAGCATTTAGAGGCAAATAGTGTTGAATTTGTAATCCTGAGGATATTTCTGAGTTAGAGTCAAAAGGAGGTGGCAAGGGCTTGGATATGTGGCTTGAAAGAGAGGGCAGAGTCGAGGATCACCCCGAGGCACCGTGCATGCGGGACTGGGGAAAGTGAGCAGCCATTGACTTTGATGGATAGGTCTGGTGGAGGATAGAGTAAGATGGGGGAAAGATGATGAATTCCGTTTTGTCCATGTTCAGTTTTAGAAATCAAGCAGAAAAGAAAGATGAAATAACGGACAGAAATTGTGGTATTTTGGTTAGAAAGGAGGTGATGTCAGGTCCAGAGAGGTAGATCTGTGTGTCATTAGCGAAGAGATGATACTGCAAACCATGGGATTCTATGAGCTGACCCAGGCCAAAGGTATAGATGGAGAAGAGTAGGAGTCCTAGAACTGAGCCTTGGGGAACACCGACGGACAGAGGGCAAGGTGAGGAGGTGGTGTGGGAGAGGGAGGCACTGAATGTCCGGTCTGTTAGATACAACAAGATTCAGGACAGGGCCAAATCTGTGATGCCAAGAGATGAGAGAATCTGTAACAGGAGGGAATGGTCTACAGTCTCAAAGGCGGAAGACAGGTCTAGGAGGAGTAAGACAGAGTAGTGTCACTTTCTCTTGGTGGTTAGTAGGTCATTGGTATCTTTAGCTAGGGCAGTTTTAGTAGAGTGATGTGGTCAGAAGCCAGATTGTAACTGGTCAAAGTGGGAGCAGGAGGAGAGGTGGCAGGACAGTTCAAGATAGACATGCTGTTCCACCAGTTTTGAGTCATAAGGGAGAAGTGCTATCGGGTGATAGACACAGAAGATGGGTAAAGGGAGGACTTTTTGAGGATGGGTGTGATTGAGGCATGTTTGAAGGGTGAGGGTAAGACATCATTTGTAAGTGAAAGGTTGAAGAGATGTGTTAGGGTTGGGATGAAGACTGCAGCAAGGTTGGGGATGAGGTGGGACGGGAGCGGGTCAAGCATGCAAGTGGTGAGATGTGATCTTGACAGAAGAGAGGAGAACTGATCTTCTGTCATGGAGGAGAAACTGATTTTGGAAGAACAGGGCTGAGCAGTTATGAGGAGGGGCATAGGGGGCTGCGGGCCAAAGCTTTTCCTGATGTTATCAATCTTCTGCTTAAAGAAAGTGACAAAGTCTTCAGCAGAAATGAGAGGAGAAGGAAGAGGTGCTAGGGGATGGAGGAGAGAAGTGTAAGTTTTGAATAGCTGTTTAGGATTGTGAGACAGGGAGGATATGAGAGATAAGAATTAAGTTTGTTTTGCAGCAGCGAGTGTGGATTTGAAGTTGGCCAGGGATTGCTTGTATGCGACAAAGTGCTGGGCATCTCTGTTCAGCTCCTTAGAATACAAGTGGACAGTAACACAGCTTAGCTATGCCCTCCATGAATTGAACAACCGAAAAATGTGACAGGTATCTTTTATGACCTCAGGTCACCAACACCTTGATGATCTCATAAGGGTGGGGGAGTCTGTGGGATGTTCTCATACCTTCAGAAAATAATGCAATTTCACTTTTTAGCATATGTTCATCCCTGGGGGTCACAGGTGAGGGATATTACTGTCATTTTTCCTATTGTGAATTTACCTGTTCATAGATAGGAAACATGACAAAGTTGGTATAATCTAACTGGTGTATATCTATTTGCTGGGATTCTGGCCATTGCCCAGTAAAGCAAAAGAATATTTTTTGCGTTCACTGTTTTGTTAGGATTTCAGTAATATAATTTTCATATCTCTAATAATGCCACATCTACTATATAATCACCAATAATGGTTGTCACAGACTTCTGGGGCTTATGTCGATATCCCACAATGCACCGTGGTGTCAGAGCAGGAGGCGCGCCCTTGAATGAGAGAGCATTGCTGGTGGAAGGAGAAACACAGTAGCAGCTGCACAGTGTTAACCCCTCAGCCTCCAGACACTGTTAACCCCTCAGCCTCCAGACACTGTTAACCCCTCAGCCTCCACACACTGTTAACCCCTCAACCTCCATACAGTGTTAACCTATGAGCCTCCATAGTGTTAATCACTGAGCCTCCATACAGTGTTAACCCCTCAGCCTCCATACAGTGCTAACCACTGAGCCACCATAGTGCTAACCACTGAGCCACCATCAGTGCAAACCACTGAGCCACCATAGTGTGCAAACACTGAGCCACTATACAGTGCTAACCACTGAGCCACCATACAGTGCTATCCACTGAGCCTCCATATAGTGCTAATCACTGAGCCACCATACAGTGCAAACCACTGAGCCACCATACTGTGCAAACCACTGAGCTACCATACTGTGCTAACCACTGAGCCACCGTACAGTGCTAACCACTGAGCCACCGTACAGTGCTAACCACTGAGCCACCATACTGTGCTAACCACTGAGCCACGGCGCAGTGTTAATCACTGAGCCACCATACAGTGCTAACCACTGAGCCACCATGCAGTGCTAACCACTGAGTCACCATATACAGTGTTAACCACTGAGCTACTGTATCCAGTGCTAACCACTGAGCCACCAATTACAGTGCTAACCACTGAGTCACAGTGTACAGTGCTAACCACTGAGCCACAATATATAGTGCTAACCACTGAGCCACCATATACACCATATACACCATATAAATCCCGCAAAACAGCAAACTTTCTGGAGAGAGGACTGTTCTATTCAGCGGCTATTTCTACGGCACCTGTTCATTTCACTGCACTCCCAATGCAATACCATCGGGCCTATTTCTAATCTACTATATAATCACCAATAATGTGTGTCACAGACTTCTGGGGCTTATGTCGATATCCCACAATGCACCGCGGTGTCATTGTGGGATAGCGACACATGCTCCGGGAGAAAGTGCCACCAACGACACCACTACTGTTGGGAGATCAGCAGTGCTAGCTGCTGATCTCCCAATGGTAGCCGCTGGTCACCTCCCGCGCCTCGGAGTGCACTGCCGATGCAGCTAGGAGATTTGAATCACGTGATTTGAATCACGCTTTGCTGATTGGTCACCGCGCGGTCAGCGGCGACTAATCAGCGAAGCGCCTCGCCAATGAGCGGAGCGGGATTCAAATTGCCTCGCGCCATGGGGGAGATTTGAATCCCGCTCCGTTCAGCCAATGAGCGAATGAGGTGCCTTGGTGATTGGTCGCCACTGACCGCGCTGTGACCAAACAACAAGGTGGCACGATATTGGTGGGAGATTTAAATCTGCCCACCAATACCGCTCACCTGATTGGTCGAGAGCCGGGTAGCGCGCGACCAATCAGCTGAGGACAGGTTTAAATCTCCCCCCAATACCGCGCTGCTCAGCAGGAGATTTAAAGCTGGCTCAGTGGTTAGCACTGTACGTTGCCTCAGTGGTTAGCACTGTATGGTGGCCCAGTGGTTAGCATTGTATGGTGGCTCAGTGGTTAGCACTGTATGGTGGCTCAGTGGTTAGCACTGTGTGGTGGCTCAGTGGTTAGCACTGTATGGCTGCTCAAGGTTAGCACTGTGTGGTAGCTCAGTGGTTAGCACTGTATATGGTGGCTCAATGGTTAGCACTGTATATGGTGGCTCAGTGGTTAGCACTGTATATGGTGGCTCAGCAGTGGTTAGCACTGTATATGGTGGCTCAGTGGTTAGCATTGTATGATGGCTCAGTGGTTAGCACAGTATGGTGGCTCAGTGGTTAGTACTGTATATGGTGGCTCAGTGGTTAACACTGTATATGGTGACTCAGTGGTTAGCATTGTATATGGTGACTCAGTGGTTAGCATAGTATATGGTGGCTCAATGGTTAGTACTGTATACTGTGGCTCAGGGGTTAGCACTGTATACTGTGGCTCAGCAGTTAGCACTGTATGGTGGCTCAGTGGTTAGCACTGTATATGGTGGCTCAGTGATTAGCACTGTATGGTGGCTCAGTTTTTAGCGCTATAAGGTGACTCAGTGGTTAGCACTGTATGGTGGCTCAGTGGTGAGCATTGTATGGTGGCTCAGAAATGGGAGGCAGGTACACAGGAGGCAGAAGGCACAGAGGAGGCAGGGGCACAGGGGAGGGAGAAGGCCCATGGGAGACAGAGGCACAGGGGGAGGCAGAGTCATAGGAAAAGTCAGTGGATACAGGGCCTGAGTGCACACAGAATGGAGAGAAAGGCACAAGCAAGACAGAGCGTACAGGTGAAGAGACAGCACAGAGAGGAGAGAGCGCACAAGGGGCCACAGGCACAGACACTGCCCTCCTGATGCAATAGCATGGGCCTATTTCTAGTTTAAAATATTAGTTCATAGTTTTTACCCAAGAGTCAAATTTATATTTTTCTAGTATCCATGTGCTTTTTCAAGTTGTAAATGGCCCTTATGCATTCCTGAGCTTCACAGATGTGGGCCATAAAGAGTCTTGGCATTTTCCTTAATTAAAAGGGGTGGTAGCTACACTATATGTAATGGCCACTTTACACGTCCCGATATTGGCGTCCAACTCCGACAAAAAGTCACGTGGTTCGTGCGTTGGCCCCGATATCGTTCGTGCGTTGTATGGTGTAAATGTGCAATGCGACGCAAGAACGATGCCAAACCGATATCGGGGGAGAAATGAGTGTGCTCTCCAACGGCCCGATATCGGATGGACGATCTGGCAGGATCGTGCTGTGTGACAGCCCAACACCGACTTAGAGCACAACTTCTCCTATTCACTCTCCTGGGTAGCACGTACGAGGGGGCGTAGACATCGCAGTTGTGTTGCCTGCCGATATCGCCTCGTGTAACATCTCCTATGCGATCTTGGATTACAGCCAAAAAAGTGCGCGCTCCCACGCCGTTGTATCCAATATCGGAACGATGTTGGGACGTGTAAAGTGGCCATAAAGGTAGGGTGCTTACTCTGGTTTGGTATGAGGAAACTTCAAATTTTTCATTAAACTCTTGATCCTCTTTTCTTTTTCAGATGGTCCAGACAAGGCACAAATAGACCAAACAGATGGTGCAACATTTGTGAGGCCAGGTTCCTCCATCACATTAACCTGTTCAGCTGATTCTTTACCCCTTCCTGAGTACCAATGGAAATTCAATGGCGCAGTATTAGCAGAAAAGGCAAACAAGTATAGAATTAGTAGTGCCGCACCGGAAGATGAAGGACAGTACACGTGTATGGTCAGGAACAATGTAACTCTCCGCATCGCTTCTGCCTCTGTATATGTGAATGTAACTGCAGGTAAGGGGGTAAAGAAATTGGATAATCAGTATTTTATTCTGAATTCTGCTTTATACTTTCAGATGACTGAATTATAATCTCATTGAGTTTATGCATTCTCTACAAACCCTGTTTTATTTAG
Organism: Allobates femoralis; assembly: GCA_033576535.1. Taxonomy (NCBI): domain Eukaryota; kingdom Metazoa; phylum Chordata; class Amphibia; order Anura; family Aromobatidae; genus Allobates; species Allobates femoralis. Next base: position 73,203,057 of record JARQOC010000009.1, read on the forward strand.
CTCTCCCTAACCAATAGTAGATCCCCGTAGACCCTTTTTACTTACCCGCACACTTTTTTTTTACCAATTTCTTTTCCACTTAGAAATAGACTACATTTATGATTTTACTTACTATTATTATTTTTCTATCTGTTTTTGGTTAGATGCATATGAGATGGATGGATATGAGGATTCCACCGGACTTATACTTGGACTTACCATTGGCACAATCTTGGATTTATACTAATTATTATTATAAGTGTCTACTTATACAGGAAAATCTTGACAAAGAGAAATGGTAAGAACAAATTCTGAAATGTGCTCTCAATTAAAGAGGAACACGACCCAGAACTACTAATAGTAGAAATTAGCAAATCAATTTAGTGTGAAATTGTTAAGCATTTAGTATTTTAAGGGATTTTTTATTCACTTTACTAAATCCCCTAAAAATTGCCACCACCATTTTAAATAGTGCACAAGAATGCATCAGAGAAGGATCTTACATCATTTGGAAGCTTCCCATAATGCCTTGCAGCTATCACAACACATAGTACAGCACAGCCAATCAGGAGAGACCATTATCTACTATAAAATTGTCTAAGGGATTCTACAAGTCTGTCTGTCGCCAAAATCGCGCACCAGACACAGGCCGCTCATTATCACCCGCCGGAGGCGGGCGCCAATGAGCACGGACTATGCAAATAGGGGCGAGAATTCAAAGTTCGAATTTCGCACCTATTTGCAGTCCGGCGAGAGCGGCGCTAAGGCACACGGTGGCTGCCCACAGCCCCCCCGCTCCTCCTGCCCCCGCTCTGTTCCTGCCTCCTCCTCTTCTCCCGGGCTCTTTGTTCCCCCTGGTCCGGTCCTGCCTCCTCCTCTGCTCCCGCTGTTTCCCCCCCCCCCAGGACTCCAGTGTCTCCGCCGGCTCCTCCTCTCTCTCGTCGGCTCTTTGTCCCCCCAGGTCCAGTGTTATTGCCTCCTCTCTGGAATCACCTGTGGAGCTTCTCCCCTGTCCCCTCCGTCCTCCTCCTCCCGGGAAACTGCCTCCGTCCCGCCGCTGCTCTGCAGCCCCCTCCCCCCAGCTGAGTCTTGCGGGGGCCACCAGCTGTGGGTCGTGGATCATCGGGGCCCGCGCACACCAGAATTACAGGGGAGCAGATCCCCGGAGCCATGGGCCTGGGCCTGCTGCTGCTACTGCTGTGGAGCCCGATCAGCCTGGGCATGGAAGGTAACAACACAGCATGTATACAGCACATATATATACTCCCCATACATCATATATACAGCACTATATATATACCCCATACATCATATATACAGCGCTATATATACACCCCATACATTATATATATACATATACATATATATATTTATATGCCCTATACATCATATATACAGCACTATTTGTCCACCCCATACATCATATATACAGCACTATATATACACCCCATACATTTTATATATATATACAGCATGTATACAGCATATATATATATATATAAATATATATACCCCATACATCATATATACAGAATATATGTGTATACACCCCATACATCATATACAGTGCCTACAAGTAGTATTCAACCCCCTGCAGATTTAGGTGGTTTGATAAGATGCAAATAAGTTAGAGCCTTCAAACTGCAAACGAGAGTAGGATTTATTAACAGAAGCATAAATCTTACAAACCAAAAAGTTATGTTGCTCAGTTGAATTTTAATAAATTTTAAACATAAAAGTGTGGGTCAATTATTATTCAACCCCTAGGTTTAATATTTTGTGGAATAACCCTTGTTTGCAATTACAGCTAATAATCGTCTTTTATAAGACCTGATCAGGCCGGCACAGGTCTCTGTAGTTATCTTGGCCCACTCCTCCATGCAGATCTTCTCCAAGTTATCTAGGTTCTTTGGGTGTCTCATGTGGACTTTAATCTTGAGCTCCTTCCACAAGTTTTCAATTGGGTTAAGGTCAGGAGACTGACTAGGCCACTCATCACCTTGATTTTTTCCCTCTTGAACCAGGCCTTGGTTTTCTTGGCTATGTGCTTTGGGTCGTTGTCTTGTTGGAAGATGAAATTACGACCCATCTTAAGATCCTTGATGGAGGAGCGGAGGTTCTTGGCCAAAATCCCCAGGTAGGCCGTGCTATCCATCTTCCCATGGATGCGGACCAGATGGCCAGGCCCCTTGGCTGAGAAACAGCCCCACAGCATGATGCTGCCACCACCATGCTTGACTGTAGGGATGGTATTCTTGGGGTCGTATGCAGTGCCATCCAGTCTCCAAACGTCACGTGTGTGGTTGGCACCAAAGATCTTGATCTTGGTCTCATCAGACCATAGAACCTTGAACCAGTCTGTCTCAGAATCCTCCAAGTGATCATGAGCAAACTGTAGACGAGCCTTGACATGACGCTTTGAAAGTAAAGGTACCTTACGGGCTCGTCTGGAACGGAGACCATTGTGGTGGAGTACGTTACTTATGGTATTGACTGAAACCAATGTCCCCACTGCCATGAGATCTTCCCGGAGCTCCTTCCTTGTTGTCCTTGGGTTAGCCTTGACTCTTCGGACAAGCCTGGTCTCGGCACGGGAGGAAACTTTCACAGGCTGTCCAGGCCGTGGAAAGCTAACAGTAGTTCCATAAGCCTTCCACTTCCGGATGATGCTCCCAACAGTGGAGGCAGGTAAGCCCAACTCCTTGGAAAGGGTTTTGTACCCCTTGCCAGCCTTGTGACCCTCCACGATCTTGTCTCTGATGGCCTTGGAATGCTCCTTTGTCTTTCCCTTGTTGACCATGTATGAGTGCTGTTCACAAGTTTGGGGAGGGTCTTAAATAGTCAGAAAAGGCTGGCAAAAGAGATAATTAATCCACACATGTGAAGCTCATCATTCTTTGTGCCTGAACTACTTCTTAATACTTTAGGGGGACCAAACAGAATGCTGGTGGTTTGAGGGGTTGAATAATAAATGACCCTCTGAATTAACTTTTAACGCTTTAAAAAAAAAAAAAAAAAAATTTAAAAAATCTTTTTGGCTGCAGTGCATTTCCCACTTCCAGGCTGATCTACAGTCCAAATGTCACAATGCCAAGTTAATTCCGCATGTGTCAACCAGCTAAATCTGCAGGGGGTTGAATACTACTTGTAGGCACTGTATGCACCATGTATATATACTCCATACATCTACCATATAATTGTCTAAGGATTTTTTTGCATCTGTCGCCGAAATCGCGCGCCAGACATAGGCCGCTCATTGGAGAATTCAAAGTTCGAATTTCGCGCCAATTTGTAGCCGACAACAGTGGCCGCTGTTTGCCGGGCTATACAGGAAACCCGCCGTCCCCACCTCACCTCTTCCCCCACCTCGCCTCCCCCCTCATCTCCCGCTGTTCTCACCCGTCTGTACACAGGGCGGGCTGTGTGATGTCACATCAGCCCACCCTGTGTACAGACGGGTGAGAACAGCGGGAAGCGAGGGGGACACTGCCTCCCCGCCTCCCACCCCACCCGCATCCATACTGCCCCCCTCGGCTCCCGCTGTTCTCAACCTTCACTGCGGTCATGTGACAGGGTGGGCTGATGTGACATAACACAGCCCACCCTGTCACACGACAACTAGAGAAGACGCTGGGTGAGAACAGCGGGAGGGATCCTGCCCCCCTTGCTCCATACTGTCCCGCTTGCTCCCTCCTGCCCCAGACCCCCCACTTGCTCTATCCTGCCCCGCTCGCTCCATCCGGCCCCGCTCGCTCCATCCTGCCCCCCTGGCTCCATCCTGCCCCCCTGGCTCCATCCTGCCCCGCTGGCTCCATCCTGCCCCGCTTTCTCCCTCCTGCCCCCCCCCTTCCCGGCTCCATCCTGCCCCGCAAGCTCCATCCTGCCCCGCTCGCTCCATCCTGCCCCCCTGACTCCATCCTGCCCCCCTGGCTCTATCCTGCCTCGCCGGCTCCATCCTGCCCCCCTGGCTTCATCCTGCCCCGCTGGCTCCATCCTTCCCCACTTGCTCCATCCGGCCCCCCCTGCCACCATCCTGCCCCGCACGCCACCATCCTGCCCCGCTCGCTCCATCCTGTCCCCCCACCACCATCCTGCCCCGCTCGCTCCATCCTGCCCCCCGCCACCATCCTGCCCCGCTCACTCCATCCTGCCCCGCTCGCCACCATCCTGCCCCCCCACCACCATCGTGCCCTGCCGGCTCCATCCTGCCCTGCTTGCTCCATCCTGCCCCCCTCGCCACCATCCTACCCCCCGCCACCATCCTGCTCCTCCAGCTCCATCCTGCTCCTCCAGCTCCATCCTGCCCCACTCGCTCCATCCTTCCCCCCGCCACCATCCTGCCCCGCTCGCTACATCCTGCCCCGTTCGCCACCATCCTGCCCCCCCCCGCCACCATCGTGCCCCGACGGCTCCATCCTGCCCCGCTTGCTCCATCCTTCCCCCCGCTACCATCCTGCCCCGCTCGCTCCATCCTGCCCTGCTCGCTCCATCCTGCCCCCTCACCACCATCCTGCCTCGCTCACTCCATCCTGCCCTACTCACCACCATACTGCCCCCCACCACCATCCTGCTCCTCCGGCTCCATTCTGCCCCGCTTGCTCCATCCTGCCCCCCGCCACCATCCTGCCCTGTTCGCTTCATCCTGCCCCGCTCGCTCCATCCTGCCCCACTCGCTCCATCCTGACCCGCTTGCTCCATCCTGCCCCCCTGGCTCCATCCTGCCCCGCTCGCACCATCCTGCCCAGCCGATTCCATCCTGCACCGCCGACTCCATCCTGCCCCCCTATCCTGCCCCCACCTCCGCCACCCCTCCACCCCCCGTCACCATCCTGCCCCCCTGCTCCATCCTGCCCCCCCGGCAGTTAGCGGTCATGTGACCGATCAGCTGATCGGTTTCCCAGGCAACGACGGGTCCTAAAGGCCTGTAGGACCTAGAAGACGGAGGTAGAGCGAGCCGGCGTACAGGTGAGTATCCTCACTGAGGATTTTTTTACTTTTACTGTGGAGGAGCGGGGGGCCGTGGGGAGCGGAGTATCACCATATACCATAGTGCTGCTATACATGTATTGTAATGTACCGCCATATACTATAGTCCTGCTATACATGTGCTGTAATGTACCGCCATATACTATAGTGCTGCTATACATGTGCTATAAAATACCACCATAAACTATAGTAGTGCACCTCTACATATACTGTAATATACTGCCTTATACTATAGTGCTGCTATACATGTGCTATACTGTACCTCATATACTATAATATTACTTTACATGTACTGTAATGTACAGCCATATACCATAGTGCTGCTATACATGTGCTGTAATGTATCGCCATATACCATAGCGCTGCTATACATGTGCTATAATGTACCGCCATATACTATAGCGCCGCTATACATGTAATGTAATATACCACCATATACCATAGCGCAGCTATACATGTACTGTAATGTACCGCCATTTACCATAGCGCTGCTATACATGTACTATAATGTTCCTCCATATACTATAGTGCTGCCATACATGTGCTATAAAATACCACCATATACTATAGTGCACCTGTACATATACTGTAATATACTGCCATATACTATAGTGCTGCTATACATGTGCTGTAATGTATCGCCATATACCATAGAGCTGCTATACATGTGCTGTAATGTACTGCCATATACTATAGCGCTGCTATACCTGTAATGTAATGTACCATATACCATAGCGCTGCTATGCATGTACTGTAATGTACCGCCATATACCATAGTGCTGCTATACATGTACTGTAATGTACCGCCATATACTATAGTGCTGCTATACATGTGCTGTAATGTATCGCCATATACCATAGCGCTACTATACATGTGCTATAATGTACCGCCATATACTATAGCGCTGCTATGCATGTAATGTAATATACCACCATATACCATAGCGCAGCTATACATGTACTGTAATGTACCGCCATTTACCATAGCGCTGCTATACATGTACTATAATGTTCCTCCATATACTATAGTGCTGCCATACATGTGCTATAAAATACCACCATATACTATAGTGCACCTGTACATATACTGTAATATACTGCCATATACTATAGTGCTGCTATACATGTGCTGTAATGTATCGCCATATACCATAGAGCTGCTATACATGTGCTGTAATGTACTGCCATATACTATAGCGCTGCTATAAATGTAATGTAATGTACCATATACCATAGCGCTGCTATGCATGTACTGTAATGTACCGCCATATACCATAGTGCTGCTATACATGTACTGTAATGTACCGCCATATACTATAGTGCTGCTATACATGTGCTGTAATGTACCACCATATACCACAGCGCTGCTATATATATATATATATATGTAGTTCACTCACGTTGACTTAACAAGTTCTGTCAGTCACAGTATGTCAACTACATACATATTCTAGAATACCCGATGCATTAAAATCGGGCCACCATCTAGTATCCTGTATAAAAGCAGAAGCAAGAAATATAGCTGCTATTTTTAGATGAATCTTGATTGTGAGAGGAGGTCACAGCTCGCAACTTAGCCAGAGAGAAAGGGAAAGAAAGATGTAAATGAGGCGGTCGACAGGGTAGGGGGTACTCGGGTACCGGGGCTGATGGTGTCTTGGATGGGGGATCACGGCTGGTCGGTCCCCGGTCCCGTGCCCTGGACCCTCAATGGCGGGGATGGTAGGGGATAAGGGGGATTGGTAACGTGATGCCACCTGTAGTTCCTGGTAACGGGTATACCAGCGCTGCAGCTGGCTGCTGAGGTAATAGAAGTGCAGCTCAGTGTAGTACAGCTCCCCACAGGTGGAGCTTTAGCTCAGGGCAGCGGGGATGGATGAGAGGAGTTGTAGTCGCATCTCTGCAGTCAATGCGGTGAATAGTGGCGGTTACAGAGGCACGCACACATCTTTGTTTCTGTACCTTTTACTGGTGACAGGGTAACAGGTACAGTCCAGAGAAATAACCAGGTCCTCGGTGCAACTTGGGACTTCCACCTTAGAAAGTTGTGAGGCCTCCTCTGTGTCTGTGCTCTGTGGTTTGGGATAAGTCCTGCCTGTGACTGAACTCATCGCTCCTTCTCCCCCTCAGGGTTTTGCTCTAAACTGACAATGAGGTCCTTCTGCAGGGTCCCTATTCCTCCTATGGCCCCTGGTCCTGTACTTGGTCAGTTTCGAGTGTCTCTAAAGGTACCTTTACACGCGGCAACTTGTTGAAGTGAAATCATGGAGACATTGTTCCATTTGTACACAGCAACAAGATAAAACAATGTGTCCATGATTTCACTGCAACCAGTAAGTTGCCAGTGAAATTCCTAGAAATGTTGCCACGTGTAAAGGTGCCCTAAGGGTACCTTTACACGCAGCTACATTTCTAGGGTGGCCACAGGTAACTTACTGGTTGCAGTGAAATCATGGAGACAAGGTTCTATCTTGTTGCTGTGTACAAATGGAATAATCTCTCCATGATTTCACTGCAACCAGTAAGTTACCTGTAGCCACCCTAGAAATGTAGCCGCGTGTAAAGGTACCCTAACAGATAAAATATCAAAAATAAAATCCAGAAAATCACATTGTCTAAATTTTATAAATGCATTTATATTTTGATGAGAGAAATAAGTATTTGATCCTTCTGGCAAACAAGACTTAATATTTGGTGGCAAAACCTATGTTGGCAACACAGCAGTCAGAAGTTTCTTGTAGTTGATTATGAGGTTTACGCACGTCAGGAGGAATTTTGGCCCACTCCTCTTTGCAGATCATCTCTAAATCATAAAGATATTGAGGCTGTCGCTTTGCAACTTGGAGCTTCAGCTCTCTGTATAAGTTTTCAATGGGATTAACGTCTGAAGACTGGCTAGGCTATCCATGACCTTAATGTGTTTGTTTTGAGCCACTTCTTTGCTGCCTTGGCTGTATGTTTTGGGTCATTGTCATGCTGGAAGACTCAGCCATTTTATTGCCCTGGCAGATAGAAGGAAGTTGTCACTCAGGATTTTACGGTACATGGCTCCATCCATTGTCCCATTGATGCGGTGAAGTAGTCCTGAACTCTTAGCAGAGAAACACCTCCAAAACATTATGATTCCATCGCCATGCTTGTCTGGAGTGGCGATATTCTTTGGGTCATAGACAGCATGTCTCTTCTTCCAAACATGGTGGAGATTTAGAGATGATCTGCAAAGAGGAGTGGACCAATATTCCTCCTGACATGTGCACAAACCTCATCATAAAATACAAGAAATGTTTGACTGCTGTACTTGTCAACAAGAGTTTTGCCACCAAGTATTAAGTGTTGTATGCCAGAGGGATCAAACTCTTATTTTTCTCTGCAAAGTGCAAATACATTTACAGTGTTGGCCAAAAGTATTGACACCCCTGCAATTCTGTCAGATAATACTCAGTTTCTTCCTGAAAATGATTGCAATCACAAATTCTTTGGAATTATTATCTTCATTTAATTTGTCTTCAATGAAAAAACACAAAAGAGAATGAAGCAAAAAGCAAAACATTGATCATTTCACACAAAACTCCAAAAATGGGCCAGACAAAAGTATTGGCACCCTCAGCCTAATACTTGGTTGCACAACCTTTAGCCAAAATAACTGCGATCAACCGCTTCCGGTAACCATCAATGAGTTTCTTACAATGCTCTGCTGGAATGTTAGACCATTCTTCTTTGGCAAACTGCTCCAGGTCCCTGATATGTGAAGGCTGCCTTCTCCAAACTGCCATTTTTAGATCTCTCCACAGGTGTTCTATGGGATTCAGGTCTGGACTCATTGCTGGCCACCTTAGAAGTCTCCAGTGCTTTCTCTCAAACCATTTTCTAGTGCTTTTTGAAGTGTGTTTTGGGTCATTGTCCTGCTGGAAGACCCATGACCTCTGAGGGAGACCCATATTTCTCACACTGGGCCCTACATTATGCTTCAAAATTTGTTGCTAGTCTTCAGACTTCATAATGCCATGCACACGGTCAAGCAGTCCAGTGCCAGAGGCAGCAAGGCAACCCCAAAACATCAGGGAACCTCCGCCATGTTTGACTGTAGGGACCGTGTTCTTTTCTTTGAATGCCTGCATTTTTCTCCTGTAAACTCTATGTTGATGCCTTTGCCCAAAAAGAGAGAACATTCTTCCAAAACGTTTTAGGCTTTCTCAGGGAGGTTTTGTCAAACTCCAGCCTGGCTTTTTTATGTCTCGGGGTAAGAAGTGGGGTCTTCCTGGGTCTCCTACCATACAGTCCCTTTTCATTCAGACGCCAACAGATAGTACGGGTTGACACTGTTGTAACCTCGGACTGCAGAGCAGCTTGAACTTGTTTGGATGTTAGTCGAGGTTCTTTATCCACCATCCGCACAATCTTGCGATGAAATCTCTTGTCAATTTTTCTTTTCCGTTCACATCTAGGGAGGTTAGCCACAGTGCCATGGGCTTTAAACATCTTGATGACACTGCGCACGGTAGACACAGGAACATTCAGGTCTCTGGAGATGGACTTGTAGCCTTGAGATTGCTCATGCTTCCTCACAATTTGGTTTCTCAAGTCCTCAGACAGTTCTTTGGTCTTCTTTTCTCCATGCTCAATGTGGTACACACAAGGACACAGGACAGAGGTTGAGTCAACTTTAATCCATGTCAACTGGCTGCAAGTTAAACACGTATAGTGCCTGGCTCACCGATGTAAAAAGATGACGGGTGCACAGAGAAAGAGTTAATAATATAATAAATAACTCTGGCACACCAATCTATGAAAAAACGGAATCCGTAGATGCTAATGAAACGATTTTTAATGAAAAGAACTGATCACATTCATGAAAGTCACAGATATTCGACCATAATAAGTCACAGATATATGACAACAGAAACGTTTTTCGGCCACACGGCCTTCATCAGTGTATAACTAAGTAAAAACAAAAGAGAAATACAATGAATATCATATGCATACACTTGATCTGTTAATACACAGAAAGAACATCGATACGATCATCCGATCCAATGTTACTATGACAAACAGTTGCTGAGAATCAAGGAACATTACATATACAATTGTTAACAAGAAATATAAAATTAAGAAATCATAATTGAATGACATTGACTCTACAGCCATACTACTCTTTATCAATCGAAAGACATACCTGTGATAATTGCAAGAAGTATCAAGTGATCAGACCACAGTTATTAACATCAAAGAATCCAACAAATGGAACAAAAATTAGGAAATATTCTCCTGTGTGAATAAAGATAAAAAACCTGAGATATACATATATCCATATATATTGGAATTTATGTTAGGAGAACCAAACTTAGTGGATGACATGATAATGCATTTATGTGAACAATTGATACCTGTATCAGTCAGATGCAATAGACCACAGACCACCTGATAGAAGGCTATGGATAGCACATCAGACAGCACAGTTGTAGCTAGTGAGCTAATAAGGCCCTATTTCATATTATAGTCTAGGTATGTGCTCAATAATATGATAACGCAATTGAGCGATGGAGTGACCCATAGAGATGAAATGATAAGGAACAGGGAGTAGCATGTTTTTACAACGAATGGTAGATTTATGCTTTGAGATGCGGTCTCGGACATGCTGGGTAGTCTCCCCAACATATCCGAGACCGCACGGACACTTAATTAGATAGATCACAAAAGTGTGTTTTCTCCCTCTATAGCAATGTATTCTTACTATGTCTTTTAGGCACAATTTTATGCTGTGAGCCCTTGCTACGCAATATTAGCCAAACTGAAGGTATACTTTATTTCTTTATTGTATACAACATTTCTTTGAGTTGCTATCTACTTTAGGTGATTTTAACTAATTTAATTTGTCTTTCCTAGACTATAATATGAAATAGGGCCTTATTAGCTCACTAGCTACAACTGTGCTGTCTGATGTGCTATCCATAGCCTTCTATCAGGTGGTCTGTGGTCTATTGCATCTGACTGATACAGGTATCAATTGTTCACATAAATGCATTATCATGTCATCCACTAAGTTTGGTTCTTCTTACATAAATTCCAAAATATATGGATATATGTATATCTCAGGTTTTTTATATTCACACAGGAGAATATTTCCTTATTTTTGTTCCATTTGTTGGATTCTTTGATGTTAATACCTGTGGTCTGATCACTTGATACTTCTTGGAATTATCACAGGTATGTCTTTCGATTGATAAAGAGTAGTATGGCTGTAGAGTCAATGTCATTCAATTATGATTTCTTAATTTTATATTTCTTGTTAACAATTGTATATGTAATGTTCCTTGATTCTCAGCAACTGTTTGTCATAGTAACATTGGATCGGATGATCGTATCGATGTTCTTTCTGTATATTAACAGATCATGTGTATGCATATGATATTCATTGTATTTCTCTTTTGTTTTTACTTAGTTATACACTGGTGAAGGCCGTGTGGCCGAAAAAACGTTTCTGTTGTCATATACCTGTGACTTATTATGGTCGAATATCTGTGACTTTCATGAATGTGATCAGTTCTTTTCATTAAAAATCGTTTCATTAGCGTCTACGGATTCCGTTTTTTCATAGATTGGTGTGTCAGAGTTATTTACAACGGTCTGCAAGTGTGATTTAGTTATTGCCAACACCTGTTAGGTGCCACAGGTAAGTTACCGGTGCTGTTAATTACACAAATTAGAGAAGCATCACATGATTTTTCGAACAGTGCCAATACTTTTGTCCACCCCCTTTTTTATGTTTGGTGTGGAATTAGATCCAATTTGGCTTTAGGACAATTCTTTTGTGTGTTTTTTTCATTGAAGACAAATTAAATGAAGATAATAATACCAAAGAATTTGTGATTGCAATCATTTTCAGGAAGAAACTAAATATTATCTGACAGAATTGCAGGGGTGTCAATACTTTTGGCCAACACTGTATATAATTAAGACAATGTGGTTTTCTGGATTTTACTTTTGATATTCTATCTCTCACTGTTAAAATGAACCTACCTTTAAAATGATAGACTTTTCATGTCTTTGTCAGTGGGCAAACTTACAAAGTTAGCAAGGGATCAAATACTTATTTTCCCCACTGTACTTTTCAGAGAAATGGGAGGCTTTGGAGATGTTTGCTGCTCATAGACTCACTTGGATTTATGACATGTAATGGCCACCAGCTTCACCTGTGGATTAGCCCTATTGAAATTTAGTGAAACAATTTTACAGCCTTTAAATATATTTGGAAATAAAGCTGAGGCAGAAAAAAGTAGTAATGTGAACACGTCTGCATAGCATGCCCACTACCAACACCAAATTGTTTGAAAAACCAACTATAGAATAAAAAAGTATGTGTAAAGTGTCTCCAGATAATAATAATAATAATAATAATTGATTGCAAAGTATTATTATTTATATAGTGCCATTAAATTCCATGGTGCTTTACATGCTGCAAGACCAAGTACAATAAATGTGGACAATTTTGTCGTACACATACAAGAGGGGAGAAGATCCTGTCTGCTAGGGCTCATAATAAATAAATAAAAGCTAGTGCACTAAAAACACACGGTACTTCGTACGTACCTTTTTTGCAAAAAACATACTTTAACCATCCTATCGTGACAAGGTAATCCTTTTCGGAACGGTCCCTACACTAACCATATTATGATCTACTACTGTACTTATTGACCTCACAAGTAGCAGGATGTAGTGTGTGAACTGTGCCCGAATTGGATCACAGATGGAATGCGTTATATCTACTTCTGTTAAGCAGGAGAGAGGCGGGGCCCTCTAACGTGTCTGTAGCCAAGTGGTTAAATCAATTTGGAAACAAAGCTGAGACAGGGAAAAGTAGTAATGTGAACACGCACAAAAAAGGTATGTACCAAGTACCCTGTGTTTTTACAGCACTAGCTTTTTTATATGTATTGCAAGATATCTGGAGACACTTTACACTTACTTTTTTTGTTCTATAGTTGGTTTTTCAGCCTGTAAATATAGCTTCAATGAAGATCTGTTTTTCAAACAATTTGGCGTTGGTAGTCGGCATGCTATACAGGTTCACATTACTACTTTTTTCTGTCTCAGCTTTATTTCCAAATTGATTTATCCACTTGTCTACAGACAAGTTGGAGGGCCCCGCCTCTCTCCTGCTGAAAAGAAGTAGATATAAAGCATTCCAGCTGTGATCCAATTCGGGCAGAGTTCACACACTACACTATTGTGAGATCAATAAGCACAGCAGTAGGTTATAATATGGTTAGTGTAGGGGCCGTTCCAAAAAGGGTTACCTTGTCGCGTTGGAATGGCTTAAAGCACGTTTTTTGCAAAAAAAAAAAGGTATGTACCAAGTACCCTGTGTTTTTACAGCACTAGCGTTTATTTATTTATTGCAAGGTATCTGGAGACACTATACACGTGCTTCTTTTTTCTATAGTTGTTTTTTCAGCCTTTAAATATAGCTTCATTAAAGATCTAGCATTATTCCTGCACTGCATCACAGCGATCCCTACAGTATGTACATGGAGAATGGAGGCCAAAGAGTTGTAATAATATTTGGAAACTGAATCACATAACACAAGTCCAGTAGAATAATTTTTAACCACGTTCCTGGTTTTTGATCTGGTATTCACATTCACGGGGCTCATGTGACATTGTGACGTCACGTGAAACCCATGTCCAATCATTGCTGGCTTCTCTCTCCTTGCCTTTGGGCAAATGAGTTAGTCAACAGGAGGTAAATGGCAGCTGCAGCGCTCACTTCCTGTTGATTTCCACTCACTTCCTGTTGATTGATCGTGTGTTCTAAGGCAGGGAGAGCGATAAGCCAGCGGTGATTGGACATGGGTCTTACATGTGGGATCAGAAGTGGCTGTCTTAGTAATGGACAACACTTTTAATGGTAATAGTTGAGCTAATTTCAGTACATTTTAATGTACAGGATTGGTAGGCATTCTGGAGGTGGAACCATCAGTGATTTAGAATTTATATCATCTAATGCTACATGTGAATAATAATAAGAATCTGCAGTAATCTTTTTCTACTGGATTTGGATCTCTTTAGACAGAAAATGGAGCACTGATTGTGATGATAAAATATTTTGAATTTAGTCAGAACAGAATTTGGGATTTCAAAACAACTTAATGATAAAAGACAACGATTAAAAAAGTCAGTAGCTTGAATATTAACGTATCATTAAATCTTTTCTTCCATCCGCAGAGTCATCGGAGAGTGGACAGGCACCCATCGCTGTATATGAGAATGTGCATGTAGGTGATGTTGTCCTGGCAAATTGTGCACTGGAATGTTACATGAACATATTTACTGGAAATCCAATCCTGTTCTCTTTGATCTGTTCTGGACATCAACACTGAAGCAATTATAATAAACTAGATGGGGGTGGTGTCATCATGATGGGGGCGGGCTCTGTAGTGCTGGGCATGGCAGCTGTCTCTCCCCTCCTGTGCGCTGTTTTCTCCTCCCTGTGCTGTCTTCTCCTCTCATGCGCTCTCTCCTTTGAGCTGTCTTCCCCTGTGCACTCTCCCCCCTGTGCTGTCTTCTCTCCTCATGTGCTCTCTCCTTTCAGCTGTCTTCCCCCTGTTTGTGTTCTCTCTCCTTCTGTATGCGGTCTCTCTTACCTGTGCTGTCTTCTCCCATATGTGCTCTCTCATTTGAATGTCCCCTGCTGCGGGTTCTCTCCTTCGTGTGTGCTCTCACCTTTGATCTGTGTCCTCTCTGTGTGCTGTCTCTCTCCCCCTGTGCTCTCTCCTTTGAGCTGTCTCCCCCCTTTATGATGTCTCCCCCATGTGCTCGCCCCTCCCTCTTGTGCACTCTTTTCCCGCCTGCGTTTGTTCACCCCTCCCCCAATGCACCCTCTCTTTCTCCTGTGTGATCTTTTCAGGACCGCTCTGCACTCTCTATGGACCTCAAAGTGCAAACCCCTCCCCCTATGTGCTTTCTACCCCCCCCTGGGTGCTATCTCTGCCTCCATGAGCTTTGTCTCTCTCCCCTGTGGTGTCCAAAGATGGTGGTGGCATGAATGCACATACGCTACCATAATCTTTGTATACTCAGGTGTCCAAAGATGAAAGCCACCTGAGTAAGTGTGCGTGCACGCCAGGTATACACATGTGCATTTACGCATGAAGTGATGTGTCAGCAGCAGCTGTGGTCGATGGCAGCTGCAGTTTTAGCACCAATGGTGGTACTGTGCAATGTGCCAGTACAACTAGTGGACACCATATTTGCACACCCATTACTTAGTCTCATGATAGTAGGACATCTGGACACCTGAAATGACAGATGGGAAAGCAGTATTATGTAACTGCCCCCTGTGCGCTCTCCCTGCCCCCCTGTGCATGCTCTCTGCCCCCTGTGCATGCACTATGCATCTCCGTGCATACTCTCTGGCTACCCTCTGCATGCTCTCTGCCTCCTTTGTGCATGCTCTCTGGCCCCCTGTTGCCGCTCTCTGTCCTCCCGTGCCCTTTCTATGCCTCCCTGTGCTTGCTCTCTGCACTCTCTGCCATCCCTTGTGTGTGCTCTCTCAACCCTGGGGCGGCAGTACAAGGAAGATCACGGCAGCATGAGGAATTGCTTGTGTGCACAGGAGCAGTTCCTCATTCGGTGGTCTGCAGGGATCAGATTGCGGTGTGTGCGGGTTCCTGGCATTGGCGGCACCGGTAGTGGGTGCCATATTTGCACACCCATCACTTTGTGTGCATATATGGCTGCCACAGTGGAAGTGGATGACGCGTCATGGGAGTACATCAGGACGGAAGTGGATGACTTACAGGATAACGTAAGTATATAGTAGATTGCTGGAATACTGGTGCCTTATGTATCTTTCGGTTCATAGTTGGACTTTTTGCTGCCACCAACCATAAAAGTAAGCAAATCCATGAAGTTCTACTATTTAAAGTCAGAGGAAAAAAACACGATAGATCAATATGGCATAGATTAAAAAATTGCTTTCTATTCAGGCAGACCCACAGAGACATTGGCATGCAAAAGTTTGGGCACCCCTGGTCAATATTATTGTTATTGTGACAGTTAAGCAGATTGAAGATGAAACGATATCTAAGAGGCTTAAAGTTACAGATGACACATTTCCTTGTATTTTAGGCCTAAAATAAAAATTTTCATCGTTAACATTTTAAAATTTACAAAAAGGAAAATATGCCGATGCAAAGGTTTGTGCACCCTTTTCTTACACATTGCTTTGGTTATGTTTTAGAGCTTAGAATGCTTTCTTAGTGTGTACTTGGTGGATCTTGAAAGTATTTCTCTTTATCCCCTGATATTGTGGTATATAATGGAGATTTATATTATGGATAGAATACCAAGCATCTTATTATATCACAAACAATAGGCTGTTACTAGTGATGGGCGAATCCTAAATTACTCGGAATCGCTTGACTCTAGCGAGTCCGAGCCCAGGACTCGCTACTCGTTGCGAGTCTAGCGAGTCCAATGTTAATGAATGGGGAAGCGAGTAATAGCGAGTAGTGTGAGATTTACAAATCGCAGATGTGTCTCGGAAGCTTCAGCCTGAAGCAATCCTAGTTTTGTCATTTATTTGCATTGGACTCGTTTACTTTGTAAGTAATCGCTGGGAAACTCGATAAGAGAAGAGTCCTGTCTGCTCTGTGCAGCTCCAGGGTCCTAGAGCCCGCCTGCTGCCTGATGTAGCAGTGCTGAGATTGTTCTCAGTCTGCTCATTCCCTGTGCATAGACATCTATATCTATACACAGGGGATGTAGCAGAGAGGACATCGCGTTTTGGACTGCGTCGGACGGAAGAGGATTTTTTTAATTAAAGATGGAGTCCCTAATGGCTTTTATTTTTATTTCTAATAAAAAAATTTCTCTGTGTTGTGTTTTTTTTAAAACAATTTAATAGAAATTCATGGCAGTCATGTCTAATATTGGCGTGACCGCCATAAATTTCGGGCTTAGGGCCAGCTGATGATACAAAGCTGGCCCTAACCTCTATTACCCAGCGTGCCACCGCCACCAGGGCCGCTGGAAGAGCGGGGTTCAGCGCCAGAGGATGGCGCTTCAATGAACGCGCCATCTTCTGGGGCGGCTGCGGGCTGAAATTTGCAGCGGGGGGTGCCCAGAAAGCTTGGGCATCCCTGCGCTGCGGATTCCAGCCCCCAGCTGCTTAGCTGTACCTGGCTAGACATAGAAATTGCGCGGAGCCCCACGCATTTTTTTGACTCCGACTCCGAGACGACTCCGACTCCGAGACGACTCCGACTCCGACTCGACTCCGAGACGACTCTGACTCCGACTCCGACTCGACTCCGAGACGACTCCGACTCCGAGACGACTCCGACTCCGAGACGACTCCGACTCCGAGACGACTCCGACTCCGACTCGACTCCGAGACGACTCCGACTCCGAGACGACTCCGACTCCGAGACGACTCCGACTCGACTCCAAGACGACTCCGAGACGACGACGACTCCGACTCCGACTCGACTCCGAGACAACTCCGACTCCGACTCGACTCCGAGACGACTCCGACTCCGAGACGACTCCGACTCCGAGACGACTCCGACTCCGACACGACTCCGACTCCGAGACGACTCCGACTCCGAGGCGACTCCGACTCTGAGGCGACTCCGACTCTAAGACTCCGACTCTGAGACTCCGACTCTGAGACTCCGACTCTGAGGAGACTCCGACTCCGAGACTCTGACTCTGAGCCTCTGACTCTGAAATTCATTAAATAATAAAAAAAAAAATGAGTGGGGCTCCGCGCAATTTCTATGTCTAGCCAGGTACAGCTAAGCAGCTGGGGGCTGGAATCCGCAGCGCAGGGATGCCCAAGCTTTCTGGGCACCCCCCGCTGCAAATTGCAGCCCGCAGCCGCCCCAGAAGATGGCGCGTTCATTGAAGCGCCATCCTCTGGCGCTGAACCCCGCTCTTCCAGCGGCCCTGGTGGCGGTAGCACGCTGGGTAATAAAGGGGTTAATACCAGCTTTGTTATACAAGCTGGTATTAAGCCCGAGATTCTTAATGTCAGGCCACGTTTGACCCAGCCACTAAGAATCTCCAATAAAGGGTTAAAAAAACACAACACAGAGACATTTTTTTATTAGAAATAAAAAAAAAAAGTCATTAGGGACTCCATCTTTAATTAAAAAAATCCTCTTCCGTCCGACGTAGTCCAAAACGCGATGTCCTCTCTGCTACATCCCCTGTGCATAAATATAGATGTCTATGCACAGGGAATGAGCAGACTGAGAACAATCTCAGCACTGCTACATCAGGCAGCAGGCGGGCTCTAGGACCCTGGAGCTGCACAGAGAAGACAGCTGGACTCGGCTCGCAATGTAACAGCAGTTACTTTGCGAGTTTCCCTGCTATCACTGGCACAGTAGCCAGTGATTACTCGCACGAGTCTAATGCAAACAATGGCAATCCTAGTTTTGTCAGCGTTTCTGACAAAACTAGGATTGCCATTGTCTTGCATTGGACTCGTGCGAGTAATCACTGGGAAACTCGCCGAGTAGCGAGTCCTGCGAGTCCCTTACTACTCGCCGAGTAACGAGTCCTAGCGAGTAGATTCGCCCATCCCTAGCTGTTACCTCTTTGTGGTGCTGGACTGCCACCTTCTGGTTACGGATATGTGTTTTTAATGTGCTTTGTTTTTTCTAAGTAATATTATCAATTTTGTTCATAGTTTTCTACTAATAAAATTGTGTTTTTTTACCATTTGTGGTTATACAGATTATTTTTCTATATAATTCCTATTAATTCTGAATGCAAAATCTAAAGCCCATGATGAATTAAGATGCGTATGATTGGGTTAATTTTTCCTAATATGGTGCATATTTCCTGTTTCATTTTGCTTAGCCTTGGAGATTTGTGTGCTCAGATAACTTTGATCAGGGTCTCAGACCCTAAGTAGCCTTTTAGGAAAGGTCCAGTGATGAAAATTCCGCAGCTTTATAAAAACCCAGCCTCCTCTAACCTTGTGCCAAAAAAACAGCAGTAATGGGTGGGATCTTCTAAGAAGCTGCCTAACACAATGAAAATTAAAATGGTGGAGCCTCAAAACAGAAGAAGGCTATAAGAAGATAGCAGAGTTTTCAAGTTGCCCTTTCCACACTTCAAAATGTAATTAAGAAAAGACAGTTAACAGGAACAGTGAAGGTCAAGATAAGGTCTGGAAGACCGAGCAAAATGTCAATGAGAGTTGCTTGTAGGATTGATGGAGCGGTAAATCAGAACCCCTTGCTTGACTGTGAAAGACCTTCAGGAAGATTTAGCAGACTCTGGAGTTCTGGTACATTGTTCTACTGTTCAGAGACACCAGCACAAATATTGCTTTCATGGAGGAGTCATCAGTATAAAACCTCTCCAGTGTCCTAACCATAAAATTCAGCATCACAAGTATGCAAAAGAACATTTCAACAAGCTTGATGCATTTTAGAAACAAGTCCTGTGGACCAATGAGGTTAAAATACAACTCTTTGGCCACAATGATCAAACGGGATGTTTGGAGGAAAAAGGTCACAGAACTTCAGGAAAAGAACATCTCCCCAACCATTAAGCATAGGGGTGGATCAATCATGCTTTGGGGTTGGGTTGCAGCTAATGGCACGGGAAATATTTCACGGGTAGAGGGAGGAATGAATTCAATGAAATTTGAAGAAATTCTTGATGCAAATATAACGGCATCTGTAAAAAGGCTAATGTTCAAAAGAGAAAGACTTCTACAAATGGATAATGAACCTAATCACATCAAAATCCACAGCAGACAACTTCAAAAGGCGCGAGCTGAAGATTTTACTCACATTCCCCTGATCTGCTGAAAATCTGTGGCTAGACTTCAAAAGAGCAGTGCATGCAAGACAACCCAGGAATCTCACAGAACTGGAAGATGAGCCAGGAATCTCACAGAACTGGAAGATGAGCCAGGAATCTCAGAGAACTGGAGGATGAGCCAGGAATCTCAGAGAACTGGAGGATGAGCCAGGAATCTCACAGAATTGGAAGACTTTTCCAAGGAAGAATCAATGAAAATCCCTCAAACAAGAATTGAAAGACTCCAGTCTGGCTTCAAAAAGCTGGATGTGATACTTGCTACTAAGTAGTAACAATGCAGGGTGCCCAAACATTTGCATCAGCCAATTTTCCTTTTCTTTTTGCTTCCTAAAATACAAAGGAAATGTGTCATCTTTAACTTTAGGTCTTTTAGAGATCATTTCATCTTTAACTTGATTTGAAATAATAGTAGGCAGCGCTCACCATTCTGTTGCATTGGGATTTCTGTATTTCTTTATTTCAAACTACACATAAGTGACATGTCGGTGGTGTTGTGGATGCCGGATGCATCCAGGGACGAGACGCGTTTCGCTCAGGTGAGACTCAACGGGTCCACCTTTGGACCCATTGAAGCTCACCTAAGCTAAATGTATGTTGTCCCTGGACGCATCCCGCATCCATCACTCTGCCAGCATGTCACTTGTGTGAAGTTTGAAATAAGGAAATAAAGAAATCCCAATGTAACAAAAATGGTGAGTGCTGCCTACTATTATTTCTAATGAACTTGGGACTTTGCAAACAAAGGCACGGCACCACGATTCAGTAGCGGTACAGATCCTGTGTTGTGGCTTAACCAGAGCTCACTGACTATAGGCAGTAGTGTGGGTCATTCTTAAAATCTGTCACCTGGATATCAAAATTTATTTTTCCTTCTTCATGTAAATTTTGATATCCAGGTGCCCATTGGATTGTTTTTTTCAAATGTCAACCATTTATAAACTCCCATGCAACAGTCTGTCTGCATTTTGGTTTGATCATGAGGAAGGACCTGGATAGCTTCGACACCTGTAGAAATAAACCACATCTTCTTTTCATGGGCGTCTTAGATCAATCCATCCACGTAATTCCTTTTTCCTTGATCAAATCACTTCTGTGTCCCCAAGCGAATCTCTGGTGGGATGTGGCAGACAGTTTGATTGAACTAAGTCTTAATTAAACTCCCAACATTGAGGTACATCATGCTTGATGGTTACTGTCGCCGATGCGCCGAGGTTACACTTACACTTCAGAAACTTGCACTTATATGGAGAAAATGGTTGCAAAATATGAACTTTGGTCTCAAACTTCTTGGTGTTTTTTTCTTGGTGGGGCACAACAAAACAACCAGTGTGTGTCTACCCTTCACCAACAGGTGTGGGTAACCTGCTAAGCATTCATGATGGGGACCGGGGATTGTAATTCTTCCTCATGAATGAGGAATTCCCACTAAGTGTGGGTCATAAGCTCGCATTGATTAAGTCCCTGCCTTTAATACACACCGCCCATCGCTACTACCGATTGGATGGTTTAGTGAGATCCTTGGATCGACCCAGCGGGGTTTACCAAGACCCTGGCAGAGAGCCAAGAAGATGATCGAAGTTGGTTACCTAGAGGAAGTAAAAGTCGTAACAAAGACTAATTCACCAAAGAGTGGTCGTGTTTCAATCAAGACCGCTGATTGCTCTTTACAAACCTACTGCATCTGAGGCACATCATGCTTTATGGTTACCGTCACTAAAAGTGGTAAACGATGCTTAGTGGTTACACTTATACATTAGAAACTTGCACTTATATGGAGGAAATGGTTGCAAAATATGAACTTTGGCCTCAAACTTTTTGATGTTTTTTTCTTGGTGGAACATCTTAAGGATTAATTCACCAAAGCGTGGTCATGTTGCAATAAAGATGACCGACTGACCTTGCAAAACCTACTGTGTTTCTGATAGATTGCCCCCACCACAGCCGGCTCAGTCTAGGTGTATATTCTCAGGAAAAAACCCGGCTTCAACGATCGCGCTCTTCCAAAGTGTAGTCAAATAAGTCCACGGAGAACATGAATCCCACCCAACACTTTATTCTTCTTAAAATTCTACGCGTTTCGTGTACATACTGTACACTTCCTCAGGAGTTGATGTTACTTCATCTCCTGAGGAAGTGTACAGTATGTACACGAAACGCGTAGAGTTTTAAGAAGTATAAAGTGTTTGGGTGGGATTCATGTTCTCCGTGGACTTATTTGACTACACTTTGGAAGAGCGCGATCGTTGAAGCCTTGTTTTCTCCTGTGATTGACTTCCATTGCCTCTCACCGGTGGATTGCTGCAGTTCCCTTGGATACTACTTCTATGCTAGATGGTTGTTGTGTTCCACACAACCGAACCAGGTGAGTGGTTCCATATTGAATATACGTATCCTGTTAATTGGATAAGACCCTATATGCGCTTCCTCTCTCCTTAGTTGTAGGTGTATATTCTAGCAGTCTCTTACATTGCCCTGACACTTAATTATTGGTTGCTAACTATCTCACAAAGTTCTTTCTGTCAAGTTAAACAAGAGAATCAACACCACTGAATAAAATGGTTCCCAGCTCTTATGGGAACGAGGTAGAGTGTGAAGCCAATATACAATCAACTATCGTATAACAAGATACACAAAGAATTTATAGAACCATTTCCAATAGGAATACACACTAATACTATATGTGAGATGAGTGAGGATTACTTGTGGTTTCTCCTCTCATCTTTGTCCTCTTAACTTTTGCAGGCAGCGCAACCAAACGAAGAATCCGCCTATACGGTGAGTACAGACACTTTGTTTTCCAGTATTGTCAAGTCAAAATTTAGTTTTTTCCCCTCAAAGTCAACTTTTTAAAGCATTGTATTTAGATACTCTACAAAATTAAATAAGTATGAAAGCTGTTTAACAGTTTTCATTGCTTTTGTAGTAGTGATGGGCGAGTCCTAAATTACTCAGAATGCATTGACTCTAGCGAGTCCGAGCCCAGGACTCGCTACTCGTTGCGAGTCTAGCGAGTCCAATGTTAATGAATGGGGAAGCGAGTAATAGCGAGTAATGTGCGATTTACAAATCGCAGATGTGTCTCGGAATCTTTGTCGGAACATAACAGATTCTGTATGGGTGGAGGCACACTGTCGTGCATCAAACATGGAGCGTGATTGATGCACAACAGTGATGCGAGTGATGTTTCATTGCTGTGACAGCAGCAGTGAAGCAGTATTGTATGTATAATTTATTATTTTTTGCAAAGTTACACCTATCAGCTTGATTTGACATGTTTTTACAATGTCGGCTGTTCAGGGGTTAATAAGACGCTGGTGTCATGACACCATCTGTCCAGGGGTTGTCCATGACATCATGTGTCTGAATGGGTTAATTTTTCTGTAAACCAGGTTCAATTGTATGTCGGGTTTAGAGAAGTGACAGAATAAGCCGGTGATTTCTGAATGGAAGCCAGGGCTTCAGCACCATGGACAGCTCCTTACAAATCACGGCTTATTCTGTCACTTCTCTAAGGCTGCTTTCACATAACGATTTTTTCAGTTCCGATGCTGTCCGATAAAAATCGGACAGCATCGGACCGATTTTCGGACCCCATGCAGGCCTATGGGCATCGGACCGAATCGGATGTGCACTAAATGCCATCCGATTTGGTCCGATCCGAATCTGTCCGATTTTTTTATCGGTGCAAAAATCGGAGCTTGCTCCGATTTTTGCACCGAAAATAAAATCGGACAGATTCGGATCGGACCAGATCGGATGGCATTTAGTGCACATCCGATCCGACCCGATCAATTTAGCATGGGGCCCTATGGAGCAGGGTCCGAGAAAACATGTGATGTCTCCTCGGACCGATTTTAGTGTACTGAGCATGCTCAGTACACTAAAATAGCTCCTAAAAGTAAATTAAGGGGTTAATAAAAAAAAAACAAAACTATGCTCACCTGTCCACGAGGCCCACGTCGTCTCCCGGCGTCTCCGGTGTCTCCAGGTATCTTGCCGTCTGTGCTGATAAGACCTGCCGTGATGTCACAATCACATGACTGCCAGGAACCAATAGCAGGCAGTCATGTGATTGTGACATCACGAGAGGTCCTGGCTGCACTGAGACAGAACAGCAAGGCACCGAAGAGGCGCGGGACCGTGCAGGAGTCGTGGACAGGTGAGAAAGGAGAGGAGGAGAGGAGGAGGAGGAGGACAAGAGGAGAGGAGGAGGACGCACAGGAGGACCGGGGCCAAGAGGGGAGACACAGGGGATGAGAGGACCGGGGGCCAAGAGGTGAGACACAGCACCGGGGGCCAAGAGGGGAGACACAGGACCGGGGGCCAAGAGGGGAGACACAGGACCGGGGGCCAAGAGGTGAGACACAGCACCGGGGGCCAAGAGGGGAGACACAGGACCGGGGGCCAAGAGGGGAGACACAGGACCGGGGGCCAAGAGGGGAGACACAGGGGATAAGAGGAAAGGACCGGGGGCCAAGAGGGGAGGACGGGGCGATAAGAGGAGACGACAGGGGGCCAAGAGGGGAGACACAGGGGATAAAGAAGAGGACCGGGGGAGAGACTGACAGCTCTCAGGAGCGATCTGACAGGAGGGCGGGCATCCTATTTTCTGTCGGAATCGGATGCCTATTTGGCACCCGATTCCAGGCATTAGAAGAATCCGATGCTGTCCGATTTATATCGGACAGCATCGGATTTTACAAAAATCGTAGTGTGAAAGTAGCCTTAAGCCGACATACAATTGAACCTGGTTTACAGAAAAATTAACCCATTCAGACACATGATGTCATGTCACCATGTATCCAGGGGGAGGACAACCCCTGGACAGATGGTGTCATGACACCAGCGTCTGATTAACCCCTTATTCACCGGGTTAAAACCCCCTCCGGTAGCACAGTGCAGAATGCAGTCCTGAACAGCCGACATTGTAAAAACATGTAAAATCAAGCTGATAGGTGTAACTTTGCAAAAAATAATAAATTATACATACAATACTGCTTCACTGCTGCTGTCACAGCAATGAAACATTATTGTAACTGTATGGGGACTGCGGGGGGCCAGTGATTTTGACAGCACACGGCTGCGATTCTCGCACCGTGTGCTGTATGGGTGCGAGCTAGACTAGCACCCATATACTTTTAATGGCTCCTCGCGCTAGGCAATCGCAGTGCAATCGCAGCTTGCTGCGATTGCACTCGGATTGCTCTCACAAAGCGAGTTTAATGCCAGAAACTCGCATTAATGTGACCTGTATCATTGAAAGATACAGGTCCAAGTTTAATGCGAGTTTTTCTCGCATTAAACTCGCGCGAGTTCAACGCCAGTGTGCCTCCACCCTATTCACGAGTCCCGAATCCAGTATACAGGACTCGGATTCGTAGACTCGCTCAGACTCGCTCAGACTCGCTGCTGGCAGCGGGTATCCGTGAATTGGTGCGATTGTTTAAACGATTTGGGGAGATTCAAGCTACATACCGATGTGATATAGCGAGTCTAGCGAGTGAGAAAAAGTAAACTCTGACAAAACTAGGATTGCCATTGACTTGAATTGGACTCGTTACTGTGCGAGTAATCGCTGGGAAACTCGCAGAGTACCGAGTCCTGCGAGTCCCTTACTACTCGCCGAGTAACGAGTCCTAGCGAGTAGACTCGCCCATCCCTATTTTGTAGTCATGTAATAAAATGTATACGTCTTTTTCTTGCAGGATTTGCAGTTCAAAACCGAAGACACCTACAAAGAGCTCAAACTTTAAGAGATTACCGTCACTCTCATAAATTGATATTTGTATTAGAAGTCAATGATGACTTCAATGAACCTGAGCACAGACTGGAGTTCACCCTAATCCTAACCTCCTTCCCAAAATAATCGTACAGGGATTATTCTCTTTTTCCAATTTTATAGCATCAGTTAGGGAGGCTCTATAATAAGACCACCGAATGTAGTAACCTTAGGAATTTCTTTACAGTTGATAAATTTATCAAATTAAAAATGTCTGGTGATATTCACACTTATTTCTGATCATTATTAAAAGGATGATAAAGTTTCGGTTATCCAGTGGTCTTCTGGTAGACCGGGATGAAAATATCTAGGCGCTCCACAGAGCCTTAACCGGTGAACATACAGATAATGTCACCATGTCAGTAAAGCACAAGCTCAGATTTACTATTGGAAGACTGTACAGGTGAAATATACAAGAAATAGCAAACATGGGTGTTAATTTAGCATTATACTGCATGGCATTCACAGTCCAATTTCTACTAATATGGACCGGATTGTCGTCTTTTACTCATTTGCTGCACTGTGGCTGTAGGTCAATATGGAAAGGGCTACTTGAAAAATGTCATTGGATGCTCCAGGAGATTGTTATGGACAGATAGCTGTAGAAAGTCCAGCAGCTGGACATGTGTACACTACTGGCCATCAACGTCTTAAGAGTCAAGAAATTAAACTAAATTACATCAAGTCATTTTGTACTCCCAGATGTAAAGGGACCCTGTCACCAGGTTTTCTCTTATAAATTGTGGCTACCACCACCAGTAAGCCCTTATATACAGCATTCTAGAATGCTGCATACAGGGTAGGCCATCTATATAGATACTCCTAAATAAAATGGGAATGGTTGGTGATATTAACTTCCTGTTTGTGGCACATTAGTATATGGGAGGGGGAAAACATTTCCAGATGGGTGTTGACCACCCGGGCAATTGGGCCATTTATATGGATAGACTTAAATAAAATGGGAATGCATGGTGATATCAACTTGAAATAACTCATGAAAGAATAAAGTTACATTAAAACCAAGCACACCATTGTTTTTCTTATGAAATTCGCAATACGTTTGATGTGTCACATGACCCTCTTCTCATTAAAAAAAAATAAAGTTTGATCAAAAACGTCCAATTTCAAAATGGCTGCCATGGTTACCACCCATCTGGAAAAGTTTTCCCCCTTCCATATACTAATGTGCAACAAACGTGACGGTACACCCAGGCTGGCTTCAGCATGCGCAGATGGCATGCTGAAGCCGGCCTGGGCGCGTCATAGACTAGGCGACGCGGCGGGCGGAGGTGACGTGGGGCCTGCAGCACATGACCCGCTGATTGTGAGGACGCGATGGGCGGGTAATTTGAATTATAGAAGAAGATGGACAGCAGCGAGGCGGGTGCGAGCGCGGCCTGGAGGAATGCCTATCTGACAAGGATTTGGTAAGTATAAAAAGTCATTTATTGGGCATGTAGTTAGGTACATTTAGTCAGTCAGGGATGGATAGAATAGTCATTTTAGGCTCCAGGCACAGATATTTATAGGTTAGATAAGGTTTTTTTGGTGGTTGGTTCCTTTTAAGAATAATGCAATGCGAAGCTGGGTTTAAATCCCGCGCCAATTCGCGGCCAGACTGTGCCTGTCACTGATTGGTCGCGGGCGGCTGGCGCAACCAATTAACAATGCAGCATTTCCATTGCAGATAAACAGACAGAATTAGACGATTATATAGTAGATACCTACAGCAGTGCCAGTGTTCAGTAGTGTCGGTGCGGCGGTGTCTGTGTGCAGCAGTGTTGAAGTTCAGTGATGTCTGTGTTCGGCGATGTCTGTGTTCGGCGGTGTCAGTGTGCAGCGATGTCAGTGTGTGGTGGTGTCAGTGTGCGGCAGTGTCAGTGTGCAGCGGTGTCTGTGTGGTTCACAGGTATGTGCTGGAGAGGCAGAGATCACAGGGCTCCAGTGAGCAGAGATCACATAGATCACAGCATGGGTCCTTGGAGCAGATATCACAGCAGGGGTGCGGGATCCTGGGAGCCGATCGGCCCGATCATGCTCCTCCGGAGATGCTGCACCTTACACCCACTTGCCCTGGAGGGAGATCCCGGAATCTGTCAGTACTTGGAGCTTGTTAAAGCTGATCCCAGATGCCCAGGAGTTTGTGTGCTCTCCATCCCAGTGCTGTGGCCCTGGCAGTGGAGTAAACAGGTGCCCCATCCTCTGCTCTGCTCCTCATCTCCTTCCCCAAACACACAACTCTTCCCATTTGATAGTAAAAAGAATAGAGGGTTGGGTGTAGTGCGTGACAGTGGGGACAGCCAATCGGGTGGGGGCCCTGGTTAGGTGGTGTGGCCGCTTGGCAATTAATCAGTGCTGGGTGTAGTGAGTGAAAGCGGGGACAGCCAATCGGGTGGGAACTGTGGCTGAGGGGCGTGGCCGCTCAGCGATAAATCAGGGCTGGGTGTAGTGAGTGACAGCGGGGACAGCCAATCGGGTGGGGGCCCTCTCTGGTTGGCGGGGCCGCTCGGCGACCAATCAGCGACGCGGGATTTCGGTTACAGATAGACAGACACAATAGGGCAATTATATAGTAGATCGCATTTTTCTGTGCTATTTTGAAAAACAGCTTTTTCTGTCTGTGTGGGTTTGGCCAGCAGCTCATAGGGATTAGTGCAATGTGAGTTCCTATGAGATATGATCTATGAGTTCCTCTACGTGAACGTTGGAATGAACAGGCAAATCTCAGATGGGGGTGTGTTTGCCCACTGCTTCATGGCACAAGAACTAAGGACAGGTGGGCCCAGGCACTTTCCAGGTTGCTGAAACTGGCCCTGATCGCGCGTCTGCATTCCTCAGGGTGGCAAGGGTTGCCTAGCATTAGACTTTTTTGAGACACCAAAGGATGATCCAAATCACTTTATATGCAAAGTTTGTAAAAAAAAAAAAAAAAATTAGGTAGAGGCAAAAAAAAATAATTTTGACTACTACATGCATGGACCAGCACATAGCTTAACACCTTGCAATACTCTGGAAAAGTTACAGGTTGAAAATGGGTCCTAGCGGGCCTCACCCCTTGATCACTGTCCTCCACCCTCCCAGACCATCCGTCTCTGTGACGATGTTAGAAATGTTGGTATCCCTTCTGCATACTCCTCCTGTGCTTCCTTCTCTTCCTCTGGGACCACACCTCCCATTGTTTGCAACGTTCTAACGATGATACCCAGGAAAATGACTCAACTGAACTTGAGCTTCTTGAGCCCGTTTTACAATGTTTTAAGGATTGTGCCCGGGACAAAAAGACTCTATTATGACCTGAGCTTAATTGTAAAGCTCTTTTGAACATTTTATATTTGCTGGTGAATAATGGTGTCTTATAATGTGTCTTGTGTTGCTAATTATGTTGGGGGTGCATAACTGTGTATGCCCGTGGGTTTTACTTTGCCACGGACGGCCGAGGTTACAGAGAGGGTGAATGTACGTTGTCCCTTCTTGCTATTGAAATGCTCTGTGCTTATGGGTTGGTATTTGTGATGCCTGTTACAGTGTGTTTATTGCCCTTTAGGGCTATGGTAAAGACTGTTCCACCATTAGTCAGGAGATAATAAATATAATTACTGGCGCTCTTGGTGGGAGGGACTTAGTCTATAAAAAGGAAAGCAGATGGTGATTTAGCTAAGAGAGTTCCTGAGTAGGCGAAACAGGATTCACAGGATCAGTTACCATTAATCATTTTGACCTTTGTCACTTACCCTGTGGGAGATGGATGTATGTGTGCATAGGAATAGACATAAAGGAATTGGCGAAGATGGTGCTGGCAGCTAGAGAATGGGATTCCAAGAAATAACCCCAAACCCTGGTTCTAGCAGTTCCCTATAGGGGTGACTGGCCTAAAACTAAGCCGAACTCGAGTTTGTTGCAGCCAGAGATTGTGGTGTCCAATGTACCAGTCCAGAGGTACTGAAACGGGTGGAGCAATCTGCATCCATTAAAGGAACTGTAAAAGTGCCCCAACATGTAATGTTTTAAGATGGTGCCTGTGTTTCACTAGACTGTACAAGTAAAGTTTTTTATTGGAAGTAATTGACTCTTTGTGTATGTTGACTCTCCCTCAGAGTACCAGGAAACTGCATTTTTCAATCGGGGAGCCGACAGGGGTAAGAGATGATGTATGGCTCTTGGTCATGATATGTCCTGAGCCCAGACTCAAGGGCACTATCCGACCCCGATGTGTCCAGTTATCTATAGATAGATAGATGATAGGATAGCTGGATCGATTTTGAATGAGGTTTTAGTAATACAGAAGCGCTCAGGCACTGGGTTCTATCATTGATTACCTTTTATTATACCACAACTCGTTTCCATGGCGGACCGCCATCTTCCTCAGGTGGATTTACACATTACATTTGTTACATGCATTAAATAGACCATTGAGCCAATAGGGGTGTTTCAATTTGATGACATCACTTAACTATTTTTATGTTGGTACTTAGGCTCACTAACCGGGTACTGCTAATGAGCGCTTCTCAAAATTATATTATATAGCTGGATCGATTTTAAGAGTCTCCGACTGTTTGCTTCCAGGGCCACTCATTAAGCTTCATGCATATTCACTGCACTTACCAGCAATAGCCAATCACAGATGCTCACTCTCTGTGAGAGCATCTTTATCAGCTGTTGCACTCCTACTGTGATCCTTAAAGCTGCACCAGTTTCTGTGTTTGGTTGCCATACACAATAGTGTATGGTGTATGGCAACCAACCTGCCATCATAGTGTATAAAATTAACGATTCATGAAAATAAAATGCAAACGGCTTCGCTGTATTTTTCATTCTCTTCACGATAAAGCGGACAGCTGTGGGCTGCCACCCTAAGCTGCTAGTTTTCCCTTGGATGACAAAAAAAAAGTGTGGGCTTCAACCAATTTTGAATTGCCAGCCAAGGTAAGACTAGGCAGCTGGGGGTTAGCATTCTTACTGTGGTGGGAGTCCATAGTTATTGGGCCCCCACGCTATAGAATAGCAGCCCGCATCCGCCCCAGACTTTGGCATATTCATTAGAAGCGACTAAACATGGTGCTTTGCAAGGTTCTTCCCAATGCCTTGTGCAAGATGGTGATAGAAGGGTTTACTGACAATTTTGTATTGACAGCTTTTCATTAAGCCCTGGATTGATAATATCAGGCGTCTTCTGATACTCGCCCATTAAAAATCCATTAATTAAATAGTTAGTAAACACATAGAGAAAATTCCTTTATTAAAAAATAAAAACACACTGACAACCCTCATTTATCATTTATTAAAAGTCCCAACAACATACCCTCCTACGATAATCCACCACGAGGTCCCACGTCACAATCTCAGCGACGTAGAAGAAGCAGCATCCTTTCATTGCGGCCTCCAAGCGTAGAATGACGAAACAGACAGCTGTGGCTGTGTGTGTGGTGAGTCAGTGGTCACCCAAGGGCACAGCTCAGGTACCATGGTAACCACTAACTATAGTGCGTTTTTTTTTACTCTTTTTGCCCACATGGTGTGAATTGGCTCTTTTTGTAAGTGCATTTTTATAGAAACATCATTCTTTAAATAAATGGAAATTTTAATTACACCACATTGCTGGAGTCTCCTCACTCGCTGGATTCTGGTCTGAAGTTGTATAGCAGTTTCCATGGTACCTGAGCTGCCGCAGCTCTCAGTGCCATACCGTCATTTTATACTGTGCAGAGGATCATGGAGTGTTTATAGGGGAGTAAAAAAGATGGAAACGAAGCTTGTGCTTGTGTTGTTTTTCCAAGTAAATGATTTGTCTATGTGCTGTTTATTCTTTACTATTTACTAAGAGGTTCCTAATGGCCGCGTCTAACATGGGCCCGATGATAGGAACCTTGAGCTGGCAAAGCTGGCATTAAGCCTTTTATTACCCAGTTTGTCACTGGCACCAGGGCAACTGGAAGAGTTGGGTATAGCACAAGAAAATGGCCCTTCAAAGAATGTGTTATTTGCAGGAGCAGCTGTGGGCTACAATTCACAGCGGCAGAGCCCAGAACACTTGGGTCTCCCCATGCTGAGGATTCCAGCCCACAGCTGCCTAGTTGTACCTGGCTGGCAACAAAAATAGAACCACGTCTTTTTTTTAGTTCTTGAATTTTGAGGATGTTTTTCTATCAGGTGTGAAAAAACACCCGGTAGAAAAATGGAAGACAGCGATCATGTTTTTGAACTGGTTCCTGGTAGAATTGAATCTAAACACAGAAAATCACAATCAAAGAGCTGCAAAAAAAATCTTACATTTTCGACCACCTTCAAATAAATTTATACATTTTCTACCTTTACGTTAAGTTCACTTTTGTTTGAAAAAGCCAGTTTACGGGAAACCCCTTTGGGAAGTGCAAATCATCTTTCTCTGGTCCCAAAGAAACTTTTATTTCTTCTTCTTTTTTAACCACTCATTTTTCTTGGGCATTTTCCAATAAAATGTTTTTTTTTGTTTATTATTCCTCTATAGTATCTTTTTGGAGGGGTAGGAATTTTCTCCTCTTTTTAAATAAATTACACAATTAATAAAACACAAACACTTACAACACTGCACTATGTGTAATATGGTCCATTTCAGAGGTAAAACAGGACGTTTCATCATTACTTATACTGGAATTTGTTTTGGGGTTTGTATATCAGAGACGACTTCCTTATACTGTAATAAATCTACAGGAGACGCAACGATCCACCATCTGCAATGAGGGGATTTGTAAAAGCAGGTAAGATTCATATTGATATATGATATTTTTATTATAATAATAAGCAAGTAACTGTTCTTGCACTAGCTACCTATCTTTTCTATAAATAAGACACTGAACATTCTGGTAATGTACAGATTGGTTAGTGGTGACTATTGCTTCTCTTTCTTTTATACCACTATAAACCAGTCAACAAGTTTATTTTTTCCCTTGGACAAAATCTTCATTTAAGTAGTAATAAAAAAATAAAGTATCTCTACTTTCTCTAAAAAAATCTGTACTAATTGGCAACAAGTAAAACTGTTTGGTGCAATTTTCAGTCAAATATATCCAACATATATAATATCATGCCGTCTAACATGCCAGCCATTCATTTTCAGTTGGGGACTTATCTTCGTTACCATTCTAGCAGCACTATAGGTGCTGTAACTTACCTTATTTTGCATCACACCAACCATCCGTGGCTTCTGAACTGAAAATCAAAATCTGCTTGGATGCAGCTTGACAGCCAGGAGATCGGGAACACAATGACAAAAACTATATATATATATATATATATATATATATATATATATATATAGAAAAAAGTACTCTGCAGCACTCAGCTATTACCAATGATGTACAAATGCTAACAAGCTATATGTATATGAGAAAAAAGTTTAAAAACTTACTTTTTTTCAAAAAACTCAAAATCTTATTTTTTATTCTGAAGTTCTTACTACACACATTGGCAATGTCAGTTTGCTCATCAACTGCGACAAGTGACTTCAGTCTGATGAGTCCTATGCTGATATCCCTGTCCTCCTTGTCCGCTCCCCCACTACTCAGTGGGCAGACCCATCTCGACCCTAGATCACCTGTGAGTGATAAGGGTGCACATTGCAGCATGGAGCCAGCAACTCCATAGATACAAAACAGAAAAAAAAAAAACTGCACAGCACTCACAGACTAATGTGAATGTGCTAGCAGGACGCTGGTCAAATAACTAGAAAAAAGTACTCTGCAGCATCAGCTATTACAATGATGTACAAACGCTAACAAGCTATATATATATGAGAAAAAGTTTAAAACCTACGTTTTTACAAAAAACTCAAATCTTATTTTTATTTCTGAAGTTCTGGTACACACATTGGCCATGTCTGTTTGCTCATCAAGTGCGACAAAGTGACTTCAGGTCTGATGAGTCCTACGCTGATATCCCTATCTCCTTGTCTGCTTCCCCACTACTCAGTGGGCAGACTCCATCTCGACCCTAGATCACCTTGAGTGATAAGGGTGCACATTGCAGCATGGAGCCAGAAACTCCATAAGATTACAAAACAGAAAAAAAAAAACAGAAAAAAAAAAAAAAGAGAAGTTGCTGGCTCCATGCTGCAATGTGCACCCTTATCACTCACAGGTGATCTAGGGTCGAGATGGAGTCTGCCCACTGAGGATAATAGAAAGTTGTTGGTTTTTTTCCCCAGAAATGGCCATTTAGCCATTTAGCTCTGCAGTGACGTCACCGCTTATACCCGCCCTGCTCTATGGTTAACATAGAGCAGGGCGGGTATAAGCGGTGATGTCACTGCAGGAGGCGGGGCGGCTGGCTTCCTGCTCTGACATCACCACCTTTCACCGTCCTGCTCTATGTTAACCATAGAGCAGGGCGGGTATAAGCGGTGACATCACCGCAGAGGGCGGGGCTAAATGGCCATTTCTGGGGGGGGGAGAAACTTTCTATTATGCTGCAGAAGAGGGAGACAATGATTGGCAGCGGTGGGCAGATTAAACATGCAGGGGGTGTGAATCTGCCCTTTGGCTCCAGCCTCTAGCCACCTCCTTTATAGCTGCACGATGTAAGTTTTCTAAGTGTATTTACTCAGGGTACAGGGGGGCTCAATGGCTGAGGGACCCCTTGCCTGGATGCAGCAGACATGCTGCATCCAGTGCTGTAATTAGATCACCATGCCTGTTTGGTGACAGGTCCTCTTTAACTATTTGGCTATGTTCACACAGTGCATTTTTATGCTGCGTTTTTACGCTATTATATGCTAATCTAAACCTGCATTTTAGGTTTCCAGCAAAACCTATGTGATTCAGGGAAAAACTGTGCACACACATTAATTTAATTTCTTTGCAGAAACTGAAACCTGTACAGGTTTTGCTGTGCTTTGAAAAGAATAAGCATAAAAGATGTCCCTTCCCACCCTGTGAATACCAGACCCTACCTGTCAGCTTTACCTTGCTGGTTATCCAAAATGTGGTGGACCCTACCACTTTTTTTTTCAATTATTTATAAATAAATAATTTGAAAAAAAAGCTTGAGGTAATCTTTGTTTTGGATAATGAGCAAAGGTAAAGCTGCCAATGGTGGCCTGAAGGCTGCAGCTATCTGCAATACCCTAGCTGGCGATGAGAAACAGGGGACCCCACGTCTTTTTTTATTTTTAGCTAAATACAAGCCTAAAACACATTTTAGTGCAACATGAAAGGCACTAAAGGCTGCAAGCTTACAATATATAGGGGTTGGGATATTTTAGAGTTGTTTGACATCTATTAATCTATTTTTTCCATCTATTCACTCTATAAATCTATCTATAATTTCCATCCATTTATCTATTCTTTCCTTCCATCTGTCATCTATTTGTTCTATGTATATCAATCCATCCTTCAATCCACACCAACAGCTAAAAACTTGAGGAATCTTTAAAATCTTAAAAGATTTTAAAATCTTTAAAAAAAATAGCATGCCACAGCCTACCCAGGAGTGGCCTCTCCGTTACATGCGCCAATCCTGGTGCTTAGTCCCGAATCTCCCACTACCAGGGTGCGTTAGCAAACGGAGTAATGGCAAATGGAGTTGATGCCAGCTGGGTAACGTCAGCTGACATCAAGAACAGAGGTTAGTAATGTTGAGGCCTCAATCAGATACCTGATATTACTAACCAAGTCATAAGGACACAAATAACTACACTAATAAATATTTGATTAGTGGATTAGTAAATTTTCTCTTTAACTGCAATATTCCATACACAGTCAACATACAGAAATAAACAGAATATGTTGTATATAATCAGTTTGTATTTCATACAGTGGTAACATCAGGGACTTCTGTCCGGGGTCTATGTCAGGTGTATAATTTCAGTGATCACGGCAAAGTTGAGACTGATCGTCTAAGATTTGGATATAAAGTTTTGAGTTGATGTAAAGATGCAAAGAAACTGATGATCTTTTCTCTTTTAGTTTCTCCTCGTCCTCTGATGGATGCGACCTGTGGGCAATTCAGTATCCAGCCGATCCTCAATATCCGGTTATTAATGGATCTGTCACCCTGAGCATTACTGGGATTACTGAGAAACTCGAGGTTGTCTCCTGGTATAAAGGAGCAAATAAAACTCCTTCATCTCAGATTCTGACATATATTCCTGGTCTTAGTCCCTCATTAATTCATGGACCTTTGTACAATGATCAGATTTCACCTTTCAATAATGGATCATTACACTCAAAGATCTTCGTGTCATGGATGGGGGGAAATACATAGCAACTATACAGATGGTGACATCAGCACAGGACGTATCTGTGACCCTGCCGTCTATGGTGAGTATCACTTTCTATTTCTTACTCTCCAATGCTACAGGTTCACACTGCCCCTCATGCAGGAGAGACTGTCTCACAGAAAAGTGTCCTAATTACACATCACATCCAATCACATGTCAACTTCTATTTCCAAACCTGCACTGAGGAATGAACCCTGGATTCTGATTGGCTGCTGAGGGAAACTTCATTCATGAGTAACACTCGTGAGTGAGAGCGTGGGGGAGTGGACCCACTGAGCTGCAGTATCAGTCTTGATTTCAAGGGGCATTACTAATCAACTAGCGCGTCTTCACTTGACCCTCTGATGGTGAGGTAAGGCTGGCTTCACATTTGCGTTTGAGAACGCACCGTATAATGCGCATACGCATGCAAAAACGCATGCATCTGCATGCAAACGCTGCGTGTATCATATGCATGCATATACACAATGCTTAAAATAAACGCAGCGTTTGCGTGCGTATGCTTGCGTTTGTACATTGCGTATGCGTTTTTGTCCGCATGCGTTACAGATTTTTTAGTGTCAAACATGTTTCTTTTTGTCAGAAACGCCCATGGGGAGTGGCAATGTAAGGTGCGCATGCGTTTCAAATGCACACTTCCGCAAGACCACGCGGACGCTTGCATACCTATTAACAATTAATGCGTTGTTTAGACGCAAGCGTACGATGCGGATGCTTGCAGATTTTTCAGGCGCCAAAAATGCTGCTTGTTGCGTTCTGAGGGGGACGAAATTAAACGCAGATGTACGCAAACGCATACATACGCATACAAACGCATGTCATTGCTATGAATGCGTACCCCATTATAAAGATAGGTAAGCAATACGCATGCGGATTTAGTTTTTTAAATCCGCAACATACGCTGCCTTGCAAACGCAAATGTGAAGGCAGCCTAAGTCTTGTGCTAGAAGGTAGCTTCCAGGTGCCTCTCCATGGAGTCACTGTATTGCAGCAGCTGGCCCAAGGCGTTGGGGATGCAAGTACGGACGTCTCAGGTGTAGCAAGGTGCAGGCTGGATAACTGGTACAGGCAGGGGCTGGCTGGATGGCTGAAAGCAGTTGCATCAGATATAGGAAGTGCAGCAGGGACTTGATAAGATGGCTGGCTCAGAAAGGTGGGATAGATACAGCGCATGGCTGGTGTAGCAGGTATAACAAGCACAGCATGTATGGCTGGTATAGACAGGTGCTTTAG
Organism: Allobates femoralis; assembly: GCA_033576535.1. Lineage (NCBI taxonomy): Eukaryota > Metazoa > Chordata > Amphibia > Anura > Aromobatidae > Allobates > Allobates femoralis. The sequence goes on from JARQOC010000009.1 coordinate 73,240,130, forward strand.
TATAGTCGTATTAGGATGCAGAAATGAATTAGCAACATGGGATACGGGATACAGCAAATAGGACGAGGACCTGATGACTAGAAGCATGTCTCTCAGGAATAGGCCATCTTTCTCATGCACTTCCATAGGGTGAAGGAGCCTTAAATACTCTGGCACCTCTGGGTTTAGCACACTGGCCCTTTATGAAAATGGGCATGTCACAGGCACATCAGACCCGTGCAGACCCGGAACAAGAGCCATAACCAAGAGTCTCCATTAAGTATCAGTTAGAATGGTTTTTCCTCTAGATACAAAATTGAGATATTATAGAATCAGTAATAGATGCGCTCTATGGTCATTATCAATTTCTTATGTACTCACTGGTGCTATGTAAATTATCGAAACAGAGGAGACTTGGTGAATAATTGTACAGGGAATGGTATAGCCATTAGTGAGTACTCCCATGATTGCTAATATCTACTATTACCACCATCACTGGTGTTATGGAGTCCTTTGTAGATTAGAATGGTAAAGACCAATGCAATGGGAAATGAAAAGTATTCAGCCCCCTTTACATTTCTCACTCTTTGTTTCATTGCAGCCGTTTGTTAAATTTAAAAAAATTCATTTTTTCCTCATTATGTACACCTGCTCCCATCTTGACGAAAAAAAACTGAAATGTAGATATTTGTGCAAATTTATTAAGAAAAACTGAAATATCACATGACCATAACTATTCAGACCCTTTGCTCAGACACTCATATTTAAGTCACATGCTTCATTCCTTGTGATCCTCCTTGAGATGGTTCTACTCCTTCATTGGAGTCCAGCTGTGTTTAATTAAACTGATATGACTTGATTTGGAAAGGCATCTCCTCTATATAAGACCTCACAGTCACAGTGCATGTCAATAAAATGAGAATCATGAGGTCAAAGAACTCCCAAGAGCTCAAAGACAGAATGTGCAAGGCACAGATCTGACCAAGATTACAAAAAATTTCTGCAGTTCTCAAGTTCCTAACAGCACAGTGGCCTCCATAATCCTTAAATGGAAGAAGTTTGGGACCACGAGAAGTCTTCCTACACCTGGCCATCCAGCCAAACTGAGCAATCGTGAGAGAGCTAAAGAAAAACCCCAAGATCCTGTGGCTGAGCTCCAGAGATGCAGTATGGAGATATGAAAAAGTACCACAAAGTCAACTATCACTGCAGCCCTTACCAGCCGGGCTTTTATGGCAGAGTGGCCGATGAAAGCCTCCCTCAATGCAAGACATATGAAAGCCGCATAGAGTTTGCAAAAAAACACATGAAGGATCCCAGACTATGAGAAATAAGATTCTCTGGTCTGATGAGATGAAGATAGAACTTTATGGTGATAATTCTAAGCGGTGGAGAAAACCAGGCCCTGCTCATCACCTGCCCAATACAATCCCAACAGTGAAACATAGTGGTGGCAGCATTCCCTAGAAGACTCATTGCTCTACTAGCTCAAAAGGGTGCTTCTACTCAATACTGAGCAAAGGGTCTGCATACTAATGACCATGTGATAAATCAGTTTTTCTTTTTTTTATAAGTATGCACAAATATCTACATTTCTGTTTTTATCAGTCAAGATGGGGTGCAGAGTGTACATTTCTGAGAAAAAAAAATACCTTTTTTGAATTTACCCAATGGTAGCAATGAAACAAAAAGTGACTAATTTAATGGGGACTGAATACTTTCCGTACCCACTGTATGTACAATGTGGAAAGTTTTGCTTCTTTTAGGATATGTTCTCACCATATGGAGACATTACCTCCTGGATACAGATCTCCTCTCCAACAGAAGAGTATACTGGGAGGTGCTGGGTTGCATAGGTGTTCCAGCTCCCTAGTGATTACTCTGCTACTTTACTGAGCAACCTCTCCTGGAATGCTGCCAGTTTGTGTTCTGTGTGGTTTCATTCTTTTTTATGTTCTGATCTCTGTTATCTGACCCTGGACTGTTGTTTGATTTCCCTTTTGTCTGTTCCCTATACTTGTTATGATCTCTTGATATTTTGACCACTGCATCATGACTTAAATATGTTTCTGTTGACTCCCTGAATTCTCTTTGTAATATTCTGGAAACCTGACCCTGCACGTTGCATGACTAAGTCTCTGTCTATTCCCTGAATATTACAATAAAATAAGTAATTCAGAATTTTTGACCGCGCTACCTTGTAATAATATCATCCAACAAAATGTTTGCAGTTGATAGTGATTTTTATTTGTCAACGCATTTCAAGGCACTCTGGACCCTTCATCAGGAAAAAAACACATTGGTATTTTTTCTCCTGATGAAGGGGCCAGAGTGCCTTGAAACGCGTTGAGAAATAAAAATCACTATCAACTGCAAAAATTTTGTTGGATGATATCATTACATGGTAGCGTGGTCAAAAATTCCAATTTTTTTCTTTTATTGTAATATTACCTTTTTGGAAGACTGCTGCAACCATTAGGATTATACATATATAAGCATATAGTGGTTGTGACTTTCACAACCACATAAGGTGAGCACCAATTTTTATTTTGACATCCTATTGTGAAGGGGGGTAACACCCTATTATGGCGCCATTCTTTTCCTTTTCCCGCTTTTTACCTACTCCCTGAATACTAAGAGCTCTTGTTACAATACTGGCTGGAATCCGATGGCTGGAGGGACACATGCAGTAAGGACTAGTAACATCCAGAAACAATCCAAATAAAGGTGGGAATAATCTGGGCGAGACTATTCCGAGCTTGAGACTGGAGCTAGAGGAACAGTAGACACAATACTCAAGAGATGAGTGAAGTGCTGGCAATGTTTCCTGTGCGCTGGGGAAAAATGCAGCATTTCAAAAGCAACCAGTTTTGCAATGCATTTGCACTTCCATATATGTCTATGGGTGCGTTAACGCTATCAAATGCTGGCAACCCGCCTGTGTAAAGTTGACGGATATACTAACCTAGAAAAACAACTGCCCTTATGAAAAGATAAGAGTCAAGAAAGAGCAGTTGCTGCTGTGCCGTAGAATGAGAAGACAATCCAACCCCCAAAGAGTCAGGGAGGAGCCAGGAGAGTCTGAAGGATTGAACAGTCATAATTTGTATGAGAGAACACTTATGGTGAAGTGACTAGAATAACTTTGTGAGGAAGAAGCGTCTACAAAGAGTCTAAAAATTTGCTAGAAGTTTTAAAAAGATGCCATTGTAAAATGAAAAATTTGACAATGTTAAAAGGATAGTGTGGTCAATGCTTTTGTGCCACCATGAGATGGAAACCCACACCTAGTGCTAGTACGGCATTATCCCAGAGATTGCAACCTTCCCACCACCTGACACAACTCCAACAAGGACAGAAAGCTGTTTGTATCAGGTGCTCTGGTGTGAAGAAAAAATCACTATGCAGAGACCTGACTGTAAGCGACTGACTGTTTGAGCCCCAGCACTCATCACTTGGACATGCACAATACTTGTCTGTTACAATTGTACCCACAAACTGACATGGGTTACATACAAAACTTGAGAAACGAAAACACTTGTGCCCAGCATGTCCATGTTCATACTAGGCTAGTCCCTAATCAGACAATTATTTGTCCCTGTCTGACCATGGAGTTTGACACCCTAAGGGTACCTTTACACGCGCCTACTTTTCTAGAGTTTCAATGGCAACTTACTGGTTGCAGTGATATCATGGACACATTGTTCTATCTTGTTGCTGTGTACAAATGGAACAATGTCTCCATGATTTCACTGCAACCAGTAAGTTGCCAGTGAAATTCCTAGAAAAGTTGCCGCGTGTAATGGTACTTTAAGAATATGCAGTGGTGTCCACACTCAATGTCACTGACTATCCTTGTTGACTGCTTGGCAGTCCATGAGTGGTGCTGCTGCTGTGATTAAACTGAGCTTTTTCCTAAGTCTGCTGTTTGCAGCTCTGCAGGTGGGGGGTGAGTCATAGCTTTTGAGTGGAGGTGGAGGGGTGTGTCTTTGCATTCAGATCTCCACTCCCTCAGCCTTGAAATAGCTACACTTCCCTCCACTAGGTTTTGCACATAGAGCTCACTTCTACGTGGACCCCATGCTGTGAAGTCATGCTGCACTAAGCTGTGTTTTTGCTGCTGTTGATTTTCATTCAAGCTGCTGGGTTTTCCCGGTCCATGGGTGGAGGTAGGGGCTCTTAGCCTAGGGCTGTTTGGGAGGAAAGGGCTAGAGTGGCAGCCCAAACCTACTCACCTTTGGAAGGTAACTTTGGGAACAGGGCTAGTCAGGGACCCCAAGTTCAGGGCCATACTAGTTTCAGTAAATGCCCTTGCCCATCTCATCATCTTACCTCCTCATTCCTTATCTGTTATACCACCCTGTGCCACTGACTATGAGTGTAGTCAAAGTGCAACACAAAAACAGGGAAAGCTAAAAAACGAATCACGCATAACTAGAGTATGAGGCAGAGGCCTAGGAATATGTTCACATAGTAAGCCAGTGCTGACTGAAATAAATAAGAACTCAAAAACAAGTGGAATATGAAGAATCTCCAAGTTACCCAAACTAAGACCCAAACTAAGAGAAAAGGAAGGAATCTAAGCAGTTGAATCAGTCACAGATTCTCTGCATGGAAAATGACTGAGATTTAACATGCAGGCTAAACTCCTAGCTGAAGAGCTTCCAATCTACCCCCTATTTGCCTGGAAACATAGCCAGCAAAAAAGGCTGCTGCAAGGTAAGTTTAAATAGCCCCTCCCAAAATGTGATAGGGCAGAAACAAAAATAGGGAAGTGAAACACCTGAGACAGAAGCATACTTCAAGAAAGGAAAGAAAAGACGAAATAACAATTGAACAGAACAGGCTGTGGCTCAGCAGAGAAGGAGACTGACCATGCAGAAAAAGGTAATCAGATGGATTCCTGAAACCCAGGCATGATGTTTATATTTTCATAATTCCGCACTGGATTTATTTATTTTTTCTGTCAGCTTGCAAATAGTAAAAACATGACAATTGCAAGGAACATGATATTTACTGCGGAAACATCTCTCAGAAGTCTCTAATAAGGAAAATTAAGTATTTTGCGACACATCAGCTTTTACTTATTTTATTACTGTTTCAATTTCACTCTTTATATAGAAATTTCAATATGTGATAATTGTCTCTAATGTTTCCTGATTTACAGAGCCAGTTACTAAACCTAAAATCACAGCATCCACCTCCCAACCCAAGGAAAATGAGACATTAACCCTAACTTGTAACACTGTAAACGCTATGACCATAAGGTGGACCAGGCATGGTGCCGGTGTCCCATCCAGAGCTAAATTATCTGGAGATAACAAGACTCTCACCTTCTCCAAAATTAAAAGAGGAGACTTTGGAAAATACCAGTGTGAAGCTCAGAACCTTGTCAGTACCAGCACCAGTGATCCGTATACAGTGACTGTGGCATGTAAGTAACAATGATAGAAATACAATCTCTGATGATCTCTCTTGTATAACTATTTTGTGTCCTTGCTGATATTATGATATGTCCAAAACCTCTTAAATTGTCACTTCAGTGAGGGAGTGGATGAACTCTAATGCCACCCAATAAAGGTAGCAATCCTAAAAGTCATAATCGACTCTTTAACAAGCCTTTAAATATGACTTAGAATTTATGCCAGATCAGAACCCCAAACTGTAGACACTACGTTTCAGGGTGATTGCCCCTCATCAGTGCAGTATGTTGGATTTCTGACGTGGCTGTATGAGAGGCTAAGACGAGGTCTGGGGGACTAGCTATTCTCCTTATGGAGAGGAATCTGCCTGCCGACATAAGGAGACTGATAAGGAGACTTATAGCCGCAATGCTCCTCTGGGAAATATGCAAATTGTCACTTCAGTCAGGAAGTGGATGAACTCTAGTGCCACCCCAACATCATTACACAAAGATATAAAGACCAATACTACAGGGGAAAAGAGGGTAAATATGACAGCAGATCTGCAATCATCAGTGATATATACCATGCACTTTATATGACAAACAAGTAATATGTGAACATTTTTCTACATAACATATTATCAGGGTAATATTGTTTTGCATTTGAGTCACAAATGGTGGTCTTACAGGTTACAGGATGATGCAGAAACAAGTGGCAGAGTGATGGAGACAGGACAAAACTTTAATGTACAGATTTTCTGCCTTATTGTGGGGTATATAGCCGGTCTAATAACTATATACCGTTGGTCACCGTCACTCAGCCGAAATATATCAGCACCACTGTCCCTTTTTACCGGCCACATCACTTGCCACAGGTCCAAACTTTCTCCTGTTGCAAACTCAAATTATGTACACAACAACTCATTAAGGGAACAAACTGATGTCTCTGATGTTTCTTTAAGGCTCCTTCGTCCTCTGCAGATCTCTCTTCTATTGAGCTAATTAGTGTTACTGACGATCCTTGGCTCCAGCTTTACAATTTACCCATCCCATTCGCCAATTAATCAAACCTGGAGTAAAATTATTTGATAAGTCGCCTGGTGTTCAAGTTGAACTTTGACATGTTTTTTTCCCTCCAGTTTCACCAACCAAGATGGGCAACGTTTGGGCTGGAAAATTGCAGAACTGGGGTGTGATGTCACAGCTTATCTACTTCTATGTCTATGGATAGATTTACTTATTGCTTCTGATCTGCTTTTCTTTTACAGATGGTCCAGAAAATGCAAAAATAGATGGGGCAACATTTGTGAACCTTGGTTCCTTCATCACATTAACATGTTCTACTGATTCTTTCCCACCTCCGAATTACCAATGGAAACTCAATGGTGCAGTAATATGGGAAAATTCAAACAAATACAGTATTAGTGATGCTGGACCTGAGGATGAAGGACTGTACACGTGTCTGGTGTGGAACTCGGTGACTCAACGCTCCGCTGCTGCCTCTGTATATGTGACTGTGCCTTTGACTGTGACAGCAGGTAACAGTTTAAAGAAATTAGATATGTGTTTTATTCCTAATTCCGTTTTATACCTTCAGATAGCTAAATTATAGTTTCATTGAGCGTGCAGTGCTGTGAAAACGTTTTTGCCCCCTTCTGTCGGGTCCGGCGGTTCTGTACCTTAGCTGGCCCCTTGTACATCTGGGTGTACTCCAGCTATCCGCAGGGTCACCTATCACCCCTCATTGGCCACGATGGGTGTGGTGTGAAGCCCCGGAGGGATAAGCTAGTGCAGGTGTGGCGTCCCTGAGTCTGGTTGCCACAGAATGGTACTGCTTGTCATATTTTGTTGAACTGTTATTCTGATGGAAGTGAGGATTCCTCCAGAGGAGGCTGTAGCATTCACACGCAATGCGTCATCTCTACCAGTAGGCTGTGAACTTGATACTTGGGTTAAGCTTGTGTCACAGCAGAGCTCTGGTCAGATGGAGGGCTCCTGTATTGGATTCCTAAAGCTGAATACCCGTAGGGTGGGCAGAAGATAAATCCCAAAGAAAACAAAAACTGCTTAGTGCAATTAAAATGTTCTTCTTGCCCTCTGTGTGAATCACAAATTGGGGGGCGTGGCCTAGCTGAGCATGCTAGCAGTCGCTTGATTCAGGAGCTCCTGTTCCCGGGACTGGAAAAGCGGCAATTCCACCGGTCACGCTACTATTCTAGCCTCCATTTTCCCTGGATATTCTTCCTACCATCCTTCTGCCACGATGGGGTAGACAAAAAACCGACAAGAACTGCTCCCAAAGAGGGTCTCTGACTTTTTCCCTCCAGGCCGGCCCTCGTCTGCGTCCATTTCCAACATGGCGCCGGCATCTCCTCGAGCCATCAGAGCTTCCCGCCGGGAGCTACTCGTGCAGACCTCCGCTGCTGCTTCCCTGCCTCCAGAGACCCCGGTCACTCTAGCACTCATGAGGGAGCTACTGTCGGACCTCCGCGATTCGCTCCAGGATCACATCACGTCAGCATTGGCGGATGTTAGATCTGAAGTGGCGGAGATTGGCGGGAGAACCGACCACATGGAAAACAAAATAACGGAGCTCATCCGCTCACACAATCACCTACTAGACGAGAACGAGCACCTCCAACATGTCACCAGCCTCGTCCAAGCGAAAAACTGCGACCTGGAGGATCGGAGCAGACAGAATAACGTCCGCCTCCGAGGGATTCCAGAGTCGGTCCCGGGAGATGATCTCCGAGCTTTACTACAGGACTTCATGAAGGAGGTTCTCCCGGACCTCCATGAAAGAGACTTAAAAATCGACCGTATCCACCGGATCCCGAAACCTCCGGGACTGAGAGCCGACCTCCCCAGGGACGTTCTCGGCCGCATTCATTTCTATGAGGCGAAGGAGGACTTTCTAAAAGCTCTACGGGCAGCTCCGGAGCTCCCGCCTCGCTTTGCCAACCTGGAGGTGTATCCAGACCTGTCTCCAGGGACACTCGCTCTCCGCTGAGCATATAGGCCCTATACTACACTACTGCGAGAAGCTGACATTTCCTACCGCTGGGGCCGCCCGACTCGCCTGCTGATCCGGAGAAACGATAAGCTGCATGTCTGCCTCACCCCAGCTCGTGCTGGCCAGCTCCTACTCTCCTGGGGCATGATTCCCCCTTCGGTCACTCAAGATGAACGCCACCCTGCTCTTCCCCGAGATGACTCACAAGCCGACCTACCCTCTCAGAGCCGCAGGATCGATCCAGAGTGGAAGATTGCCTGACCTGTGCCATAATTGGCGTTGACCTCCTTCTTCTTGCTGCATTGCTTCTTTCCCCGTTTTTTTAGGGAGAAGCACCCGGACCACCTTCCTGAACTTGTCATCTGCCTACCAGGTCGTATACTTAACTTATACTTACCCTACACTCGGCTAATCTTTCCTCTTTCTAATACTCAGCTCCTCGGCTGGTTTCTCATCCTCTTTCCAATTCCTCCCTCTCCTATCTCTTCTGCTTTCCTCTATGATTTGAGTTACGACCTGTGTAGTGCCGCCCCAGGAGCGATTGCACTCACGTCACGCCTGACTGCATTGCTCCAAACACCTCGGTCGGCTGTCCGAGTGTAACATGCTCATGATGATTTTTTTTTCTTTTTGTGTTTGTTGTTCTGTTGTTCTTACCTTCTGGTTTACTCTCACTGTCCCCTTTGTCTCTCGGGATTATGTGAGACCAGGGCGGACCTTTTTTTCCCCCCTGCAATTGTTCATGCTATGTTGTTTATTGCCATGTTATTCCCCCACTCTCCTCCCCTCCCCTCTCCCCAAGTGTGCAACTGGCCCCCCTATCGATATGCTGATGCCAAGTATTCCTACCACATGGTATAATTACACCCTACAATGCCTATATCCATCCTAGCCTTAAATGTGAACGGCTTAAACTCGCCGCACAAGCGTTCATTTTTATTCTCCCAGCTACGCAAAGCACGCCCGGACGTAGTTTTTCTGCAAGAGACGCATCTCTTGGTGGGAGATAACCCTCGTGTCTCCCCCGCCCGCTTCCCGCACAGATTTTACGCTAATGCAGCAACTAAACAAGCTGGGGTGGCGATCTTCATTAGCGGCGACCTTGCGTTTGAATTGGTGTCGTCCCTCCCAGACCCTGAGGGCCGCTATCTACTAGTGAATTGTCGCCTAAACGATGTCTTATACTCCCTCTTGGTGCTATATGCCCCCACTGTGCGCCCAGGCACTTTTCTCAGATCCACTCTGGAACGAGTGATCCCGGAAATGAAGGGCCATAAAGTTGTGGCAGGAGACCTAAATGCTCCGCTCTTCAAAGCTCTCGACTGTTCCTCCTCCGTGTCTTATAGATCGGACCTGGGACATTTAACTTCGTCCTTCCACCTCCATGACATTTGGCGGTACCTACACAGCACCGAGAGGGACTATACTTTTTTCTCTCCGCGACACAGATCATTCAGCCGCATTGATTATATACTAGTGGGCGATTCCCTTCTGCCCTTATGTACAGCAGCCTCCATCGGCACAGCGACGTGGTCTGACCACGCTCCAATTACACTATGCATCTCTGATTCCTCTCCGAGGTCCCCATTAGCCCCGTGGAGGCTCAATGAAACCCTCCTACTCTCTGACAGTAACATTCAGGCTCTAGAATCACTACTTCTTGAATACTTCTCCTTTAATACCTGCCCGGACTCCCCTCCAGACACGATATGGTTTGCCCATAAAGCTGTAATGAGGGGCCACCTCATCAAATTAGCCTCACTGGCCAAGAAACGGTACACGGCGGCTCTGGATTCCCTATTGGACGAAGTTAAGGCCCTTGAAACAACCTGTGCCGCCTCCCCGTCCACAACCCACTTTGCTGATCTCTCTACCGCCAGAAATCGACTGCGGGCTCTTCTTCTCGCCAAGGTCGAATTTCAACTTAAGAGATCTAGGGCCCGATTTTACGGCATGGGTGATAGAGCTGGAACCCTGCTAGCGCGACGTGTAAAGAAAGCTGAGGTGCGCTCTAGAATTTCTCAGATCTCCTCTGCGCGAGGCCCCCCCATCCGCAACCCCATTCATATTGCAGACCGCTTTCGCGAATATTATGAGGAACTTTACAACCTTGCGTCATCTCAACAAACCCCACAACCGACGGCGTCCTCAATATCCTCCTTTCTTGATCGGGCTAAACTCCCCTCCCTTTCCTCAGATCAGCTCTCTTTTCTGAATAGTCCCCTATCCCTCCAGGAAATCACTGCGTCCATACGTTCTGCAAAAAAATCATCGGCTCCTGGCCCTGACGGCTTTTCTTACCGCTATTACTCCACCTTTGCTCACACTCTAGCGCCCCACCTTCTATCTCTCTTCCAATATTGGCAGGAGAGAGGCACCATCAAACCTGAAGGCTTACAAGCCTCAATCTCAACCCTCCTAAAGCCTGGGAAGCCTCCCACTGACCCTGGGAGCTACAGGCCGATAGCGCTGCTGAACTGCGACCTTAAAATATACTCCAAATTGCTGGCGGACCGTCTCAAGTTCGTTCTCCCATCCTTGATCGCCCCAGACCAAGTTGGATTTATTCCAGGTCGTCAGGCGAGAGATGCCACAAGGCGGGTTATCAATCTCCTAGAAATTCTCGAAGGCAGGAAGGACCCCGGTGTACTAGTCTCTTTAGATGCGGAAAAAGCCTTTGATCGCGTACACTGGGGTTATTTAGCGGCAGTCTTGGACAAGTTTGCTTTCTCTGGTAATATTAAATCAGCCGTATTGGCGTTATACTCAGCTCCTTGCGCCTTCGTTAAAGCGGGAGGGTTTGCCTCCACGGACTTTCATATTACCAATGGAACCAGACAGGGCTGCCCTCTTTCTCCCTTAATCTTCGCCCTTGCGATGGAACCGCTAGCCGCAGTTATACGCGCTCACCCAAATGTCACGGGCATCACAGTGGGTCCCGTAGACCACAAGATCAGTTTATATGCAGATGATGTGCTTCTCTCCTGCACTAATCCCTCTACCTCGCTTCCTGCTATCCTTTCTATCCTCACGGATTTTTCCCACGTCTCATACTATAAGCTCAACCTCTCCAAATCTACAGTCTTTCCCGTACACATCTCTGAGAACGCTCAACACGACCTGGCCTCCAGATTCCCCTTCAAATGGGCCCCACAGGGCTTTACCTACCTGGGTATCCAAATCACCCCATTAAAAAACCTAATACGACGCAACTGCGACCTCCTACTAGCTTCTCTGCGGACGGCATGCTCAGACTACACCACTCACCAACTTTCTTGGGTAGCACGCATCCAAACTGCTAAAATGATGCTCCTTCCAAAGATCCTCTATGTCTTACGTTGTATCCCACTATCATTCCCGAAACGCTACCTCTTGCTCTTCCAATCTTCTCTAACTCGCTTCATATGGAATTACAAAGTACCTCGTGTCGCTCTCTCCTCCCTCTCCCTCCCATACAAAGAGGGGGGACTTGGAGTCCCAGAGATTACATCATACTACGCTGCGCTCTCACTTGATATTGCAAGGATATGGTGGGCTGAATCACCACGGCCACTCTGGCTTCAGATAGAAGCGTTCTTTGCCCCATCTCAATCCCCTCGCCTTCTACTCCAAATGAACCTACTGAAGCGTTACGTCCCTCCTGCTTCATTACGCTCTATTTCCTGTGTTTTGGAAGTGTGGAGGCGGTACGCGGAGTCGCATCTCTCCTTCCTACACCGTTATATCTCTCTCAAAGCGGTTTCCTCTGTAATGGGTGACATCTCCTTTACATCATGGGGAGACGGGGAGACGTTGGATTTGAAATCGGTATTAAGTAATAATCGGATTCTCCCCTTTGCGTCTCTCTCTGCAAAACTCAACCTCCCCCCCACAGCTCTCTTCTCTTATTTGCGTCTCAAACACTTTCTCGCTACCATAACATTCCCCGCGTTTGACATCTTGAACGTCTCGTTCCAACTTCAATCCCTATTTAAACGTACTGGGCCGGTTAGCAACGGGGTCTCCATTATCTATAAGGCCCTCCTCCTGCCCCGCACAGAAAGCAAGCTTCCCTATATGTCCAAGTGGGAATCCAGACTCGGGTTTACCGCAACCGTCGACCAATGGTATGCGGCCTCGGGACATGCTGCGAAGTATTCCAGCTGCATTAATCACTTAGAGCAAGCAAAAAAGTTGATGTTTCACTGGTACCTAACCCCCTCCCGTATTGCCAAATTTCACAACGTCCATCCGTCTCCATCTCCTTATTGCTGGAGAGGCTGCTCTGTTGATGGATCTGAACCTCACATATGGTGGTCTTGCCCCCTCATAGCGCCCTTTTGGCGTTCAGTCACTGATTTATTGCGCTCTCTAACAGGACTTCCCATTGACCTTTCAGCTCCATTAGCACTCCTAGGCATCGATCTCAACCTCTTTCCCATGCCTCTGAGACCAATTGTGACAAATGTTTTAATCGCCGCTCGACTCACGGTCGCCGCTCACTGGAGATCTGCCACCCTCCCGTCGCTCTCAGAGTTGATCGCGAGACTGAATTCGCATTATGCCCATGAACTCTATCTAGCACACTCACTACAACGCAAGCGAAGAGTTCTAAATTGGTGGGACCCTTGGTCTTCCTCCACCCATAACACTGTCCCTTCACCACCCTCCTGACAATATTGATTATAATGTTTCAAATCTTGGTATCTCATTGTTGTTTCATTGCACACATCCCCCATCCCCCCCCCCTCCTCCCTCCCCCTCTTTTTTACTCCTTTGCATTTATTGCCTTTGTTTTGGCTTTTTTCTTTTTTTTGTTATGTCTATCTGACGGTTGTATGTAACCTCTTGGGAATTCTCCCATTTCTGTACCCCGTGTTAAAAACCCTAATAAAAAAAAATTTATTGGTTAAAATCACAAATTGGATGCACCTGCATCCGTTTTCGACCCCAATGACTTTCAGTGGGGCTGGAAGAACTTGCTGGTGCATCCAGTTCGGTACGTTTTGCTATGGATCTGTGTGGATCCAGGTGTTTACAGTTTTTCACAGAGACCAAATCTGCTTCTTGTTGTGATTTTGTCTCCATGGAAAAAAAAACGTGAACCCTTGAATCTATCCAGATCTGTGGCATCACGGGAAAATTCCCAATGGGGGCCTATCAGTCATGGATTACTCCAGACTCCACATCCCAGTTGATCCAGATTTCCGGTCCATGTTCAATGTTCTGAGCATTTCTGAATGACACAACCCCTTGAGAGCGTGTAATTTAGCAACCACCGGATCCAAGAAAAATCTGCAAGCGGATGGTCCCACATACCTCACGAGAGCATCCAGTTTATCATTGAGTGGGAATTCATGGGCATGCAGTATTTTCCTGAATGCCCCCGATTTCATATATCCACCAGTGTGAAACCAGCTTTCAAAGAAATTTTGTAATTTTGTTTGGAACCAAGTGAGACCCTTCCACCAGTATATAAATATAATATGCACAGTATTATGCTCCTTATGAATTTTGATTTGGTGCTAACAGCAATGAATATCTCTGCTACATACAGTCTATGGGTACCGTTACACTAATCCACATCGCCGGAGATATCGCCGGCGAAGCACGGGAGTGAGCATGTTTTTGGCGCCCCGCCAGCGTCGCCGTCGCATGTTTACATGCAGCAATACCTCCGGCAACGCACCGGCGATGTTACAGGTGACATCGCCGCTGGGGTGTCTACAAACCCCAGTGGCGATGCTGTAACATGGGAGCCTATGGCTCCCATCGCCTGTAACATCTCCGATTGGCATGTTACATGGGGTGATGTGTGCACATCGCCCCACAGTGGTCGCCTGGTTTCAGAGCAGTGCACGGAAACCAGACAACCACTCTAAGGCGATATTTCGCCTCATTATCGCCGCGTTACACTAGGCGACGCACCGGCGATGTCGCCGGCGATAGGCCACGCCCCTGTGTCACCGCCGAAATCGCCTGCGATGTCACCTAGTGTAACGGTACCCTATTAGATTAATCTCTGTCAGTTCAAAGGAGATCTCTCTGTTTCAAGGCAAAGGTGCTCAAAAGTTTGGAGTGAGGCACTATCTCTTCCCATAATGTTAGAATAACTATTTCCTAGCAGTGAGCCCGAGGTGAGGAGCAGGGGTGTGTGCTAGCAATGAGCTCGAGGTGAGGAGCGGGGGGGTGCGATTAGCAGCCCACTTACCACAATGCCCGCCCGCCGCGACGGCTGCTGTGGTATTAGCGCCAGCGGCCGCAAAGCGAAGAGGGACCGGCCCATTTCTGTATGGGGGCAGCCCTGGAAGGGGCCAATATCACCAGCCTGGGGGCCCTTACCCCCCTGCCACCTGGGCCAGTCCGCCCCTGACTATGGACAATTCACAAAGGGAACATCCCACTCCTCCATCCCTTGCAGAATCAGTACAGACAATAATCTCAAATCTACTGACATATTTACTCTTTGTTTTTTCTCCTCGTTTTTACAGATGGCCCAAACAAGGCAGAAATCAAAATTTCAGTATCGGACTTCTCTATCACTTTAACTTGTTCTGCCGATTCTTTCCCACCTCTTGAATATCAATGGAAAGTCAATGGTTCAGACTTAAAGGAAAAGTCAAACAAATATGTTATTTTTAATGATATAATCAAGAATGAAGGACTGTACATGTGTGTGGTGAGGAACCCAGTGACTTTCCGCAATGCTACGGACTCTGTCTATGTGAGTGTGGATACAGGTAAGTGCATAAAATATTTGGAAAATGAGTGGCCTATTTCTGAGCCTGTTGTCTACTTTTATACCTGAACCTTATAAATCCCCATGTAATTCTCTTGCTTTCCTGTAAACTTTGGACGAAATATTATTACCGTAATAATAATAGAATACATGAATTATAATCATTTTTTTTTTATTTCACAGATGGATGTAATGTTTCCATATCCTATTTACCTGAATTTGTCTTAGGCGCAATCTTGGGAGCTATACTACTTTGTATTCTACTACTTAGTGGCTTCTTATACAGAAAATTTAAAAAGAGGAGAACTGGTAAGAAAATAAAAACTAGAATGTGTTCTCAAACACCAAAAAGAAAGCTACAAAACAAAAAGTAAAAGAAATTGTGAATCACCTAAAATGCCCTCCCCCCCTCCTTTTTACACATCGCATCAGCCAGAGAAGGATCACATAACATTGACCAGCCTTCCTTATAAAGCTATGCAGATATCCCATTAGAAGATATAGAGTAACCAACTCTAGAGGGACAATTGCAGCCTGTATAAAAGCAAAGGCAGGGAATGCAGCAACCATTGCAAAGCAAATCTGGATTGAATGAGAACATAAAGGCACCATCACACATAGCAATATCGCCGCCATATGGCTGGCAATTTGACATGAGCGCGCACATTGTGGGCACTTTTTTGCACAATGCCGTCGCCCTGCCACACATAGACATCTCACGTGCGATGTTCGCCAATCGTGCGTTCCAGAAATCGCCTGGCGCAGAGCGGAAGCAAATTCACATTCCTACCTCACCGCCAAACCACCGCTTCACACACCACCACCTCATCAGCGATGTGGGAGTAGAGTGTGAGAGCGGCCTGGAGACAGGCGTGCCAGAGTGTTGTACTCCGCACCTCTACCACTCCGATTGGCCAACACAACTGCGTCGCCATTGGTCAGCCTTTTCAGGAAGTCTGCCCACTACATGACGCATGTGCCCTTTCTACTATATCACTATTCAAATATGGTGCCTTTGCCATGGGTAGCCAATGGGAACACAGGAGCTGTCACCAATTGCTGCAGACGGGGCACGCCAAACTGAATGCTCAAGCACGCCTCTGGAATTGCTTCCAGATGGTCTGAGCTCGCTTTCTACATTGCTATCGCCCTGTCACACGCCATGTTGCGCTGAAATCGCCTGGTGGAAATCACCTGATTTCTCAGCAGAGCAGGGCGATCAGGCAACGCACTACCGGCGAATTCTCACCGTAAAATCGCCCTGTCTCACGCTGCAATGCACAGGAGATGTGGTAGTGATATCGCCGCATTCGGAGATTGCTTAGCATATGTCCTGGCAATATCTCCACTTGTGATGGTACCTTTGCAGTTTAGCCATAGAGAAGGTTACCTTAAGCTATAAAAACACTAAAGAAACTATGTTTATTGGATTTTGGAAAATGAATTGAATCTTGTGACATTTAAAAAAGAATCTGTTCATCTTTAATTACTATTCCTCAAGGTATATAGTATTTATCAGGAAAACTTACATTAACAACACAAGTCCCAATGTACAGGGTGGGCCATATATAGGCTGGACCATTTATATGGATACACCTAAATAAAATGGGAACGGTTGGTGATATCAGCTTCCTGTTTGTGGCACATTAGTATGGGGGAGGGGGAAAACTTTTCCAGATGGGTGGTGACCATGGTGGCCATTTTGGATCCAACTTTATTTAGGTGTATCCATATAAATGGCCGACCATATATATGGCCCACCCTGTACATTCTACGTCACTATGTAGACATGACTTTAGTGATTCATAATAATGAAAAATCAGTAGCTGGACTTTTAGTTTTTTATAATATCTTTTGATCCATAACCAGAGTCATCAGAGAATAAACCGGAAGAAATCCATGACTATGAAAATGTGACGGTAGGTGAAAATGTCCTAACAAGTGAAGGTTGTTATGTTTTAGATCAGGGGTGGGGAACTCCAGGCCCCGAGGGCCGCCAACATGTCATGTTTTCAGGATTTCCTTAGTATTGCAAAGGTGATAATATAATCACCTGCACTGGTGATAATTCCAACCCCTGTGCAATACTAAGGAAATCCTGAAAACATGACATGTTGGCGGCCCTCGGGCCCTGGAGTTCCCCACCCCTGTTATAGAAGCAGAATTACCTGAAAATGTTTACTGAAGATCCATTCTGTTTTCCTTATTCTTTAGCAGACACCCCAATACTGGAATTCTATGCATCTGTATAAACGTAATACATGTTTTAATGGTTTGTAGGTTGAAAAAAAAAATTACTTCTTACTGGGAATTTGATTTAACCAAACCATGACAACACCATACACCAGGGCTTTTGAGTCGGTAAGCCAAACATCTGACTCTGTAAAATATAAAAGGGAGGGGGACAAGAGGCACAATAGTGGCCTATCACTAGTGACACTAGTGTAGTGTGGTGGTGCTATGGAGCCGCTCACCTGGTCCAGTTGTGATCCCCACAACTGGTTTGAAGGCGTTTCGGAATCAATGTTCCAAGCTGCTGCAGGACCTCCACCTACCACTGGATAGTGGTATGATCCAAGGAAAATGATGGGAGTGATGGTGTACCACGGTCCGCGCTGCTCTGGGTTCAGAATAACTCACCAAAGAGCCAATCAACTTTTCATCCTCTTTATTCCTCCTACGCGTTTCAGCGCCACGCCCGGCGCCTTCCTCAGGGATATCCCTGAGGAAGGCGCCGGGTGTGGCGCTGAAATGCGTAGGAGGAATAAAGAGGATGAAAAGTTGATTGGCTCTTTGGTGAGTTATTCTGAACCCAGAGCAGCGCGGACCGTGGTACACCATCACTCCCATCATTTTCCAAACATCTGACTCTGACTCTTCAATTTACCTGAATCCAACTCAGACTCCAACTCAACAAAAATGGGCACCGATTCCGACTCCAACTCCATAACCATTGCTGTGATGTCAGTAAGCCAAACATCCGACTTCAACTTTTCAATTTCCCTGAATTCAACTCTGACTTCACTCAAAACTGGCACTGACTCCACAGCCCTGCCATACACAAAGAATGCTTGTGTCTCCAAGAACAAGAAACCTACAGAATAAAAAAGTGACACCTCTTTGTATACCTCAATGTGTTTACAGAGAATAAGAGGTAGCTGCATTACTACAGGGGTTGTCCACTGCTAGGACAACCTCTTTTGAATTCACTTTTTTTCCCGTTAACATAATATATGTTGTACTCACCTCGTGTCCAGCACTGTCTTTAACAGCAGCTGAGGGCTCGGGTGACATTTCACGCGAGCTTCATTATTCCCAGTTTTGGAAGTAGTTGCTATCAATATGAAGTGCAGAGCTCACCTCCTGTTGGTAGCTCCTATGCCTGAAGATGCGGAGAGAAGTAATCTAGCAGTGATTTGACAGTGGGCTCGCGTGATGTCACAATCTCACATGAGCCCCGAAGCCGCAGTTACCGACAGCACTGGAACGGCGGCAGGGCATGAGGCGAGTACAGGGTTTATTCATTTAACAGAGGGAAAAAAGTCAATTCAGAAGGGGCTGTCCTAGTAGTGGACAACACCTTTAAAGACTTTGCCACATATTTGCAACAGCAACTAAATTATTTTTACCCTCACCCAACAATACATTTTTCAGACACCCATAAAATATATAGACAAACATGGCCAAAGACTTCCGCCAGAAGCCGATGAATTCAAGGTGTCTACTGTTAGTTTCACGCTTTCAGTTTTCCTTTCAGGATCCAGTTCTTTGTCACTTATGGTACCTTTACACGTCGCCACAACAGGATGGATACAACCCGCTACAGGCTACAAATGTAGCTTGTCGCGCCAATATCGCCCGTAGTAGCGGCGTCTGAAGACGGGACGACACAGCCGGCTACAGATACATCTGTATCCGTGCACTGCCCATAAACAGATGGCAACAAAGCCGATTGTAGCGAGCTGTATCGGCGTGTAAAGAAGGAACAGAAGGGTTGTTCCTACACCATGCTATGTAGCTGGGGCGTGACACAGGGTCCGGGTTTCCGCGCCCCCTTCAGCGATCATTGGAGGAAGCTCTTGCGTTGCGATTGGTTGTCGCCGCACAGGGCAGCATATTTAAGGAGCTGACGAGTCACACTACACAATTGCTCAAGCGTCAAGTATTAATCAGCCTCCTGCGATGCCTGGCCAATCATGGTATTATTGCTTTGTCCTATCAGCGTACGGACGTCTCGTAATCCACAATTGTGGCATGCCTATGTGCTGTCCCTGCTGCACCAGGTACGCCCATAGTAGCTGGTTATAGCGGTGTGTAAATGAGCTACAGATGGCTACTTGAGACACCCGGCGATGTATCTAGCTGTAGATGTAGCGTAGCGTAGCGCACCTTGTGGCGGCGTGTAAAGGAGGTGCGTTTACCGTTTGTAACCGTTTGAGCGTGCTCGTGCACGTGAAGTAGCAGTTGGTATCCATCCTGTTGTGGCGGCGTGTAAAGGTACCATTAGTGTCAGATTGATTCTTGTTGCTTTGGGTTGCTATCTGACACCATTGAAGTGAATGGGCAAAAAAAACATCCTTAAAGAATGAAGTTTTTGCTGAAGAACCTGATGTTGCCCAATTTAAAAAAAATGGTAGTGTGAAACCAGCTTATGTAGGCACCTCCTGACATCTAAGAAGTTAAAGACCTGCTCATCCTATGGTTTTGGAGTGACAGAATGAGAAGGGAGCACAATTTTCTGTGATTTGTGAAAGCTTAAGACTACTTTCTGTCCTCTAGGATTGTCTTGGAGGGCCAAAGTTAGAGCCACTAGGGGGGGGTAATTTTAAGAGTGAAATATAATAAAACTTAACTTTAAAGACTTCCGAAAATATTTTGCCCTCTACTTTTATGTAGGACCATGCATAGTAAAATAAAAAACAGAACAACAAAAACAAAAACAGTCTCTAGTCTTTGGCTTACATAGATAAAGCATTAAAATAATTTACACGATAGTAGCAGATTACATAGGCTAAATGGGTGTCTTGTGAGGGCATTCAGAACTAGATTAAGATCCAATGGGCTATCTGATGCACTATTTCTGGTCAAGAAGAAAATGAAGCTTTGATGAACCTCTACACCCATGGATGGTGAGCAAACCTTATATGAAATATCACCCCTAGGGTGAAGACCTGAACTTTTAAAGCACTAGTGAAGAGGTCCGATTAAAGGTTCTTCTGAAAGAACTCCAATATTTCGGTAACAGGGACTTGTTGATGGGGTGCCATATTTCACCAAGAAAATTACAAAAATTAGTTTCAGACCTTAGTTCACATGTTCTACCAGAAAATTGTCCTTGACTATTATGTGGTCAACAATGATCATGTTGAAGTCCTTGCAGATTACAACAGCTCTTTAAGTGTACCACTTAGGCTGCCTTCAGACTTGCAGATGCATCTGCAGCGTTTTGCAGATGCATCTGCAAGCATCTGCATGCAGACCGCGGCCCCTATGTTTATAATGATGCGCACGGTGGTCTGCAGATGCTTGCGGACTGCCGTGGGCACCCATTCACTCCTATATGTGATCTGTGCGCACGCGGATGCCTGCGTACAGATCACACACTCTCGTCCGCACCAGGGACGCGACATCTCGCGTCCATGGTGCGGGCGGGAGTGTGTGATTTGTGCGCAGGCATCCGCGTGCGCACAGATCACATATAGGAGTGAATGGGTGCGCACGGCAGTCCGCAAGCATCTGCAGACCACCGTGCGCATCATTATAAACATAGGGGCCGCGGTCTGCATGCAGATGCTTGCAGATGCATCTGCAAAACACTGCAGATGCATCTGCAAGTCTGAAGGCAGCCTAATACTGAATTTTCTAAAACACAGTGCCTATATTTGCAGGAGGAGAATTAACTATACTTTGATTTATGGAAGTCTCTGCTGTTTCATCCAACTATAGACATTCTTTATGTTCCATCAACCCCTTCACACTTTCGCCTTTGACCAGTCCTTCCGTTAATGAGTTTTCGATTGGAGTTAAATTTTTTTCCAGCTGATGCAATCTCTCCTTTCACAACACAAGTCACTGTTTCCCATACATATATAGTCTCACCTATCTTATGGCACTCACAAATAACTCCAATAAGGTCTCATTTTCCCCTTGTCTGCTGGTTCTGACACTAAAGGCCACTTCACACACACAGATATCTGATACCAATATCTGAACAGATCTCTGGTTGCAGTGAAATCATGGATACATTGTTCCATGTTGTACACAGCCACAAAATGGAGCAATGTATCCATGATTTCACTGCAACCAGAGATCTGTTCAGATATTGGACTCAGATATCTGTGTGTGTAAAGTGGCCTTAACATGCACCATATGCGAAGGCAACTAAATGGCATGTGTACAGGCTCCAGTAACTAGTAGACGCCTACATTCCCTCAGCCCCTTAAACGTGCTCTTTGGTGGCAAAGGTTTGGCCACACATCCCCTCTCTCACAGGAAGTCCCTCCACTACTTGTGATTTTTCAGTGGCATGTGCGCCCATGCCGTAACATGATTCCACTTTTCTTTTACAGAAAGGGCAACCAGAGGGAGATTCCTCCTATATGGTGAGTAGAGACATGTTGTTCTCCAGATTTGATATGAGTCCAGCTCTATACATTATACCGTGTATATGTTCTTTCCTTTTTTTCTTAATGCCAAGTGCTTGGGTGCCCTTCACTGGAGTCGCGCAAGTTAGATGTTCTGATGGAGTCGACTCGAGTAACGAGTATAATGGAACTCAATTAGGCTGCCTTCACATTAGCGTTTGTGTCTGCATGCTGATGGCATGCAGACACAAACGCTGTCAGAAGCAGGGTCCAAATGATGTGTCCGCAGCGGATAATGTCCGCCTGCGGACACATCACTATGGAGCCCGGCAGCCAATCGGCGCTGTCCGGGGGCGGGCCGGGGGCGGAGATCAGCGCCGGAGATCTCCGCCCCCCCGCCGCCGGTAACCTCCGGGACTGTCGGCGGGGAGAACAGCTGATCTGACAGCTGTTTGAATCTTCCCGCGCCGACACTGTGAGGAGATGTCGGCGCGGGAAGATTCAAACAGCTGTCAGATCAGCTGTTCTCCCCGCCGACATCGCTAGGAGATTACAGGCGGCGGGGAGAAGGAGGACAGCAGAGGGTCAGCTGATCTCCCGGTGGCCGTCGGTGAGCTCCTGTGACATCACCAGCGGCCACCGGGAGATTTTTCAATGGGTCCGCAGCGTTCTCCCGCGCTGTCAAGCGCTGAACACTGCGGACCCATTGACGGCAATGCATTTTTTGTAAGCTTGGGGACGCTTGCTGATCTTCCAAGATCCCAAACGCACAAAAAATGCAACATGCTGCGTCCCGGGTGCGGATGCTGGACACCGGAAGGAGCAGATATCGTCCGCATCCGCACCCGAACGCAGCAAACGCAGGCACCATGCATTCCTATGTTAAACATAGGAACGCAGTGCGCATGCGTTTGAATGCGTATGGGAACGCAGCATACGCTGCGGCGCCAAACGCTAATGTGAAGGCACCCTTAGTGATTGCCAATCCAGCTCTCCGCCCACATACAACCAAAAAAAAAAAGAGCACTTTCGAGGAATGGTGGGCGGATATATATCATAGGCTGGGGTCACACACACAGATATCTGGGCAGATATTGGTCACAGATCTCTGGTTGCAGTGAAATCATGGACACATTGTAACATTTTGTGGCTGTGTACAAATGGAGCAATCTGTCCATGATTTCACTGCAACCAGAGATCTGCAAACAATATCTGCCCAGATATCTGTGTGTGTGACCCCAGCCATAGACTTGTAAAATGGTAATGTTGGAAGGGACCTTCAGGATCATCCTGGCCAACTCCCTGCTCAAAGCAGGATTCACTAAATCATCCCAGAGAGATGTCTGTCCAGCCTCTGTGTGAAGACTTCCATTGACGGAGAACTCACCACCTCTCATGGCAACCTGTTCCACTCGTTGATCACCCTCACTATCACAAAGTTTTTTCTAATGCCTAATCTGTGTCTCCTCCCCTTGAGGAGGACAGGTTGATACTACCCTAGGTGAGAGCCATTCAGAGACTGCAAGCGGCTCTCACTGAGGTGGCGGCGTACTGTGTCAGATCATTTACAAACTACATATCCGAGCACCTACTGTGCTCAGCTAAGTACTGGGCACCCTGATGCTAGATGTTTGGGAGAGAAGGAAGCAAAATAGGATTCTAAAGTAGATTACAAAGATTCATAACTTTGTAAAGTCTTCAACATAATTACTTAAAGGGTTTTGCTGCTCTTTGATTCTTTGCTTTATGTTGTATACTCATTGCTGTTTTTCTGATAATGTATTAAAAATATCTCAATCTTTCTGTTGCAGGGTTTGAAGTTCAAAACTGAGGACACCTACACAGAGCTGAAAATTTAAGACCTTACTTATCTATCTTTATTAAAATTCAATAATGACTCCAGCGAAATCTGAGGTGTGCAATGCAATAACAAGAAAAAAAAAAAAAGGATTGCACTCGCATCAATGTTATTCATTGTGACAGTGATGATATGCATTTTTTAACCTCAGCTCTATTCGGTCTGAGGAAAAAAAAAAGGATAGAAAAAAAAATCACAGCATGCTTTGTATGGTTGCTTAAAACGTATGAGGGTACCGTCACACGTGGAGATATCGCCGGCGATTGCACAGGTGACGCACGTGCGCGCACGCGTATTTGCGTGTCGCCCAAGGTCGCCGACGCCCATTTACACGGGGCGACAACTTAGGCGACGCTCGGGCAACGACCTGACCTGAAACTGCCTGATCGTCGCCCAGGGGTGATCAAGTCGCTGGTCGCCGCTTCCGCTTAACACAGAGCCACCACATTAGCGATGTGGGCGTAATTTTGAGCCGCATCTCGGAGATAGGCGTTAACATTATGTTGTGTGACGCCTTGAAGACGTGTGATTGGTTGCAAACAGACACCAATAATGTGTCCTTGTTCGCCGCGCCACATCGTTACATGTAAGCATGCATGTGTGTATTGGCTCTGTGCTTTAGTCAACTCTCGTGTGATGTGTCGCGGATTATTGCTAGACGCATTGTCGTGGCCTACAAGGCCAAACACGGCGCTCGCGTGACGATTAATTGTACAGTGAATTTGTATAGCGCTGTTATGTAATGTGTGTTGTGCTACTGCGTTGCCTAATAAAATCACTCTTGCGTTCTTGGTCTGGATAATATTGGAGCCTTGAAATTATGTGTGTGCACAGATATTGGTGTGTTTCCAGATATGTGGCCCATATGTATTGTTCACCTAAACATTTCCTTCTCCATGTGTGTGCAGAATATGTGTAATGCAATACATGTATATGGGGGATAACACACACAGGCACCATACAGTGTCACCACAAAGGCCTGTCCCTGGGTCCCGTACATATGTTCTCAATGCTTATGTACTCCTATAAATCTGAAATTAGGTCACCATACGTTTGTGGTACACCACACTGGGACATGCATCTCTTTCCTGGGACAAATAATCACTTTTGAGGACACAAAAGATGTACTTGTGGTATTGTGTCAACCTTTCTTACATAATAATGGTATGGGGTCAAACCCCATTACAGGTGTAACAAATATTGAACATATACATTCATTCACCAAAACACGTACAAGAGTACATGGTATAAAAAACACTTTTATGCCTAAAACACAGAACCAACATTCAAATCAATACAATTCATATCACAAATCTCATAAACGTGGGTAAAATATATATATTTTTTAAATCAATCATGGGGAAGAAGTGGAAGGGCATATTGAGGGGCAGAAGTGGGGTGGGCCCGTTTATAGGCCTCAATGAGGCGGTGTAATTGGGCCAGTTTGCCAGCCGCTTCCTCATGGGCCGCCTCCAGGTCCTGCAGGGATGGGTCACCTACAGAAGATACAGAACATCAACATCAGCAACATGTTTAAAACACATAGCAGGTGTGTTTTGTTATAGAAGTGTTTGCACTTACCAGGGGGCTGGGGAGCCTCCATTTGGGGGGGTGGGGATGGTGAGGGGCTTACTGCCCAGTCCACTGCTTGGCTGGGATGATCTGTAATAAGATCAGCATATGTGTATTTGTTAGGCCCTGACAAAGGTCCTGACATACAAATGAAGGGGGAAAAAACAATAAAGACAGATATAGTGCACAGTATTTATGAGTAATAATGACATTACACACACCTTCTTGGCCGTTTGTGGGGTCCTGAAGGGACCACTGAGCGGAATTGGCCCCACTTGAGAACTCGCTTTCCAAGGGTGGGGTAGAATCAGCCCTTGGGGTCCCCTCGGAGCCAGATGGTCTCGGCAAATGGGGTGATGTTGGCCCTTCAGGATGTGGTGGTGTTCCGGCCGGCGGTTCCCCTGGTGACCCAGGTTGGCTCAGTGGTGGCGGTAGTCCTCCCGCAGGTGATGGGGGATGCTCTGGGCTTCTGTCCCTACCTGTTGAGGCAACAACATACTTTGTCACAATAGCAACATGGCCAGATATGTGGGGACTTATTACACAGTGCTGTTTGCAGTTCATAAGGTCAGGATGAGTGAGATTGAAAGAAGGGCCAGGATAGGCACACATATGACAATATGTGGCTAGATAAAGTAGATATATAGGTTACAGGGGAATACCGTATATACTCGTGTATAAGCCGACCCGTGTATAAGCCGACCCCCTACTTTTGCCCCCAAAAACTGGGAAAACTTATTGACTTGCGTATAAGCCGAGGGTGGACCCCAGCACAGGTATACAACCCCCATCAGTGAGGTATACAGCCACCAGGAGTATGGTATACAGCCACCAGGACAGGTATACAGCCACCAGCAGTAAGGTATACAGGTCCCCCAGTGGTATACATCCCCCAGCAGTGAAGTATACAGGCCCCCCCCAGTGGTATACAGGCCCCAGCAGTATGGTATACAGCAGGTATACAGAGGTATACAGGTGGCCCCCAGAGGTATACAGGTGGCCCCCAGAGGTATACAGGCCCCCAGAAGTATACAGGCCCCCCACACTGTGCAGCCCCCAGATATATACAGGCCCCCAGTGGGGTATATAGCAGGCCCCCAGTGCAGAGCCCCCCCACACTGTGCAGCCCCCAGATATATACAGGCCCCCAGTGGGGTATATAGCAGGCCCCCAGTGCAGAGCCCCCCCACACTGTGCAGCCCCCAGATATATACAGGCCCCCAGTGGGGTATATAGCAGGCCCCCAGTGCATAGCCCCCCCACACTGGGCAGCCCCCAGATATATACAGGCCCCCAGTGGGGTATATAGCAGGCCCCCATGGGGTATATAGCAGGCCCCCAGTGGGGTATATACCAGGCCCCCAGTGGGGTATATAGCAGGCCCCCAGTGCAGAGCCCCCCCTCCCGCTGCATTATCTTACCATCCAGCGTCTTCATCACCGCCGGTCCTCCCGTCCATCCTCGCGCGCTGCGTTCTCGGTCTCATGTGACCCGGCGGTCGCAGTCGGATGACGTCATCGCGCTGTTTCACGTGAGACCCGAACACAGCACGAGAGGATGGACGGGAGGACCAGCGGTGATGAAGACGCTGGATGGTAAGATAATGCAGCGGGAGGGCGGGGCTCTGCACTGGGGGCCTGCTATATACCCCACTGGGGGCCTGCTATATACCCCACTGGGGGCCTGCTATATACCCCACTGGGGGCCTGCTATATACCCCACTGGGGGCCTGTATACATCTGGGGGCTGCACAGTATTGCACGGCTCCCCCTGCCGCTGTGATGGGCGGGGGGAGCCGTGCATATCTAATGAGCAGCCCCATGTGACGGGCCGCTCTGTCAGCAGCCTCCCCCCGCCTCCTCCAGCCTCCCCAGCACCCGGACACAGCCCCCACACACCACATACCGTATTGACCCGTGTATAAGCCGAGGGGGTGACTTTTCAGCCCAATTTTTGGGCTGAAAAAGTCGGCTTATACACGAGTATATACGGTATAGGGTGTATGTGGATGAAGCAGGAAGAGGATCCTGCAGCTGCAGAGTCATGAAGAAGCTCTCACATACATTGCCCCTATATATGTTGAGTTGTACAGTGGCATGTGCTGGCCTTCAGATATCCTGCTTGTGGAGGCGCAGATGGGTGTGGTGCTGGTGACACCAGTAATCCCTGGTGTCACATGTAGCAATTAAAATAAGGAGCTCAGGCTCTCCCCACACTGCAGCTCGCCTGGGTGCCGCCATTTTGACTATTCTGCAGGGGAAGAGAAAGCACCAGGAAGGCGGCACCAAAAGATTGACAACGTTCGGGCGAATGAACACACGGGAGATATGTCACATGTTGACGGGGGCCCAGAGGCGTCGCAAAAGTTACAGGATTTACTGTATGCTTTTGCGTCATGTAATACAGAAAGGCTGCCACTACAGCGCTCATGCAGACTTTAGTTGGGATGTAATGGCAATTGCGTTTCTGTTCGTGCCACATCTCTGCACTTTTGAACACAGCCGCAAACACAGAGACGATATCAATGCGCTACTGTACAGTATGTACGCTCCTGGGTAATACACCTTTGGACGCACACATCATCAAACATGGCGCCAAGGAACAAGACAACCAATCGGAACGCTCGAGCTGCCACCAATCCACGCAGACCGGCAGAGCTAGTAAATATGCCCTGAAACGTCTACCGGAATGGTATAGGCGATGTGTGCTGTCACCTTTGACATCGCTCATGAGATGTTACACAGGGCGATCAGCACACATCGCCCAAGAATGGTCGCCTGGTTTCAGAGCTCTGATGTGAAACCAGACAACCTCTCGGATGTGTCGCCGTCGCCCAATGTAAATGCATTGGCGATGTCGCCGGCGACAGGCCACGCCTCAGCGTCGCCTGTGGAATCGCCGGCAATATCTCCACGTGTGACGGTACCCTGAGACTCATCAATGCAAGTCAATGGGTGCAATAAAAAAATGGACGGCACACGGAGCATCCAATTGGCATCAAATTTAGTTGGATACATTATCATTCTGCAGCACAGAGCATTGTAATTGGTTGTGTAAATGATTGTAGAACATTGGATATTGGCTGTTAAAAAAAAGGAAATTCATTGCACACAAATGTTATCACATACTCGCATGACATATGGAATACCAGACGGATTTCACTTGGCCAACATTTCTAGACGAAAAGTGGATTATAATATTTTTAAATGCAGATTTGAGCAAACCCTAATAATTATCTTCTTCCCCCTGTTTTTCTTAAAGGATTTATTCCCCATCCCCCGACTCCGTTTTATAGCTGCAGCTACAGAAATTTTGTAATATAAGTGCAACACAAAAATCATCATCAATCTCCATTTCCCGAGCCAATTTATTATTTACATTCGGATTGGTTGCTGGAAATTAGATCTATCTCTATCCTGTTTCATTGGTGTCTGTTTTAAATATATGAATTGAAGCGTTTCTGACTCTAGGGGGCAGTGTTGTTGTTTCTTTAAGGAGTAAAAATAGTTAATCCCTACGTCTCCGCAAATCTGACTCAAATTTAAAATACCAAGTAAACTTTTAATTTATTCAGACCCTCTATTCCCTACTGCTGTGAATTGTAAAGACTCTTCTGGCGGGTTTACACGCCGCGATATCGGCGTCCAACTCCGATCCAACTCCGACAAAAAGTCACGTGGTTCGCGAGTTGGACCCGATATCGGGCGCGCCTTGTATGGTTTTGAACGTACAACGCGATGCTGGAACGATGCCAAAACGATATCGGGGTTGAATGAGCGCGCTATTCAACCACCCGATATCGCAGTGGCCGTTGTAGCATCATCGTAGCGTGTAAAAGCACAACTACGATGTGTACTCGCAACTCACCCATTAACTCCCATGTTAAATGGTCGTTACTGGGTTGGTGGGCTTAGACATCGTAGTGACGTTGTTTCCCGATATCGCAGCGTGTAAACCGCCGATGCGATATCGGGAAAAGTGTCAAAAAATGCACGCTCCCGCGCCGTTGTATCCCGATATCGTCCCGATATCGGGACGTGTAAACCCACCATCGCACTCCTAAAATTTCCCTTCATTTAAAGACTCCACACTTTTTGGAATAAACCAAGTATAAGGCAATGGGCATTCTTTTAGAACTAGCGGCAGGAAGTGACTTGGTTTGATGGGGGGCGTCATCTCAGGCCACAGTGAGTGGAGGCAGAGCTCAATGGGTGTGACCAAACTGATGAAATTGATGGGCGTGTTCTCAATTGTAGAAGGTGTGACTGAGCCAACTGCCCCTGTTCGGAGGGTAGAACTGGTCCCATGCGGTGGGCATGTTCATTAAGGAAATACCCATTACGTCTACAATCCGCTTAGATATACAGTTGATTATAATAAAAGTAGGGGTCTGGAGGTAAGACCCCAAGATTGGAGGGTGCAGGAGGAGGGAAGCCCCCTTGCATAATTTACTCTTCTAATCTTCTAGTATTACATTATGCAGCCCATTAGAAGATTAAATTACTCAAGGGGGGACTTCGCCCACCCCTTGCACACAACCCCGTATAGGGGTCTTACCCCAACTTCCACTTCTATTATAATCAACCCTATGTCTACATGGATTGTAAAAGTAATGGTTATTTACTTACTTAATGAACATGCCCAACGCACAGGGGCAGTTGGCTCTGTCACGCCCATGACATAGGGTAGTCACGCCCTCTGCAATTGAGAACATGCCCATCAATTTTATGCATTTTGTCATGCCTATTGAACTCCTCCTCCTCTGCCCACCATGGCCTGAGAGATGATGCCCCCTCTGTAAACTCCACCCTTCGTTGTTGGGATTAACTTCCGGCCACTTGTAAAAGAATGCAGGTATTACCTCCATCTGTGTGTTTTCTTCAGACCGACTGTCTTCATACTTCTGTCCTCCTGCCCTTGTGGCTTCCAGCATATCCTGCATTGCTAGATTGTCTGCTGTTCACATTGCCAGTTATCCTAGTCCTCATCATACCACGTGCACCTAACTATATAAGTAGAATAAGAATGTTCAACTCACTAATTATACAGATCGTAACACCATCTCAGCATGGAAAGGGACTCAGCCTCAGCCTCAGCAAATCCAGAAAAGGAAATATCCAACAAGCAAAGAAGACCGGTTAGGAATTTCAAAAACTTAATGCTTTTATTTTAGAAAAATTCCAAGTTCATGGGCAAAACAGAATAACACCAGACCAAAAATCACCCCCTCCCTAGTCACCCCTAAAATCCAATGTGTTAAAATACCAGATTTTCTTCAAGTAAACGTTCAATTTATTCAGATTCTCAGAACTCCTTTTCCCTATTGCTGTGAATTCCAAACACTCTTCCACTCCTCTTCCACTTTCCTTTTATTTAAAGACTACACACTTTTCGGAATAAACTGAAGGAGATCAATGGGTGTGACCAAATGCCCGAAATTGATGGACATGTTCTTACCTGTAGAGGGAGTTACTGAGTAAACTGGCCCTGTGCGGTGGGCGGAACTGACCCATGCGGTGGGCATGTATTAAGGAAATAACTATCTATTATATAAAACCCGAAGGCCACTTCCGGAGGAGGCCACGCCCACTTCCGTGATGGTCGTCGCCCAGGCTCATCCAGTGCACTGTAGCCAGGCTGCCCCCCGGCTACAGTCACCGACACACGGAACGTTCCGATCTCGGAAGTTCCGTGTGCCCTCCTGCCACTCCCCTCCACCCTCTGCCCTCCAGCCAGTACCTACATACCGGGGGGGGCAGGGGGGCCCATTGCCCGCCACCTCGGAGGGCCACACACACCCTGGGGGTACCCGTGCTCCCTGCCGTGTGTCTGGAGAGGAGGGAGGGCGGGACTTCCTCTCCTGCAGCTCTGCCCGCCCCTCCTCTCCTCCTACACCCGAGGCCCGGCCACCGGTAAGTCTGCAGCCATACAGGCTGCTCTGCCATCCAACCTGTGTGCCCCCTCTGCCCTCTGTCCTCTGCGTCCTCTGCCCCCTCTGTGTCCTCTGCCCCCTGTCCTCTGTGTCCTCTGCCCCCTGTCCTCTGTGTCCTCTGCCCCCTGTCCTCTGTGTCCTCTGCCCCCTGTCCTCTGTGTCCTCTGCCCCCTGTCCTCTGTATCCTCTGCCCCTGTCCTCTGTGTCCTCTGCCCCCTGTCCTCTGCCCCCTGTCCTCTGTGTCCTCTGCCCCCTCTCCTCTGTGTCCTCTGCCCCCTGTCCTCTGTGTCCTCTGCCCCTGTCCTCTGTGTCCTCTGCCCCCTGTCCTCTGTGTCCTCTGCCCCCTGTCCTCTGCGTCCTCTGCCCCCTCTGTGTCCTCTGCGTCCTCTGCCCCCTCTGCTTCCTCTGCCCCCTCTGCTTCCTCTGCCCCCTCTGTGTCCTCTGCGTCCTCTGCCCCTGTCCTCTGCCCCCTGTCCTCTGCCCCTGTCCTCTGCCCCTGTCCTCTGCCCCCTCTGTGTCCTCTTCCCCTGTCCTCTGCGTCCTCTGCCCCTGTCCTCTGCGTCCTCTGCCCCTGTCCTCTGCGTCCTCTGCCCCTGTCCTCTGCGTCCTCTGCCCCTGTCCTCTGCGTCCTCTGCCCCTGTCCTCTGGTTCTCTGCCCCTGTCCTCTGCGTCCTCTGCCCCCTGTCCTCTGCCCCCTGTCCTCTGCGTCCTCTGCCCCTCTGTGTCCTCTTCCCCTGTCCTCTGTGTCCTCTGCCCCCTGTCCTCTGCCCCCTGTCCTCTGTGTCCTCTGCCCTGTCCTCTGCCCTGTCCTCTGCCCCCTGTCCTCTGTGTCCTCTGCCCCTGTCCTCTGTGTCCTCTGCCCCTGTCTTGCCCGTCTCTGTGTCCTCTGCCCCTGTCCTCTGTGTCTCTGCCCCTGCTCTGTGCCTTGCCCTGTCCTCTGTGTCTCTGCCCCTGTCTCTGTGTCCTCTGCCCCTGTCCTCTGTGTCCTCTGCCCCTGTCCTCTGCGTCCTCTGCCCCTCTGTGTCCTCTGCGTCCTCTGCCCCCTCTGCTTCCTCTGCCCCTCTCTTCCTCTGCCCCTCTGTGTCCTCTGCGTCCTTGCCCCCTCTGTGTCCTCTGCCCCTGTCCTCTGCCCCTGTCCTCTGCCCCTGTCCTCTGCCCCTGTCCTCTGCCCCTGTCTCTGCGTCCTCTGCCCCCTCTGTGTCCTCTTCCCCCTGTCCTCTGCGTCCTCTGCCCCCTCTCCTCTGTGTCCTCTGCCCCTGTCCTCTGCGTCCTCTGCCCCTGTCCTCTGCGTCCTTGCCCCCTGTCCTCTGCGTCCTCTGCCCCTGTCCTCTGCGTCTCTGCCCCTCTTTGCCCCTGTTCTGACTGCCTGCGTCCTGCCCTCTGTGTTTGGTACTCTACCGGCCTCGGCCGCCCCTGGTCTCGCCCTCTGTGCCTGTCCCGCCCCCCGCTCGCCCCCCGGCTCCCTTGTCCTGCCCCTGCCTTCCCTCCCCTCTGCCCTCCGTCTCGCCCCTTGCCCCCCTCGAGGGCCACACACACCCTGGGTACCCGTGCTCCTGCCGTTGTCTGGGAGGAGGGAGGGCGGACTTCCTCTCCTGCAGCTCTGCCGCCCCTCTCCTCCTCACCGAGGCCGGCCACCGGTAAGTCTGCAGCCATACAGGCTGCTCTGCCATCCAACCTGTGCCCCTCTGCCCCCTGTCCTCTGCGTCCTCTGCCCCCTCTGGTCCTCTGCCCCTGTCCTCTGCGTCCTCTGCCCCCTGTCCTCTGGTCCTCTGCCCCCTGTCCTCTGCGTCCTCTGCCCCCTGTCCTCTGCGTCCTCTGCCCCCTGTCCTCTGCCCCCTGTCCTCTGCGTCCTCTGCCCCTGTCTCCATCCTCTGCCCCCTGTCCTCTGCGTCCTCTGCCCCCTTCCTCTGGTCCTCTGCCCCTGTCCTCTGCGTCCTCTGCCCCCTGTCCTCTGCGTCCTCTGCCCCCTGTCCTCTGCGTCCTCTGCCCCCTGTCCTCTGCGTCCTCTGCCCCCTGTCCTCTGCCCCGTCCTCTGCTCCTCTGCCCCCTGCCCCTCTGCCTCCTCTGCCCCCTGTCCTCTGCCTCCTCTGCCCCTGTCCTCTGCCTCCTCTGCCCCCTGTCCTCTGCGTCCTCTGCCCCTCTGCCCCCTCTGCGTCCTCTGCCCCCTCTGTCCTCTGCCCCTGAGGGCCACACACACCCTGGGGTACCCGTGCCCCTGCCGTGTGTCTGAGGGAGGGAGGCGGACTTCCTCTCCTGCGCTCTGCCCGCCCCTCCTCTCCTCTAACCAGGCCCGCCACCGTAGTCTGCAGCTACAGCTGCTCTGCCATCCACCTGTGTGCCCCCTGCCCTCTGTCCTCTGCGTCCTCTGCCCCTCTGTGTCCTCTCCCCCTGTCCTCTGTGTCCTCTGCCCCCTGTCTCTTTCCTCTGCCCCTGTCCTCTGTTCCTCTGCCCCTGTCCTCTGTGTCCTCTGCCCCTGTCCTCTGTTCCTCTGCCCCCTGTCCTCTGTGTCCTCTGCCCCCTGTCCTCTCCCTGCCCTGTGCCTCTGCCCCCTCTCCTCTGTGTCTCTGCCCCCTGTCCTCTGTGTCCTCTGCCCCTGTCCTCTGTGTCCTCTGCCCCCTGTCCTCTGTGTCCTCTGCCCCCTGTCCTCTGCGTCCTCTGCCCCCTCTGTGTCCTCTGCGTCCTCTGCCCCCTCTGCTTCCTCTGCCCCCTCTGCTTCCTCTGCCCCCTCTGTGTCCTCTGCGTCCTCTGCCCCCTGTCCTCTGCCCCCTGTCCTCTGCCCCCTGTCCTCTGCCCCTGTCCTCTGCCCCTCTGTGTCCTCTTCCCCCTGTCCTCTGCGTCCTCTGCCCCCTGTCCTCTGTGTCCTCTGCCCCTGTCCTCTGCGTCCTCTGCCCCCTGTCCTCTGCGTCCTCTGCCCCTGTCCTCTGCGTCCTCTGCCCCCTGTCCTCTGCGTTCTCTGCCCCTGTCCTCTGCGTCCTCTGCCCCTGTCCTCTGCCCCCTGTCCTCTGCGTCCTCTGCCCCCTCTGTGTCCTCTTCCCCTGCCTCTGTTCCTCTGCCCCCTGTCCTCTGCCCCCTGTCCTCTGCCCCCTGTCCTCTGTGTCCTCTGCCCCCTGTCCTCTGTGTCCTCTGCCCCTGTCCTCTGTGTCCTCTGCCCCCTGTCCTCTGTGTCCTCTGCCCCCTGTCCTCTGTGTCCTCTGCCCCCTGTCCTCTGTGTCCTCTGCCCCCTGTCCTCTGTGTCCTCTGCCCCCTGTCCTCTGTGTCCTCCCCTGTCCTCTGCGTCCTCTGCCCCCTCTGTGTCCTCTGCGTCCTCTGCCCCTCTGCTTCCTCTGCCCCTCTCCTTCCTCTGCCCCTCTGTGTCCTCGCGTCCTCTGCCCCTCTGTGTCCTCTGCCCCTGTCCTCTGCCCCCTGTCCTCTGCCCCCTGTCCTCTGCCCCTGTCCTCTGCCCCCTGTCCTCTGCGTCCTCTGCCCCCTCTGCCTCCTCTGCCCCTGTCCTCTGCGTCCTCTGCCCCCTGTCCTCTGCGTCCTCTGTGCCTCCCTGCTCCTCTGCCCCCTGTCCTCTGCGCCTCTGCCCCCTGTCCTCTGCGTCCTCTGCGCCCTCTCTGCCCCTCTCCCCTGTCCTCTGCGTCCTCTGCCCCCTGTCCTCTGCGTCCTCTGCCCCTTGTCCTCTGCCTCTCTGCCCCCTGTCCTCTGCGTCCTCTGCCCCCTGTCCTCTGCCCGTCCTCTGCCCCCTGTCCCTGCCCTGTCCTCTGCCCCCTGTCCTCTGCGTCCTCTGCCCCCTTGTCCTCTGCCCCTGTCCTCTGCGTCCTCTGCCCCCTCGTCGCTCGCCCTCTGCCCCCTGTCCTCTGCGTCCTCTGCCCCCTCTGCGTCCTCTGCCCCCTCTGTCGTCCTCTGCCCCCTGTCCTCTGCGTCCTCTGCCCCCTGTCCTCTGCGTCCTCTGCCCCCTGTCCTCTGCCCCCTGTCCTCTGCCCCCTGTCCTCTGCGTCCTCTGCCCCCTGTCCTCTGCGTCCTCTGCCCCCTATCCTCTGCGTCCTCTGCCCCCTGTCCTCTGCGTCCTCTGCCCCCTCTCCTCTGCGTCCTCTGCCCCCTGTCCTCTGCGTCCTCTGCCCCCTCTGCCCCCTCTGCGTCCTCTGCCCCCTCTGCGTCCTCTGCCCCCTCTGCGTCCTCTGCCCCCTCTGCGTCCTCTGCCCCCTCTGCGTCCTCTGCCCCCTCTGCGTCCTCTGCCCCCTCTGCGTCCTCTGTTTCCTCTGCCCCCTCTGTGTCCTCTGCGTCCTCTGTGTCCTCTGCGTCCTCTGCGTCCTCTGCGTCCTCTGCCCCCTGTCCTCTGCGTCCTCTGCCCCCTGTCCTCTGCGTCCTCTGCCCCTGTCCTCTGCGTCCTCTGCCCCCTGTCCTCTGCGTCCTCTGCCCCCTGTCCTCTGCGTCCTCTGCCCCCTGTCCTCTGCCCCCTGTCCTCTGCGTCCTCTGCCCCCTGTCCTCTGCGTCCTCTGCCCCCTGTCCTCTGCGTCCTCTGCCCCCTGTCCTCTGCGTCCTCTGCCCCCTGTCCTCTGCGTCCTCTGCCCCCTGTCCTCTGCCCAGCCGCCTCTGCCCCCTGTCCTCTGCCCAGCCGCCTCTGCCCCCTGTCCTCTGCGCTGACCACTCTGCCCACGTCGCTGCGCTGACCAATCTCACCGCACTCACTGCTAACCACTGAGCCACCGCACTCACTGCTAACCACTGAGCCACCGCACTCACTGCTAACCACTGAGCCATTGTATACTCTGCTACCCACTGAGCCGCCTGTATACACACAAGTCATTTCACCGCACTCCCGTAACTATTAGTAAATAAACTATATATGGATTCTAGACTACCCGATTCTTTAGAATCGGGCCGCCATCTAGTTACATTATAATCCACATAGACATAGAGTTGGTTATAATAGAAGCGGGGGTCTCGGGGTAAGACCCACAGGAATGGGGGTGCAGGGCCGCCCCTGCATAATTTACTCTTCTAATGGACTGCACAATGTAATATTAGAGAGTAAATTATGCAAGGCGGACTTTGCCCCCCTGCACCTCCATCTGGGGGTCTTGCGTAGTTAAAGGTGTTGTCCAGGCTTTTGCTATAATTCATATGTGGCACCCCTGCGGATCAGTGGCCACAGTATGGTGCTGCAGCAGGGACAGGATAGCTAAGCACATCACACCAACACCCAACACATCCCCCATCCCTAGACCTAGTATTTCATGTCAGGCAGGGGATAGTGGGGGGGAAGCTCAGTGCAGAGGTGTAACTAGGTTTTCTGGCACCCGGGGCAAGGATTTATTTTGGCGCCCCCCCCCCCCCTCCCCCCCGGTGATAAATCCGGCGATGTCGTCCCGTGTAACGGCCCCATCAAAGTAGCGGTTCTGCAGGTGGTGACCACAGACTATTTCCGGAGCCATGCTGGCCCTGGAGAAGGGGGGACACTAAGCAGTGAAAACAATAATACACAGAGCACAGCTGTATATAGAGGACAGGCTGCACACACAGAGCACAGCTGTATATAGATGACTGTTTAGGCTCTTCTTCTTCTCCAGTCCTCTCTGTCCCACTGTGCGGTGCCGGGTGACGTCAGCCGGGGGGGGGGGTGGTAACTGCCAGGGGGCGGAGCAGCAGCAGGGCTTGTGTGTGCACGCACTTCTCCACGGCCGCCCGTGCTAATATACGACGAGGAGGAGAAAAGTTCTGGCAGCGGCGCTGCAGTGCCAGCGCCGGATGCCTGGTCACCTGATGATGGCACCGGCGCCCCCCACTGAGCGGCGCCCGGTGCAAAAAGTCCGGCTACACCCCCCTAGATACGCCCCTGGCTCAGTGGTGGGTGGAATGTATTGAAGGAAACCCAGGAAAGGACTAGAATAAAACCCTAGGAACATTAAGTAGTGAAAAGCTTTCATAGGGTGGTGAAGTAGGAAGAGCACCCAAGCAGAGACACCCATGCAGCCCAGGCAATGACACACTTGCCATGAGGAACACGGACCCGCCGGTCTGTGCCACTGTAGCGCCAGTCCGGGTCCAGGGCTACTGACCGAGGAAGAAGCAAAAGAGGTCTAAGGTGGACCTGGGTGTACAGGTACACTGAGGGACCGGGTCGACACCAGGGAGCCGGCCCTGAAGATGTGGGAAGCTTCAAGCCCCTAAGCACAAATTGACTACCTTCGCACAACAAAAGAAATGCAGTCACATAGGGCTAGGAGTCCTGAGCGGGACGTCCACCGGAAAGTCTGCGACAGCTGGCCCGGAGTATGTGCGCGGGATTGAAGAGGCTAAAAAGGTAAAAGAGAGGGGGTGCCTCTAGCGAGCCAACCCACCTGCATACCGGCAACCAGGACCAAAGGAACACTGCTGAACCGTAAGACTGCAAAAAATCTAAAATTAAGAACAAGCAATAGAGTAAAATACTAGTCAAACTCAAGCTTGTGTGTGAGAAACTTATTGCTGTGGTGTATAGCTGGGGCTCACCTGCAGCTGCTGAGCTGCCGATTAAATTTGAGACAGAGACACCCTGAGGGAATGGAGTAGACTGTGTCCGGACGGAAGCCGCGGGAGCTCCAGAGATGCCAGTAAGTGTCACCACTGTACCTCCACACGCACCCTACCATCACGCATATACTATATACCGGTCCAGGAGATACATAGCTCTGCCCATGGAGGGCTTAAAGGGATCCTGTCACCCCCAAATCACCTCCTAAGCTATTAAAATCTGTCCCTAGAGCATAGTAACACTTACCCTACACTCCTTTTAGCTCCTAAATGCAGCAAGTGAAACTGAATCTAAACGTTATAAAAGTACCTCATTACTGATGTTAATGAGTGACTATGGTATTCATAGTCACTCAGCCAGGCTGCCCCTCTTCATACTATCACGCCTCAATAGGCGTGATCTTCATGATACATTCAAATGCGCGCTCCCTGCGCACCTCCCCGCTCTCCCCTCGGCCTGGCGCTGCTGCGTGGGGGCTGTATGACGCGGTTCGCGTCATTTCCGGCGCCGGGTGACGTATTTACACCCGCGCCGCTGTTAGAGCTTCAAGCCCCGTACTGCGCATGCTTGCATCTCTAGAACGGTCATCATATGTCCCTATCATCCTTACAATGCCTTTAGATCTTGACTTCCCTTTTGGTCTGAGCAAGGTTTCCCGATTATTGCCAGCAGCATTTTGGAAAGCTTTACACAGCACATGTGAGGGGTACCCTTTGTCTAGGAACCGTTTCTGCATCCCCCTTGCCTCTAGATGGAACGTATTGATATCTGAGCAGTTCTGTATTGCTCTTGTGGCGCCCTGCTCACACAGGTAGCCACAGACTTCTCTAATGCACAGCTGGGTTTCGACAGCAGGTACCTACTACATACAACGCCTTCCACCCCGGCACAGTAGGGGGAGCCCAACTTGCTGCCCTTAGGCAAGATCCCCTATAAATAATGCTGCTAGGGGAGGAGTTAGTCAGAGTGTGCAGACGCTAGGAGAGCTGCAAAGATGTCCTGGTGGTCGGTGCCGCGGTTAGGCCCGAACCAGTGACCCGGAGTGGCCCTTCTATGTCCTACAAACCTAAGTGGGACTGAAGGCAAGGAGCAAATAACTAAGAGGGAGCGAGGAACTTGTGGAAATTCGCCCAAAGGAGTACCGGATATTGGGGATCCGCACCTGTGGGATACTCTAGGACCACAGAAAACCCCGTCACACCGTGGAGACTTCGGCTTCCCAGCTTCCTATGTGGGTAAAGAGAGGGAGCCAGACACAGCCGTGCAGCACCGCAGTGATAAGAGAAGGTAACCCGGAGAAAGCACAGGAGGAGAGACAATCAACAAAGTCAGAAAGAGAGAGAGGGGGCAAGTCTGGATGCATGCAGGCTGTGCTTCAATCGTTACAGAAAAACAGGGGAGGCCTTATACCCACTTGCTGTGGGGACCCACTGTGCAACCTGGTCACCTATCAGTGCCCTGGACACCTTCACCTGCCAAACACCATTAAAAGGTAAAAGAGACTTACAGTGTGCGTATGTCATTCCTCTCTGTTCCCGTGCCCCTCATAGACTGCTCCAGCCCTCCCCATCCCAGCCATAGCTCCATCCCAGGCTGCTCCTTCACACTACGCTGCCCCGGAGGTCCAGTTCTACCGGAGGAGGACTTGAGCAACTCAGCTGCGATACCATCTACCTCCGGCGGACTGTGGCGGCGCTGGTGGCATTTCACCAGACAATACAGGTGGCATCACGACGACAAACTGTACATAATCCCCTGGAGATATTAACCCCCCTTTTTCAAAGATCGGCCCAGGACATGGGATCAGGCCCAGCCGCCATTCCCCGTGACTCCGTTAACCCCTTCGAGGCCTGGTACCCGAGTACCCCAAAGCCTGGGCTCGACACTCTCAAGTACTGGCCTCTCGGTATACCCATTCTCAGACTCCTGGGGTGGTGGCTATCCCATCTCAATAGGTCATTGGTGGCAGTGGGTTTTCAAAAGATAGTTGTTTGTAAGGTTCCACACCCATCTTT
This sequence comes from Allobates femoralis, assembly GCA_033576535.1. Classification (NCBI taxonomy): domain Eukaryota; kingdom Metazoa; phylum Chordata; class Amphibia; order Anura; family Aromobatidae; genus Allobates; species Allobates femoralis. Next base: position 73,279,701 of record JARQOC010000009.1, read on the forward strand.
ATAGATTGCGACATCCAAAAAATTGATCGACCCCTCATGGATTTCTGAGGTGAGTCTCAGACCCAGTCTATTTACATTCAGTTTGTTAATGAAGTTCCCAAATGATTGCTTATCGCCTTTCCAGAATCATGATATCATCGATATAACGCCCCCAAAATAATATCTGGGGGTTCCACCATGCTGTTCTGTCTTCTTTGAAAATGACGGTATCCCCCCACCAACCCGGGAGCAAGTTGGCATAGCTAGGAGCACAGGAGCTCCCCATAGCCGTGCCCCTGCGCTGGTGGTAGAACTTCCCGTTGAACATGAAGTAGTTATGGGTCAGTACATATGATAGTAGTGACAGGACAAAACCGGTGTGCAAAAAAGTATTGTGTCCCACTGGTCTTAAAATAGTGTTCCACTGCTTTCAGTCCCATCTCATGGGGTATACTGCTGTACAGTGCCTCCACATCTATCGAGGCTAGTTGCACATCAGTCCCCACCGATACGCCATCAAGTTTACTTATCAAATCAAGAATATCTCTGATGTGCGAGGGAAGACTGATGATGAAATCCCTGAGGACCTTATTGAGGTAAATTCCACAATTCTGGGTGATCGATTCAATTCCAGACACTATGGGGCGACCTCGCAGTGGATTAAGACCTTTTTGGATTTCTGGAAGAGCATTGAACACAGCAATCACAGCATATTTGTTATACATAAAGTCCTTTTCACTACTCGAGATTACACCTTGTGCAACAGCCCCCTGTAGTATGACTTCCAGTTCCTGTTGGAACTCAACAGTAGGATCTCCCTCCAGTCTGGTGTAAGTGGTGTAGTCGTCTAGTATACTATGGCACATCTTTCTATAACACTCATGATCCATCAGGACAAGGCTTCCACCTTTGTCGGCAGGTTCTAAAATTAACCTATCATTCTTGGTTAGGTTATTCAAAGTGTGTCGTTCCTTTCTGGTGAGGTTAGAATAGTATACCTCTTTCCTTGTTCTGCCTAACATTTTTAGGTCCTTCCTCACCAGATTGGTAAAAATGTCCACACTTGTGAGATCACTACTGGGTGGCATCTTCCTACTGGGGGGTCTGCAGTCCGTGAAGGGGCCCTTACCAACCTCTTTTGATTCAGAAGATGATGGGAAAAAAGGGTGTATCACGGTCCGCGCTGCTTAAGTCCAAGAAAACTCACATAGGAGTCATAGTTTCACAAACAAACAAACTCTGACTCCTATGTGAGTTTTCTTGGACGTAAGCAGCGCGGACCGTGATATACCCTTTTTTCCCATCATCTTCTGGATATCACCACGTGTGAGTGGTCGGTGGAGGTCCTGCAGCAGCTGGAGTACTGAGGCTCTTTCAACCAGTTGTGGGGAACACAACTAAACCAGGTGAGTGGTTCCACAACACCACCTTTGTAGCCTAAGTGTCTCTAGTGATAGGGCACTATTGCGCCTCTTGTCCCCACCCCTCTTGTATTTAACCTCTTTTGATTGACCTTTTGCCAGGTCACTTAGGTCAGAGAAGGCACATATATCTTCCTCCTCAATGCACAATTGGCGGCAAATTTCCTCATCATTGATCCTAAAATACCTCCTCCATTTTAACTTCCTTGCAAACAAATGAAGGTCTTTCACCTATTCAAATGCGTTAAAGTGGTTGGTTGGGATAAACGAGAGTCCTTTTGCTAGTAAACTTTTTTCTGCATCAGAGAGGTGATGGTCCGTCAGATTGATAATCCTGTAATTATCTACTAAATTGGTCTTGGCCCTTGGTCCAGGATTCTCCCTCAAAATGGATATGGTCTCTCCCTAAAAAAGGACCACTCATATAGGACCCCAAGGTAGTAGGCCCCGATTATGCTGATTCAAAGCGTGTATAAGTACTAATGCCGATGTCTGGTCTCCTTGGGCTTATGATCCGAACCCCTGAACTTTGGTTCTTCTGGATCCTCTCTGCCTTGAGCATGGTGGGGTAACCGTCCATGTACTATAATTGATCATGCAAAGAGGGCCCCCTTCACACTTCCATCTGGGGTCTATACTCCCAGACCCACGCTTCTATTATAACCAACTCCATGACCATGTGGACTTAAAAATTATTATTTCTTCCTTCTGGAAACACCAAGCCACATCCACCAATGAAAAACTACGCCTACCACCTAAGCCGCTCATGCCCCATTTCCAGCCACTCATTCTGCAAGTATGCCCAAAATGGTAGCGGGCCAATGTTTTGGATCACTGTGTCCTCAATGTGTCAGCAGTAATTTTCACGGGTAAAAAATTTCATCAAACCACAAAGCTTCTCAAGAACATGTACTTGCACTGTGGACATTTGAGGGAGGTCTGAATTTGCAAGCTTACACCAATACATTAATGCGTCAAACAGTTAGTTTAAGAAGTTGAACTACATGACATCTTCTTACCTAATCAGAGTGAGAACTGCATAGAGTTTGTTGTTTACAGGCAACTTCCTTATTCTATGATAGATCTACAGAAAGGACACTCAACAATCCACCTTCTGTAATGAGGGGATTCATAATAAATGGTAAGATATATATTTATAACATTATAAATTTATATACAATATAATAATAAGCAAGTGACTGTTCTGCCACTAGCTAAGTATCTTTCCTAGAAATAAGACACTGCACATTGTGATAATGTAATAATTGGTTAGTGGTGACTTTTGCTTCTCTTTTTGTATACCAAAATAATTTTAATTCTCTGGACAACATTCCCCCTTCGCGGTGATTTTTCATTCCTACATAAAAGTAGCTTAAAGTTCATCTCTCCTTTCATCCTGTACTAATCAACAGCAAAAAAATAAACTTGATTGGGGTGAACTTTCTAGTCTAAATGTTGAGGAACTGTCCTGATTCTCACGCTTTCTAACATGCCATCTACTATTTGTCAGTGGATGATTTTTCTTCTCTGCCATTCTAGCAGCACTATAGGTGCAGTGACTTACTTTCCCTTGTGCCTTAGTATCCACTACTTGTTCCTCAAAAAGAAAATCTTCTCGGATGCAGTCAGCCTGACATCCAAGAGAGCGGGAGCAGAAAACAAAAAACAGTTGTTATGAGTGTGTCACATCTGGCTGAGACCCTTGCAGTATCTGAGACTATAAGGTTTCAGTGATTAGCAGATCGCAAGTCCTCATAGGATTCCACTCAGCAATTAACATGAGTGAAGCGGATGCATTTTCATTTAGTGTTGAAGCGGTTGAGAGGTCCTTTTTGATCCTACTGAGATTCCATATAGCTCTAATTTCAGATGCTGCTCCTTGCTGCCACTCAATTTCATTAATTAAACTCACTCTTTAATTTCCCATGGGCCAGTTATAGTTCTTCTATGCTAACCTCCCATGTTCCAGTTATAGTTTTTCTATGCTGACCTCCTAGGTGCCAGTTATAGTTCCTCCATACTGACCCCCCATGTTCCAGTTATAGTTTCTCTATGCTGACCTCCTAGGTGCCAGTTATAGTTCCTCCATACTGACCCCCCATGTGCCAGTTATAGTTTTTCTAAGCTGACCTCCCAGGAGGAGTTGTCCTTGTGGAAGCTGTGAAGTTCTATTTGTTGTTTCATTCCTGCTTGTTGGTCTCTCTCCCCATTTTGTCTTACCATTGTAGTAAGACTAGCCAGAAGTAGCTCAGGGTCAGCCAGGTAGGCATGTGATCGTGCACAGCTTAAGAACCTCTCTAGTGTCAATATGGAGTGCAGGGTTCAGTCTCAAGGGAGTGTTTAGGAGTCACCCCTCCCCCTTTTCACAGGGACCCCTTTTCCCTGTTTTATTTCTTTCTTTTGCTCCTCTTTCTTTTTAGACATTTGGTATTTCTTTGCTCTGTTATTACACCTGTCCCGACTTCCTATATAGGGCCCTTTCACATCAGCGTTCTTTGAAATTTGCGGCAGATGCGGTGAAAAAACCGCATCTGCCGCAATTACCGCATACCGGCTGCACTTGCGGCGAGGTTGCGGTAAACGCCATGCAAAGTATAGGCGTACTTGCGGCAGGTGCGGCAAGTGCGGTTTTGCACTTACGGCAGGTGCGGCCGCGAAAAAAACCGCGGTCAGCCGCGGTTTTTTTCGCGGCCGCACCTGCCGCAAGTGCAAAACCGCACTTGCCGCACCTGCCGCAAGTACGCCTATACTTTGCATGGCGTTTACCGCAACCGTGCCGCAAGTGCAGCCGGTATGCGGTAATTGCGGCAGATGCGTTTTTTTCACCGCATCTGCCGCAAATTTCAAAAAACGCTGATGTGAAAGGGCCCTAACACTGCGCAACAAATTAACAAATTTCAGGGAAGTTCTAGTCCCCTGAGAAAATTTTGTTGTATCGTATAGATTTTGATATGTTGAACACGAATATGTGCTCCAAAAGTCTGTATCAAGTAAGGTTTTTAAGAAACAACAGTTTATAGTCTATAGGGTGGGCAATTTATATGAATACACCTAAATAAAATGGGAAGATTTGGTGATATCAATTTCCTGTTTGCAGCACATTAGTATATGGGAGGGGGAAAACTTTTCCAGATGGGTGCTGACCATTTTGGATCCAACTTTATTTTTTTCAATGGAAAAGGGTCATGTGACATATCAAACTTATTCAAGTTTATGACCACTTATAAAATGTGTTCAAAGTGCTGCCCATTGTGTTGGATTGTCAATGCAGCCCTCTTCTCCCACTCTTGACACACTGATAGAAACACCGCAGAAGAAATGCAGCACAGGCTTCCAGGATCCGTTGTTTCAGATGCTCTACACCTTGTACCTTTTTATTACGTTTTATTACGCTGGCTGCCATTTGCACCAACCATTTAGAAAAATCAGAGAAAAAGAACATTTGCATAATAATTTGGAACACAGTGTAGTCGACATCTTGGCAGACAAGGTTGACCAATGGTAACGCACGTGTGGCGACAAATCGGAGTGGTATGGCCGATGTAAAACAAACTGTGGCACACCTATCTCCTAGGCTGTGTCAAACAGTACACCCACATTGCTGATGTGGATGAGCTGTGTGATGCAGCAATCACGATCGTCAACATCGACTCTGCTGTTGCTCAGGCGATTTCAGAATCGCCGGATTGTCGCTGGTTGCACATGAGATCTGTATGTTTGACATCTCCAAAGCGATCTTGGCAAAAGGCCAAAAAGGTGCGCGCACCCGACATCGCTTCAACATCATGCCATGTAACGGTACCCTAACAGTATCGGATGTAGTGTGTACAAAAAAAAGAAAACGACAAATCCTCAACCACTTTTCCCCGGAAGTGTTTTGTTTACGGCTTGCTGTATGTGGGCGGAGAGCAGAACTGTCCAATCAGTAACTTCCAATGAGTTTGGGTCCAGAAGAAACTTTTTATAAAGGCCGGCTGAACTCCCAGAACCCAAACCTTTACCGGTCTGGTCATCTCTAGTTCTAATTCATGGCATAAACCCCAATAATTCTATGGCAGGCAGGTTAATATTGGGGCATAGTCATAGGTTGCAAATATGTTGAATACAGGTTTGTGATCACTGCACACATGTGAATCTGGTTTGTAGAAATCCAGTTACATGATGCAGGTGCAACATCATCCAGATGAATAAAGGAGATTTATATTGACTGGAATCTCAGAATCGAACTTTGCCCCGTGTGAATGTGGCTCTATATGACATATATGATGGGCTCATATATAGCGTCCGGCGCATTGCAAACCGAATTGTTGCCATAGGCAAAGGAAAGACTAGTTACAAGTTTGCATGAAATAGTAATTGCTGAACTTTATAAGATGAAGATGTCAAGTTAAATGAAGTGTAGAAATACAGAAGAGGTTATATCAACACTTCCTTCCTTCATCCATAATTATCACTATCTGCCCCTCTCCCCTGAGGTGACCTTTTCATAGTCTCTGTTACAATAGTTACACTCATCTTTTCCGAATAAGTCATCCTGTGTGAAAGAATTCTAGTTTAAACATAATGGCTATGTAGACCTTCACATTGATTTTTTTTTACTTGTTCATTTACTTCCTAATTGCAAAGATTAGAAATATTCTAAATAGTTGTAAATAACATGTTTCTACCATTTTTGTGCTGCAGCATCTACATTATAAGTCCTCTATCTAGCCAAGTACCTTCACAAAAATGTTAAAAACCCATCAAATCTCCAGTTCTTGTTTATAACATCTTGCTCCTCCCTCGTTCACCCTCCACTTAGTGTTAGAGGTAACAGAAGAGATGAGCAGAGGCAGGTTGTAAACAGAGGAGTAAGTAATTGCAGGCTCAGAGAGGGCAGAAAAACAGGCACATAAAAAGCTGTTTTCTGCATTCAGTCCATGTCAGACCTTGGACCTGTCTGGACCCTACTCATGTAGGTACTAAAACACATGGTCAGGTTTTTTTGAATACATTAGATAGGGACTGCTCTGAAAAGGGTTACCGTGGAGAGGTAGAGCAGCTTAGCATACATTTTTTGCAAAAAACGTATCAACTAAATACCTTGTTTTTACTACCGTATTTTTTTACCAGCACTTGCTTTTTAATGTTTTTCTTTACAACAGAGTACTTTTTCACGTTTGTTTGACTATGTTTTTTGTGCTTCTCGCCCAGGGTAGCCTATCCTACGGACCCTAGGCTTGGAAGTTTTCAAGCTCCATAGGACAGACTCTGGTCTAGTGCTACAGACTTCCACAGTAGGAGCACTCTCCTTCGGTGTACCAGTAATTCACACAAGGTTTTGCCATGTTCACACAATCTACCTCCATGCATTCAGGAGTGGCAATAGGTGGAATAGGACATGGCATGATGGGTCTCTGAAAAAAGTGGGAGCCGGATGCATTGACCTCTCTCGGTTCACCACTCCTGGAACCTGAGATCAATGCAGATGGCCAAAGATACCTTGACATCCAGGGATGAAGGGACATCTCGGCAGGCCAGTTTATCCTTGATTCATCCAGACAGGCCTTCCCAGAATGTCACCACAGTCTTTTAATTTGAGGACAGGATGCAAACTACCTTGAGGCTGGTGAAGTCTAAGGAGTGACGAAACTGTAGAAGAAACTCAACTTGGCTTGTTGAACACCTTGAGGAAAGCCTCCAGGAAGGGCTTTTTCACATCTGCATTTCTATTCCGTTTGGCTTGCAATCCGTTTTTGACAGCATGTGTGCCCAAAAACGCAATGAAATGCATGCGTTAATGCACCTATTGATTTAATTGGGAAACGCATTGAATATGCAAGTTAAAACACATGTAATTTTCTGCAAGTGCAAAACGCATGCGTTTTTGCAAACGCAGCCCAAAACGTGTCCAGCCACGTTTGCAAAAATGCATTTGCAGAAAATTACATGCATCTTTACTTTTGTTTTCAATGCATTTCCCATTTAAATCAATGGGTGCGTTAACGCATGCGTTTCATTGTGTTTTTATGCGTTAATGCAGTGCAAAACCACATAGAAACCAAACGCAACCCCATTAGATGTGAACTTAGCTGAAGATTGGCAGGTTGGAGACTTTCTGTCTCAGTACTCTCCCAGGGCGTGTTAATTCAGGTCAGAGCCTCTTCAGGCAGCTGCGACAAAGGAAGGCCACCTTGGCCCAAACTGGTAGGTCAAAAATTCAAAGTGCAATGAGCACTGGTTAATGACGCCTCTGCATTGCTTGGGGTTGCCATCATCACACTTTGGAAGAGCAGCCAGATGAGGACCACTTCAGTGGCTGGAACTGCAACATGGACAGGTTCAGATGGAGTGTCTGCTGTCATGGCATTGAAGCAGGTGTCAACTAACTGCAAGAAGGACAGCATTTGATCTTGTAGTTCCCCTTGGCAGGTCAGGTTATACTGCAGACCAGCGAGCTGGGAGGTCCTGGAGTGTGGGCTCCATGGCCTGAGCAAATTGTAATGCTTGCGGGTGCGAGAGAGGGAGAGTAGATCCACAGGGCTGCAGCACTGGTCTTGACCTGGAGGGGCTTTATAAAACAACTACCATAGCTTCACTTTTGACTCTGATTGTTAGGTTAGGCTTGTGTTGGAAGGTAGCCACAGGTGCTTCTACAAGGAGTACATTTTGAAAGAAATTCCAACAAAATAAGTTAGAGCATCAGATGTTAGATCAGAAGAAAATCATGCCTTTTTGTTTCCTTTTTATTTGCAGATATATTGGCATTTTTTGCATTCACAGACATTTTAGTATTAAATTTTGCCACATCTGCCGCGTAATGGCTCACTTGTGGCAAGCCCAATTCATTTCCTCTGGGACTTGCGGTCATGTGCGGTGCTTGAGGTTTTGCCGGATCTGGCACTTGCAGCAAGTCAAAAAAACAGCTGCTAGCAGCAGTTTTTTTCCTTTGCCGCAAATGCCAGATTTGCCAGATCCGGCAAAACTGCAAATGCCGCACGTGACAGCAAGTCCCAGAGGAAATAAATTGGACTTGCCACAAGTGAGCCATTACGCGGCAGATGTGGCAAAACTGACCTCTCCCCTCCTTTAAAGGTGATTTGCACAGGGACACACTGTCTGACAGACATGCGAGTCTGTCGGATGAGAGTCGGATGAGGCTGGAGCAGTGACCCTGAACGGCCTCTCCCTGTCAGGATGGGGAGTGTGCAGCTGCACCAAAACACAAGCAGCTGACCGTCCCATCCAAAGAGGGAAAGGCCGTTCAGGGTCACTGCTCCAGTCACATCCGAGTCTCGTCCGAGAGACTCGCATGTAACTAGGAGAGTGTGTACGAGCCCTTAAAGAGATTCTATCAGCAGGTTTTTGCTATGGAGTCTGAGAGCCGCATCACAGAGAACCTGGTTCCAGAGATGTATTACTTAGGGTACCGTTACACGCTTCAATGTCGTTAGGATATCTTTAACGATTTCGGGAGCACACGTTCGTTTAGGACATCATTGTGACATCGTTGGTGAGATGTTACATGCCTAGATAGCATGTATACAGACCGGGATCTAGGATTTATACAAAACAACTCATATAAATATCCAAAAGAGTTTTATTTATTATTCACAAATACAAAGACAGGAAACAAGCATTTAGTTAAAAACCATTAAAAGGTGAAAGCCACCGACAAGCTATGGCCTTTGTAATATGAATCGTTATAAACCAAAAAAATGGTAATACAACAATGTACAATACTGAATGTACAAGGATGATGAAAAAAGAAATCTGGTAATAGAATGGCAAACTCTGTCACAAAAGAAACACAAATGACCCATCAAATAAGTGTACAATATAAACCATGTACTACCAATAAATACACATAGAAGGAATCAAATGTGAGCCCCTGTTAAATAAAGGTTGAAACAGGAGAGTGGAACCGTGACTAACCAAACTTCAGATTCCTGTAGAGAGAGGACATACATTTGGTATAAAGCCCCCAGTCACATTATATTCAAAGAGAGAGGTGTCACTTTAACTATGAATTCCCCTGTCAAATGGGGAAAGACAAAGCCAGCCTATGTTCTTATATTGTTATATTATACCATCAAGCCCTGAGGGAAAAAAGGAAACCCTGAGGGAAAGAGAAATAAAAATAGAAGATAAATAAGTGGACTTCCAGTGCACCATTAGGTATCACTATGTCCAAGTCTAATTACCAGAGGTATCATCATCCTAGGAAGCAAGGCACATAGCACGCTCGACACCCGACGTGTGTCGCCGCCTAAACAGACGGCTTCCTATGGGGGAGAGCCTGTTTGTTACCTGTTGTAGTAAAGTATTTATAGTGTGTGTTAAATGAGCCCACCTGCATATCGTTCCCGGATCACGGCCGCAATTCCGGAAACGAAGAGGCGGGGCTAAGGTGGCGTGATGACGCCTAATCTCGCGTCATTGTGATGCACGGCGCGTTCCTGTCTCTCCCTCCTCTCCGCCCACAGCCTGCTTGCTTCCCAGCTTTAACTCCCTTATCTCAGTGCGCCTGCGCACTAGAACTCTATGACCGGCCGGTCTGCGCATGCGTTTCGTCGCTTAGCGACGGTACACACATCAGGGCTCCTTTGCATCCCATTTGACAGGGGAATTCATAGTTAAAGTGACACCTCTCTCTTTGAATATAATGTGACTGGGGGCTTTATACCAAATGTATGTCCTCTCTCTACAGGAATCTGAAGTTTGGTTAGTCACGGTTCCACTCTCCTGTTTCAACCTTTATTTAACAGGGGCTCACATTTGATTCCTTCTATGTGTATTTATTGGTAGTACATGGTTTATATTGTACACTTATTTGATGGGTCATTTGTGTTTCTTTTGTGACAGAGTTTGCCATTCTATTACCAGATTTCTTTTTTCATCATCCTTGTACATTCAGTATTGTACATTGTTGTATTACCATTTTTTTGGTTTATAACGATTCATATTACAAAGGCCATAGCTTGTCGGTGGCTTTCACCTTTTAATGGTTTTTAACTAAATGCTTGTTTCCTGTCTTTGTATTTGTGAATAATAAATAAAACTCTTTTGGATATTTATATGAGTTGTTTTGTATAAATCCTAGATCCCGGTCTGTATACATGCTTTCTAAATCTCTTTTTTATACACTTGTTCCCAAAGCATGTGACTGGTGGATCACGTGTACTGTGCCTCCCAATTACGTGTTTCAAAACATGCCTAGATATCGTGCACGATGCACCAGCGATGTTGCGTGCAGAGATCGTTCGCACAACCCAGTGATTGATCCGTGTTCGTTGTGGTGAATGGGCGAAGTCGTTAGCCACATCGTTATCGTGGTGTCACACTGAACGATTGCAGATCTTCAGATTTATGAACATGGTCTCAAATCTGCGATCAGCGATCCAACGATTTATTGTAGTTGTATCGACGCAACGACGTCCTAATGATGTCGTTTGAGTGACTCCAAACCTGTGACATTTCAGCGATATCGCTCACGATATCTTTGCGTGTAACGGGGCCCTTACTTGGATGCTCGATGTAGTTTGAGAGAACCCCTGTCGAAGATGTAGCTGTGCTAAGACTTGTAGGCTCTGTATAACTCCTTCCACACATCTGATTGGCAGCTTCCTGCTGCGTACATTGTGAATTGTCACTAAGCTGTAATCAGTGGTAGGGGAGGAGTTATGCTGATTTGTTAGACTAGTCTGCATGTGACATGTAGTCAGATTGCTTTTATATGCAACATTGTAACAAAAAAATGAATCTGTAATAATATATACTCAGTTGCAGACTGACCCCATTCCTGGAATTCTAGTGTCTTGACTCCCAGCTTGTGATATTGTTAGGTCTCATGATTATACACCACTGATGTGCTGAAATCCTCCAATTTACCCTTAAAGCACAACTCCAGCTGTGTTTTTTTGAGTGTTGCTACAAATGTACATTCTCTGACTCCTCACACATACCTGCTGATGTCTTCATCTTTTATCCACGCTGCTCTTGTTGGTCTCCAGCATTTTGTGACCTGTCAGTAGCTCCAGTGGTTTATGCAGCGCGCCAGAGGTCAAATCTCAATACAAGTCTATGAGAGCCTCATTCTGGATGCATATTGGCCCTCATAGACATTGCATTGAGAGCTTGTGCCCGTTACTTCTGATTTCCAGCCAGTCAGAAGTTGCGGTCACAAAATGTTACCGCAGGACCAGAGAGGCGCAGGGAAGCATGAAGGTGGTGTTCATGAGCTCCCAGTGATCTGACAGATGCCGTTATGAGTGTTGCTTTGATGCTTTACAAATGTGGTCTTCCTGGAGAGACCTCTTGTGAGTCTGGAATCAGAAGGTCATCTTGTGTTTAGATGAATCTACTTTATTTTAGCACTGCAGGGGTTAATGTCTCTTTCCTTGCCGGCTGTTTCTTGTGGCCTGTAATCTCAGGTGCAGCTGATTTGTGACCACTAAATTCTGCCATAAGTAGTCACATGTCTTATCATCTAACACCAGTTATAGATTCCCGTTCTATCCTGACCACTTTGGGAATGGAGCGAATCATCTGGAAGATGATGATGAGTCATGACCATGGCGGCTGTGGTGTTTTGCTGCATTAGAGGAGTTTAGAGTGTTTTTAATTTTTGGTTAATTTTCCCGTTCTCTGACTTCCGTTCCTCATGTCGTGTTGTTGCGGTGTGAGGTTAGTGTTCCTTGCTGGTCTGTACACTACACAGGGTTATTGCTGGAGAAAGGAGGACCTAAGCACATCACAGCAACAAGTGGAAGGATCCGTATAGGGAAGTTAGGGAGCGCAGGTCCAGCCTCCGAGGATCTTCAGGAGGGGACTTTCTCCTCGCACTATTACCAAGGTCTTCTTTCTATTCCATTCCTGTTGTACCCTTTGTGTTGCACCACATGCCGGGTGTCCTTAAACCATAACATGACACATGCACATCGATGTAGCAGAATAAGTATGTTTTTTGCTAACTACATATTCATGACTGGCATACCGTATAAAAAATGGTATGCATATACCATGAAAGGACTACCAGACCATGACTGTTGACCATCCCGTACAGCCTATCGGTTTAATATGCAGTTGTGTGCCGATTTTAAAAACAAAAAGATTACTTTTTCTCTTTCAGTTCTCCTTGTCCTCACGATGGATGTGACCAGTGGACAGATCAGGATCCAGCTGATCCCTCAGTATCCGGTTATTAATGGATCTGTCACCCTGAGCCTATCTGGAATTACTGGCAAACTTAATAATATCGTGTGGTATAAAGATATGAATTATTTCCCTCTGATCCTGGCATTTGTTCCTGCTAATAGTACCCCAATAGAGCTGAAGATCCCTACGATGATCGGATCTCGGCTTTCAATAATGGATCATTACACATCAAAGATCTTCGTATCAGCGATGGTGAGGTTTATAGAACACTGATAGTGACGGAGACATCAGAACTGTATGCATCTGTCAACCTGACCGTCTATGGTGAGTATCACTGTGTATTCTCCGTATGTTACATGTTCACACTGCGCCTCATGTATGAGAACTGTCCTAATTACACATCACAGCCAATCAGACGTCGGATTTTATTTCCCAACTTGCACTGGAGGGACGAACTGTGCATTCTGATTGGCTGCTGAGGGAAATCTCCATACATGAGGCTCCATTAATCATTAATTACACCGTCCTGTTCCGTTATGAAATGAATAATTTCTTAATGATTCTGGCCTCCTAAAGTCAAATCTGACAATGAAAAGTGTTAAGTTAGCTCTTGTTTCTATGATCTCAAAGATTTTCCTTTTACTGTTACATATAAGTAATGCATACAAGTTTCAGTACTTTGAAACATTATTATTTTTGCCAATATAAAGATGCAGAATATTTTTTGTGCCAAATTTCCAATATTATTTAGAGGAAACTTAGAAAAAATTCAAATAATGAAAATGTCTAAATTATTGCGGATTATATTACAAAATGGGGTCGTGAGTGACAACTCTTTTTTTGCTTGTCTCTTGTCTCCTCTGAATCATCTCTACATTGTCCAGCTAACCTGAGTAACATACGATCGCTCAACGATCGACAGCGATACGACTGCGGGATCGCTGGTCGTTACTGATCGCTGGGAGCTGTCAACAGCAATCCCTCATCAGCCAAGGGACACCCATACGCCCTGCTAGCGCTGGAGCGCTAAGAGGAGAAGGGAACTATGATAACAGCGCTATCCCGCATTGCTGATACCCTTTACATAGTTCAGCTTCTCCATGCTTACAGGCATTGCTAGCAGGGAACGCTGGTAACCATGGTAATGCCGGTATCTGCAGCGCGCGTGCTGGATACCGTGTTACATAGTAACGCCTGTGAGGTCACAGACGTGGTGTCTCGCGTACACGCAGCGATGGTGCTGACCAGGGAAACCAACGATCAAAAATGACCATAGCACTTTGCAACGATCAGCACTCACCGGGCCTGATCGCTGCAAAGTTCCGAACGATATCGCTGGGGATCTTGTAACGTCACAGTTACAACGATCTCTCTAAGATATCGTTATGTGTGACGGGCTGTATCTGAACATTGATGATCATTCTTCTTTATCTTTTCTCATAGATCAATGACTAGCCAGGGATGGATCAGGTATCTGGCTGTCTGCTGCAGTAGGGATGCACTGGTGCCTGCCACCTGGCCTGGTGGTCAACTAAAAAGGGGTAGTTGAAATGGGAATAAAAGTTTGTAAGTTTATCGTGACGCCACCTGTGGTATCTGGTGACTGCACCAGCCATGCATGGGGCCTCCAGGGATGATGGATGGGCAGCTAGGTGTTGAAGCTCCCCACAGGAGGAGCTGGATCCCTGGGAGTTTGGTGATGAAGATCAGGGATGGAGCAGAGATTTGGCCGGGCTGTGGGATAATGTGACAGTCTCTGTGGATGGCAGGGGCGCGGTTAAGAAACCGCACACACACACCACTAGTTGTTTCTTTACTTTTTACTGGTGGAATTGCAGGTAAACGTCCAGAGCACTGCCGGGTGTTCAGGATGCACTTCTGGGTCTCCACAGTGAGTGGGTATAAGGCCTCATTGTTCCTTTTCCCGTGTGCGTGAAGCCCCTGCTCTGTGTGAAACTTGGCTGGCCTCCTCTGCTCTCTCACCACCTGTGCTGTCGTTGGGAAACCCTCGATGGACTATCGCTATTCTTCTCTCCGCGGTGCCTGGCTCCCTGGTCAGTGACTGCTCAGGTGCCCGGGAGACTGAAGTCTCCACGCTAGACCGGTGTTCTCTACTGGGCCGGGTGCTCTCCAGTAGACTCGGACTGCAGTGTCCAGTGTGCTGTTTGGGTGAAACTAACGCTGGCTCCTCTGTTCCCACTCTGTTCTTTCCTTTCTCCTCGCCTTCCAACCCCACTCTTGGGTCCTGCAGGACTGCTTAGAAGGCTATTCAGGGTCACTGGCTCGGGCCGATCGCGGCACCGACCACCAGAACGTCTTCACAGCTCTTGTAGCGTCTCACTCTCACTAACTCCGCCCCCAGAACCAGTATTTATAGGGGATCTTGTCTAAGGGCAGCAAGTTGGACTCCCTCTACTGTGCTGGGTGGAAGGTGTTGTTTGCTTCCATGTACCCACTGTGGAAACCCATCCGTGCTGTAGGTGAGTCTGTGGTTACCTGTGTGAGCAGGGCGCCACACAGTATCTTGGTGAAATGTCTCACTGTATTCATCGTAGTTTGATAGAAAAACAAAAGTCTGGATGCAAATGTAAGAAATTGATCTCTAAGTACTTGTTTAGCCAAGATCCTTGCATGTTTTGAGAAGATTTTCCACCAACTCTTCATAAATATCTGCTCTTAAAGGGAACCTGTCACCCCCTTTGGGCATTTTAAACTGTGCCCACCAGCTTACACATGATGTAAATGGGGTTCTAGTTCATAGTGCTGATGTCTTGCGAGACTTCACAAATCTCGTGAGACATCAGCACTATGCACGGACACCCGTTCTTCTGCACCAGCGCAGGTGCGCCTGTCAGTGCCGACGTTTCGCGAGATTTGTGAAGTCTCACGAGACATCAGCACTATGTTCAATGGAGCGCGGACACCCGCTTCACTGTGCAGGTGCGAGTACGGCTGTCATTCAGGCGCCGGCCAGAGGGGGGGACGGGAATTTTAAAAAGTGAAGGGCGGATTTTGCAGCCCGGAGGGCGGTGAGGACATCATCCACCTGGATTAAATAGCATCCTCCCGGTCTCAATATGAGGCCAGCGCTGGACACAAGAAAAGTTATTTTCTGAGGTATGAGGGGCACATCTGGGCACATACAGGGTTTACTAGAACCCCATTTACATTATGCGTAAGCTGGTGAGCACAGTTTAAAATGCCCGAAGGGGGTGATGGGTTCCAATTAAGTTTCCCTCCAAAATTAGTTACCACTAATGTGAATGCCACACATGCAGCCTTTTCCTTGACCTGCAACAAACTGAGAAACTCCAAAGCTATGAGCCCACTTTGCGTATTTTTTGTTCTGTGTTTTTGTGCTGTGTTTGTATGTACACAAATGCAGCAAAAGCAGCACAAACCTATTACATTTGCACTGCATTTTGTGCACATACAAACGCTACTCAAAAATGCAGAACAAATAAGGGGACACACAAAGACAAACTACCAGACACAGACAGAAACATACACACAGAAACACAGACAATTTCTCACCCTCCCGCGAGCCCACGGTGATATTTTCTTCCCGGGCAGCAACATCTGTGGATTTCATCCAATCAGAGGCTAGCCATGTGACAGGTTGAGTCATGTGGGGCAGTAGGTCCCAGTGCCAGGAATAAAGATATCACCGGGGAACGCCATTGGATCGCTGAAGAGGGTGAGTATTGCAGCATTTATGCTGTAGAAATCGCTTTAAAAAAAAAACATAAAAGCACAGTGGGAATACCCATGTGTTTGTGATACTTTTTTCTGGGGATAAGAAAAGAGTCTATGAGGAAAACACAGATCTCTGTCCATGAAGATTTACTGGCCAAGATCTTTATCACGATTGTGGAACTAATAAATTCAAACATCACCCACAAGGAGATTCCACTTCTGTAGCCTGAAATCTCAGCTTTTCTCATGGGGAAATCTCTAACAGGATGGTTCAGTTCACTTTTTGTTATAAGGTGTGGTTCAGTTGAGGCTGCTGACAGAAAGTCTGGGTCATAAAACCCATTTTAGGCCCTTTCACATCAGCGTTTTTTTCAAATCGCGGCAGATGCGGTGAAAAAAACGCATCTGCCGCGATTACCGCATAACCGCTGCACTTGCGGCACGGTTGCGGCAAGCCCCATACAATGTATAGGCGGGCTTGCAGCAGGTGCGGCAAGTGCGGTTTTGGCACTTGCGGCAGGTGCGGCCGCGAAAAAAAACGCGGGCAGCCGCGGTTTTTTCGCGGCCGCACCTGCCGCAAGTGCCAAACCGCACTTGCCGCACCTGCCGCAAGCCCGCCTATACATTGTATGGGCTTGCCGCAACCGTGCCACAACCGTGCCGCAAGTGCAGCGGTTATGCGGTAATCGCGGCAGATGCGGTTTTTCACCGCATCCGCGCGATTTGAAAAAAACGCTGATGTGAAAGGGCCTTAGGGGCAGAGGCAAGCTGCTATTCTTTAGTGTGGGGCCCATCATAAAATTATGGACCCTTACCCTGCTGAGAATACCGGCCCCCAGCTGCCTATTTTTACCTTGGCTGGCAATAACAAACACAGTGTATCCTTCACATTTTTTATGCCAGCCAATGTAAAACTAGGCAACCAAGCAGAGACACTGTCCTGATTGTGCAAATGCAGTCTGATTGCAACAGCCAATCATAGACGCTCCCACAGAGAGTAAGCATCTGTGACTGGCTGTTACCAGTCAATCCAGTGAATATTTACAAAGCCTAATGAGCGGCCCTGGAAGCAGCAGTGGGAGACTGGTAAGCTCGATCTATCTATCCTATCCTATCATCTTTCCTATCTATCCTATCATCTATCCATCTATCGATATACTGTATAATGCATTCGTTTTTGATGGGTAGAAACGAACACCAAAAATTGTCAAACACCTAGCCTTGTATTAAAGTATATGTTTTGGATGTACCAAAAAATGACAAACATGCAACTTTTACTGTCAGTTATAATTGATTCGTTTAACGGGCAGCACAAACGTAATGTTAAACTAGCCTTACTGAAATGTTTAAAGAGACAGCCTTGTGTAACAAAGTAATGTTCACACCGATAAAGAATGTGCCATGTCCATGCTTAGACTTTGGAAGAGGGAATCCCCGGCTAAGGCTTGTCTGGCAATATCCTGTAGGCTGTGACCTTCCCACCACCTTTAAAAGTACAGAAAGCTGTTCCTATTGGATCCTCTGGAGTAAACCGAGGCTTACTATGCAGAGACCTGTCTGTGAGTGACTGAGAGTGTGAGTCCCCAATGTAGGGACACTGGTTTCAGTGGGTGCTCTCATCCGCTGCCCCAGCTGTCTTTGAGAAGGCCACATGAACCAGGGCTCATCCCACTGAACGCCTGAACTCCTTAACCGTAGGCACAACACTACTCAGACAACACAGGGTGAGGGAACCACACATTGGTAAGAATATATTGGGTCACCAACAAAGGCATGTAATACATTCCCAGCAATAACACAAGATAGAGCAAGCAACAGAGTCTCACCCTTCCACTGGCTCATTAGGGATTAGAATATTCATGCCTTCTGGGTTTCCAGCGCCATCTACCTCAGTTCAGCAGCATTCCGCTTTTGGCAGGCACCCACTGAGAAGAGATGGCGGCAAGCTTAGGAAGCTAACTGACCACCGCAAAGTAAGTAGCCAGATGACCAAGCTATCCCAACCTTGGTTCTTCAAGCTGTCTTTGGTTTTCCAGCTGAACCCTTGGATCCTAAGATAAAGTCTTGTAGAATATGATCTGGTTCTGTGATCCTTCTGCTGGGACTGTAGCTCCTAAGCTGAGGTCATGTGGAATAAAAGATCCTGGTGACTGGAGAAAGTTCTTTTTGTAGCCCTAGCCTTCACCTCAGGGTGCTGAGTTCTTACAGGATTGGTATAATAGGCTGTTCTCTCCTTCGTCTGCATTTCAAGCCATCTGCATATTTTTCCTCTGAAAAAGGTTAAACAAAGTGGCTGAGGCAATTGACATTTAGCTAGCAATCCACAAATTAAGAGAATGGGGCTCTGAGCAGTCTGTAAGTAATACTGACTTACTCCTCGTGAGTTAACAAGCAAAAGAACAATATGTCTGGCCTAATTAAGAAATGTTAACCCATGACATAGGTCGTAAAATGTGTCGTCACACCCAGTATTCACCAGGTGGATCTGCACAGTCCTTTACACCTTGAACACCAAGTGTCGCCATTCTGTGTAAGTGTCAAAACTCCTAGCACTGGATTGTTTTTTAGTGTTTTTCTTTTAAAAGCAAGTAAATGGCAAATGCTGTAATGTTTTTATGACTAATAGAGTGAAGATGTTATTTACTGCGGGATGTCCCCTTTCAGAACTCACGAATAGAGTAAATAAAAAGTTATTCTGAAATACAGCAGTTTTTACCAATTGTATCACTGTTTTAACTTTACTCTCTGTGTAGATAGAATCTGAAATGCATGACAATTGTCCCAATGTTTCCTCTTTACAGAATTGGTCACTAAACCTAAAATCACAGCTTCCAACTCCCAACCCAAGGAGAATGAGACATTATCTCTGACCTGTAACACCTCAGATGCCATAAGATGGACCAAAAATGGCATCTATATCCCACCTGGAGCCAATTTAACTGGAGATAACAAGACTCTCACCCTCTCCAGTATTAAGCGGGGAGACTCCGGAGAATACCGGTGTGAAGCTCAGAACATTGCCAGTAAAGAGTCCAGTGACCCGTATACAGTGAATGTGGCCTGTGAGTAACTAGAGTTTTACTGATAGTAAAATCAGTAGATTTTAGACTGCATTTTCATTTTGTATCATTGTTGATATTTGTTACATATTAAATGATGACCGGCATCACCTACGTGTAAAGGTGCAAGCTAGAAAATACACTACAAGAATAAAATGAGATCTGCTGCGACACTAAACAAAATGAATGTGAATTAGCTACATGGCTATCAAATGAATTCCCGGTCTATGTGTACAGCTAAGACAATGTGTATATGGCAAGGAGACTTAGCAAATACTGCTTTAGATTATAAAGAAAATTGAGAGACTTAGGTTAAGCACTGGCCACTGCTTTTGAGCCCGGTAACCGCAAAAAGGTGCTCTCATCTTACCGGGTTCTAACACTATGTGACTACATGCGGTATACAATTGCTTGTGTGGGTTTATATGCCTCTTAATGCAATTAAAACCTGCTGGAATGGTATGTCTGTGGACCTGGGCTACAGCAAGATGAAGAAATAGGCAAGACTGCAGGGCTGCGAAAGAGAGCACATTCAAAAAAGTCATACCACATATTAAATAATAACCAGCATCACCTACGTGTAAAGGTGCAAGCAAGTAAATACACTACAATAAGAAAATGAGATCTGCTTCGACACTAAACACAGTGAATGTGGATTAGCTACATGGCTATCAGGTGAATAGCAGGGCTATGTGTACAGCTAAGACAAGGTGCATATGGCAAGGAGTTCTGCTATTCATTTGATAGCCATGTAGCTAATCCACATTCATTGTGTTTAGTGTCACAGCAGATCTCATTTTCTTATTGTAGTGTATTTGCTTGCTTGCACCTTTACACATAGGTGATGCCGGACATTATTTTATATGTAGTATGACTTTTTTGACTGTGCTCCCTTCCCCCACCCTGTAGCCTTCCCTATTCCTCCATCTTGCTGTAGCGCAGGTCCACAGACTTACCATTCTAGCAGGTTTTAATTGCATTCAGAGGCATAAAAACCCACACAAGCAATTGTATACCGCATGTAGAGACAGATTGTTAGGACCCGGTAAGATGAGAGCACCTTGTCACGGTTACCAGGCTCAAAAGCAGTCGCCAGTGCTTAACCTAAGTCTCTCAATTTTCTTTATAATCTAAAGCAGTATTTGCTAAGTCTCCTTGCCATACACACATTGTCTTAGCTGTACACATAGCCCTGCCATTCATTTCATAGCTATGTAGCTAATCCACATTCATTGTGTTTAGTGTCGCAGCAGATTTCATTTTCTTACTGTTGATATTTGGACATCACTGGTGGGTAAAGCAGGTATGAGTACATATGACAGGTACTGATACACAGGTACAGGTTAGTGAAAACAGGATATAGGTATATATTGATGGGGTCATGACAGCTAGCATCTATACAGACAAATGGATCTAACCTCCCTAAGGGGGAGGGGGCATTAAGTACATAGTGTCCACCAGCCATTGGCTGAAGGCATTTTCAGAGTTCACACACTGCCCCTTTAAGAGGGGGAATGCATGCGCTCTGGTACTAAGTGCACTCTTGTGAGACCTGTGCGGTGTGCTCAGTGTCCGGGAGCAGGAGGCAACATTGATGGATGGAACAGATGCCACAGGGTGTATGGAGGGGTAAATGCATTGGCGTTTTTGCTGCAAGAAGCTGGCGCTATAGTAACACATATCTATCCAAAAAGAAAGATGGCTGCACTCAGCATTCCAATTTTGCAGCTGTGGATGTCCCGCTTCTACGGGTCCGGTGTACAGCAAACACATATCTATGTTTTATCATAGGAACAAGTCTTTCTGCTGGGACTCCAGTCCTGTGAGCCCATACAATGAAGTCAGTGACATAAGCTCAGTTTGCACTTTGAGTTCTTAAATCACAGAATTAATGTATCATGAGCTCAGAGGGCTGAAAATGTGGAAAAACACTCACTCCTATGATAAAACAGAGAAATGTGTTACCTCAAATATGGATACGTGTAACCTCAAAAAGTAGGCGCAGCTAGCTCCTGCTGTTTTGTCTGCATACTCATTTATCATATTTAATTTATTCTCTCCCCCCCTAGACAGGAGATGTGGCATGTGTCTTTCATGAACTAGAACAGCTTTACATGGTCAGTTTTATATATGTGAATAAAGCACTGTTCAGACACAGCTGCAGAACTATCTACTTACTAGGCTAATCAGTATTTAAGAAAGAATGATTGGCTACTTCCGAACTAACTCACTATTTCAGGGTTACTTTATCCACCACCAGACCTATTTCACACTAACACCCCAGAACTAACACCCCACACTGATGAGGGGCAATACCCCGAAACAGCTGTCTGTGGATGGATACCTGGCTTTGGTAATTCCCTTGTGATATCCTTAAGCTCGTAACTGAGCGGGATAGTGACTGAAAGGGCCACTTAATATGGTGGTTATGGTGGTTTCCGCAAAGGAGTCCATCACAGGGCTAGGCCCTTCCCTGGAGGGATATCTGGCTAGTCCCGTGTTTGAGACTCTTAAACGAAGCTCCACGGACTCCATTTACATATTCAAATTCCCAGGGGGCAATGCACCATGGATTCCACTGTGTTTGAGCGCTTTTGCTGGCTGCCCGCAGTGTTTTCCTCGACTGGTCTCCCTGAGATCAGTGAGAGCTTTGTGATGTTGGTACCCCAGAATTGACACTCTGCCCTTTATTAACTAAAAGCCACCTATTTATGACACACAGGCTTTTGCTGTCTAATCAACTCACCTTGTCAGGAACAGAAGCATTATATTAAAGGTATATGGGACACATATCTCCCACAAAGAGTGTAATTTAGTTTGGAACCAAGAGAGACCTTTCCACCACTAAAAAAGTACAGTATATGTATAATATTACAGTTCATAAGAACTTTGGTTTGAGTGCTAAAATTAATGCACATCTCAACTACCGTATTTACTTTTTGTTAGTTTAATCTCCATAAGACCCAATGAAATTTCTCTGACAAAGGTGCTTAAAGTTTAGGAGTGAGGCACCATCTCCTCCCATAATGTCAGAACCCCTATGGACAAATAACAAAGGGAACATCCCAATCCTCCATCCTTTGCAGAACCATTACAGAGAATGATCTTATATCTATGGACATATTTACCATTTGTATTTGCTCCTCTATTTTGCAGATGGCCCAGACAGGGCAGAGCTTTCAGTATTGATAAACTCTGGTTCCTCTGTCACAGTAACATGTTCTGCTGATTCTTACCCACCTCTTGAATACCGATGGAAAGTCAATGGCGCAAACTCAGAGGAAAAGTCAAACAAATATGTTATTAATAATGATATAACCGGGGATGAAGGACTGTACACGTGTGTGGTGAGGAATCCAGTGACTTTCCGCACTGCTACTGACTCAGTATATGTAATTGTGACTGCAGGTAAGGGCAAAGAGAATTTGGATAATCAGTCATTTTGTAATGTTTTCTCTGTGCAGTGAGTCTCAAATGCAATAAGAGTTATTACTTTGTTTTGTAACTGGTGTGATGAGCTGTCAGTAGTTGATTGACAGTGCAGGCTTCAATTCTGGCTCTGGAAAGTGCTGGGTTGCTCAGGTGTTCCATCTTCCCTGTGATTGCTTTGCTACTTTACTGAGCAGCCTTGCCCAGAATCCTGCCCTTCGTACATTCTATGTGAAGTGCTGCTGACTTGCATTCCTGTGTTTGTTCTGATCTTTGTTACCTGACTCCGGACTGTTGCTTGATTTTACTTTTGTCTGAATCCTGTACTTGTTGTGATCTCCTAGAATTTTGACCCCTGGACTGTAACCTGAATACACGCCTATTGACTACCTGAATCCTCTTTGTGCTCTCCTGGAAACCTGACCATTGCATAACTATGTCTCTGTTTACTACCTTAAAGACTATAAGCTCTCTTGAAACCTTACTTCATATTACCTTACTTCCCTGATGTCTATACTCCTGTAAGTAGTGGCTGTGTCACACCCAGCTTTTACTGGCATCACAGATTTATTCCTGAACTTATTCTTCCCTTTTAAGTGACCTGAAATATGATCTCATTTGAATAAGAAAGCATTATGTCTGCAAGACCTGGACAGCACCCAACATTTGACATTTCCCTATCCAATATAGACCCCCACCGACCCCTCCTGCTTACTGACTCATTTTCATTCTATTAGAAATTACATGTATTATTATACTTAGAAAAATAATAAAAATAAGTATAATAATTAGAATGCCTCTTTGTTTGCTTTTAGAATTAAGTAATGGATGTGAGGATTCCACAGGACTCAAACTCGGACTTGTCTTTGGCTCAGCCTTGTCCCTTGTGCTTATTATTTTTACAAGTGTATTCTTATACAGAAAATTGTTGACAAAGAGAATAAATGGTAAGAAAACAAATATTGGAATGAGTGAACACTATAAAGAAGGCTTTAAAAATGTGTGTGTATCACCTAAAATGACCACCAAAATAATACACATTGCAGAATCCTGCATCAGCCAGAGAAGGTGTGACACTAGCTGTGAGACAGAGTAGTCAGGCATTCCAGAGTCAGGTACCTGGAGAGGACATCAAATATTAAAGGCACAAACAAAGGCATGGTTAATTCACGATACAGAGTCAGAATACTTAGAAGATAGCGGATTAATTGGAAAGGGGCTAAAAAATTGAATGGTCAAAATGAGGTGCAAGGTCAGGAAGCAGTAGATCAATGAAACAGAGCTCAGAAATACAGACCAAGAAACACCACAGAACAAATGCTACAACTGGCAGAGTTCTGGGAGGAACTGCTCAGCTAAGTAGCTGGGCAATCACTGGGTACAGGGAACGCCTGAATAATCGAGCACCTCCCAGAATCAGATTGGACAATTGAGCTGTGACTCACCAAACTGACAGCTTAGCTTTCACGTGTTGACTGCATTGCCATCCATTAGTGTTGCTGCCGTGTTTAAACTGTTTTTTTTTCTTACTCTATGCTGTGTGCTGCAGCTGTAATTGGAGGAGTGAGTCATAGCATTTAGGTGGAGGTAGAGTGGTGTGTCTTAGTATTTAGATCTCCACTCCCTCATCCTTTAAATAGCTTCACTTCCCTCCACTAGGTATCGCAGTTAGAGCTCATTTCTACTTGGACTCCGTGGTGGGAAGTTGTGCTGTGCTGAGTTGTGATATTGCTGCCATTTATTTCTATCAAAGCTGCTGGCTTTCCCGGTCCATGGGTGGAGGTAGGGGCTCTTAGTTTAGGGCTGATCAGGAGCAAAGGGCTAGGGTGGTGACCCAAACCTCCCCACCTTCAGAGGTACCTTTGGTGCAGGGCTAGTCTGGGACCCCAAGTCCGGGGCCAGACTATCTCCCCTGAACATTCTTGCCCATGTTACCATCTTGCCTGCTGATTTCCTATCCGTTATACCACCCTGTGAGATCAGCTTGCCCTGATTCCATAGTTACAGCAAACAATCATATTTAAATTTAACATTTACAGATTTAAAGATCTGTAGAGAGAAAATGTAGCACTGATTGTGATAAATATGTATTTTTAAATTTACCAGAACAGAATTTGGGATTTGAAAACATGATAAAAAAATAATCAGACACGGACATTAAAATGATTCATAAAAATGAAAAGTCAAAAGTTTGAATTTTTATTTCTTATATTAAATATTTTGATCCATCCCCAGAGTCACCAGAAAACAAACAGGAAAAAATCCCTGATTATGAAAATATGAAGGTAGGTACCGTTAACACCAAGCTTTCTAACACATCTATTGTAGCTCCTATGTTTGCAGGTGGAAAAATGAACGTACTGTGATTTATGTATTGTCTCAGCCGTTTCTTTTGTCTGTAGAAATTCTCTATCTTCCATTAATCCTCACTTTCACACACCGCTCTCCAACTAGCAAAGGTTGGGCCAGGCACTCCCTCTCTTACATTAAGTCCCAGGACTACTTGTGATTTTTCAGTGGTATGTCCACTAGGGATGGGCAAATCTACTCGTTACTACTCGCTACTCTGTGAGTAGTAGGGTACTCGGCCGACTCCTTACTTTGCGAGTTTCATTGCGATTACTCGCACAGTAACGAGTCCAATGAAAATCAATTGTAAATTCTATTCCTGTACTTCTTTGAACCGGATTGTCCCGGATTGACCCTGTCAGGTTCAATCAGGTACCATAGACATCAATGTTAAAGGGAACCAACCACCTCAGATCACCCTAATACACAGTTAGTACATGTCCCTGCACCCTAAGGATACCTTTCCAGCACTGTTTTTGTGTAAAATCTTGCATTAGTATAACTGATATAAAGAGTTTATAAACTTACTAGCCTGGAGACATCTGGGCGTATCCCTCCTTCTGTTATACTTCAGGGCTGTGCATTCATTGCATGGCTGTGCTCCCCCTCCCTCTGTGCAGAGGAGATAACGATCACGCCCATCAGGGCAGGCAGCAGGCACGGAGAGAGGGGGAGCACAGCCATGCAATGCACAGCCCTGAAGTATAACAGAAGGAGGGATACGCCCAGATGTCTCCAGGCTAGTAAGTTTATAAACTCTTTATATCAGTTATACTAATGCAAGATTTTACACAAAAACAGTGCTGGAAAGGTATCCTTAGGGTGCAGGGACATGTACTAACTGTGTATTAGGGTGATCTGAGGTGGTTGCTTCCCTTTAAAACAAATCGGATTGTCCCGGTCAGGTTCAATCAGGTTAACTTTAACATTACTGTCTATGGGACCGGATTGAACCGGACCGGTTCAATCCGGTTCAATCCGTATTTTTTTTAACTATTCTTTAAAAGCCCGCGGCTTTTTGCTGCTGGCTTTTAAAGAATAAAATGGGGAATTGCAGGTTTTTCCTCTGCTGCCAAACCCCTTTATGGGTCCAGCAGCAGAGGAACCGCTGCAATACTCGCTTCCCCATTCATTTACATTGGACTCGCTAGACTCGCAATGAGTAGCGAGTATTGGGATCCTACTCGTTAGAGGCTAGCGAGTCCGAGTAATTTAGTATTCGCCCATCCCTAATATCCACTCCTGCCTCTAACAGCTATGTGGACTTCTCTTTTACAGAATGGGCAACCAGAGGGAGATTCCTTCTACATGGTGAGTTTTGTTGCTTTTCAGGTTTGCTGTGCTGAGTCTAGCTGTGAACAATAAATTTATGTACTTTACATTTGTACTTAATGCCAATTTTTCATAGTCAGTACTGTATTCTTTGGACTATAAGACTCACCAGACTATAAGACCCACATATGTTTTAGAGGAGGGAAAAAGAAAAAATTATGCAAAAAATGTGATCATGCCACTGTTATGGAGGATCTGCTGCTTCCTGCAGTGTAACCTGTGGCCCTGCTCCACCACTTCTGCCGCGCCCCAACAGTGAGTCAGGCACATCTGGACTGTAAGACAAACCCCTCTCTTACTTTCATCCCAAAATTGCAGGTGTGAACGTGAGTCTGATAGTTTGAATAATATGGTAGATATTATGTAATAGAAGCTTGGGCATAACCAGGATACTGGAGCCGACCCCACCGCCTGCTTTACATGAAGGTGCTTTCCCGAGGACACACATCCAGGTCACTGAGCGGAAGACCATGTGACCACTATGGGGCCTATGAGTCTCCATCACTGACCTGCCCCCACAATTATGAAAGAGAGAGCGCTTCATTGTCCGCTCTCTTCATCATTCCCCCGCTGTGCCTGCGCTCTGATGTCTCAGCACAGAGAGACACACTGAAGTCACTACAGTGCGCCGCACTGTGATAAGATGTGCACAGTGCAGGGCGCTACCATTAAGTCTGGAGGAGAGGTGAGTGCTTATTTATTTTTTTTAATCAGTAAGTATACGAGTAAAAGTGGCTCAAGGACTGTAGAGGGGACATTATAATATATGGAGGAATATGAGGCTGAATTATAATATATGGAGGAATATGAGGCTGAATTATAACATATGGAGGAATATGAGGCTGAATTATAGTATATGGAGGAATATGAGGCTGCATTATAGTATATGGAGGAATATGAGGCTGAATTATAGTATATAGAGGAATATGAGGCTGAATTATAGTATATGGAGGAATATGAGGCTGCATTATAGTATATGGAGGAATATGAGGCTGAATTATAGTATATAGAGGAATATGAGGCTGAATTATAGTATATGGAGGAATATGAGGCTGATTTATAGTATATGGAGGAATATGAGGCTGCAGAATGATATAATTGGAGAACTATGGGGCTGCATTATAATATATGGAGGTTAATGGGGATAGTGGAATTATTGGCTTTTTTATAGGACACTTCCGCAGGTGCAACACTTCGAGCACTGTGCGGCTGTTGCGAACCAAAGTCTAGCACCTTCGTAGTGGAATCACTGGCTGTTCAATAGGGCACAGTGAGGCGTCACTGCACAGGCACGAGACTTGTGAATTGTGTGGATGACATCGCTATGGCATCCATTTCCAAACAATCAAGAGGGGCAGTGTTTGCATGGAGCGGGGGGCGGCACTGACCGCAATTTTCAGACCTCCATATGACCCATAAAAAATATTTGCATATGACATGAAAAAGAATAAAACTCTATTTCTGAGGTATGCAGGGGGACGTCTGGAGATATAAAGGGGTTGCAGGAACCCCAATATCATCATGGTAAAGGTGGTGGGCAGGGTTTAGAACCCCAAAACTGGTGACTGGTGACGTTTAATCTCCTGATAGATCAGGTATTTCAAAGACATTAAAACAAATGTTTTTTATAAAAATAAAACATGCATTATTCTCCTAGAATAGATGGAATACAAAGGAGGTGTTATGCATATGTCGGGGCTTATCTGCTCTGTTCCCACATGGTCACACAAGGAAAATGTTTGTTTGTAAAACAGCTTCTATATATCAAGAGCTGGGCAGATAAAACAGCACGTTCAGTAACATGTTTGGGAGGGAAGGAAACAAAAAAGAATAATAAAGTATATTGCAAAGATTCATAACTTTGCAAGGTCTTAAAAAATAATTACATTAAAAAAATGCAGCTTCTCTTACTGATTTTGTTATAAATCTTGTGTTTTCAATTTATTGTTTTTCTGGAAATATTTTCAAAATATCTTAATCTTTCTGTTGCAGGGTTTAAAGTTCAAAACTGAGGACACCTACATGGAGCTGAAAATGTAAGAGTCTGGAACCAGAAGATCACAGCGCTTTATTGATTGCAGTCTTCTACTTGTGTTAAAATGTATTTGCTTTCCTTTGGCACTGCAGGGATTAAGGACTCTTTCCTTGTTGGCTGCTTTTTTTAGCCTTAATTCTCAGGTGCAGTATTTTGTGACCACTCCCCTTCACTATAAGTAGTCACGTGTCTTATCATCTGATGCCAGTTAATGTATCCATTTCTGTGCTCACTACCTTGGAAGGAGCCTGTGGCGCAACAAGTCCCCTGTGGGTTGAGGAGCGGGGATGGGGGGTGCTGTTGGGAATTCTTGCCAGCCTTCCTGCATAGTTGAGGAGCGGGGGCAGGGGGTTTGCTGCAGCTACCGCCGCCATCATTAGTTCATGGCCGCACTTAATGTCCCAGGCACCTGCGTCGACGATATCAGGAGGAGAGGAGGGACGGCAGGCTGCAAGAAGTGCGACTTCACTTTCTTTCCCTCCTCCCTCCTCTTCCTCGGACAACCGCTGTCGCGGGTCGCGGTGGGCGGCTGGAGCTGGCCCGGTCTCAGCCGCGACTGCTGCGACCGCGGTAGTTACGCCCCTGGGAATAGAGTTGTTTGCAGCTCTGTACTTTAGCTGCATTGTAGGAGTTGGAGTTTTTTTCTGTATGTCTCCCTTTCCTTTGTGTTGTATTATTTACAGTGGTGGGTCTACTGTCCTTGCCAACCTTTCATTAGCAGGGTGAGTTCAGGGCAAGTGAGAACTTAGGCATATAACAACGACAAGAGGAAGGACTGGTATAGGGACATTAGGGATTGCAGGACACTGACTTAGGTGTGTGTCAGGAGGTGTCCCCTCTACTATTTCCTATCACCAGGGCCTTCCTCCTATTCCATCTCTGTTGTTTCCCCTGGGTTGCGCCACATGCTGGGTATCCGTATGCTCCAGCATGACATTATCAGGAGACTGATTGATTCACACTCAATATCTACACCAATGGAAAGATTAAACCCGAGGTCACCTGTTAGAGCAAGATGGTAATGTCTGTTAGCATCACAGAACATGAACTGGTGTATAAAATAGTGAACAGTAAATCACTAGCCGACCTTAAAGTTGCACTGAGAGGATGGTGCACAAGAGAATACAAGTGATGGCAAATATGTGTAGTTTAGCATAATAGGACCATGAATGCGCAGCCTTCCGACATGGTTTGGATAGTTCTTCTTACTTGGCTTTCTTCACCCAACATTTCAATATAGTTACATAAGACAGACACTCCAGCAACTGGATACATTTACTGCACCTGTACACACTACCATAAGAGTAAAGACCGGTCATTGGAGGATTTCAACTAAATTATATGGGCAAGGTTTCTCCTTGTGACATGCCAGTATGAGGAGACTTAAATGCCACAATGCTCCTCTGGGAAATTAAATTGGCAAATTGCATCTTCAGGGAGGAAGAAAACCAAGTCAAGCACCACCTATTGGAAGTACCAATTTAAAATAGGTGGCACTAAAGTTCAAGTCCCCTTCCTCTCCGAAGAGACAATTTCCATATTTAATTTCCTAGAGCATGATTGCAAGGCGTTTAAGTCTCCTCATACTGACATGTCACTCTCCACAAAGAGAAACCTTACCCCTTAGATCCTTTCATAGCTTCTCACCTAGCCAAATGAGATCTAATACTTTGAAAAGGGGAAATACCTCAAAACACCATGTCTGCAAATTGAGTTTATGCATAGGCTTATATCCTAAGTCATATGGCAAGACCCTATAAAGGGTTGCTTTTTACTTTTAGGATTGCTGCTTCCAATAGGTGGTGTTACAGTTCAAGTTCTCTTCCTCTCTGAGGAGGCAGTTTGCATATAGGGTTTCAGTGAGATACTCCAGAATAGTACAGAATCTTTTATAAAACCTTCAAATATTTTACCCATATGGAAGAAAAAAATGTTCTTTTTTGTTTCTTTGTAATATCTTGTGGCTAAATTAAATTAAAGTACCATATATACTCGTGTATAAGCCAAGTTTTTCAGCCCAAAAATTGGGCTGAAAAGTCACCCCCTCGGCTTATACACGGGTCAATACGGTAATCCTTATGGTGGGGAGGCTGGAGGAGGCGGGGGGAGGCTGCTGACTGAGCGGCCCGTCACGTGGGGCCACTCATTAGATATGCACGGCTCCCCCCGCCCATCACAGCTGCATACAGCCCCCCAGTGTATACAGGCAGCCCCCCAGTGGCACTAGCCCCCCCATCATGTTTAGAGACCCCCACACTTTACAGAGCCCCCCCGCTGCATTATCTTACCATCTAGGGTCTTCTTCACCGCGGGTCCTGCAGTCATCATCGCGCGCTGTGTTCGGTCTCACGTGACCCGGCGCGATGACGTCATTCCACTGCGACCACCGGGTCACATGAGACCGGGAACACAGCGTGCGAGGATGGACTGCAGGACCCGCGGTGAAAAAAGACCCTGGATGGTAAGATAATGCAGCGGGGGGCTCTGCAAAGTGTGGGGGGCTCTAAACATGATGGGGGGGCGAGTGCCACTGGGGCCTGCTGTATTCCCCTGGGGGCCTGCTGTATATACCCCTGGGGGCCTGCTGTATATACCCCTGGGGGCCTGCTGTATATACCCCCTGGGGGCCTGCTGTATACCACTGGGGGCGTGCTGTATACCATACTGCTTGGCCTGTATACCACTGGGGGGGCCTGTATACCTCACTGCTGGGGGCTGTATACCTGTCCTGGTGGCTGTATACCATACTACTGGGGCCTGTATACCACTGGGGGGGCCTGTATACCACACTGCTGGGGGCTGTATACCTCACTGCTGGGGGTTGTATACCTGTGCTGGAGTCCACCCTCGGCTTATACGCGAGTCAATAACGTTTTCCCAGTTTTTGGGGGCAAAAGTAAGGGGGTTCGGCTTATACACGGGTCGGCTTATACACAAGTATATACGGTATTTATGTTACATGTGTATAATTAATAGCTAGTACAACCAGCTGGTTTGAAGAGACAATTTGTCATAACTAAATTTGATGAAGACATTGTTTGTCTGACGTTTGCAGACATAAATCACAAATATGAAGTCCTACTTCTACTACCTCATCAGCGTATGACATTGAATAAATTACTTGTGAAATGCATGAGTGATTTTTTCATATCAAATTATGCAAGTATAATACATTCAAAAAAAGAAAAAAAAATAGCATTTGTCACGTGTTGACTGCTCTGCACTGCTGTAGTTAAATGGGAGTAAATTTCCTTTGGCACGTTGGGAGTTAATGTCTGATGCTGCTGTGGTGTTGCTGTCTTTATCTGAGGCGGCTCTGCAGGTGGGATGATGTGGGTGTGTTAGGTGACCACATCCCTGGCCTTTAAATAGTTCCTTCTTCCACCAGCAAATGTCGCTGATAGAGTTTTAGTCTCTGCCAAGGCTGTGTGCTGTAAGGTCATAGTGCAGTGTGTGCTGATGTCTTCCAGCTGTTCCTAACTGGAGTTTTCCTTATTTTGTGGGAGTTGCTGTGCATCCTAGCCTGTGGGTGAAGGTTGGAGGGATTTAGAATAGAGCTGATCAAGAGCAGAGGGCAAGGGTGGTAGTTTGGACATCCTCAACTTCAGAGGAAATTCCAAGAACAGGGAGAGCCCAGGACCCCCAGATTAAGGGTTAAACTAGTTTCCCTGTATGCCTTTTGCCCAACTTACAATACTGCCATCCTGCTACCTGACTCCCTTTACCGCACTGCAACATTATATAGATAAATAAGTAGTTCCTTTCATTAATAACCTATTCCAGATTCTCCAAAATGTATTACTCTTATTACTCTACAATCCCAAAATATTACCTTTTCCATCTATATATTGCAGCTAAAATAATTCAATCAATTCTTCAAATTTAGGTCCTTTTTCTTGCAAGAAGCTTTATTGCCTAAAATATTTAACTTCAGACATCTCCAGATCATATATGTGAGGTCAACCTCATCATTTCATCAGAGCGAAAGACTTGAATCAATTAAACACAAATAATGGTATGATTAAAAATACTAAAATGGCAACCCTCAGAAAATTATTAAAATACCTTTATTAAATAAACTATTAAATAATAGAAAAATAAAAGGTATATGTTCAGCAGTAGCGCTTCCCATAACAGAGATCCCGGCCCCAGGTGGTAACACAGTGTAATACAATTTATAAAGATGATACTGTTGTGCAAATGTAGATCATGTAGATAACCAAAGATATCTCTATCTTCTCTGTCATAATGTATATTTTAATGTGTGCGCGTATGTATATATATATATGTGTGTATGTATTTGTGTTGGAACCTTCCCATTAAGGGTGCGAAACGTTTAAATCTCTAATATGTGTCTTCTTGGATTGTACTATTGAATAGTTTTCTGAAGATGCTTGGATGTTCTGAGTGTGATCAGAACAATAGGGACATAGAACATTACAGTTGTTTTCCCTGGCTTTCATACCTTCACACTGGAATGATACATGACTGTGTGAGAACGAATAACAATTTACACTTGGAGAACCGCAGCTACCATTCAATACGTCAAAAGAACAATTATTGTTTTTATGCACTATAACAAAGACTATGTTTTTGTTTCACAAAATATTAATTCAACTAATGTTCTAACTACTAATGACAAGTAGATGGTGGTGACTTTTCGTAGAATAAAGAGATAATGGTGAAAGTCTTTAGTTTACACCCAATAAATTTACTCTATATAAATGTGAATTGTTAAATAAAATGTCATTGATGATCAAGCCCGGTGTCGAATGTGAGTTCTGGCTCCTGATACACATGTAATCTAACAGATATTATAAATATTATAATCTATATAAATTAAAAGAGAAAGGAAGCGCACATAGAGTAGTATTGCTATTATACAGGTCCCTCAGACCCAAATGGTTAAACTCACCTGATGTAGTTGTGAGTGTCACAACTACAATAAAAGCACACAGGAGGTCGCTGCAGGCTCCCAGCTGAGAACTGAAGAATCCAGAAAAGAGTGATAAAGAGCTGGAATCAAATGCTGCGCTGACCACAAGGATAAACACAGAGTAAATCACCCACTCTGTTTATTTTGCCTACACGTGTTTCGTGGCTCATAGCCCTCAGGAAGTGGCTATGAGCCACGAAACACGTGTAGGCAAAATAAACAGAGTGGGTGATTTACTCTGTGTTTATCCTTGTGGTCAGCGCGGCATTTGATTCCAGCTCTTTATCACTCTTTTCTAAATATTATAATCTGGAATACTAGACAGGTCAAATGGGATTCAATCTTCTGACTTTTAGAAGATCTATAACAATACTAAAAGTGCAATATAGTCAAAGAACAAAGAAGCCAAGGCGAAACGTGCGTCGGGGTTGAGGGGACGCAGCCTCATATAATTCCTACAATCTCCTAAGGTAACAACTATAATACTCTCTATTGGAACTGGGTCATTACTTTCTTCTTATATTGTTGCATTGGACATATAATGCTGATTTAAGTTTTTTATTGGTTCTCCCCCCTCCCAACACAAACCAATCTGATGAAGAGGCTTTAGAGTCTCGAAAGCTTGCTATTCTTTACCACCTTTTCAGTTAGCCATTGAAAGGTATCAACCACTGAGGACTCTGATTCTAATACTTTTCTAACTTATTGGTGTGATTGCAAGAGGCGACATTTTGTGGACACAGAGCAAAACAGCAACCTAAATTCTCAAAACACATTAATACACACTTACAGTATACTATGCATTACCTTGAGTCATGGCTGTTGATACCGTCACAGGGGCAAAAGACCGAGGGACCACCCTCTTACCCTGTAGTCATTACTATTTATGCATTTACATAAACAATTATGATTATGATATGACATAATAAACTGATGACGGACCTCCCTTTTTAACAGAAAATTGTAAATATTTCCTGGTTAATCGTTCCGTCTTTTCCATGTCTGATCCTTCATCTAATATAAATATTTTATCACATATCCAAACTGGACCATTTTGAAAATGAAAAGAATTTGTGTTAAAAAAAATATTCCACTTGATCTTACAGATAATAAAATCCACTTTATATATAAAAATATTGTAATTTTTTGGAAATATTGCATTTTGGCCAACATCATGTGAGAAATTAGATTAACATGTTAGGCTGCGGGATGAACTAGATGGACTTAAGGACCCGTTACACACAACAATATCGTTAATGATATCGTTGCAACGTCACCGGTCTGGTGACGTTGTAGCTATGTCGAAACGACATTGTTGCGTGTGACATTTACCAACAACCAACGATGAGGTCGTTCATCGTTGGTAGTTGGTAAATGACCTGGACCATTTATTTATTGTTGCTCTCCTGCTGAACAGCCAGCATCGGCACGTGTGACAGCGGGAGACCAACGATCAACGAGCTCCCAGCACCACAGAGCACATGCTGGAAGCTGGTAACCAGGGTAAACATCAGGTAACTAAGCACTGTGCTCTGCTTAGTTAGCCAATGATTACCCTGGATACCAGCATGCTCTCTGGTCGCTGATCGCTGGTGAGTCTGCCTTTGTGACAGCTCACCAGCGATCAGATAACGATGTCCCAGCTATCCCAGCCACGTCGGATTGTTGGTGGGATCGCTAGGACATCGTACTGTGTAATGGGGCCTTTAAAGTCTACCTTCAACCTTAACAACTATGTTACAAGCAGGGGTGTGACTACTATAGGTGCAGGGGTGGCGATCGCACCCAGGCCCTGGAGCCTAGGGGGCCCCAAAAGTCCTTTTGGCCTATAGAAAAAGAATAATACTATTAAAGATTTGCAATAATTGGGGGCCCCGTTGGAGCTTTCGCATCGGGGCCCCTGGGCCTCAAGTTACACTACTGGTTACGTGTATGGAAGACGGATAAGCAACATCACATGACTATGGGCTTTTACATAAATCCTTACAGCTACAGGGTGTTCATAAAGTGACTTCAGTGGTTAACACTTGCCAGTAGGCGAAGTGGAAATTAAAGGAGATGCTGGAAGTGGAGACTACTGCAGTGCCATGAACTGTTTTCCACAGTTCTCACGACTGTCCTGCAATCTAACTGTCATGCGCTGTCTAGCACTGAGTATCTGCAGTCTATTCTTGATGCTGCTGTAATTTAAAACTGTGAGAAATTCCCTTTAGTACTGCATGCGTTAATGCCAGTCCTATTGCCGTCATGGTGGATGTGAAGTTCATGTGTGAGTCTCCACCCCTGGCCTTTAAGTAGCCTCTTCTTGCACCAGGTGCTGCTGCTGATAGAGTTACACATACCTGGACGTTATGCTGTGCAGAACTGATAGTTTGTGCTGCTGAAGACCTTTCATTTGAGGTTGATGTACTCCGATTCAGTGGAAGGAAGCGAGGGGAAATAGCGCAGGCTGGTGGAGGAGTTAGAGAAAAGGTGGAGACCCGAACCTTCTCTCCTTCAGAGATACCTTTGGGGGTCAGAGCTATTCAGGGTTCCCAGTCTAGGGTCAAACTAGATTTCCCTGGTCACCCTGCCTGTAACTGCCATTCCCTTACCGGCATTTCCACTACATCATGATACCAACAGGACGGCGGACAAATATACTATGTATTAGTACTTATAACAACACTATACAGCACTGCATAGTTACTTTATGAACACCCTGTATTATCACATAATAAAATGTAACTGGCAATCAGGAGGAACTATATTTCAGAGGGCACTGATGAGACACAGCCTGTATAAAAGCAGAAGCTGGAAAGAAGCAGCTATTTTTTTAATAAATGTAGATAGAAGATTGGATGTCAGCGTCAGTCAAAGAGGGAGAGATATACACTGTGTGCAGAATTATTAGGCAAATGAGTATTTTGATCCCATGATACTTTTTATACATGTTGTCCTGCTCCAAGCTGTATAGGCTGAGAGCCAACTACCAATTCAGTAAATCAGGTGATGTGCATCTCTGTAATGAGGAGGGTGCGGTGTAATGACATCAACACCCTATATAAGGTGTGCTTAATTATTAGGCAAATGCCTTTCCTTCAGCAAAATGGGTCAGAAGAGAGATTTGACGGGCTCTGAAAAGTCCAGAATTGTGAGATGTCTTGCAGAGGGAGGCAGCAGTCTTGAAATTGCCAAACATTTGAAGCGTGATCACCGAACAATCAAGCGTTTCATGGCAAATAGCCAACAGGGTCGCAAGAAGCGTGTTGGGCAACAAAGGCACAAAACAACTGCCCATGAATTGCGGAAAATCAAGCGTGAAGCTGCCAAGATGCCATTTGCCACCAGTTTTGCCATATTTCAGAGCTGCAATGTTACTGGAGTATCAAAAAGCACAAGGTGTGCCATACTCAGGGACATGGTTAAGGTAAGGAAGGCTGAAAAACAACCATCTTTGAACAAGAAACATAAGATAAAATGTCAAGACTGGGCCAAGAAATATCTTAAGACTGAGTTTTGCAAAGGTTTTATGAACTGATGAAAGGAGAATGACTCTTTATGGGCCAGATGGATGGCCAAAGGCTGGATCAGCAAAGGGCAGAGAGCTCCACTCCGACTCAGACGCTAGCAAGGTGGAGGTGGGGCACTGGTATGGGCTGGTATAATCAAAGATCAACTCGTGGGACCTTTTTGGGTTGAGGATGGAGTGAAGCTCAACTCCCGGACCTACTGCCAGTTTCTGGAAGACAACTTCTTCAAGCAGTGGTACAGGAAGAAGTCGGTATCGTTCAAGAAAAACATGATTTTCATGCAGGAAAATGCTCCATCACATGCATCCAACTACTCCACAGCGTGGCTGGCCAGTAAAGGTCTAAAAGAAGAAAAAATAATGACATGGCCCCCTTGTTCACCTGATCTGAACCCCATAGAGAACCTGTGGTCCCTCCTAAAATGTGAGATCTACAGGGAGGGAAAACAGTACACCTCTGGGAACAGTGTCTGGGAGGCTGTGGTGGCTGCTGCACGCAATGTGGATCGTAAACAGATCAAGCAACTGACAGAATCTATGGATGAAGGCTGCTGAGTGTCATCATAAAGAAAGGGGGCTATATTGGTCACTAATGTTTTTTGGTTTTGTTTTTGCATGTCAGAAATGTTTATTTCTAAATTTTGTGCAGTTATATTAGTTTACCTGGTGAAAATAAACAAGTGAGATGGGAATATATTTGGTTTTTATTAAGTTGCCTAATAATTCTGCACAGTAATAGTTACTTGCACACACAGATATCCTCCTAAGATAGCCAAATCTAAAAAAAAACCACTCCAACTTCCAAAAATATTAAGCTTTGATATTTGAGTCTTTTGGGTTGATTGAGAACAAAGTTGTTGATCAAAAATAAAAATAATCCTCTAAAATACAACTTGTTTAATAATTCTGCACATGGTGTACAAATAGTATGTGACACCAGTGAAGACTAGTGTGTGATAAAAAGAATAACGCAGATTTACGGTACATCATGACCAAAAATTGTTGGCACCATTGAAATTATTCCAGAAAATGAATCATTTCTCCCAGAAAATTATTACAATGAAACATGTTTTGTTATACACTTATTTATTTTGTTTGTGTGTATTGTAAAAAACAACTGAATAAAAAGGCAAATTGGACACACAAATGCCCCCAAATTTTGCCAGACAAAATTTTTGTCCCCCTCCTCTTAATATTTGGTTTCCCCCTTTGGAATAAATCCTGCAATCAGTCTTCTCCTATAACCTCCATAGGCTTCTTCTCCTGGAGTTTCTCCTCTTCTTTATAATCTGTTCCCGGTCTCTCGTTTTCTCCCAGTTTTCAGATCTCTCCACTGGTGTCAATAGGATTTAGAACTGGACTCATTGCTGCCTCTTCAGATCTCTCCACTGGTGATCAATAGGATTTAGATCCGGACTCATTGCTGCTTCTTCAGATCTCTCCACTGGTGATCAATAGGATTTAGATCCGGACTCATTGCTCCCTCTTCAGATCTCTCCACTGGTGATCAATGGGATTTAGATCCGAACTCATTGCTGCCTCTTCAGATCTCTCCACTGGTGTCAATGGGATTTAGATCCGGACTCATTACTGCCTCTTCAGATCTCTCCACAGGTGTCAATGGGATTTAGATCCGGACTCATTACTGCCTCTTCAGATCTCTCCACAGGTGTCAATGGGATTTAGATCCGGACTCATTGCTACCTCTTCAGATCTCTCCACTGGTGATCAATGGGATTTAGATCCGGACTCATTGCTGCCTCTTCAGATCTCTCCTCTGGTGATCAATGGGATTTGGATCCGGACTCATTGCTGCCTCTTCAGATATCTCCACTGGTGATCAATGGGATTTAGATCCGGACTCATTGCTGCCTCTTCAGATCTCTCCACTGGTGTCAATGGGATTTAGATCCGGACTCATTACTGCCTCTTCAGATTTCTCCACAGGTGTCAATGGGATTTAGATCCGGACTGATTGCTACCTCTTCAGATCTCTCCTCTGGTGATCAATGGGATTTAGATCCAGACTCATTGCTGCCTCTTCAGATCTCTCCACCGTGTTGTTTCCTCTATTTCTGGGACTTCTTGATGTTTGGTGTCATTGTCCTGCTGGAGACCCCTGATCTAGGATTCCCCCAGCTTGCTAACACTGGATTCTACTAGTAATCGTGTAGTGCGGACAAACAGGTATAGGAGGGGGATGGTATCCTGTCCGCGAGGCCTCACAGTCTAGGAAATTCATGTATAGTCATGAACAGGCACGGAGCTGTGCAAACAGATGCCAACTGATGTCCACGGAATGTTTTTTTAACAGATCCGTCATCAGTCACAAGAAATAGGTAAGGGAGGAGCTGTACCTGGCTTCTGAGCATGCCCAGCACAGCAAAACGGATCTGTTTCAAGGATCCGTATGGATCCTTCCTCCAAAGACACCCATGTTAATTTAATTCGGATTCATGTCTGTCCGTTGGTGTCCATGATTTTCGTGGAAG
The DNA here is from genome assembly GCA_033576535.1 of Allobates femoralis. Lineage (NCBI taxonomy): Eukaryota > Metazoa > Chordata > Amphibia > Anura > Aromobatidae > Allobates > Allobates femoralis. The sequence goes on from JARQOC010000009.1 coordinate 73,319,076, forward strand.
CCCAGAAAAGGAACAGTTTAGGTTTCTGACTACATGAAAATTACAGACACCAATGGATCTGTGGCAACACAGAGACACACAGATAGCAACTTTAGGATCAATCCAAGCCCATAGGATAACGTAGAAGGCCATAACAGATCCGTGGCCATCCATTTCAAAACGGATGGACTTGGTTTTGATACAATATTCTCCCTTACTGCTGGTTGGGAAAGCAAAATGTCCATTGAGGAGGATGTGGAGGATGTGCATAAGAGTCGCCTGGTGTGAAGGTATCACCACCAGTGAACTGTTAGGCTACGTTCACACATAGAATATTTTGTTGTGCTTTTTTTGCGCTCGCTTTTTGCCGCGATTTTCGGTCGCGCAAAAAAGTGCAGCAAAATACGCAGGGGCTTTCACACACTGCGCTTTTTGGGTTGTGTGAGTCATATAAAAATCCACCATGTATGTATTGGGGGGCTACTGCTATGGACAGTAAGAGAAGCGTTGCCACTTTAAGAAATCCCTGCCTGTGTGAGACCGTAAGAAACACGCTGCCACTTTAAGAGACAGAAACCCCCCCAGCTGTGGGATGATGGTATGTCCTGTTTTCCCCCCTTCGGAGAGTGTGTTTTTTGGAACAGCCCATTTATGTGTAGAGAGGAACAGACCTTCTGTGTTTTTTGGAAAGGACTGCAGTGTTCGTGTGAAATGAAAGTGGGACACAGACATGCCTGGGATCCATTGAGAATCTGAAGCAAGGAGAAGATTTGCAGCCCATCGACTCGATACAGGAGACGTGTGCACCTTCGGATAGGACTGCTGTTATTGGGGGCCCCCGGGACTGCATCCAAATCCCTGCATCACTGTGAGTTGAATATTGTGCACCTCTCAGGGTTTAGAATAGGCTTCAGTAGGTAGAACACGGCAGCCGTGTGGCCTGTGTAGCAAGGCCAGAAAGGTTATACGTAGAGTAGCATTGTACCTTGTTGTTGTGAATTTACCTGTGTGCTTTTAACTTGTGATAGTTGGAGAACCGTATTATTGAGCGGACCAACTAGAGAAAGCGAAAAGTTTGTTAAATCTCGTTTGCCACTGTTTACCCCTGCTTGAACCTGCCTTCTTCATATCTTTCCCCGCCTGTTAATAAATTCACCCTTGTGGTTTGCACTCCCATCTTGTGTACCGTACATTATTCTGCACCGCGGTGGTCCTCCCAGCCACCACTTCATATGCCAAAAGCAGAATCAAAATGCACTCTCACGTTGCAGTCACAAAAACCTGCAAGGGCCTTGTTATCCTGGTCGCTGCAGACACCTGGTGAGGGAAGAATCCGTTTGTGTAGAAAAAAAGCCCAGGTTTAGATTCCGGGTAGACCACAAAGCAGGAAGGACATCAGACATACCCTTCCTGCTTTGTGGTCTGCGCGGAATCTAAACCAGGGCTTTTTTTCTACACAAACGGTGTCCAGCTGACAGGACATTTATACGAGCAGGAACACAGGTCGACATATAGCTAAGGCCGAGGTTAAGTAAATATATCCAGGAAAACCCCTTTAGGTCTAAAAGAATCAGACTTTCACCACTAAACTAATTTGGCAAGAAGCCCATGATAGAGGATAAAGTACATGACATTCCTTCATTGCTTAAACAGAATTGAATCAATAGTTTTTGTTATTTTTTCCATTATTCTCCACAGAAGAGACACAGTGATCAACGAACAGCAATGAGGGGATATAACATAATAGGTAAGATCTGTATAGAAATATCACTACTTTCTAAATATAATAATTAGTTAGTGACTGTTCTGTCACCAGCTACATATCGTTAGTATAAATAAATAAGCTCCATATCTACAGGACATTACACTGGTGATAATGTAATGTTAGTACTCGGTGTCCAGTGGGGTAATATCTTATTAACAGAACATACATGAGAAATGTTAGCCAGCCAGTTATTCACACTGTGCTGAGACGGGACCAGAATGTAACGAGTGTACGAGGCAGGCGTTGGACCAGGAGTTGCAGGGGATTGACCACAATGACTACCGCCCCTCTGTTTTTCTAATATATATACACATATGTGTATATATACTGTATATATAAATATATATATATATATATATATATATATATATATATATATATATACATATATATATATATATATATATATACAGTACAGACCAAAAGTTTGGACACACCTGATTCAAAGTGTAGACTTTAATTTCATGACTATGAAAATTGTAGATTCACGCTGAAGGCATCAAAACTATGAATAAACACATGTGGAGTTATATACTTAACAGAAAAGTGTGTAACAATTGAAAATATGTCTTATATTCTAGGTTCTTCAAAGTAGCCACCTTTTGCTTTGATTACTGCTTTGCACAATCTTAGCATTCTCTTGATGAGCTTCAAGAGGTAGTCACCGGAAATGGTCTTCCACCAGTCTTGAAGGAGTTCCCAGAGATTCTTAGCACTTGTTGGCCCTTTTGCCTTCACTCTGCGGTCCAGCTCACCCCAAACCATGGAACCAGGCATGTAGAGTCCATCCGTTCACCTTTTCTGCATCACACAAACACACGGTGGTTGGAACCAAAGATCTCAAATTTGGACTCATCAGACCAAAGCACAGATTTCCACTGGTCTAATGTCCATTCCTTGTGTTCTTTAGCCCAAACAAGTCTCTTCTGCTTGTTGCCTGTCCTTAGCAGTGGTTTCCTAGCAGCTATTTTCCCATTAAGGCCTGCTGCACAAAGTCTCCTCTTAACAGTTGTTGTAAAGATGTGTCTGCTGCTAGAACTCTGTGTGGCATTGACCTGGTCTCTAATCTGAGCTGCTGTTAACCTTCGATTTCTGAGGCTGGTGACTCAGATGAACTTATCCTCCGCAGCAGAGGTGACTCTTGGTCTTCCTTTCCTGGGCGGTCCTCATGTGAGCCAGTTTCTTTGTAGCGCTTGATGGTTTTTGCAACTGCACTTGGGGACACTCTAAAAGTTTTCCCAATTTTTTGGACTGACTGACCTTCATTTCTTAAAGTAATATCGACCACACATCCAGCCTTTATTACTGGAGAGACACACAGGGGTCAGATCCAGCCTATAATACTGGGAGAGATACGTATACCTCACATCCAACCTTTATTACTGGGAGACACACAAACCTCACATCCAGCCTATATTACTAGGAGAGACACACAGACGCTATATCTAATATTTAACAGAAATTCTGCACAAAAAATCTGAACAGAATATTTTGTATATACCATATATTGGTTACATCAGGGGGCTTTATTTCAGGGGTCTGTGTCCTGTGTGTACCTCCAGTATACACTACAAAAATAAATAATTATCATTAAATTATGATCAATCATAAAGTTTTAAGATGATATAAAAATACAGAGAAATTGATCAACTTTTGTCTTTTAGTTCTCCTCGTCCTTGCGATGGATGTGACCAGTGGACAGATCAGTATCCAGCCGATCCCTCAGTATCCGGTTATTAGTGGATCTGTCACCCTGAGCATTACTGGGATTACTGGGAAAATCAAAATTGTCTCCTGGTATAAAGGACCAAAACCAAGGTATCAATATCAGATCCTGGCATATGATCCTGCTAGAAGCCCCCCAATAGTTCCTGGACCTCTGTACAATGACCGGTACTCAGCTTTTAGTAATGGATCATTACACATCAAAGATCTTCAGAACAAAGATGGGGGGAATTACCCAGCGTATATGCTTACAGAGACATTAGCAAAGATTGAACATCTAAAGCTGACCGTCTATGGTGAGTACCACACTATCTATTTCCTCTTCTCCGTATGTTACAAGTTCACACTGCACATCATGTAAGAGAACTGTCTCACGGAACAGTGTCCTAATAACACATCACAGCCAATCAGATCTCAGCTTCTATTTCCAAACCTTCACTGGAAGTGTGAGAATCTGAAGTTTCGGGTTGTAATATTCACCAAGGCAGTTTCACAATGCAACAAGTTTTATTTGTATCCATACACAGTATTACAATAAGGCTAGGGTCAAACTAGTGTTTACCCTAGCGTCCAGGGAAGTCAGTCTAAAACTTAGAAATTGGCAGCATTAGCGCAGTGTTAATGGAATGGTAATACTGCGTTAACGCTGTCAATGCAATCCTATCGCAGACGGAACCCAAGCGCATTGCAAATGCCGGAGTTTCAAATCTCTCACTTTTTCCAATGCGCATCACAAGACGTGCGCTCCCGTGTCATGTGATGTGCTTGGAAAAAGTGAGAGATTTGAAACTCCGGCAGTGTAATTATAAAGCCGGCATTTGCAATGCGCTTGGGTTCCGTCTGCCATAGGATTGCATTGACAGCGTTAAAGCAGTATTGCCATTCCGTTAACACTGCGCTAATGCTGCCAAATTCTAAGTTTTAGACTGATTGCTAGGCTGAATGATAGTTTGACCCTAGCCTAACTCTGTGTAGATGGCCACAGTCCACAATTTCAGAAACCAGACAGCAAGAACAGTTCTTAGGTTCCTCCATACTATGGATATCATGACCAAGGTAAAGTACCCAGCTCCACAATAGTCCTTAGAATAGTTCCCTGAATCCCAACAGTAGTTATCATGTTATCATGACCAAAGCACATGTATCCAAATCCCAAATCTATAGACCATTCATAAGCTCAGGACCTGACCTTAGCACAGATCGTTTTGCTTCCGATCTCCAAAACCAACTGAACTCCCCAAGCATGTCTTCTCCTATATCCTTTTCTTGTTATCAGCAAAGTTGGGCAAAAACAAGTACCCTCAACCCCCTTAACCACATGTACATTTAAGGTACCTTTACACGCCGCGACGGCAGGCTGGATACATCCCGCTACTTCACGTGCACGAGCACGCTCAAACGGTTACAAACGGTCAACGCATCACCTTTACACGCCGCGACAAGATGCGCTACGCCACGCTACATCTATAGCTAGCTACATCGCCGGGTGTCTCAAGTAGCCAGCTGTAGCTCATTTACACACCGCTACAACCAGCTACTATGGGCGTACCTGGTGCAGTAGGGACAGCACATAGGCGTGCTACAATTGTGGATTACGAGACGTCCGTACGCTGATAGGACAAAGCAATAATACCATGATTGGCCAGGCATCGCAGGAGGCTGGTTAATACAGCACGCTCGAGCGATTGTGTAGTGTGACTCGTCAGCTCCTTAAATATGCCGCCCTGTGCGCCGACAACCAATCGCACCGCACCATCTTCCACCAATGATCGCACATGGGGCGCGGTAACACGGAGCCAGGGTCACGCCTTAGCTACATCGCAGGCTGTCCCGAGTTCCCTTCCGTTGCCTCTTTACAAGCCGATACAGCTCGCTACTATCGGCGTTGTAGCCACCAGTTTTCGAGCAGAGCTAGGAAACAGATGTATCTGTTGCCGGCTGTATCGTCACGTCTTCAGACGCCGCTACGACGGGCTACATTGGCGCTACAAGCTACATTGGTAGCCTGTAGCGGGATATATCCAGCCTGCCGTCGCGGCGTGTAAAGGTACCTTAAGGCTACGTTCACACGTAGCGTATTTCCCAAATTTTTTTAATATGCGCTTTCCCCCAAAAGCACATCTGCGTCTTCATTTTCCGGCAAAGTGAATGGACTTTCACTTTTGCTGTTCAGACGCTGCGCTATTTTCGGCCGCGCTTTTGGGGTTGAAAGCGCGCATGTAAAAAAGAATGATCATGTCAATTCTTTGCGCCTAATAGCGTGTGCTTTCTCCCATAGGCGCCATTATAAGCGCTGGAATATGCATTGCCATTCACACGATGCTGTATTCCAGCGCCTATAATCGCGGGCGCAGGAGGAATAGCAGACTGTGATGTCACATGGGGGGAGGAAGAATCCTGTGTGACATGTCAGTGCTGTAGTTTCGCTTTCGCAGTGTATCTACATACACTGTGAAAGCTGAATAAAAGTGAACAAAACGTGTTAAAAATAAAAAGGAAACACTTACCTCTCAGTTGGCTGTCCCGAGACCCGAGGGGAAGACGTCCGATCGCTGCAAGGACCTTAATCATCTGATTGGCTGGTAGCGATCAGCTGATGTGTCCCATCATGATCAGCTGATGCTGTCAGGTGACACATCAGCTGATCGGTTTGCCACCAGTCAGCTGATTCAAGTCCTGCAGCAATCAGACGTGGATGCCTTACATCCCGGAACAGTCTGCTGAGAGGTATTTTATGCTATTATTTTTATTACCATTGTTTTCTCTTATTTCGCTTTAGCAGTGTATGAACATATACTGGTAAAGCGAAAATACACATACATGTCACACAGGAAAAGGATTATTCCTGTCTCCGTGTGACATCACTTTCTCCTGTGCTTTTGGGGAAAAATGCGGGCGTAAAAAAATGCGGTGTGTGAATACACCACATTTTTTTTACCGGCGCTAAATGCCGCAAAATATGGCAAAAAACATGGGAACTTCGCTACGTGTGAACGTAGCCTCAAAACTAATGGTGGGTTTACACGTCCCGATATCGACGTCCAACTCCGACCAAAAGTCACGTGGTTTGTGCATTGGACCCGATATCGTTCGTGCATTGTATGGTGTAAATGTCCAATACGACGCACGAACGATGTCAAACTGATATCGGGAATCAAATGACCCTGCTCTCCAAAGGCCCAATATTGGATGGGCGTTGTGGCCGGATCGGGCTGTGTAAAAGCCCAACTACGATGTGGAGTCCAACTTCCCCTATCCTCTCCATGTTAAATGGTCGTTCTTGGGTCGGCCGTACAAGGGGGCGTACACATCGCAGTGGCGTTGCCTGCCGATATCGCGCTGTGTAACATCTCCTATGCAATCTTGGAATTCTGCCCAGAAAAAGCGCGCTCCCGCGCCGTTGTATACAATATCGGAACGATATCGCGACATGTAAACCCACCATAAAAGAAATTCAATTAAGTCTCTGGACAGTCTGCAAGGTTGTGTATCCAAGAGGAACCCCTTTGAGGGAGGAACAAAGACATGATTCTCCCACTATATTCTATACATTGAATACTAATGCAGGCATGATTGCATTATGGCCATGGAGGCTGACTAGGATGACCTGCTGTTACAATCCCTTCCCTCCTTCCAATTGTGTACAAACAAGTGACCTTAACACTGACAAGCAAATCTGTAATAAAACACAAAAATAATATCTATGTAACAGCGCTCCGTGCTGTAAAAGTCATGTAGTCATTAGTTCATGGCCAGCTCCTCACAGGAAGAATTAACTGAGGACTCTGATTGGGAAGAATAGTAAGTTCTCACATAATTTTTACTAGCTGCTAATACCATCAATAACGGTATTATGGAATCATTAACCCCTTAGTGACTGAGCCAATTTCCACCTTAATGACCAGACCGTTTTTTGTAATTCTGACCACTCTCCCTTTATGAGGTAATATCTCTGGAACGCTTCATTGGATCCGAGCGATTCTGAGATTGTTTTTTCGTGACATATTGGGCTTCATGTTGGTAGTAAATTTAGGTCAATCATTTTTGTGTTTATTTGTGAAAATATAAAAAAATTGGCAAAAATTTTGAAAATTTCACAATTTTCAAATTTTGAATTTTTATTCTATTAAACCAGAGAGTTATGTGACACAAAATAGTTAATAAATAACATTTCCCACATGTCTACTTTACATCAGCGCAATTTTGGGAAAAAAAAAAATGTTGGGTTAGGACGTTATAAGGGTTCAAAGTTCATCAGCAATTTCTCATTTTTCCAGCAAAATTTACAAAACCATTTTTTTAGTGACCACATCACATTTGAAGTCTCTTTGAGGGGTGTACATGAAAGAAAACACCCAAAAGTGACACCATTCTGAAAACTGCACCCCTCAAGCTACTCAAAACTACATTCATGAAGATTATTAACCCTTCAGGTGCTTTACAAGAACTAAAGCAAAGTGGAAACAAAAAATGGACATTTTAATTTTTCCAACAAAAATGTTCTTTTAGCCTCAATTTTTTAATTTTCACATGGGCAACAGGATAAAATGCATCCTAAAATTTGTTGGGCAATTTCTCCTGAGTACACCGATACCTCATAAGTGGTCATAAACCACTGTTTGGGCGCACAGCAGGTCTCAGAAGGAAGGGAGCGCAATTTGATTTTTGGAGCTAAGTTTCCATTCAAAAATTGAAATGGCGCTCCTTCCCTTTCGAGTCCTGCCGTGCTCCCAAACAGTGGTTTATGACCACATATGAGGTATCGGTGTACTCAGGAGAAATTGCCCAACAAATTTTAGGATGCGTTTTATCCTGTTGCTCATGTGAAAATTAAAAAATTGAGGACAAAAGAAAGTTTTTGTGAAAAAAAAAGTACTTTTTCATTTTACGGATCAATTTGTGAAGCACCAGAGGGTTCAAAGTGCTCACTATGCATCTAAATAAATTCCTTGGGGTGTCTAGTTTCCAAAATGGGGTCACTTGTGGGGGAGCTCCAATGTTTAGGCACACGGGGGCTCTCCATACGCGACATGGTGTCCGCTAACAATTTGAATGGAAAATTAGCTCCAATTGTTAGCGGAGACCATGTTGCGTATGGAGAGCCCCTGTGTGCCTAAACATTGGAGCTCCCTCACAAGTGACCCCATTTTGGAAACTAGACCACCCAAAGAAGTTATCTAGATGGGTGATGAGCACTTTGAACCCCCAGGTGCTTCACAAATGAAACCATAAAAATGAAAAAAGAAACTTTTTGTGGAAAAGAAAGTACATTTTCATTTTTACGGATCAATTTGTAAAGCACCTGGGGGTTCAAAGAGCTCACTATGCATCTAAATAAATTCCATGGGATGTCTAGTTTCCAAAATGGGGTCACTTGTGGGGGAGCTCCAATGTTTAGGCACACAGGGGCACTCCATACGCGACATGGTGTCCGCTAACTATTGGAGCTAATTTTCCATTCAAATCGTTAGCGGACACCATGTCGCATATGGGGAGCCCCTGTGTGCCTAAAAATTGGAGCTCCCCCACAAGTGACCCCATTTTGGAAACTAGACCCCCCAAGGAACATATCTAGATGCATAGTGAGCACTTTCATACCCCAGGTGCTTCACAAATTAGTCCGTAAAAGGAAATAAAAGAAGATTTTTGTGAAAAAAAAGTACTTTTTCATTTTTATGGATCAATTTGTGAACCACCTGGGGGTCCATAGTGCTCCCTATGCATCTAAATAAATTCCTTGGGGTGTCTAGTTTCCAAAATAGGGTCACTTGTGGGGGAGCTTCAATGTTTAGGCACACAGGGGATCGCCATACACGACATAGTATCAACTTACAATTCCAATTGTTAGCGGACACCATGTCACGTATGGAGAGCCCCTGGGTGTCTAAACATTGGGGCTCCCCCACAAGTGACCCCATTTTGTAAACTGTACGCCCCAAGGAACTTATCTAGATGCATAGTGAGCACTTTGAACCCCCAGGTGCTTCACAAACTGATCCGTAAAAATGAAAAAGTACTTTCTTTTCCACAAAAATGTTCTTTTTTCATTTTTATGGATCAATTTGTGAAGCATCTGGGGGTTGAAAGTACTCATTATGCATCTAGATATGTTCCTTGGGGGGTCTAGTTTCCAAAATGGGGTCACTTGTGGGGGAGCTCCAATGTTTAGGCACACAGGGGCTCTCCATATGCGACATGGTGTCCGCTAACAATTTGAATGGAAAATTAGCTCCAATAGTTAGCGGACACCATGTCACGTATGGAGAGCCACTGTGTGCCTAAACATTGGAGCCCCCCCACAAGTGACCCCATTTTGGAAACTAGATGCCTCACGGATTATATCTAGTGGTATAGTGAGCATTTAGAATCTACAGCTACTTCACAGAATTTGATAACGTCATATTGAACATTTTCTTTTTTTCACACAATTTCTCACTTTTAGGGTACTTTCACATCAGCGGTTTTTGACGTTCACGGCAGAGGCGGTGAAAAAAACGCATCTGCCGCGATTACCGCATAACTGCTGCACTTGCGGCACAGTTGCGGCAAGCCCCATAGAATGTCTATGCGGGCTTGCGGCAGGTGCGGCAAGTGCAGTATCAGCACTTGCGGCAGATGCGGCCGCAAAAAAAAACGAGTCTGACCGCGTTTTTTTTCGCGGCTGCACCTGCTGCAAGTGCCGAAACCACACTTGCCGCTCGTGCCGCACACTTACCGCAAGCCCCATAGACATTGCATGGGGCTTGCCGCAACTGTGCCGCAAGTGCAGCGGTTATGCGGTAATCGCGGCAGATGCGTTTTTTTCACCACATCTGCCGCGATCGGCTAAAGCCGCTGATGTGAAAGCAGCCTTAGAGCATGTGCACAAGATCCGGAAACACCGTGTCCTGGTCGTCTCCTCTCCTGCATTTTTTTTCTAGTATTTCTTTATTAAATTTGAAAAAAAAAATTACGTGGGGCTTCGCCACACTTTTGGTCCAGCCAGGTACAGCAGGCAGCTACGGGTTGCCACCAACCCCTTCTGCCTAGTTTTACCTGGCTGGAAACCAAAAATATAGGGAAGCCCTTTTTTTTTTTATTATTTCATGAAATAATTTTTAAAAAAAAACGGCGTGGGCTTCGCCATGTTTTTGGGCCAGCCAGGTACAACTAGGCAGCTGGGGGCTGGTATCCTCAGCGTAGGGAGGCCCAAGCATTCTGGGCCCCCCCCCGCTGCGAATTGCAGCCCGCAGCCGCCCCAGAAAATGGCGCATTCATAGAAGCGCCATTTTCTGGCGCTGTATCCAGCTCTTCCAGCTGCCGTGTAGCGGTGGCAGACTGGGTAATAAGGGGTTAATGCCAGCTTTTCGGCAGCTGGCACTAAGCCCGAGATTCATAATATAGGGCCAATGTTAGACCCGCCATTAGGAATCTCTAGTAAATTGTAAAGAAGACACAACACAGAGAAAGATTTTTTTATTAGAAAAAAAAACAAACACAATTTAGACCCCATCTTTATTTGTCTGTGGCGTCCGACGTAGTCCAGTGGGCGGTGATGTCCGACGTAGTCCAGTGGGCGGTGATGTCCGACGTAGTCCAGTGGGCGGTTCCGCGATGTTTCTCGGTGTTATAGCATATGGGGGCATCCCCCATATGCTATAATAAGGCACTCTCCAAGGGGAATGATAGGTCATGAACGCTGTAAGTTCATGACCTATCACGATCCTGGGGTCACACATAATAATCTCTAAGGGTACATTTACACGCCGCAACCGCGGCGAGAAATATTGATGGCGATGTGTTGCCTTGCAATAATCGCCGTTCAAAATCCCTCCCAATTGCGGCGTGTAATTGGGGAATTTGGCGGCGATATGTCGCCTCGCCACGGTCGCCTGATTTCAGAGCAGTGCACAGAGATCAGGCGACCGTGGCGAGGCAACATTTTGCCACCAAATTCCCCAATTACATGCCGCAATTGGGAGAGATTTTGACGGCGATTATTGCAAGGCGACATATCGCCGTCAATATTTCTCTCCACGGTTACGGCGTGTAAAGGTACCCCTGTGTGACTCCTGGATTGTGATGGGTCATGAACTTAGAGTTCATGACTTAACCCTTGTTTGACCTCAGGGAATGATAGGTCATGAACTCTAAGGTCATGACCCATCACAATCCAGGGACCACACAGGGGTTAACTGATCTTCATGATCTCTAAAGCAGATCACCATGAAGATCACTTAACCCCTGTGTGACCCCAGGGGAATGATAGGTCATGAACTCTGTAAGTTCATGACCTATCATTCCCCTGAGAGTGCGCGCACACAGCGGCGCGCACAGAAGAGGAGTCAGACTGCTGGTGCCACTGCCAGGAGCGGGACCCCAGGATCGGGACTCCAGGATCCAGGAGCGGGACCCCAGGATCCAGGAGCGGGACCCCAGGATCGGGACTCCAGGATCCAGGAGCGGGACCCCAGGATCGAGGAGCGGGTGAGAGAGAGAGGAGGAGGGAAGCTGGAGGAGCGGTGCTGCAGGAGCGGGGCCGGAGGAGCGAGGAGGGGAGCCGGAGCGGTGCTGCAGAAGCAGAGGAGCGGGGATAAGAGGAGCGGAGAGGGTTAGAGGAGCGGGGCTGGAGGGGGTAAAGATGGGGGGCTGTGGGAATCAGAGGAGCGGGGCTGGAGGAGCGGAGGGAAACTGGAGGAAGGGGCTGAAGGAGCAAGGAGGGGGCTGGAGGAGCGAGGCTGGAGGAGCAAGGAGGGGGCTGGAGGAGCGAGGCTGGGGGGGCTGGAGGAGCTGGAGATGGGGGGCTGGAGGGGGTCGGAGGCTGCAGAAAGTGTTGGGGGGCACAGGGGGATGTGTCAGTCATGCGATCTGACTTGTGACATGTCAGATCGCATGCAGCTGCAGGGGAGGCGTTTTTACATGCGCCACCATTTTGGATGTTGTGGGGGAGGGATGGGGGTGGGAGGGGTGATCTGGGGGTACTGGGGGTCTTTGGGCAGTGAGGGGTTGCTGTTTCACTTTAATCCGACATGTGTTTTCATGTCGGATTAAAGTGAAAGTACTTTTTACCGGCACTGTCACTGTTTGTGATGTGATGATCGGTAAACGGTGTTTACCGGTCATCACATCACAGGTGCGGGTACAAAATCAGCTAATTCCTAATCTCTAGGGTGTCAGCTACAATCGGTACACTGACACCCTAGAGATATTAGCTCCAGGGGCGGCGCTATAGAGCTTTTTCCTGCCAACGTCTACAGACGTCGGCTAGGCTTTAGTACCCTTTTTTTCCGACGTCTGTAGACGTTAGGCTGTCGTCTAGGGGTTAAGAGACCCTTTTACCCCTTTAAAGGGAACCTGTCAACTCACTTTGTAGTTTTAGACCATCCCCAAAGTGTTGTAAATGATGCAATGTGCAACACTAACATGGTTTTCTAATAAAATAATTCCAAGTATTTATCTTTATATGCTGAGGTGAATGAAGTAAATACTTTGGTTTCAGTCCTAGAGGGGGTTCTTTTGCTTGCTTTAGGCAAATTTAGTCATGATCTATTTTGAACTTTGCCATGCCCCCGACATTTTAATTGATTGCCAACAAAGCTGGTCCTGCACCACTTCACTCAAGCTGAGCTCCATGCATTACAGTCACAGGTCCTTCACCATTTCTACCATACTGACATCTGCTCATTACAGTCACATGGTCTTATACTATTGGGAAAGACATACAGAGCTCACATGTAGTCTATATTACTGGAGAGACACACAGAGTTCACATTCAGCTTATATTACTGAGAGAGACACACAGACCTCACATCCAGCCTATATTACTGGGAGACACACAGACCTCACATCCTGCCTATATTAATGAAAGATACACACAGAGGTCATATTAAGACTATTTTACTGGGAGAGACACCCAGATCTCACATCCAGCCTTCATTACTGGGAGAGACACCCAGATCTCACATCCAGCCTTCATTACTGGAGAGACACACAGACCTCACATCCAGCCTATATTACTGGAGAGACACACAGACCTCACATCCAGCCTATATTACTGGGAGACACACAGACCTCACATCCAGCCTATATTACTGGGAGAGACACACAGACCTCACATCCAGCCTATATTACTGGAGAGACACACAGAGCTCACATCCAGCCTATATTACTGGAGAGACACACAGATCTCACATCCAGCCTATATTACTGGAGAGACACACAGACCTCACATCCAGCCTATATTACTGGAGAGACACACAGACCTCACATCCAGCCTATATTACTGGAGAGACACACAGACCTCACATCCAGCCTATATTACTGGGAGAGACACACAGACCTCACATCCAGCCTATATTACTGGGAGAGACACACAGAGCTCACATCCAGCCTATATTACTGGGAGAGACACACAGAGCTCACATCCAGCCTATATTACTGAAGAGACACACAGAGCTCACATCCAGCCTATATTACTGGAGAGACACACAGACCTCACATCCAGCCTATATTAATGGAGAGACACACAGACCTCACATCCAGCCTATATTACTGGAGAGACACACAGACCTCACATCCAGCCTATATTACTGGGAGAGACACACAGTGCTCACATCTAGCCTATATTTTTGGGAGAGACACACAGACCTCACATCCAGCCTATATTACTGGGAGAGACACAGAGACCTCACATCCAGCCTATATATTACTGGGAGAGACACAGAGACCTCACATTCTGTTTACATTACTGGGAGAGACACACAGACCTCACAAACAGCCTATAGTACTGGAGAGACACACACACCTCACAACCAGCCTATTTTACTGGGAGAGACACACAGACCTCACATCCAGCCTATATTACTGGAGAGACACACAGACCTCACATCCAGCCTATATTACTGGGAGAGACACATAGTCCTCACATCCAGCCTATATTACTGGGAGAGACACAGACCTCACATCCAGCCTATATTGTTGGGAGAGATACACAGACCTCACATCCAGCCTATATTACTGGAGAGACACACAGACCTCACATCCAGCCTATATTACTGGGAGAGACACACAGTCCTCACATCCAGCCTATATTACTGGGAGAGACACAGACCTCACATCCAGCCTATATTGTTGGGAGAGACACACAGTCCTCACATCCAGCCTATATTACTGGGAGACACACAGACCTCACATCCAGCCTATATTGTTGGGAGAGACACACACATCTCACAACCAGCCTATATTACTGGGAGAGACACCCAGATCTCACATTCAGTCTATATTATTGAGAGATACACAGAGCTCACATACAGCCTATATTACTGGAGAGACACACAGAGCTCACATCCAGCCTATATTACTGGGAGAGACACACAGTCCTCACATCCAGCCTATATTACTGGGAGAGACACAGACCTCACATCCAGCCTATATTGTTGGGAGAGACACACAGTCCTCACATCCAGCCTATATTACTGGGAGACACACAGACCTCACATCCAGCCTATATTGTTGGGAGAGACACACACATCTCACAACCAGCCTATATTACTGGGAGAGACACCCAGATCTCACATTCAGTCTATATTATTGAGAGATACACAGAGCTCACATACAGCCTATATTACTAGGAAAAACAAAAACAGAGGGGCGCAAATGAAAACCTGAGACACTAAATTGGTCTGTGGTGGGTAGCAGTATCGCTCACCTTAGTGTGTTGTGCGCCTCCGCACAACACCAGTTAATGCTCAGGGCTTTAGACCTCCGGATCCACCAGGCACCGTCACTGTCGCTCCAGGATCCTTTCCAGGAAGTCCACCCCATGTGAACCAGGACCCGGATACACGTCACCGCAGGTCCTTTGTTAATGGTCTCAGTCGCCCAGCAACCACAGGTCCTTTCGCTCCGGTGAATGGCTCCGGGGTTAAAACTTAATCTTCCTTCCCACAGCAGCTCCTGCCAGCCTCCCAATAGGGATACCATGAATATAAACAAAATAAAAGGCGGTCTAATGGAGCGCTAATCTTTTATTAAAGCATCCGAACATTTAATAAGTTGTCCCCTATACGCCACAACATGTTTCGACAGTCTACAGCCATCTTATCAACTGAGATCAGCTGAGGAGATGGTGTATTACAATCCGCGCTGCCAGGTCAAGTCGCTTCAAAGGATCACAATAGTGGGTGATGTTTTAATAGGTTTCCTTTATTGCATCCGACGCGTTTCGGTGCCCTCCCGGCACCTTCCTCAGGGATATCAACTGAGGAAGGTGCCGGGAGGGCACCAAAACGCGTCGGATGCAATAAAGGAAACCTATTAAAACATCACCCACTATTGTGATCCTTTGAAGCGACTTGACCTGGCAGCGCGGATTGTAATACACCATCTCCTCAGCTGATCTTTGTCTCCACGTGTAAGTGGTCGGTGGAAATCCAGCAGCAGCCATCTGGGAATTTTTTCCGTATGCTATCCAACCAGTTGTGGGTCTCACAACTGAAATAGGTAAGTGAATCCTTTACACATCACCTTTATACTCAGTGTCAAAGTGATAGGGCACTATTGCGCCTCTTGTTCCCCCACCTTTTCTTTTATTGATCTTATCAACTGAGGAAGTCGGCTGTAGACTGTACAAACATGTTGTGGCGTATAGTGGTTTATAGTACTAGGAGAGACACACCAATCTCGCATTTTGTCTATATTACTGGATAGACACACAGACCTCACATCCAGCTTATATTACTGGGAGAAACACAGACTTCACATCCTGTCTATATATTACAAGGAGAGACACACAGACCTCGCATCCAGCCTATATTACTGGTAGAGACACACCGATCTCACATTTTGTTTATATTACTGGAGAGACACACAAACCTCACCTCCAACCTATATTACTGGGAGAGACACAGACCTCACACCCAGCTTATATTACTGGGAGAGACACACAGGGCTCACATCCAGCCTATATTACTGGGAGAGACACACAGGGCTCACATCCAACCTATATTACTGGGAGAGACACACAGACCTCACATTCAACCTGTATTACTGGAGAGACACACAGACCTCACATCCAGCCTATATTACTGGGAGAGACACACAGACCTCATATCCAGCCTGTATTACTGGAGAGACACACAGACCTCACATCCAGTCTATATTACTAGGAGAGACACACAGCCCTCACATCCAGCCTATATTACTGGGAGAGACCACAGACCTCACATCGAGCCTGTATTGCCAGAAGAGAAACTCCAACAAGGACAAAAATCTCTTCCTATTGGCTTCTATGGAGTGAGCCAAAGATAAATATGAAGAGATTTAGGAAAGTGATGGACTATGTGTTTCTACCATCACTCATCAGGTGGATATGCACAATGCTTTCAACTCAACCCCTAGTACCACCATTCTGTGTAAGTGCATGTTGATTTTACAGTAGATTTCTTTTTGTAACAGAAGGTAAATATGAAACACTGTAATGACTTATACAAGAAACATGATAGTTTTGCTGGGATAGTCCTACCAGATATCTCAAATATGGTACCCTAGCGTTATTCTAAGACACATTAGTTTTTAGTTAGGTTATTATTTTTTTCAATGCTATTCTTTATCTAAGTAGGAAATTTATTGTATGGTAACTACCACTTATGTTCCCTAATTTACAGATCAGGTCAATAAACCTAAAATTACATCATCCATCACTCAACCCAAGGAAAATGAGGCATTGACCCTAAGTTGTAGCACTAAATACTCTACGACCATAAGGTGGACCAGGAATGGTGACAGTGTACCACCTGGAGCCAAATTATCGAAAGATGAAACGATTCTCACCTTCTCCAGTATTAAACGTGGAGACTCTGGAGAATACCGGTGTGAAGCTCAGAACATTGCCAGTAAAGTATCCAGTGATCCGTATACAGTAAATGTGGCCTGTGAGTAACCGGAATAGTTGTAACTGGTGTGATTATGACATCATTAATATTTCATGTACTTGCTTATATATATATATATTAATATTGCGAATGGGTTTTTGCCCTCTGAGCACGCTCGCGGATGCGAGTCAGCGTGGTCTGTGATACCCCGAAGCATTGGCCGCGCGCGGCCATTGCGAGCAGTTCTAAGGCGACTCGCTATGCCCGCGCAGCGGGCATGGCGAGTCGCCTTAGCACTGCGCGAATGGCATGGCCGGAAAGCGCATTGCGGTCAGAGCTCGTCTTCTAAAATACCCGTGATGCAGTGCATCGGGCACCCATCTAGTATATTATAAAGCTGACGCCACTTCCTAATATGCAAGTGTGAACAGGTCCTTAGCCAACATGACATATACTATAGCAAATAAGAAGACAGCTGCACTCTGCAATGCTAAGGCATGCAAAATATATATTGAACATGAAAATATGGACATGTATTAGTGCTAAGGAAGTATGCAAATTGTCTCTTCAGAAAGGAATTAGACAAACTCTTGTGCCATCTATTGAAAGTAATAATCCTAAAAGTCAAAGATGACCCTTTAACAAGCCTTTCAATATGATTTAGGATTTATGCCAGATCAGATCCCCAATCTGCAGATGCTGGTTTTGGGCTGATTGCAAAAATGTTGAGATATTAGCATATAATAATGCCAGTTGTATATGAGCCCAGAAGCCATGTCATGGTGTATCTGTTTACTGGGTCCCTACTAAGTATGACTCACTATGGGTAAAAACAAACTCGAATTTATGGGCAGACAGAGACCTACTAATAGAGAATTAAAATCACTTAAGGCTGAATGTGAGGAGTGCGCAGCCAGAAGGCAGGACCCCATAATCTAATAAGAAAACTGACAGCATTTCCTAACATGCAAGTGTGAACAGGTGCAACCTGAACATGACATATACTATCGTAAAGAGACAGTAATGCTCTGAAATGCTAAGATATACAAACAATGAGTATAGAAATATGGACATGCATTAGTGCTAAGGAAATACATAAAAAAATAAAAAAAATTGAGAAACTTGGCATATAGACAAGACCTTTTTATTTGAGACCAGTAGCAATGTCACAGTGTATCTCTTTACTGGATCCCTTCCTAAGACAATGCCTCTCTCTGGGTAAAAAAAAACAACAACCTCTTATATATGGGCAGATAGGAACCTGCTAATAGAGATTAAAAAATTGCCTAAGGCTAATGAGAAGGAGTGCTCAGTCAGGGTGCAGGACCCAATAATGTTAATAAGAAAGCTGACGGTACTTTCTAACATGCAAGTCTGAACAGGTTCATACTGACCATGACATATTCTATAACAAACAAAAAGACAGCTGCACTCTACAGTCCCTGACAAACGTTCTGTCGCTTATCCATGTTATGTAAATAAAAGCTTATAACCTGACGTTAAACTCATCCATTGGTTGTATAAATGACTCTTTTGGGAGCTGAAACACTCCTAAATGTGTTTTAGGTTAAGAAAATAAATTGGCATCAATGCTGAAATATTGATCATTTAATGAACACAAAATAGTCAGATTTTGGCAAGATAAAAGCTTTGTCGCCCACAGAAAGTAATGTGATATTTAAACACATAATTAACTTACAATACAAATATATGTTGCATAACATTGGTGAATGAAGTTGTGGTGCTATTAGACTCATATTTAATATTTTGTGTGATTTCCATGAGCTTGAAGGACGGCATCCATGCGGTTCAACAATGATTCATGCAATTTACTAATGAAGTCATCAGGAATAACAAAGAATGCAGTCTTACATGCCTCCCAGAGTTCATCTAGATTCTTTGATTTTGTATTCCAAGCTTCCTCTTTCATCCTATCCCAAACATGCTCAATGATGCTCATATCTGGTGACCTTGAGCACCTTGATCTTTTTTGCCTGAAGGAACTTAGTTGTAGAGATGGATGTATGAGATGGAGCACCATCCTGCTGCAGAATGTGACCCCTTTCATGATTTGGAATGTAAGAGGTAGCTAATATGTCTTGATATTTTAGGCTATTGATATTGCCTTGCACCTTGCAAATGTTTCGCACACCCCTATACTGAATGTAACCCCAGACCATGACTTTTCCACCACCAAATTTGGATCCATACAGGCTCCAGTAGGTCTCTTGCAGTATTGTTGCCGCTGTGGTGTAATTCTACTGAAGATTCATCAGAGAAATCCACCTTCTGCCACTTTTCCAGCGTCCATCTGTTTAGCAGACTGTGGGACTTTGCAAATGCCACATGGTTTTTTATTTCCCTTTTGTTTAGTGCTGGCTTTTGGGCACTGATTCGACCATGGAGGCAAATTCTAGACAGAATCCTACAAACTGTTCTAGTTCACACAAGGACTTGGGTGACCAGGCCTGTTGGAGCTCTGCTGCAGTGGAAGAGGGGCTTGCTTTGGATTTTCTAACCAAGAAACGTTCCTCCTGAGCAGTTCTGCCGGACCTGGGCTTGTCAAATACATATCCAGTCTCTTCAAATCTTTTTTTAATTCTTTGTACTTGACGCTGAGACACATTAACGGTGCCAGCCACCTCTGCAGTGGATCTGGTCTTCAGCCCTTGATAATCAAGGCTTTGGTTGCAGGGTGGATTTTTGGCATGTTGTCAGAGCTCAAGTTCCAGTTCAAGTGAAGTTCTGGGGTGCTGGGTTTCTTTTTATAACACCCACTAATTAACCGACCGTTTACTGAGCACAGGTGAGGATGTAAATTAGGATTGGGTGCATTATATGACCAGGCGACAAAACTTTTGTCTTGCCAAAATCTGACCATTCTGTGTTCATTAAATGATCAATATTTCAGCATTGATGCAATTTATTTTCTTAATATAAACCACATTTGGAGGGTTTCAGCTTTCAAAAGAGTAATTTATAAACCAATAGATGAATTTAACTTCAGGTTATAAGCTTTTATTTGCATAATATGGATAAGCGACATAACTTTTGTCAGGGACTGTACAATGCTTAAATTGCAGAGTGCAGCTGCTCTTTGCTTGCTGATATATTGACTTTAAGTATATCATTGTTAAATTATTGGAACTGTCTGAACATAATGATAAACAGATCTTTTGAAACTCTTAATTCAGCAGTTTTGCTGAATTTTTCCCCAAAATTTAATTTGAAGAAAGTTTTCACAAATATTAATACTGAAAAGCATCTGATTGCTTTTAAAAATATATCGAAGTCTTCTTTTAGTTCTTCAGTTCAAAATAGCCTTATAATCAAAATATTATAAAGCTGTTAAGCTAAGGAAAAACATATTGGAGCTGCTGATAGCTCAAAACATATTTAACAACAAGCTGCAATAATAGACTTTACCTAAATTGTTGCATGCACGGGTCTAATATTCGAATTTTACATCAAGGAAGTTTTCACAATTTTTTTTAATGTAACACAAACATAGCTGCATTTCCCTTTCTGAAATGTGGGGAGTTTTGTTTTTTATGGCTGTCCGTCTCACAATTAGGAAGAACACTTTTTGTGACTCACAAGACTTGGTTTCAGGATTCTTCTTTAAAGCATAACCGCCATTTAAATTTTTAATAACAATGTAGAGCAAGTGATTTTAATAAACTTTCAAATATACTTTATCAGAGAATTCTGGTTAAAAATATTCATAAACCTGCCACAAGGTGTCCCCACTAGACTGTGTGTGAAGAAGACATATGTTCATTATCAGTAAGATTCGTTTTCACATTGAATACGGGGCATGTAACCATATAAGGGAAGGGGGTGGCCTACATTGTGTGCAAGTTCCTGACTGCAGCTGTTGAAGAAACAATGTACAGATTACTTCAGGCTACAGCTAAGCAATGTCAGAATGTTAGATCAGTGCAACTCCTTTTCCCTGGCAAATCTTCTGATTGTCATCTGATTCACACAGCTCAGTCAGGATCTCTGTTAACCCCTTCTCTTGCTGCACATCACACTGCTCCTATCAGCTGCTGGCCACACCCACACCAGCTCACTAGCAGCCTGCTTTCAGCAGATATGGAAATAACACAGACTGCTGGTAAACACTGAGTGATGATGGACATGCCCACAGCCATAAATTACAGTTTTGTACAAGAGGGCATAAAAATGTGAGAAAATAAGTCATATGGCATAAAAAAATCATTATCTTAGCGCTATGTGACCCATCATTCACAACCAGTGCAGTATTGTTTTTTTTTAATGAAATAACACAGATGGTAAATAAACTCCCTTCCCTGTTTGTAGTATGTGTGAAGAATATTACTGTTACAGTGCTGTTGCTGCAGTATCTCTCAGATCAACCAATTCATGGTTACACTGACTCTGGAGGTCCAGCACTTCCCTATATCACTTGATTTCTTTGGGTTATTGTTTACAGGCTGAGAAAACTATTCTAATTTTCTAAGTGATTCAGCCCTGCTGTGATATACTTTTGAGATTAGGCCTTTTATTATCCTTATGTGGAATGAGATGTGCGCTGTTGCTTTCTATCCCTGCACTTTAAAATATTAAAATGATGCCGCTTGCCCCTCCCCCATCTATTATAATGACTGTGGTAGACTTTTTCTTGGAGAACAAGGCACTATTTAGCATTTTAGCTGCAAATCGTGATATGAAGGTCATAAGCGCATAATTTACAAATTACAGGATGACCTCCTCTGTTACAGATGGTCCAGAAAAGGCACAAATAGACAACGCAACATTAGTGAACCTTGGCTCCTCCATCACATTAACATGTTCGCTGATTCTTTCCCACCTCCTGAATATCATGGAAACTCAATGACACAGTATTAGAGGAAAAGACAAGCAAATATACTATTAGTAGCGCTGCACCGGAGGATGAAGGACAGTACACGTGTGTGGTGAGGAACCCGGTGACTCTCCGCACCGCTACTGCCTCTGTATATGTGAATGTGACCATAGGTAAAAATATAAAGTAATTGGATAATCAGTGTTTTATTCCTAATTTCATTTTCTAATTTCAAGTAGCTGAAATACGGTATATTTGCCTTGAATATATGTATTCTGTACAACTCCCGCGACATTTGGCTTTTTTTAAGCAATCGTAGACCCGCTAGACCCTACTTTCTCACCCGTAAACTTTACAGATTTTTATTTCATATATACCGTAATTATTGCATGTAATGATATATATATTATATTTAGACATGCTTTTTATTATTTTTCAACTCATTTTTTTTTTTAGAAGTCCTAGAAGGATCTAAGGATTTTATTGGACTTATTCTCGGAATTGTCTTTGGCATAATCTTGGGAGTTGTGCTAGTTATTATCATAAGTGTCGTCTTATACAAGAACATTTTCACAAAAAAGAGAAATGGTAAGCATAATATTCTGGAATGTTTTCTCAGAGAAGAAGGCGACCAAGAATTAATATTAGAAGATATTTTTAGGAATTAGCAGAACCAAATTTGCAATTTGCTTTGCATGAATCACTTAGAATGATCATGACCATTTTACACATTGCAAATAATTGTATGAGCCAAGGTAGGATCCCATCACTTAGGCTAGGGTCACACCAGCGTCAGCCGCTAGGCTGACGAATCCATTTGAAACTTAGAATTTGGCAGCCTGAGCGCATAGCGTTAACGTAATGTAACGCTGTGCTCAGGCTGCCAATTCATCACTATGGTTACCGGTATACAAGCGCTGCCGGCAGCTTCACTTGCGTTTCCTGTGCGCTCAGCAATAGAGCATATCCGGTCCTTCTGAATGAAGCTGCCAGTGGCGCTTGTATGCCGATAACCATAGGGATGAATAGGCAGCCTGAACACAGCGTTACATTACGCTAATGCTATGCCCTCAGGCTGCCGAATTCTAAGTTTCAAACGGATTTGTCAGTCTAGTGGCTGACGCTGGTGTGACCATAGCCATAGAGAGATTTTCCCCATAATACTACATCACATGGTACAAAACAGTCAATCAGGAGGCACTTTCACAACACGTAGAAAAGCTGAGGCAGGGAATAAAGCTGAAATTTTCTGATGAATTTAGTGTCATAGGTTCAAAACGGATATCTAACTAGCCAAAAGCCACTCCGTCTGGCAGAATCCCGAGAAAACCTGACACCATTTAACCCCTAACCAGGGATCTGGATTTATAAAGGGATCCAGAAGATTGCTGCATATGGATGGGCTTCTGTCCAAAGGTATGAACCAGGGACAGGAATAGTTGTTAAGTAGAGTCAAAGCCGGGAGGTCAATAAAAGACCAAAATAAGAATCTGTTAAGGTACCATCACACGTGGAGATATCGACGGGAGATTTGCTGAGCAATCTCCAATTGCGGCGATATCGCTACCACATCGCCTTTGCGTTGCGGCGTGTAACAGGGCAATTTTACGGGGATAAATCGCCAGTGGAACGTCGCCTGATGGCCCTGCTCTGCTGGGAAATCAAGCGATTTCCACCAGGCGATTTCTGAGCATCCTGGCGTGTAACAGGGCAATTTTACGGGGATAAATCGCCAGTAGAACGTCGCCTGATGGCCCTGCTCTGCTGGGAAATCAAGCGATTTCCACCAGGCGATTTCTGAGCATCCTGGCGTGTGACTGGGCGATAGCGACATGCACAGCGATCTGGACAGAAATCCTGTAGGCATGCTTTATTTATATTTTTTTCGTGCCGCATCTGCGGCGATTGGTGGATGATACTGCGTTCTGATTGGCTGGCCGTGTTCACAGCCTCTTATTTGATGATCCATGCGTTCACGCAAGGCTAACCAATGTGAACGCAGTTTCGTCCACCAATCGCAGTGATAGGGTCGCAGTGAAAGACACTGTAGCACGCCCATATCAACACAGCATGGCCACATTGATGGTACGATGGTGGCGTGTGACGTGGCGATTAGGCGGCGATGTGGGGATGTGAAATTGCTTCCGGTCTGCGCCAGGCGATTTCCGGAACGCAAGATCACCTAACATCGCACGAGACATCTCTATGTGTGACAGGGCGACGGCGATGTACAAAAAAGTGCGCGGAACATAAGCGCTCACGTCAAATCGCCAGCAATATGGTGGCGATATTCCTACGTGTGACGGTACCTTTAGAGTGATCAAAACCGAGATGGCAGCAAGGTACAAAATCGTGAGGCAGAAGAATCGTCCAAAAAACAAGCTGAGTCAAAACAGGAAAACACCAATACACACCAGGAGAATAGCCAATTAAGCATAAGCTACATCTGGCAGCTAACAGCAGAAAGTTGAAGGCTTTAGGCCCACGTCACACACACAGATATTTGTGCAGATATTGGTCACAGATCTCTGGTTGGAGTGAAATTATGGACACATTAATCCATTTATATACAGCCACAAAATGGAACATTGTGTCCATGATTTCACTGCAACCAGAGATCTGCAAACAATATCTGCACAAATATCTGTGTGTGTGACGTGGCCCTTAGTCAGATGTGGTGCCTTCTAATAAGCTGAAAGCAATGAGCTGATGACTTCAGCTGGACAGCAAGTGCACACACAGGTCCAACTGCTTTTAAATATACGTGAAAAGGGCTCAAAACCAGTGTAAATCATATTAACCCTTAAAATTAAATACTTTATTATTACTTTACGTAACACAAAAACAAACCACCGATAAAAACTAGGTGCACAGAAAAGCTGGAAGGAAGATATCTGGCCCTGATAAAGCCCTCCCTCCTTGCACCTGCCTGACTGCGGAGGTCGGCACCCTATATACGAAATGGCGCCCCCACTTGTCGGCGGCTGACCCTGTATACACCTATACTTGTCCTGGAAGCGTGAAGTTTGTGCTCCCCACCCTAGATAACCTCCTCAGGACAGGTACTAGGTGTAGGTGCAGATGTTTGTCTGTGTCCTAGTATTAAAAAGACACCCGTCTGCTGATTTGTAGATTTTTGTCAAACCATTTTAATAGCATTTTTCTGATAATGCCTGCTGTATATGCCCCACCAACAAGGAGAGGGTGCAGCTATACCTGATATCTGTGTTAGTCTGCCACCCTTGAGGCACACTGCGCTGCATAAGATAAGTTAATCCATTTCTAACTGTATACCCGGTGACCTTAGGGTGGCAGACTAACACAGATATCAGGTATAGCTGCACCCTCTCCTTGTTGGTGGGGCATATACAGCAGGCATTATCAGAAAAATGCTATTAAAATGGTTTGACAAAAATCTACAAGTCAGCAGACGGGTGTCTTTTTAATACTAGGACACAGACACACATCTGCACCTACACCTAGTACCTGTCCTGAGGAGCTTATCTAGGGTGGGAGCACAAACTTCAAGTATAGGTGTATACAGGGTCAGCCGCTGACGAGATCGGGCATCACCAGTCCAGTCCTTATCGCATCTCCTGGTTCCCGTTGCTCACACTGAATTTCCTGGAGCGATCTGCAAAACGTCACAACATCATGACGTCACGATCTGCACCATGTATAGAACTGTCCTAAGCATCAGAGCCAGAGCTCAAAGTTAGGATTTCAGCGCGAGTTGTGGAGTTGTGGGAATCAGGTGATACCTCGAGGACAGGACAGGTGATGATGAGGAGTAAAGGGGCCAGAGAGCTGAGTATAAGGATGTGTTGTTATTTTTGTTTAAACCATTCAATGGTCCTTTATGGATCAGATCAATGGTGAATAGTGGTAGATTTTAGCAAATGCAGTGTTTTGTAAAATTCAAGAATTTAATTTCACAAATTTTTATTCTGCCATCTCTAGTACAGAGTGTGGCTTACCTCTATTGACATTTAAAATTGATGGGAGTACCAGCTGTGGGACCTACAGCCATCTGTATTTTATCACTTATATGAACAGGATTTGTATCCCACTATGACATCACCTGACATTATTAGACTAAAGGCAAGTCGGTCATTACGTGGCAGATCGGCAGGTGCGGCGATATCTGCCCTATTCATTCTCTGTTTGTCTTCACTGGAGGTCAGCGCGGTGGATCTATGAAACCCAGCACTTTCTGTTAACCCTTTGGACATGGAAGATCTGGCAGATGTGGCGACATCTGCTGGATCTGCCTCAAATTACATATAATCGCAGTTGTGAAAGCATCCTAAAGCATTGAATTGAATGCAATTCTATTGAATACAATTTCAATTTGGGTATAAAAATAACATTATGCTAAAATATGGCTATTGACTTAAAAGTGATTCATAAAGATCAAAAGTCAGTATCTTGGAATTTAGTCTTTTATTTGTCATACCTTGAGATTTGATCTGGTGACCCTGGGCAGTATGATGGCTTCCTTCTCCACTGAGCCAAACCAGGTTCATTCTCGGTCTGGGTGCTGACTTATCTTTCACCGTTGCTATGTTCTTTTTTCAGCCAACAGGTGTCTTCATTTGTTCATCAATTTTACCCTATGCCATTGCTTAGGTCACCTGTTTATACCTTCCTTATGGTGGTCTTTTCTGCTGGCTATATTCCTAAGTGGACCCTGTTTGGAGTTACAGCCATACTACTAATGATTTATGCCAGTCAAATAGAGATCAGCTAGGTTTTATATCTTTGCCATCACATCTATATATCCTACTCCTTTGTACTCTCAATATTTGGGTAATGTGAGGCTAAACTTTTTAGCAGTAAGTGCTATACTTTTAACACTTAGTGTTCATGAGTTTTGTTTTCTCACCTCTGCACAACTTCAATATTTAGAGTTGTAATGTTCTGCATTTCCCTACATTTCCTACAGAGGGATGAGGAGCACTCAACAGCCTTTTGGGCAGCCAGGTCAAAGTTGTTTTCTTTTACTTATGCGGTTTGGGTTATTTCAGCCTGCGCAGGTGCCAGCTAGGGAGGGACTTTAGTCCGTACAGGAACCGGTTGAATCAGGTGCAGTAATTTAGAGATAGACCTTATTTTCCTTATATGAGTTATCACATGTGCATAACATTATTATATCTTCTGAACCATCCCCAGATTCCCTTGAGAATAAGCTGGGACCCTTCACGGTTTCTGAAAATGTGAAGGTAGGTGACAATGTCTTATGGGCACATGACAATGTTATCATAGAGGCACAATTATATGGAAATATTTTCTAAAAATCCATCCTATTCCCCTTCATTTGTACCGAATGCCCCAACACTGGGGCGATTATAACAGATAGTGGAAATTCTGGTACCTCAAGATGTAAAAGACTTTATATCCATTCCAAGATTTTCCAACCAAGATAAAACCATTTAGATGTCATACTCCAGTTAAATCAGTTAGAGAACAGCATAGACCAATATGCCACAGAACAGAATTTTTTTCTTGTCCCCTATTGATAATTAGGCTCATGGACCCCGATGTGAAAGCTTCAAAGGGACCCCCAATTATTGCAAATCTTTAATACCAATAGTCTTTTTCTATAGGCCAAAGGGACGTTTGTGGCATCCTTAGGCCTCATGGTGCCATTGCAACCCCAGCACCTGTTGTAGTTACACCCCTGCCCCAGATCAATATGGTACTTTGTAACCATTGACTTTGGTTCCTTACCTGTTTGCTTTAGTTGAATACTTTATCAAACTTTGAATCCAACATTTGTATAATAATAACATTTATTCACTTTTCTAAATATTTTTGGTTGTTATTTGTGATGTCTTTATGCATTTTTACTATAAGCTTTTTTTATTTTTAATAACCCTTCCCCCCCCCCCCCCCAAAAAAAAAACAGGATGGAAATACAGGGTGGTCTAGTAACTATCTAGAAAAATTGCTGCAACTTCTACAAGAGGCGATTTCTGAAATTTGGAGTGTTATTACGTAGGTTCATGAAAATATGATATTTTAAAGCCGGTGTTGAAAAAGTTCACCATTCACATCCAAGCACAGCCGCCCGCGCCATTCCATATTGATGAATGTATTCCGCAGGACGTCTGAGGTGATTGCCTGAATTTCTTGTTGTATGGTCTCGAGTGCCTGTAATGTCCGTTGTTTGTTACTGTACACCCAACTTTTCGAGTGACCCCAAAAACAATCAATTCAGCAGTGTTAACTCAGGTGATCTTGGTGGCCACAGTCCCTTGAAGATTACTCTGTCATCAAAGAAGGCTTCAATATCCTGCAAAGTCTATCTCGTAATGGAGACTTCCTGCGGAGCAACGACTAAGTGAGGCCACTCGGTGCAAGGACATTTCTCATCACTGTCTCTGAGGTTCATTGCACTCTCTCTCACTTCTCATGAACCAAAATATGCACAGTCCTAATTTCAGTATGATTGATTGTCTCTTTTAGAAGTCACAGCAATTTTTCCAGGAAAATGGTGAGTGAATAAGGCTGGGGTTCCACATAAGCCCTCAGTCCGTTTTTGGCTTCAGTTTTCTCATTTTTTTTTTCTAAGTCCAAAAACTGACAGAAAAACGGATTGGATGTAATAAACACCCTGTCCGTTTTTCTATGGAGCTCCAAACATTGCCCTGTCCGTTTTTGAGTCAAAAACGTTGCATGCAACGTTTTTGGCATCATTTAAAAAACGCATGCGTTTTCATGCGTTTTTTTAACATGGGGCCCTATGGGAAACGCATGCGCGAACGCATGCAAATGCGCACTTGCGTTTGCGCATGCGTTCGCGCATGCGTTTTTTTAATGAAAATTCCAAAAATGTTCAGGAGTGCAGGAGGCTCAAAAAGCACCCAGAAAAAAAACGGATTGGTGATGAAAATCACTTCCAAAAACGGATTTCTATGTGTGACCACAGCCTAACACTTTAGCATTCTAGATGGTGACTCTCACTTCGCAAGATACATGATACTTAGTGGTTACACTCGCACTTGGTCTTGGTCTTTTGCAACTGTTTCCTTTGTTTAAGTGCAAGTTTTCCACAAAGGTTGGCTTGGATCTACTTAGTTGTTTCCTCCTTGTGTCTGAAATTCAAAGCGTCATAACAATAATTCCCAAAAGTGGTTGCAATCAAGCTCTTGCCAAACCCACTGTTCCTTTGTGGGTCTCTGAAAGTGTCCCCTACCACAACGTACTAGAATATATTTCTCTTAATTACATTAATTAACTCTAAGTTGCTTACTTTCTCAGAAATGTACTTATGACTACTCAGGGCAGCAAAAGAAGTGTATGTACTGAACTTTATAGAACATTTCATCTACCCGTATGTGCAGGGAAGGCTTCATTACAGACTGATTTATGGCTTAGCTACATCTACAGACTTTTCTTGTTTGTCTAAACCCAACACTCACCACTTTGGTCTTTAGCCACTATATTGGATATTCATTAACACACTACGCCATCAATAATACATACTGTAGTAATTCATTCCCTTATATTACTGTTTCACTCAGACTCCCAAATGACTCCAGTGAGGTCTCACTTTCAGTCTTTGCACTTTTCATAGCATACATCATCCAAAATGGCATCTACATGGGATTTATACATGCTTTGCTTATTGTCTTTAACCTCCCTGGCGGTCTGTTTAGGTCTTGAATTTTTTGCTAAAAGCGGGCTACCCGCATTCGCGGCAGATGCGGTAAAAAAAACGCATCTGCCGCACTTGCCGCATAGCTGCCGCACTTGCGCCGCACTTGCGGCGCGGTTGCGGCGCGGTTGCGGTAATCTGCATAGTAAAGGGAACCAACCACCTCGGATGACCCTCATACACTGTTAATATGTGCCCCTGCAGCCTAGTAAACCATTAGCAGCACTTTTTTTGTGTGAAAAGTGGCTGCAGTAGAAGTGAGATAATGATTTTAGAAACTTACATGCCTGCGTACTTGAGGGCGTCTCCCTGTGTGTGCTGGCACTTGTTGGCTGTGCTCATCATGTCTGCTCGCCCCCTCCCTTATGCACGCCCCCTCTCAGCCTGCTATAGTGATGTGAGGCTGATTGCGTCATAAAGGGGCGGGGCTAAATCGCGGCATCCCGGTTGCCCCGCCCCTTTATGACGCAATCAGCCTCACATCACTATAGCAGGCTGAGAGGGGGCGTGCATAAGGGAGGGGGAGAGCAGACATGATGAGCACAGCCCACAAGTGCCAGCACACACAGGGAGACGCCCTCAAGTACGCAGGCATGTAAGTTTCTAAAATCATTATCTCACTTCTACTGCAGCCACTTTTCACACAAAAAAAGTGCTGCTAATGGTTTACTAGGCTGCAGGGGCACATATTAACAGTGTATGAGGGTCATCCGAGGTGGTTGGTTCCCTTTACTATGCAGATTACCGCAACCACGCCGCAACCGCGCCGCAAGTGCGGCGCAAGTGCAGCAAGTGCGGCAAGTGCGGCAGATGCGGTTTTCTCACCGCATCTGCCGCGAACGCGGGTAAGCCCTAGCCTGACTCGGGGTTAACGCTTCTGGTAGTGAATGTTAACCCCGAGTCAGGCTCGGGAATAACGCTAGGAAGGTTAAGACCCCCAACTTACTCTTTGGAGGCTGATAAAGGATCATAGAATCATAGAATAGTAGAGGTGGAAGAGACCTCCTGGGTCTTGGGGTCCAACCCCGCTTAAAGCAGGATTCACTAAACCATCACAGACAGATGTCTGTCCAGCCTCTGAGTGAAGACTTCCATTGAAGGGGAACTCACCACCTCTTGTGGCCGCCTGTTCCACTCATTGATCACTCCCACTGTCAAAAAGGTTTTTCTAATATCTAATCTGTGTCTCCTGCCTTCAGTTTCATCCCATTACTTCTAGTCTTTCCTTGTACAAATGAGAATAAAGTTGATCCCCCTACAGTGTGACAGCCCTAGAATAAAACTGATCCCTGTACAGTGTGATAACCCTAGAATAAAGCTGATCTGTCTACAGTGTGATAGCCCTAGAATATAGCTGATCACTCTACAGTATGACAGCCCTAGAATAAAGCTGATCTCTCTACAGTGTGACAGTCCCTCACATATTGGAAGACAGATATTAAGTCTCCTCTTGTCTTCTTTTTTGCAAGCTTTTTTCTTTTTTCCCAAATCATTGAACCGTTCCTCATAGGACATGGTTTCCAGACCGGCACTATTCTGGTCTGTCTTCTCTGATTTTGCTCCAGTTTTTCCTTATCTTTTCTAAAATCTGGTGTGGTGCACAGAACTGGACACAGTATCCAGATGAGGTCTGACCAAAGAGGAGTAGAGGACAATAATGACTTCAAGTGATCTAGACTGTATGATTCTGTTCATACATCCCAGAATTGTGTTTGCCTTTTTTGCTGCTGCATCACACTGTTGACTCAAGTTCAGTCTGTGTCTATTAGTATACCCAAGTCTTTTTCACACGTGCTGTTGCTTATCCCTATTCCTCCCATTCTGAATATGATATGTTCATTTTCTAGAAATCCAGAGAGGGTTTAGTGCTTGTATGATCCGCGCTGCCATCAGGATGAAAGATAAGGGAGGCACGGCTCCTTCAAAAATGCTCCTTTATTCCCTACGCATTTTGGTGCGGTCCCTGCACGTTCCTCAGGGATACAATGCCTTGCCTCCCTTGTCTTTCATCCTGACGGCAGCGCGGATCATACCAGCACTAAACCCTCTCTGGATTTCTGGATATGACACCACTGTGCACGTAGAAGTGCAGATCCAGCGGCAGCTGTCTATGCGAGCATACTGTTTGTGGGTCATCACAACCTAACCAGGTGAGCACATTCACTCACGGGAGCATAGCCGGCCCTTCCATTGGGCGAGTCGTGCGGTCGCACAGGGCGCCGGCCGCCAGGGGGCGCTGCAGGGAGACCAAGTCAGTTTCATTTTCTGCTGCGCCCTGACTCTGTACTCTGCGGGCCCGGAGAGGAGTGTGGGGGTGGGAAATCATCTAGCTTCAATGGTGGAGCTGCCTGTGAGCTGAGGGGGCAGAGGAGCAAACAATTAGCTCCTGTCACGTCTGGACTCTGAAGATATAACAAGGCTGCAGGACCTGCGATGATATCATGACCATGTGGTGCTTGTGGGAGGGGCCTCACTCTTGGTCTCTCAAAGCAAGAAGATGTAAAGGAAAATCTGGTGGAGATGGAAGCTCGTGTGACAGGTAATGAGGGAAGTGAGGGATGTGTGATTTGGGGTACAGGGTGTGATGTGTGGGTTACAGCCTGTGTGATGTGGGGTACAGGGTGTGATGTGTGGGTTACAGCCTGTGTGATGTGGGGTACAGGGTGTGATGTGTGGGTTACAGCCTGTGTGATGTGTGGGGATACGGGCTGTGTAATGTGTGGGTTACAGCCTGTGTGATGTGGGGTACAGGGTGTGATGTGTGGGTTACAGCCTGTGTGATGTGTGGGGATACGGGCTGTGTAATGTGTGGGTTACAGCCTGTGTGATGTGGGGTACAGGGTGTGATGTGTGGGGATACGGGCTGTGTGATGTGTGGGTTACAGCCTGTGTGATGTGGGGTACAGGGTGTGATGTGTGGGTTACAGCCTGTGTGATGTGGGGTACAGGGTGTGATGTGTGGGTTACAGCCTGTGTGATGTGGGGTACAGGGTGTGATGTGTGGGTTACAGCCTGTGTGATGTGTGGGGATACGGGCTGTGTGATGTGTGGGTTACAGCCTGTGTGATGTGTGGGGATACGGGCTGTGTGATGTGTGGGGATACGGGCTGTGTGATGTGTGGGGATACGGGCTGTGTGATGTGTGGGGATACGGGCTGTGTGATGTGTGGGGATACGGGCTGTGTGATGTGTGGGGATACGGGCTGTGTGATGTGTGGGTTACAGCCTGTGTGATGTGGGGTACAGGGTGTGATGTGTGGGTTACAGCCTGTGTGATGTGGGGTACAGGGTGTGATGTGTGGGTTACAGCCTGTGTGATGTGTGGCGGTACGGGCTGTGTGATGTGTGGGGGTACGGGCTGTGTGATGTGTGGGGGTACGGGCTATGTGATGTGTTGGGGGTACGGGCTGTGTGATGTGTGGCGGTACGGACTGTGTGATGTGTAGGGGTATGAGCTTTGTGATGTGGGGTACGGGCTGTGTGTGTAGGGTACGGGCTGGGTGCTGGAGGGGGAGGAGGAGGACATGGGGGGCAGGAGGAGGACAATCCTGGAGCAGGAGGACACAGGAGAAGGAGCAGGTGAGTGCACTACTCATAGACCTGAAGCTGGGGATGGGGGGGCAGAAAGGCTAATGCTGCAGGCTGGGAGGAATGATAGGGCAGGAGGGCTAATGCTACAGGTTGGGGGGGATGATGGGGCAGGAAAGCTAAAGATCCTCAGAAAGCGCCCTATATGAGTCCCATTCTTTTTGCAGGACAACCAGTGGTCACTCCCTCTGTGAGAAAGGAGGTTGCTAGTGATTGGGGCTGGTGTTCTGCCTTCATTTATAACCTGGGCAAAGCTGCACACAGCACTGAGTGTAATGGTCTCCTGACCTAAATCTGCTGTGGTAAGAAAACTTATCCTGTCCTGTACAGGTGTAATCCTCAGTATCTGTATTATTCTGTGTATATACACTGCACAGCACCACTTCTCCTGTCCTGTATAGGTGTAATCCTCAGTATCTGTATTATTCTATGTATATACACTACACAGTACCACTTCTCTTGTCCTGTATACTGGGTGTAATCCTCAGTATGTGTATTATTCTGTGTATATACACTACACAGTACCACTTCTCTTGTCCTGTATAGGTGTAATCCTCAGTATCTGTATTATTCTGTATATATACACTGTACAGTACCACTTCTCTTGTCCTGTATAGATGTAATCCTCAGTATCTGTATTATTCTGTGTATATACACTACACAGTACCACTTCTCCTGTCCTGTATAGGTGTAATCCTCAGTATCTGTATTATTCTGTGTATATACACTACACAGTACCACTTCTCCTGTCCTGTATACTGGGTGTAATCCTCAGTATGTGTATTATTCTGTGTATATACACTACACAGTACCACTTCTCCTGTCCTGTATAGGTGTAATCCTCAGTATCTGTATTATTCTGTATATATACACTGCACAGTACCACTTCTCCTGTCCTGTATACTGGGTGTAATCCTCAGTATCTGTATTATTCTGTATATATACACTGCACAGTACCACTTCTCCTGTCCTGTATACTGGCTGTAATCCTCAGTATCTGTATTATTCTGTATATATACACTGTACAGTACCACTTCTCTTGTCCTGTATAGATGTAATCCTCAGTATCTGTATTATTCTGTGTATATACACTACACAGTACCACTTCTCCTGTCCTGTATAGGTGTAATCCTCAGTATCTGTATTATTCTGTGTATATACACTACACAGTACCACTTCTCCTGTCCTGTATACTGGGTGTAATCCTCAGTATCTGTATTATTCTGTGTATATACACTACACAGTACCACTTCTCCTGTCCTGTATAGGTGTAATCCTCAGTATCTGTATTATTCTGTGTATATACACTGCACAGTACCACTTCTCCTGTCCTGTATACTGGGTGTAATCCTCAGTATCTGTATTATTCTGTATATATACACTGCACAGTACCACTTCTCCTGTCCTGTATACTGGGTGTAATCCTCAGTATCTGTATTATTCTGTATATACACACTGCACAGTACCACTTCTCCTGTCCTGTATACTGGGTGTAATCCTCAGTATCTGTATTATTCTGTATATATACACTGTACAGTACCACTTCTCCTGTCCTGTTGTCAGAGAGGCAATATTGGACTTTGTGAATTTCAGCATTTAAATGTTGTTTAATTATGATTATCTTGAATATGGAAATCATCATTTCTCTTCTGTATAGGTGATGACTTTCTCTTCACTGTGGATCTGACCGGTGGGACCCCACAATTCTGGGAAACGTGGCTTTGAAGAGTAACATGTAAATGGAGCTGCGGTTAATTATTCCTTCTGCTGCACCATTCACATGAGGCTCTTCAGTTAACTCCTGTATTCATACAGCATAATGTTTATCAGGGCGGGATCAGGCACTGACATCATATAAAAAGGCGGTATCAGCAGCCGGAACCGCTGCACTATTACTCGATGTGCACCTGCGTGAATAGAGACGCTGATGCACAGGCGCAGGTGAGGAGGGGCCACACACAGACAGGAGGCGGATCAAAGAGCCAAGAGGTGGCACAGAGCGGCCAGAGGTGGGGAGGATCCTCTATGCAGCGAGGAGAGCGAGAGAGCAAAGCACCAGGGGGTGAGAGGTCCTCTTTAAAGGGGTTTTCTGCTTTCAGAAAAACTGCGTTTCCATTTACAGTATGTTGTTAAAACAAACTTGTTAAAAAAAACAATAATAAACACATCACATTGAACCACTTTCAGATGGGTCTTTGTCACTGCTCCAGTGTCTATTATCAGCAGTGCGGAAATTACTTCATCAGCATTGCAGCCAATTAGTGAGCTCAACGTCTCATGTTATCTCAACGGGCAGAGCTAATGAGGTCAATGATTGGGTGCTTTGACCATGTGATGATGGTGCTGCAGAGAACAACAGACACTGGAGTGGGGGCAGAGAATCAGTGTTGGATCTTGGATGGGGGCACAAAACCGTTTTTTTCTTCTTTACAACAAATGCACCTGGGGACCCAACTTTTCAGAAAACCCCTTTTGAGCCCCAAATACATATTAGATAGCTACAGCCTCATTTAGAAGTCCATTTTTTTTTTACATGTGAGAAAAGACTGATGGTTTAATTTTAATACTTTCTATGAGAATTCCGGCCACCTCCTGACTGACAGCAGCACATCATGAGACCCTGGTGTTGAGATAGATGGCAGCACATTCATGTATTCTGAGAATACAGAGGGGAGGGGGCACCAGAGGACAAATTTGCACAGGGCGCCATTCAGCCTAAGGCCGGCCCTGCACGGGAGAATCGTCTTATCTAATCGATAAGACCCATTTGCACCTTTTGTGTCTCCTTTTTAATCTAGGTTTTAATTTTTCTTGCCTAGATGTAGAATTTTGCACTTCTCTCTGTTATAAAACATTCTATTAGTTGCTATCCATTGTTCCAGCTTATCCAGATTCTTGTGAATGCTGTCTCTGTACTCTCTAGTGTTGGCTATCCCTTCTAACTTTGTGCCAGATCTCTCCTGTCTCTCAGGCTGGCTTCACATTAGCGTTTGTGTCTGCATGCTGATGGCATGCAGACACAAACGCTGTCAGAAGCCGGGTCCACATGATGTGTCCGCAGCGGATAATGTCCGCCTGCGGACACATCACTATGGAGCCCGGCAGCCAATCGGCGCTGTCCGGGGGCGGGCCGGGGGCGGAGATCAGCGCCGGAGATCTCCGCCCCCCGGCCGCCGGTAAGCTCCGGGACTGTCGGCGGGGAGAACAGCTGATCTGAGAGCTGTTTGAATCTTCCCGCGCCGACACTGTGAGGAGATGTCGGCGCGGGAAGATTCAAACAGCTGTCAAATCAGCTGTTCTCCCCGCCGACATCGCTAGGAGATTACAGGCGGCGGGGAGAAGGAGGACAGCAGAGGGTCAGCTGATCTCCCGGTGGCCGTCGGTGAGCTCCTGTGACATCACCGGCGGCCACCGGGAGATTTTTCAATGGGTCCGCAGCGTTCTCCCGCGCTGTCAAGCGCTGAACACTGCGGACCCATTGACGGCAATGCATTTTTTGTGCGCTTGGGGACGCTTGCTGATCTTCCAAGATCCCCAAACGCACAAAAAAATGCTGCAAGCTGCGTCCCGGGTGCGGATGCTGGACACCGGAAGGAGCAGATATCGTCCGCATCCGCACCCGAACGCAGCAAACGCAGGCACTATGCGTTCCTATGTTAAACATAGGAACGCAGTGCGCATGCGTTTGAATGCTTATGGGAACGCAGCATACGCTGCGTTCCCATACGCAAATGTGAAGGCAGCCTCACAGCTGGTCTCTTGACTACTTGCTATCCATCTTATTGCTTACATACATATTCATTAGGCACAAAACATTTGCATTTACAGGTTCATATTATACTCTAAATGCAAGTGCCGAATCCAAGACAACACCAAATTGTTCACAACTTTGCCAGTTCAAGGCGCCAAGAAAATGGCCCTTCTAACTAACACCTCCACTCTCCACAATATAGCATCCAAGAATCTCACTCCTGATATATCAGCCTAAAAACAAGAATGCGATACTGAATAAAATGATTCCCCAAGTCAGAAGTCACATGGATGTGAACTAACATATTGCAACAAGACACACAAAGAGCTTAAATAAACGTTTCTAATAGGTATACAAATACATATGTAGATGGCACATGCGTGGATTACACATGATCTACATTATCACATCTATTTCCACTTATCTTTTACAGACAACCCAACCAAATGAGGAATCCTCCTATATGGTGAGTAGACAAACTTTGCTCTCCAGTTTTGTTGTGGTGAATCCAGCTATGAACATTATAAACCCTAAACCACACAAGAAATAGCCATATAAATTAGATCTTTATTGAATTAATTAAAAAACAAGATAGGGTTTGCAAAAAGAATAACAAGAATATGTACACTAGAGGGCAGTGTGGTGAAATGGACTCCTTTAATCTATAACATATGATGGTTTCTTACGTAGCCAGACAGTATTTGTATTTTGTTTGTTACCATGTGATAAGCAGCTCATTGTTCCTACAAGTCTTCTAGATGCCTGGTAGTGCTAATGTGGATAGTGTAATTATCTCACCTGTTTGTACTGATATTTTATTTCCTACCTTGTGAGGGGCCCCTCATTGTTCCTACAAGTCTTGTAGCTGCCTGGTGATGTTGAACGTGTGTAATGTAATTATCTCACCTCTTTGTCATAGTAGGTTCAGAGGCTCAGAGAACTTAATTATGTTAATCGTCCATTGTATTACTATGCGTACTGCTAGATGCTACTTGATATGTGTCACCCCAGGGTATGGGGTACTTGAGTATCAGGCGGCAGAAGGGGTTAACTGTTTCACGGGGAATGGCGGCGGCGCCTGATCCCATATCCTGGGGGACGGTTCTCTTGAAAAGGGATTATGCACAAGGGAGTATTTACAAGTCTATAGTTTGTCTTGACGCCACCTGCAGTACCTGGTGAGATGCCACCAGCACTGCCACAGTCCTTTGAAGGTCGGTGGTATTGCGGCTGAGATGGTGTAGCCCTCAGCAGGCAGGACTGGACCTCTGGGGCAGCGATCCTGAGAAAGGAATGATTTCATGCAAAGAAGATGCAGCAGAGTCGAAATCGCTTCACTCCGGGTACTTTACTGAAACTTTAGCAGCAATGGTTACAGTTCAGTGCAGTAGATGTTAAAAGACAAGTAGTTACGGGTGGCTGCATGTGGATCACAGGTAGCTGGATGGAACCCTTAGCATGTGCCTTTCTCTCTCTCAATCTTCCCTGCTTCCCAGTAGTTTGGTGTGAAGTCTGACCCCATAAAGCTGGTCTGGCTTCCTGCTGTCTCTCTCTCTTGCTCCTGTCGGGCAACCTTCTGTTGAACACTGCGGCTTTGCCTGGCTGTGTCTGGTCCCCTCTCTTGGTCGCTTGAGATTCTGGGCTGTATATAGATATACCCCAAGTTCATCGGATTCTCTGTGGTCTTTGCAGGATCCCACAGGTGCGGGCTCCGGTACCCGGTAAGCGTCCAGGGTTGGACTCCTAAAGTCCCTCTCTCCCCCAGGTTAGCTGTCTGCGCCTGGGATAGCTTTCCTTCCTCCTGGGTCCTTAACCGAGGAACCCTCCTTCCTCCCTCAGGCCCACTGCCTGGGACTCTGCTCCTTCTTGCAAAGACCTCCTTTCTTCCCCTGGAGGTAACTATGTACCCTCCCGGGTTCCCTCCCACTGTGATCTAGTGTGTGGGTGTTGTGTATGGATTCCACCCATCATCCTGTAATCTACTTGCAGCTGGGATATCTGCACCACTTTTATGGATGCAGTACCCCTCTGTGACACCTGCTTTGTGGGGTGCCACAAATTCAGGCAGCTAATCTAGGATCTATGGGTCCGATTGGCAGCCCATAACCCCAGTCCTAGGCACTTCGGTGCTGACCAAGGGGATCAGAACTTGGATTATATTACTACAAGGACTTCAGAATCGAATGTTCAAATTTGGCTGGGATATCAAAGACTGCATAAGGAAGCAAAACAGGTTGGGACACGAATATTCTAAACTCTGGTGAGCCAGTGGAAGGGTGAGACTCTGTTGCCTGTTACATGTTATGTCTTGCTGGTTATGTGTTATATGCTGTTAACTGTTTGGGGATCCAATAAAGCCTTAATATTGTGGGTCCCTCACCCTGTGTTGTCTGAGTAGTGTTCCGCCTACGGGTAAGGAGCTTAGGCGTTCAGTTGGGATGAGCCCTGGTCCATGCTGTCTTTCTAAAGGTGGCTGGGCCAGCGGATGAGAGCACCCACTGACCCCCGCGTCTCCACAATTGGTGGCTGCAGTGGGATTCTACTCAGTCTCGTATATCCAGGGGAGCTGCAGGGGACTGGTGTTCATGGACACAGTCCTAGGGTCAACAACCAGGGAAGCATAAAAGCATACCCAGCAGGCCATAGGTGAGGAATTCAGGTTTGGACACTGCCATGTCCAACCCCACCAGCTCAGACATGGGACGAGGAACAGAGTGGATATACCACCGTCACAAGAAACAGCTACTACAGGAGCTGTGTTAGTTTCATTGGATCGAATTCAGGGGCACCAACACTAAGTCAAATTTAATCCAGAAATTGGTTCGTTGGAGGGCCCAGAATGATGCAGAGAATAATGAGGACTCCACTGATATTGACCCAGTGGATTTTAAGTATGTGTCACATCATGTATCCAGTGACAATTGTAAATCAACCTTGTCTCTAGCAGCCCAAGCCAAGATGTGGTTGGTAGCATTGGGACCCAACTCCTCAAGAGAAGAAGGATGCTGTGCTGAGATATGTTTATGGAATTCCATCTACCCGACTGCTAGCACCAACCACTCGTGAAGGCTGGTTCTGCTACCCAGCAGAAGCCCCACCAGGACAAAGGTTTACAAACAGGATCCGTGACTTGCCCAATCCACGGCGCTGTTATACGTGTGGACGCCTGGGACATATGGACAAGATTGCCTCCAAAGCCGGAGCCCCATGCCTGGAGCTCATCTGCCAGCATAGCCAGTCCAGGTCAGTGACGTACAAGCCCCAGGACTACAAGAAACTGATCCTGTCAACACCCTGGTAAGCCCAGATATTGTTTCCCCAAACCATTTACCATGTTCCCAATTAACCATCTCCCTGGTTGAGGGTCAGTGCTCAGACATCCCTCTAGAAGATGTGCAGCTGGATGGGGTGATCGACCAGGGAGAGGGAGAGTTGGAGGTTATGGACAACGTTCCCACCCCTGTTATTGTGGAGCCTGAGCAGGGAGAGGACGAGTCGGAGTTTATGGACAGCACCCAATCTCTGTTGCTTTGGGAACTGACCAGGAAGAGGTTGATATGGAGCTTATAGACAGCTTCCCCACACCTGCTATTGTGGAGACTAATTAGGAAGAGGTTAATGTGGAGCATATAGACAGCATCCACACACCTGCTATTGTGGAGACTGACCCAGAAGAGGTTGAAGTGGGGCTCATGGATGGCCTCCCCACATCTGTTGTTTTGCGTGCTGACCCAGGACATGGACTATCCAGCCAGTTTGTCACCGCCATCACCCACATCCAAGAAGCCAAGCAGCACCCTGATGTGGATCTTGCTACCACACCATCTGAGGATAATCCATGTTCCCAGCCCCCATTATTCTCCTCTCAGACATCAACGGTGAGTAAACCTAACCAGACTGTGGCCATTGACTGGGGGGAATTGATAGCAAGAAGTGTATGGGAGCTCCACTCCTGAATCCCATCTTAGTGCTTGTCCGCAGTATTGCTGCCCATCCTGGGGAAGTAAACTGGGGAGGTGTATAGATGGAAGCCTCCATTGCTAATCATCATGCATCATTAAAAAAGACAATGCTGCCAAGAGGAGAAGAATGATCAGAGACCTATCACATCTGGCTGCCCTGTCTGGCTAAATAAGCAGGGGAGGAATGTGATGAAATGGACTCCTTTAATGAATAACATATGATGGTTTCTTATGTACCTATACAATTCCTTGTATTTTCTTTATTACCTTGTTACTGCCACTCATTGTTTCTACAAGTCTTGTAGATGCCTGGTAGTGTTTAACGTGTGTAATGTAATTATCTCACCTCTTTGTCATAGAAGGCCAGAGAACTTAATCCTGCTAAAATTCCTTTGTATTACTATGTGTATTGCTGATTCTATGTAAACTACTTTAGCCACCATTGTTTGTTGTCAGGATGGCATACTAAATGTCACTAGCTTTAGACCCTCTCTGTCAACATCATCAACTGAACATTGTCCAGGCAGCTTGAAATCTAGCTAATGAGAACACAGTCTTATTCCACCAATCGTG
Source organism: Allobates femoralis (assembly GCA_033576535.1). Classification (NCBI taxonomy): domain Eukaryota; kingdom Metazoa; phylum Chordata; class Amphibia; order Anura; family Aromobatidae; genus Allobates; species Allobates femoralis. Next base: position 73,360,760 of record JARQOC010000009.1, read on the forward strand.
ACGTCCCCAATATCTTGCAATGAGTAATTAAGGGGATATAAGCAGACATGTTCACTAATCAGGGAGTTTTTGTCTAGTGACCTCGGTCTAGGGACTTCGGCCCCAACTAGAGGTGCACAGGACTTGATACAGGCAGCTAATCTAAGATCTATGGGTCCGATTGGCAGACCATAACCCCAGGCCTAGGCACTTCAGTGCTGACCAAGGGGATCAGAACTTGGATTATAATACTACAAGGACTTCAGCATCGAATATTTAGATTAAGCTGGGATATCAAAGACTGCATAAGGAAGCAACACAGTTTGGGACACGAATATTCTAACCCTGGTGAGCCAGTGGAAGGGTGAGACACTGTTGCCTGTTACATGTTATGTTTTGCTGGTTATGTGTTATATGCTGTTAACTGTTTGTGGATCCAATAAAGCCTTAATATTGTGGTTCCCTCACCCACTGTTATCTGAGTAGTGTTCTGCCCACGGGTAAGGAGCTTGGGCGTTCAGTTTGGGAGGAGCCCTGGTCCATGCTGTCTTTCTAAAGGCGGCTGGGCTGGCGGACGAGAGCACACACTGACCCCGGGTCTTCACAGGCAGCACAATACAACAGGAGGGAGATACGGGTCGAGAATAGTCAACATATATGCCAAAAATTATTAACAACTAAGGATTCAATATAGCATGCTCATCATATAAAATCCAAAGTGCAAACATGACCATTAATCCCTAACAAGCATCCAAAAAACAGAGAAAGATATTACAATATTAGCATATAGATAAGTCGTAATTGACCTGAGAAAGGCAGAAGCCGACATGTATGTAATGACTTGGCACCATTCCAGTAGGTGGAGATGTTCACAAGTCAGTTACTACTCTTATATATGATATTTTAGGCATCAGATTAAATAGATAATGATATTAAGATATTAGCATCTAGATAAGGCTGGGGTCACACACACAGATATCTGGGCAGATATTGTTCACAGATCTCTGGTTGCAGTGAAATCATGGACAGATTGCTCCATTTGTATATGGCCACAAAATGGATCAATTTGTCCATGATTTCACTGCAACCAGAGATCTGTGAACAATATCTGCCCAGATATCTGTGTGTGTGACCCCAGCCTAAGAGTGGAAACTGACCTGGGGACATCTCCTCCTGCTGGAATGGAGCCAAGTCCTGATGCACGTTTCGACTTCCGCCTTCGGGTTATGACTCTTATCTATATGCCAATATCTTAATATCTTTATCTGTTTAATCTAATATCTATTAAGGCTTTATGCTCATCTTTGCACTTTGCTTTTTATATAGTGAAATGCCATATTGAATCTTTAATTGTTAATAATTTTTGGCATATATGTTGGTCTATTTAGACTATTCTTGACCTGTGACTCATTCTTGTTGTAATGTGCTGCCCTCTAGTGTACATCTCCTTGTTATCCTTTTTGTAAACACTATCTCATTTTTAATAATTTAAATAATTCAATACAGATAAAAATTTTATATGGCTATTTCTTGTGTGGATTCAGTTTGTAGAGCTTTCTCACCATTTCTAATATACCATTATTTGCATACAATTAGCAGATGACTATTTGGGCACATTGTTGTTTACTCTCTTAGTTTTACTTTTTGGGATGAATTACTGTTTACATAGTGTACAAGGTAGATTTTGATATATTTTTTAAGGCATATTAATTAAAGGCTATGTAATATAAGTATTGCAGTCAGACCTCAAGTTCTAAACTTTATAAATTGTCAAACTGATGGAGGGGAATCTCTAATAATCTCTATTGCAATACTGTGTCTGACCACTCGGTGTGCTGTTACAAATGATTATCCTCTCTGCAGATCCCCAGTTTATAGGTCCTGTTGGGTCTGTAGACTCTGGGACTTTCCTCTATTGGCCATAGAAAAAGGCTCAATCAATGTGTGACCAAGGTGGCCAAACAGGACTTTCTGTAACCATATCTTCAAGTGGAAAAAGTCAATAACTACAGGGCACATCACCAACAATATCCTAGTGTGGCTAGAATATCAATATGTTACATGCACCACAATGAATTTGTCACTTAAACCGTAGCCATGTTTGAGGGAGTCAGATTCGTGGAGTCAGAGTCGGAATCAGGAAAATCGAGGAGGTGGAGGTTTGGCTTTCCAATTTTGCAGCCCTGCATGGAGTATCTTATTTTCAGGTCATTTTTACTGCATGACTTATACCCACACCACCACCACCACCAAAAAAAATTAATTGGCAAAGGCATTTATTTATTTTTTTCTCCATTATTTCACCCCAATTTTATTTTTTTGCCATTTTTCCTCTCTGTATGGTAAAATGAGCAAAAACTACAACTCGCCTCTTAAAAAAGTGTCAAATAGCCAAAAGACATTTTGGCTATTTGACAAACAGAAAAATGACAATTAAAAAACAAAAATTGCCCAAGTCATTAAGGGGTTAAATGGATACATTTCCATGTAATACAGGGTGGGCCATCTATATGGATACACCTAAATAAAATGGGAATGAATGGTGATATGAAAGAATAAAGTTACATTACATTAAAACCAAGCACACCATTGTTTTTCTTATGAAATTCTCAATAAGTTTGATGTGTCACATGACCCTCTTCCCGAAGAAAAAAAAAAAGTTGGATCCAAAATGGCTGACTTCAAAATGGCCGCCATGGTCACCACCCATCTGGAAAAGATTTCCCCCTCCCATATATTAATGTGCCACTAATAGGAAGTTGATATCACCAACCATTCCCAATTTATTTAGGTGCATCCATATAAATTGCCCACCCAGTACAATAGAAAAAAAATATTTCTTCACATATCCATTTTGATCCTTTTTTACCGAATAATCCAGTTTTTTTCAAGGATTTCATTAATTTCCTCCTTTTTTATTTTATTTAATTTTTTTATTTTAATTTTTGACTCTTCCTATGACTTTTAAAAAAACAAAGATCAGTTAATAAAAACAAACTAAAATACAGCAGGTGCAATATACATGTAAAAAAATGGATATACTTTAGAATGCCTCTGTTTGCATCAGTTTTACAGTTTTTCCCTTCTACAATATAAAAATTACAAAAAAGTCATGTAAAAAAGACTTTACATCATCTATTAATGGATTCATAGGAAGATGGTTTGTAAATATTGTCCAAATGCAGATATGTACTAGAGCAGCAGTTCAAAGCAGCTTCTAATAAAGCAAGAAGTCCACCGATAATACAGAACTGTCATCAGGATGTTTGGGAGAGAAGAATGAATGATAAAAACTTATTATATTACAAGGATTTAAAACTTTTCATAGGCTGATCAGTAATCAAGAATTAGGGATGAGCGAGTACTGAAATATTTGGACTCGCTATACTCGTAACGAGTAGGTCACGATACTCGTTACTCATTACGAGTATAGCGAGTACAATGTAAGTAAATGGGGAAGCGAGTAAGCCAAGTAATTCCTCCGCTGCTGGACCCTATAAAGAGGTCTGGCAGCAGAGGAAAAGGCTGCAATGGCCCACATGATTGTTTAAAAGCCAGCGGTAAAAAGCCGCCAGGTTTTAAAGAATCATTAAGCCCCTACTCACTTCCCTGCCGCCTGTCAGCTCGATACTCCACTACCCCCGCCACCTCCCCACTTGAGCCTGAGTTAGGAGTGAGCAGTGAGCGAGCAGCAGGGAGCGGGGAGAGAAGACGTCACCGGTGGCTTTCTCCTTCTGTTCTGCACTCCCCGCTCCCTCCTGCCCCTTCCTGCTCCCTGAAGCTGCGTTCCTCACCTGGTCCTAATTTAAGATCGGGTGGGGAGGCGGCAGGGGTAGTGAAGGATCGGGCTGTCAGGCAGTGGGGAGCGCAAAATCCAAGGAGAGAGTACGGCGGTGAAGTCTTCTCACTGCCGGCTTTCCCGCCGGTAGTTTCAAATGAACAGCTGATTCTGGTCAGCTGTTCATTTGAAGTAGTGATGCTGTCAGGGTTCATGTGAGTTCATGCTTGCCTGAGCTAAAGAATAACCCTGGATTGGACTACGTCAGACAGAAGAAGGTTTTATAATAAAGATGGAGTCTAAGGGCCGCTTCACACTGAGGCATGATCAAGTCCGGTTCTGTCCGGGAGGACCCAGACAGCCGCGGACCGGATCTGCACACAGGACTGGGGAGCTATTATGCCCCCCGGTCCTGTGTGCAGCGCACGCAGTTCCCGCGGCTGATAAGTCAGGACCGTGGGCGCCGCGGTCCTGACCTGTCAGCGGCTGCAGCTGCGTGCGCTGCACACAGGACCGGAGGGCATAATAGTCCTGTGTGCAGATCCGATCCGCGGCTGTCAGGGTCCTCCCAGACAGAACCGGACCGGATCATGCCGCAGTGTTGTTTTTTTTTTTTTCTAATAAACATTTTTTTCTCAGTTTTTTTGTTTTTTTTAAATCACTAGAAATTCATGGGGGTCAAGTCTAATATTGGCGTGACCCCATGAATTTCGGGCTTAGGGCCAGCTGATAATACAAAGCTGGCCTTGACCCCTTTATTACCCAGTGAGCCACCGCACCAGGGCCCTGAATGAGCTGGATACAGCACCAGAGGATGGCGCTTTAATGAGGCTCCGGCCTCGAGGGGTTAATAAAGATGCAGTCCCTAAATGTAGTTTTTAAATTTTTTTATGATTTTTTCCAAAAAAATTTGACTTGGGCTTTGCCGTATTTTTGTGTCCAGCCAGGTACAGCAGGCAGGAACGGGCTGCCCCCAACCCCCAGGTGCCTATTTGTACCTGCCTGGAAACAGAAATAAAAGGAAGGCCTTTTTTTTTTATTATTTCATAAATTTCATGAAATAATAAAAAAAAAAATGTGTGAGGCTTCATGCTATTTCTATGTCCAGCCAGGTACAGCTAGGCAGCTGGGGGCTGGAATCTGCAGCACAGGGAGGCACAAGCTTTCTGGGCACCCCCCGCTACCAATTGCAGCCCACAGCCACCCCAGAAGATGGCGCGTTCATTGAAGCGCTATCCTCTGGCGCTGTATCCAACTCATCCAGGGCCCTGGTGCGGTGGCTCACTGGGTAATAAAGGGGTTAGGGCCAGCTTTGTGTCATCAGCTGGCCCTAAGACCGAAATTCATGGGGTCACGACAATATTAGACATGACCTCCATGAATTTCTATTGAATTTTTTTTTTTAAAAACACAACACAGAGAAAAAATATTTTATTAGAAAAAAAAGAAAAAAAGACACTTAGACTCCATCTTTATTATAAATCCTTTTTCTGTCCGACGTAGTCCAATCCAGGGTTGTTCTTTAGCTTAGCTACATTTCTGGTAGAGAACCTCTACCAAAGATTTAGCTGAGCTGTGCACCCGGGCGTGGGAAAGTTCATGTGAGTTCATGCAGGCAAGCATAAACTCACATGAACCTTTTGACAGCACTGCTACTTCAAATGAACAGCTGACCAGAATCAGCTGTTCATTTGAAACTACCGGCGGGAAAGCCGTCAGTGAGAAGACTGCCTGACAGCCCGATCCTCCACTACCCCCTCCGCCTCCCCACCCAATCCTAAATTAGGACCAGGCAGGGAGTGCAGCTCCAGGGAGCAGGAAGGGGCAGGAGGGAGCGGGGAACGCAGAACAGAAGGAGAAAGCCGCCGGTGAAGTCTTCTCACCGCCAGCTTCCCCGCCTGAGTCCTTTGCTCCCCACTCCCTGCTGCTCACTCCCTGCCCACTCCTAACTCAGGATTGGGTGGGGAGGCGGCGGGGGTAGTGGAGGATCGGGCTGTCAGGCAGCGGGGAAGCGAGTAGGGGGTTTAATGATTTTTTAAAACCTGGCGGCTTTTTACCGCCGGCTTTTAAACAATCATGTGGGCCATTGCAGCCCTTTTGTCTGCCATTAGACCTCTTTATAGGGTCCAGCAGCTGAGGAATTACTGGCATTTCCCAATTACGTACATTGTACTCGTTAGTTAGCGAGTAATCGCAAGGAAACTCGCAGAGTAACGAGTAGCCCGAGTACCGTACTATTCGGCGAGTATAATCGCTCATCCCTACCAAGAATATAATAAATTTAGCTACTCTCAGTGAGTTTGTTATATATATTTTATGCAACAAATATACATTTAATCATAGCTTTTGTGGTAGTGTATTAAAAATTTCTAAATCTTTATGTTGCAGAATTTGCAGTTCGAGACAGAAAACACATACACTGAGCTGAAGATTTAAGATTTATGTTCACTCTCATCTGCATTGGAAGTCAAGGATGATTCCGGATAAGCCTGAACACAGATTGGAGTTACTTGTCTTCATACCAAGTCATTGTTAAAGAGAATCTGTCAGCAGGTTTTTGCTACTTCTTCTGACAGCAACATAATGAAGGCAAAGAAACCCCAAACCCAACGATGTATCCCATAGATTGCTGACTGCAGCCATTCTCACACAATCAAAAAATTAAGTTTTAGTGACACAGCAGAGCTGAGAGAGCTGGCCCCGCCCACACCAGGCTCTCTATAGAAATAGTCCAATCATAGCAGAACTGGTAGAGCTGCCCTTGCCCACTCCAGGCTGACTGTACAGCTTGTCCAAGCACAGCAGAACTTGGAGAGCTGCCCCCGCCCACACCAGGCTTTCTATATAGATTCAACTATATAATGAAGGACTGGCATCACCTTATGTCTAGGTGTAAGCAAGAAAAAAATGTCATTTAAAGTGAAAATCCGCTGCAACACTAGACAGTATATGTGCATAGTGGCTGAATGTGACTAGTAGGGCTGTCTGCACAGCTAATAAAGACATAGGGAAAAAAACATGGCAGAAACTGCTTGTGAATTTAAGGAAAATGGAGAAATCTTAGCTTAAAGCAGTGGCCACTTTAAATGACATTTTTTTCTTGCTTGCACCTAGACATAAGGTGATGCCAGTCCTTTACTATGTATTTGTATTACTGATTTTTGAGTGAGCTCCCTTCCCCCGCCCAGTAGCCATGTTTGGTATCCATTTTGTTGTAGTCATGTCCATGATAACCCCTCAGTTTGTTTTAACTATATACAGAGGCATGAAAACCCACACATACAGCATTACACCACAAGAGAGGCATACGGTTAGGACCTGATACAATGAGAAAAACCGTGACGTGGTTGTCTGGCTATTGACGCAGTGGCCACTGCTTTAAGCTAAGATTTCTCCATTTTCTTTAGATTCACAAGCAGTTTCTGCCATGTCTTTTTTCCCTATGTCTTTATTAGCTGTGCAGACAGCCCCGCCTTTATAGAGATTGTAAAATCACAGCAAAGCTAGAAGAGCTGCCCTTACCCACACCAGGCTCCTTGTAGAGATTGTCTAATTACAGCAGAGCTGGGAAAGTTCCCCCCACCCACACCAGGCTCTCTATAGAGATTGTCCAATCACAGCAGAGCTGGGAGAACTGTCCCCGCCCACACCGGGCTCTCTATAGAGATTGTCCAATCACAGCAGAACTAGGAGAGCTGCCCTCGCCCACACCAGGCTCTCTATAGAGATTGTCCAAACCCAGCAGAGCTGAGAGAGCTGCCTCCGCCCACACCAGGCTCTCTATAGAGATTGTTCAATCACAGCAGAGCTGGGAGAGCTGCCCCCGCCCACACCAGGCTCTCTATAGAGATTGTCCAATCACAGCAGAGCTGAGAGATCTGCCCCCGCCCACACCAGACTTTCTATAGAGATTGTCCAATCACAGCAGAGCTGGGAGAGCTGCCCCCGCCCACACCAGTCTCTATAGAGATTGTCCAATCACAGCAGAGCTGGAAGAGATGCCCACACCTGGCTCTCTATAGAGATTGTCCAATCAAAGTAGAGCTAGGAGAGCTGCCCTCGCCAACACCAGGCTCTCTGTAGAGATTGTCCTATCACAGCAGAGCTGGGAGAGCTGCCCCTCACCCACACCAGGCTCTATAGAGATTGTCCAATCACAGCAGAACTAGGAGAGCTGCCCTCGCCCACACCAGGCTCTCTATAGAGATTGTCCAAACCCAGCAGAGCTGAGAGAGCTGCCTCCGCCCACACCAGGCTCTCTATAGAGATTGTTCAATCACAGCAGAGCTGGGAGAGCTGCCCCTGCCCACACCAGGCTCTCTATAGAGATTGTCCAATCACAGCAGAGCTGGGAGAGCTGCCTCCGCCCACACAAGGCTCTCTATAGAGATTGTTCAAACCCAGCAGAGCTGAGAGAGCTGCCTCCGCCCACACCAGGCTCTCTAAAGAGATTGTCCAATCACAGCAGAGCTGGAAGAGATGCCCACACCTGGCTCTCTATAGAGATTGTCCAATCAAAGTAGAGCTAGGAGAGCTGCCCTCGCCAACACCAGGCTCTCTGTAGAGATTGTCCTATCACAGCAGAGCTGGGAAAGCTTCCCCCACCCACACCAGGCTTTCTATAGAGATTATACAGAGAGCAATCACACTGGTCAACAGCATTTTTGGTGCCAAAGATATTTCATTGAATTTAGGGTAACTTTGGGGTGCTGATTCTGAATATGTCATCAGTTTTGCCAGATTGGCTCAAGTTTTTGAGATTTTTCGTAAAATGTGTAAAAAAAAAGACGTTTTTTGCTACACGCGCATTAACTTTATTGATATTGTCATGAATACAATAAATTTAACAAAGTAAATGTTGATTTTAGTTTATTTTAACTAGTTTAAGAAAGTAATCTTCAAAAATGAACAAGACATGAAAGATAGACATTTAATCGCTGGAAAAGCGCTTTTTATATGATTTTCTTCTATGTGAGCTATTGGGGCAGTCACGCTGTAGATTCCAGCAGTAATCAGCCATCATATGTCTGTCCCATCTGCCTTGGTACCTTTCCTCCATCACCATAATATCCTGATGAAATCTCTCCCCTTGTTCTTCGCTAAAATCTCCAAGGTTTTCTGGAAATCTGTCCAAGTGACTGTGAAGATAATGCAATTTAATGCTCATGTGTACACCCAGATTTCTAAATCTCAATAGCATGTTTTGTACCAGTTCTTCATAATTGTCTGCCTTTTGATTTCCCAAGAAGTTCTTCACTACCAACACAAAACTACACCATGCAGCAGCTTCAATGTCATTCATTTCCTTAGGAAAATTTGAATCTTTAATGAGTTTCCGAATTTGAGGACCATCAAAGATTCCTGCCTTCAGTTTTTCGCTACTAAGACCAGGGAAAGATCTGCAGATGTACATGAAGCAATTACCATCTTTGTCTAATGCCTTGACGAACTGCTTCATTAATCCTAACTTTATGTGAAGTGGTGGTAGAATGATTTTTTCCCTGTCCACCAAAGGTTCGTTCACTATGTTTGATGCTCCTACTGTCAAGGTGTCCCTTGGAGGCCAATTCAGTTTCTCCCAGTGCTGATGTTTTGCTCTACTATCCCACATGCAGATGAAGCAAGGATACTTTGTGTATCCACTTTGCTGTCCAAGTAAAAAGTTGACCATTTTTAAATCAACACATATCAGCCACGAATGTTCATGGTAGCACAGTTTCTCCAAGACCATTTTGACATTTTGGTATTGTTCTGCAAGTTTAGTTGAGTGAGCTACTGGAAGAGATGCACACTGATTGCCATTGTTCAACAAAACACATTTCAAACTCCTTTTAGAACTATCTATGAAAAGCCTCCAGTCTACAGGACGATATACTTGTAAACCCATTTGCAGCATCAGGCCAGGAATATCCTTACAATATACAAGTAGGTCATCTTCACAGAAAAATGGAAGAAGTGCTTCTTCTCTGGTCCTGTAAGATGTCATTTTAGTTCCAGGCGTCAGACAATTTTTTTCACTTAGCCTTGAAGCTAAAAGTTCGGATGCACTTTTTGAGAGGTTGAGGTCTCTTATTAGATCGTTGAGCTCTCCTTGGGTAAATTGCGTAGGTGTTCTGAAACTTCCTTCATATTCTAGTTCACTTCCAGAACTAATGCTTAGCTCCATACCCTGCATTTCATCATCATCATCAGGTGGGGGAAGGTCAGGTAACATGGTAAACACAGGTACAGGCACATCTTCACAATGAGGGACAGGCCTTCTTGCAGATTCCATGTTACTATACTCCCATTTTCGTTTCTTATGCTTATTGAATCCTTGTACTTGCACTGCACAGAAATAACAGTCATCATGATGATTTTTTTGCTCTCTCCACACCATTGGAACACCAAATTTGAAGCTTGTTCTTTGTCCTTTGCTCCATTTTCGTAATAATTCGATACATGCTTTGCACACTATGTGTGGTGCCCAAAACTTGTCTTGGTCCCCAAGCATAACCCCAAAATAGGCAAAATACACTTTTGGGGGTGAGGTTATTCAGAACAAGCTGCTGTAAATCAGTGGGGCGGTGGGGTTTTATAGAGCAAGCTGTAAACCAGTGGTGGTAGCGGGGTTATATAGAACAAGCTGCCAATCAGTGGTGTGGGTGGGGTTATATATAACAAGCTGACAATCAGTGGTGTGGATGGGGTTATATATAACAAGCTGACAATCAGTGGTGTGGGCGGGGTTATACACAGCTCAGCATTTGCAGCTTTGCTAGATCCGCAGCAGAGAAAACTGATTTTATCAAAATTACTTCACCCTGTAAACTAATGTCATTCCCTGAGGAAGGAGCTGGGTGTTAGCTCCGAAACGCGTGGGAAAATAAAGCTGAAGATCACTTGCTTAAAACATTCCGGTGTTTCTAATATTCATTTGAAGCAGCGGCGCGGACATAGAGGCACTTGGTCCCGGATAGAGTGTCACCCCCACGCTGTGGAAGTGCGGTTCCTGCTGCGGCTGCTGTATTTAGGCGATTGAGCTGGTTGTGGGCTGCACAACTGAACCAGGTGAGCAGTTTTTATACTGTATGGGATTCACCTCCTATATTAGGATAAGACCCTATGCGCATTCTCATTTTTTACATATCTTGATATGTCCCTCAACCTGTTATATGGGGCCCCCAACACGGCGAACACTAAAGAAAAATAACCATTTACACTCACCTCCCATCGCTCCCCTGAAGCATTGGGTCATCCTCCTGTCTTCTTTTGCTGGCAGATGATTAGTGTCTCAGGCGCAGGAATGACATCACTGTCCTGCATCCCGCTCAAAACACGCTGTCAGCTCCTGGCAAAAGAAAACAGGAGGATGATGCGATTCTGCATGGGTGCGATGGGCGGTTTGTATAATCTCCTGTGCCGGGATATTTACTGCTCCCACACCAATGATGATGTGGGACACAGACAAACATAAACACCCATGGTTGTAGGGTGATCACATGAGTACCTTAAACAGCCGGGTCACATGGTCAGTAGCAGGCACGTTTTTGTACGTTTTTCATCTAACCACCTGCAAGACTTCACCCAAGCATCCTCCATCCTCTGGAGAGTCTAATCATTGGAGCTTGCCCTTCAGTGTTTGGTCTTCCTCTGGGACTAGTCTATCTTGGGTCACAGTCTTCCTCTCTGCTCAGGTTACAAATGTTCAGCTATAAGCTGGCTCCACTGCTCACACCACCGCTCTTTCCAGTCTAGGCACCAAATCCTTCCGTTCTCTGCCAAACCAGGCTTTTACATTTAGTAACTGTTTGTCTTCTTTCAGGGAAACACTTATTTTGCTCTTTAGTTCCTGGCTGTTCTTGACCAACAGATGGCGATGCTCTCCAGGAGACAATGCAAGATATTAGCTGAATGTATCTTCTGCTGCTCCTACTCCATTACAAGCAGGCCTTCAGACAGAGGAAAAAACTGATATATAAAAGGGAATCTGTCAGCAGGTGTGTTCCAGTTTCATTACAATCAGTTTTCTATCAGCAAGAGGTTATCACTGGAGGACTAGGGGCACTGGGCACACTCGGGTCCAATGGAAAAGGGCTTTGCCCAAACTGTTCCTATGAAGTTGGAAGCTACAATTTAAAAAAATATATATATTTTTTTTTTGGTAAAGTATTAGGATTTCAATTTACTGGAATTAAGGAACCGATGTGCACCCCCAAATCTAGACTCTACCCCCTTATCATGATATCATGACCTTTTTATACATTGTCAAGCCACTTAGTTGAAAACTCTCCCTCCTGCTGTTTTTTATTAGTCCCCCATAGTTTTCCAGTCCCAAGATGAGTTTTCTAAATGAGTTAATTTTTTTTCAAATGAAATAGAAAAATGTCCAATATTCCTCTTCTGATCTGTGTCCTGTGTTCTGTTATGAATAAAATATGTCTGTAATAGATTTCCGAATCATTTCATTTTTGTTTTCTTTGCATCTTCAACAGCGGACCAACGTTCTTGGAATTGGAATTGACCTTTATTATGATAAGTATATTAAGTAATAGGGGATTTTCTCACCATTGAGCAGAGAGAAGGGGCAGAACCACAGAAAAAGAGATTTATTTTTCTCTCTTTCAGAAAATATTCAAAAATAACTCACCAATCTAATACTACAATGCACAAGCTGGGTGCCGAGAACTTCCCATAGTAGAGATGGGGGCAGTGATGATGGTGCATCATGCCGGTGCACCTGTCTCTGCACCCTGCTTGTGCATTGCAGTATTAGATTGGTCATGGTGAGTCATTTTTGAATATTTTCTGAAAAAGAGAGAAAAAAAACTTTTTCTGTGGTTCAGCAATTAAGTTAGGGACTTGCAAGTGTGAGGATCCTTGACGTATGGGTTGCAGACTTCCGTGTTTTGGCTAAAATACCAACTAATACCTCATATTTGTAATCCCATTTTATATACGTTTACAGGGTGTATTGAGCTCTCTGAGTTTAGCTAGTAGATTGGTGAATCTGTCATGTGGGGTACACTCATATAGGGTTATCTATAGCCCACCATGCTGGGCGTCACTAATAGGCTATTGTTCAGACACAGTGCATATATTTATGCAGTGTTAACTAGCCCGCCACAACTGGCCCTACTAGTAGGCTTCTGTTCAGACACTATGTGTGTATCTCACCTATCTGTATGACACTCTATGCAGCATCATTAGAGTGTGTTATGCAAGCAGCTGCTCCCCTCCATTGAAAGGCTGTGAGTGGCTGGTCCATCTGCATGATGCACCAACGCTGCCCCCATCTCTACTTTGGGAAGTTCTCAAACTCAAGCTCAACTAGGCTTTATAGGCAGGATCAAAAATAAATATACTGTTGCCAAAGCAAGAAAAATACATGAGACAGGGGAGAGGATTGGGGATTATGTAAATGGGGTGTTGTGGGCACAATTCGGGAAATAATAATCCATTTGGGGGTTTTAAATTCCTCTCAGTTTATGACATATGATGACATATTGGGCAGCGGTCTCCACTGTTGATTCCTCTTACCCCAGCAGGATGCAGAGTTTCCTCTCCTCGTCCATGGATGGGAAGTCCGGGTTGTGAATGGAAAGTCTCTGGACGTGGGAGGCCCTCACGCTTAATATTTGTTGCAGTGAAGCAAGAGGTGACCCCTGTTGGCAGTGCTGGCACAGTCTGTTCACCCATGGCTTATATGTCTGTCTGTGCAGCCCTGTTTCCACCTCTAGACTGCAGACATGGTAAACCCGCAAGGGCCGTGGGACACTCGGAACCGGGCTTGAGTTCTGTTGGGGGATGTCACAGTGACTCACCTGGCTCCGTGGCCCTGGCAGTGCCAATCAAAAATAAGGGAAAAATAAGTTTATTTGGGAAATTATTGTCGTGACACCACCCGTAGGTTGCAACTAACGATGGCCGCCGCTGCTGTTCAGATCCACTGAGGCTGTTAGTGACGCAGCAGTATTATTATCTCTATCCAAGGTAGAGCTTGGCCCCAGGGCAGTTATAAAGTCTATTAGCAGATATTATCAATCTAGCGCAGGGCAGGTGACACAGTAATAAATTGAGGACACAGTAGGGTGCAGTCTTAGATTTTACTCACAGTTCTTTTACACAGTTCCAAGTTACAACTGCATTCCAGGTCATACCCACTGAGCAGTGAGTCGTCCAGGGAAGGGATTCAGCCAAATCTCAGATTAGTTGGTGACACTTAACGGGGACCCCCTTCTAATGTCCCTTTTCCAGGTCATCTGTCTCTGTGCTGGCCATGTCCTCCAGCCCTGCGCCTCACACACATTGTTCTGAGTCAGTGGCCGCGGGCCCTGTCGGGCAACGTCCTCTCTGTCTCCGTGGTCCTATATGGCCACCTTTTCAGCAGGTGTGTGCGGATGTGGCTACGGTACCTGAAGTCACTGCAGCCTCCGGTTAGCTAACTGATTCTTGCAGTCCTCCACTAGTCTGGGGCTGGTTCCCCTTCTGCGACCTGGTCCCTCCACCCAACTCCTGTCACGATCAGAGTGGATACGGGTGACACGGACAGACTCCTCACACCCCGTGCTCCTGGGACCCCTTCTTGATCTCTGGAGCCCCTCTCTTACTCCTCCTTCACTTTGGTCTCCTTCTCCAGTCTTGGGACAAGCTCTCACCGGCTCCAGTCCCCGGGACTTCTCTCCCTCAGTCCTGTGGCAGGCTCCTGTCACCCTTTAACTGTCACTCTGCACCTCACTTCACTGCTTCACTTTACTTCACTACTCTGACTGACTGACTGACTTTCTAGATGTTTCTACTGGTCTTTTTATACTGTCAGTTACGTCCTGAACACCCCTGTCATTGTTATTTACTCCCTTCAGTTCTTCCCGGGTGCTCCCTTAAACTATGTTCTCCACCCAACCCCTCTGCCTTGGTTTCCCCCTCCAGACAGGATCAGGGACTGTGCTCTCCCTCAGGAGCAATGTCACCTTCACCCTGAACTGGAGTGGTGTAGTGCTTGCTATGGATGTCTGGATACCGGTCAGTGCCCTTCTTACCCGAGAGTGGGGTACTACACCTCTGGCTGAGAGGCTGTACCTCTGTGGTGACTGGATCCTCAGGGGTGCCACAGTCACTCAGACTGTATAGACTCAAGGTCTGCCTGTCTTTGGGGTGATGTAACCTCTGCAGATATGGGGCCAGAGTGTAGACCCTCGGCAGTGACCGGTAGACAGTGAGTTTCTGGGAGTACTCTAATTCACTCTGGCAACCCTCTATATATTGCATCTTGCAGCTGTCTGAGATCTCCTTTATTCCGCCCTTTGTCAGGGTGTGTAGCTGACTATGGCTGGATTGGCTGCCGAAGTTCATGGCTTGCTCTGGGCTTTGGCTCAGTTAGGACTTTATGAAGATATGAGCTAGGGTTGCTGCTCTGTATGTGCGCCTGGTGTGATAGCGCCCTCTTGTTTATAGTTAGCAATTAGGGGGAAACATTCCAGCTCTGCCCTACAGGTTCTACACCGAGCTTGTGCATTGTAGTATTAGATTGGCAATGGGGAGTTATTTCAGAAAGAAGGGGCAGCAGCTACCCCAACAATGTGTGGATGTGCCTGGCACTACAATTCAACTCAACACAATAAAGAGGGTAGGCACAGACATTCAAGGACTAATGTTACTGTTTAGAGGGGATCCATCCCAATCATTTTTGGGTTTAGCCATCTCTAGAATATTGAAGGTAGATCTTTTAATCTGAAGAATTCAGACTCCGCCACTATACATATTAATTTGTCATGCAAAGCATTCAAGTGGCTAAAAGTAAAACATAATGATGTTTACTCGTTGCAGTTTGATTACACACAATAGACGGTGTTAGGATTTATTTGGCACAGCCAACTTCCTTATTCTATAACGAATTAAAAGAGACGTACAACACAACAATCTGTTACCTGCAATGAAGACCTTTATAATAACAGGTAAGAATTATATATATATATACTGTATATATATACCTACTCTTTTCATAAAATGATAATTAACAAGTGACTGTTCTGCCTTCAGCTGCATACCTTTCTGTAAATATTCATGTCTACAGGACATGGTAAGTTTCGATAATGTAATGACAGAGCTCTGTGTTCAGCCCCAGGGACAGAACATACAAGAGTAATAGTTACCCAGACAATTTGGTAATGCCAATGTGAGACTGGGAAATAGAAGTACGCAGTTACAATATAAATGAGAAAGACTATTCATTTCTTTTATAATAATGTGAACCTTTCTGAAGGTAATTTATTCTCCAGATCACTCATTTCTATTGGTCATCCTGCCGTCATCCTCCAAAAGTTAAATCTGTTTTTTTCTTTTTGTGATCTTAAAGTCGTTGTGCGATATTCTGTGATCCCCAGCTGTAATGTCTGTATACTCTTATATTCTGTGATCCCCGGCTGTAATGTCTGTATCCTCTTATATTCTGTGATCCCCGGCTGTAATGTCTGTATACTCTTATATTCTGTGATCCCCAGCTGTAATGTCTGTATACTCTTATATTCTGTGATCCCCGGCTGTAATGTCTGTATCCTCTTATATTCTGTAATCCCCGGCTGTAATGTCTGTATACTCTTATATTCTGTGATCCCCGGCTGTAATGTCTGTATACTCTTATATTCTGTGATCCCCGGCTGAAATGTCTGTATACTCTTATATTCTGTGATCCCCGGCTGTAATATCTGTATACTCTTATATTCTGTGATCCCCAGCTGTAATGTCTGTATACTCTTATATTCTGTAATCCCCAGCTGTAATATCTGTATACTCTTATATTCTGTGATCCCAGGCTGTAATGTCTGTATACTCTTATATTCTGTAATCCACGGCTGTAATGTCTGTATACTCTTATATTCTGTGATCCCCGACTGTAATGTCTGTATACTCTTATATTCTGTGATCCCCGGCTATAATGTCTGTATACTGTTATATTCTGTGATCCCGGCTGTAATGTCTGTATACTCTTATATTCTGTGATCCCTGACTGTAATGTCTGTATACTCTTATATTCTGTGATCCCCAGCTATAATGTCTGTATACTCTTATATTCTGTCATCCCTGGCTGTAATGTCTGTATACTCTTATATTCTGTGATCCCTGGCTGTAATGTCTGTATACTCTTATATTCTGTGATCCCCGGCTGTAATATCGGTATACTCTTATATTCTGTGATCCCCAGCTGTAATGTCTGTATACTCTTATATTCTGCGATCTCTGGCTGTAATGTCTGTATACTCCTATATTCTGTGATCCCCGGCTGTAATGTCTGTATACTCTTATATTCTGTGATCTCCGGCTGTAGTTTCTGTGTACAGTTATATTCTGTGATCCTCGGCTATAATGTCTGTATACTCTTATATTCTGTGATCCCTGGCTGTAATGTCTGTATACTCTTATATTCTGTGATCTCCGGCTGTAGTGTCTGTGTACAGTTATATTCTGTGATCCTCGGCTATAATGTCTGTATACTCTTATATTCTGTGATCCCCGGCTGTAATGTCTGTATACTCTTATATTCTGTGATCCCCAGCTGTAATGTCTGTATACTCTTATATTCTGTGATCCCCGGCTGTAATGTCTGTATACTCTTATATTCTGTGATCCCCGGCTGTAATGTCTGTATACTCTTATATTCTGTGATCCCCGGCTGTAATGTCTGTATACTCTTATATTCTGTGATCCCCAGCTATAATGTCTGTGTACTCTTATATTCTGTGATCCTCGGCTGTTATGTCAGTTGTGAGGCAGTGAGGGGAATCATATGCGAGGGACGATATGTATGCCCCAGAATGCGCACTGAAACATATTGACTCCACTGGAGTGCATTGTAATCACAGGCAAGCCTGTGAGTGCAGGATAGGGGGACGGTCCATTCCCTCCAGCCAGGGTCTTGCATGTGGCTCATGGCTACAGATTCCATTTAAAATCCCTCAGCAAAGGTTTGGGTGTGTTAGTGGTTTGTTTGCAGACTGCAGAGCTGGACACTCTATCCATGGCAGGTCTGTATGAAGTCACAGCACAGGCCTGTGAGGACGAAGTATCTGGCACTCCACAGAGTGAAACGGTGCGGCCGTCTCCCACAGAAACAGGTGTACACGGACTGTGTGGATCACCCGGCTGCGATCCGGAGGACATCTTTTGCATTTAAGTTGTGAGTTCTGCAAATAAAGACGTTTAAGTTGAACTTTCCCAGGGTCACTGCCTCATTACCACACAGTGTGAACACCGCTGCACTACACTGTATACTCTCTTACTTCCTCCCCTGCCCAGGAGCTATGGTATATCCAACCTGTTCCTGCATGGTTGGACATATACACTACACAGGGGCACATTTATAAGATAATCTCAGGACATGAACATTTTTTAACACATCCAATTGTGGAACTGATTTTTATTCTAGGATGTATTATTTAAAATGCATAATTAATGATTGTACAACATTTTTAATAGTATAATTAGTCCAGAATCTGTCTGGATCCCCATATTCCATAACATGCCATTTTTTTTAAAGTGCAAAGTTCCTTTTCATCAGTATTCTGCCAGCACTCTAGGTACTATTGGAATCCTTCCTTTCATTTCCATTCCAGCATGTATAGAAGGGTCAGGGAACCCATAAGGTGTACAGGCCCCATGACTTTCGGGGAGGTAGGGAGTTAATAGGGAAAGGTAGGGGATTGGAGGATTTGGATGTAGCAGTAGGTGGCTATTGGTTAAGGGGGGTGCTTAGGGCAGGAAGAGGGGGAGCAGTAGGGGACTTTATAGGAGTGAGAGGGGAAGTGACCCCTCACTCCATTTCCGGGGAGTAGAACAGTTTACAGGGCAGTGTAGGCAGTGAGAGGTCTGGCTTACCAGCATGACGGATCTTGCAGAATTGAGGGCGCTGATCTAGGGTGCTGCAGCGGTTCATGGGGCGCAGGCAGTGCAGGAGTATGTGAGGGCTGCCTGTGCGTCCCCATCAGCACCTGCCCCCTCCACCCCCTCAGCGCGTGGCCGCCGATCCCGGCCACCTGAGCGCTATTCCCCGGAGGCACGGGGGGGATGCGGGCTCATTCGGGGAGGCCCGGTGGGGCCCATCCACCCAGGGGCCCGCGCTGGCCGACGCGAGGAATCCACGGCGGGGCCGCAATGCTCCGGAAGTGGGTGGGGCCAGCCGGCGGTTCAATTCCGGTCCACGGTCTGGGATGCTTAACATGGCGGCGGCTCCCGGGCAGGCACAGAGGGGGGAGAGCGCCGAGCGGCCACAGGGTGCAGTACAAACACCCCGCACTCGTCGGGGGCAGGAGCGGCCTTCGGAAACGGAGGGGCCGACAACGTCTGGAGGGCACGAGACACCTGGGCGCAGCCTACGGTCACGGCCGGTGGCCAGGGAGAGGAGGCAGAGCATGGGGACCCCGGTGCAAGGAGGCAGAGCATGGGGACCCCGGTGCAGGGAGGCAGGATGAAAGCGGCCAGCAGCAGCAGCAGCAGCAGCGGTGGCTCCCAGGTATGGCGTGAGTGGCACCCAGCGAGGCACTGCAGCAGGTGCAAGGTCCAGGGATTCTGTAACGGACCCTCCCAATGGATTAGGGGGGGCTCCCAGCGTAGCCCGGCTATGGTGCATCCCTCCTGCAGTCGGCAGGGTGGGTTTGAAACTGGGGTGCCACTTGAGGGCTCTGGTCAGAAGAGACCAAGGGGGCAGTCGATGAGCAGCAGGAACCGGAGGACACAAGGACGGTCCTCCAAGAAACAACGTCCAGCCAGGGGGGCTGTGGCTGCCACGGAGGCTAGGGGCGGCAGCAGTGGTTGGCTTGGCTCAGTGTCGGCACCCCTGGGTGGCACAGACAACGAGATTGAGGAAGAAGGAGAACTATCGGATGGATCATCATCGCCGAGTCGGACGCCAGAGGACTCCGTTACGGCTGCACCGCGTCAGCCTGGTGAGAATAATTCTATTGTCCATAATTGTTTGTCAGGTGTAGCTGGGAATGTAGGGGGGGTGTCAGGGGCGACGTTGCCGGGGGTATCCGTCGGGGGGGACGTAATGGGTCAATTGTTAAGCCTGTTGCAGGGTTTACTGTCCGGTGGAGGAGGGGGTAGCCTGCCAGGATCTCCAGTTGGAGCCTGGGTGGGTCAGAGCGCGGCCCCGGCGAGCAGTGGGGTTGCGGCTGCAGAGCAGCCGAGGGATGGTGATACAGGTACAGCAGCGACGGTGCTGGATGCGGCAGTCGATGCGTCTGGGTGTGAAAAGGAGAAGGAGGATGAAGTGGTGAGATTGGATGATAAGGCCAGGAGTGAGGTATACGTTTGTTTTGAGAGCCCGTTGGGGGCTCACCTTAAGAAAGAGGTGAGGGAAAAAATATGGAAAGGGGAGTATGTCAAAATTTTTTCGCTGCTCCCCCTCGAAAAATTTTAATTTGGATAAGGTTAAGCCTAGTGACTCCAAGAAGGAGAAGGAGGAGGAGGAGAAGCGGCGTTATCGGCTTATTCCGCGAGCGTTTGCTAATTGGTTGCAAGCCTTTGCTATTTTAGCGAGCGTGGTGGGGAAAAAGGAGCCGGAACATTGTTCCGCCCTGTTTGGTTACATGAACGCTATTGGGGAGGCTTACAGGGTGTATGGGGGCTTGTCTTGGTTACGTTATGGCGAGCAATTTAGGCAACGCAAAGCTTTGGGTCCGACTTTGAGGTGGGACCACAAGGATATTTCCTTGTGGTTGTGTCTAATGACCGCTCCGGCTCAGCCCTTTCGGGGCATCGGGATCTGGAGCGGGTGCCCCGGCCACATTCCGCAAGGGTTGCTGTTGGCAGTTCAATGAGGGGCAATGTAAGTTTGGAGCATCGTGCAGGTTTAAACATGAATGCTCGGGGTGCGGAGGCACCCATAGTTTTGCCAGATGTTTTAAAAAAGGCAGAGGAAAAGGTGGAGATGCGGCTGGAATAAGGGAGGACTCCGGTGAGAGTCGAGGCAACCGCGCCGTTTCTAAGTAGATATCCTGATATCGAGGCCGCCAAGTTGTTGAGGTCTGGGTTTTTGTTAGGTTTTCGGATTCCATCGGTTACGGTGGGGGTGGTGTTTTGTCCAAAGAATTTGAGGTCGGCCGCGGCCCATCCGGGGGTGGTTAGGTCTAAATTGAGGAAGGAGGTGGAGTTGGGACGTATGGCGGGTCCATTTCAGGACCCGCCATGCGCGAACCTGAGAGTGTCTCCATTGGGGGTGGTTCCGAAGAAGGAGCCGAACAAGTTTCGGTTGATTCACCACCTGTCTTTCCCGGAGGGTGCGTCAGTACTCATGGTATCGCTCCAGAGTTGGCGGCAGTTTGTTATGTGTCGTTTGATAGGGCAGTTGAAATGGTAAGGTCTGCCGGTCCGGGGGCATTGATGGCGAAGTCGGATGTGGAATCGGCATTTCGTTTGTTGCCTGTCCACCTGGAGAGCCAGCATTTATTGGGTTGCATGTGGGAGGGGAGTTTTTATGTTGATCGTTGTTTACCGAGGGGATGTTCGATTTCTTGTTCTTACTTTGAGGCTTTTAGTTCGTTTGTGGAATGGGTGGTGAGGGACATGTCGGGTATGGATTCTATTATCCATTACTTGGACGATTTTTTCTGTGTGGGACCGGCTGGTTCCTCGGTTTGTGCTGGTTTGTTGTTCACTTTACAGAAGGTTGCAGGATGGTTTGGTATTCCGCTGGCAGAAGAAAAAAACGGAAGGTCCGGTTACGGTGTTGTGTTTCCTGGGAATTGAAATTGATTCGGTGGCCGGGGAATGCCGGCTTCCAGAGAACAAACTTAAGGATTTGAGGCGATCGGTGGCAGTGATGTGCGGGGCTATGAAGGTGCGGCTTAAGGAGGTCCAATCATTGCTGGGAAAGCTTAATTTTGCATGCAGAATTTGCCGATGGGCAGGGTTTTTGCTAGACGGCTATCAGTTGCTATGTCAGGCAAATCATGCCCAGCGCATTTTGTGCGCATTACCAGAGGAATTAGGGAGGATTTGCGAGTTTGGGATATTTTTCTGCAGGAGTACAATGGTCGCACATTATGGCCTCAGCGAGTAGTGCCTAATAGTGTGTTACTGCTGTATACAGATGCGGCTGGTTCTCTCGGTTTTGGTACCTTTTTTAAGGAACATTGGTGCGCGAGGGAGTGGCCCGCGTTGTGGAAAGAGCAGGGCCCGGTGCGTAATTTGGCGCTACTGGAACTGTTTCCCATTGTGTTCGCGGTGGAATTATGGGGGCAGGAGTTTTCAGACAGGAAAGTGTGTTTCCATTGTGATAATGTGTCAGTTGTTTACGCAATTAATTCATTATCAGCCAAGTCGCCGCCAGTGGTGGACTATCTGCGGCATTTGGTCTTGCGGTGATTGCAATGGAATATTCAAGTGGTAGCTAAGCATGTTCCGGGCGTTTGCAATGTGGTGGCTGACTCGCTTTCACGGTTTCAGTTTTGCAGGTTTCGGGAGCTAGTGCCGTGGGCGGACGAGGAGGGACTGCAGTGTCCGGACGGTTTATGGAGTCTAGTGACGTCATCGTGAGGCAGTTGATTCGCAGATCGGTGACCGAGGCTACTTGGTGCCGATATGGTAAAGTGTGGCAAGAATGGGAGGAGTTTACACACATGCTGCGGAAGGATGGTGGTATGGATGATGTCCAAGCATTGTTGACATTTATAGGAAACGATTTTGTGGAAGGTCAGTCTGCATCTGCAGTGTCGCAGAGGGTTGCAGCGTTGGGTTTCCGGTTTCGGCTGTTGGAAAAACATGACGCAACTAAGCATTTTAGGGTACGTCAGGCGTTGAAGAGATTTCGGAAGGGGGTTTGTGAGAGGGATGCTCGGAGACTAATTTCAGTGGAAGTGTTGGAGAGGCTGGTAGATTGTTTGCTAAGGGTTTGTCGTTCAGAATATGAGGGAGCTCTATTCTCGGCGGCTTTTCTGTTAGCCTTTTTCGGGGCCTTCAGAATTGGGGAGTTGGTGAGCCCGTCCAGGATTAGGGCAGGTGGTTTGGCTTTAAGAGATGTGGCAATTTTGGAGGAGAGGGTGGAGTGTGGGTTACGGTGTTCGAAAGTGGACCAAGAAGGCCGAGGGCGGTTAGTTGTGGTTTATGCTCTCGGTGGGAGTAGTTTATGTCCAGTGGCTGTGTCACGGCATTTTTTGGCTTTTCGGGGTGGTTGCCTGGGTCCATTTCTGCGACATAAAGATGGTTCCTTTTTGTCTGGATTTCAATTTGGGGCACTGTTGAAGGAGTGTTTAGGGAGAATTGGTGAACGGCTGGAAGAATACGGCACGCACTCTTTTCGTATTGGGGCGGCTACGGAGGCTTCACGATGGGGGTTGGGGGAGGATGTTGTGAGAAAGATTGGGAGGTGGGAATCTTCCCGTTTTTGTTTGTATGTTCGGCCTCATTTATTGTCCAGATGAAGATGTGGCGGTGAGGGCCCAGCACTGCTGGATCTGGGGCAAAAGTGGGGGGGTCGGCGTTAAGATTATAGTTGTTTGTTCTGGTTGGGTGGTTGTGACATTGGGTTTGTCTGTTTATATTTCCTGCTTATTCAGGCCCCTGCTTAATGTGGATCCTGGGACATTCCTACGTATTTTGAGGGGCCCGTCGAGCAGATGTTCGCCCCGAGGGTCGCCAGTTGGGATTGGACAGATCGTCGGCGACTGTGAAGTGGCTGGGTATTCGGGGCATGACTTGGGGGAGGGTGTTGCCTGAATTCGAGTATTTTTGTACGGTTAATCGACCTCCAGATGTGTTGGTTCTGCATGTTGGGGGGAATGATTTGGGGGTGAGAGCGTCTCGGGAGTTGATCAGGGACATAAAGTGTGATTTGTTACATTTATGGTGTTCCCATCCTGGTTTGATTGTGGTATGATCTGACATGGTTGCGCGTGGGAGGTGGAAGTTTATGAGGTCGGTAGACAAAATTAATAAGGCACGAGTGAAGGTGAACAAGGTGGTGGCAGCGTTTGTAGCACGGAATGGTGGTATTGTGGTGCGCCACAGGGAGTTGGAGTCGTCATCGCGGGAGTACTTGAAAGCAGATCGGGTGCGTTTGAATGAGATTGGGATGGATTTATGGACATTAGATTTGAGAGAAGGTGTGGAGCAAACGTTGAGTGTTTGGCGAGTCCAGGCCAGGTAAGGGGTCACCTGGCCTTTTCTGTGGCGGGGGTAGGTCTGGTCCAGAGGCAGTGAATCTTCGATGGTAATTGGGAGGTGAGCCACTTTTAAGATATAGTGGCTCCGGTTATAAGTACCTGGCAGGTACGGGGTTCTGCCAGGCTGGGGTATTGTTTATCGGTAGCAATACCTTTTCCCTGGGGCCGGTGTGTTGCGGCCAGGGACAAAAAGTTAAAGGGGGGCTTCTGGACCGGATCTATCCAGGTGTGAGAGGTGGAGTGCTTATTGTTATGCTTATTGTTATGTTGGGACGCCCGTTGGACGGTGTACCCGTGGTTTATTAGTATGTAAACAATAGCCAATAAAGGCTGCTGTGGCCAAAAATTGTTAACCAAGTCACTAGCAGTCGTGTCGTTATTTAAGTTATGTTGGGGTTATTTATGAGTTAAGACGGTCTAATAACGACCGGAGAATCCTCCCTCGAATGTCATGTTCTTGTGATTGTTCAAAACGTTACCTGTTGATAATTAGTGCCTGGCATCATACAGTGAGCTATCGATTTAAGTTAATGAAGCTGGCGTGGAGAGGGGAGACAGATGCTTGAGATGTGCTTAGTCTCACCCAGAGCACTCAATGTCTCATCCACATATAAGTTATAACCCTGATTTCTTGGGAATTCAGCAACAGATAGAAGACATAAAGGTGTCAATGCATTTAGCCTTCAATTACCTTTTTCCCTGTAAATCAGCTCAAGTACATCTGCTGTTTGAAACAACACACATACAATATCCAGATTAATGATTTTTCTGAACCTACAATGTGACCTGACAGATGCAAAAATAGTTTTTTATGCAACTTTACAAGAAAAGGGGTTAAATTGTGTCATCAAGTCTCCAATTCAATGCATACGATACATGGTGTTTAGAGATGAGCGATGTTCGATTCGAATAGTTCGCCAATCTCAAATTTGAGTTGATTTTGGCGCTATTCGAGTCATTCGCCGAATTCGAACAATTTGGTTCAAATTCGGCAAATCTAGAACATGTTCGATTTTGGTTCGAAAATGCGGCAGATGCGGTCAGAAAACCACATCTGCCGCATTTTCAGCCAAAATAAACATTTACGAACTCAAATAAAGTGTTAAAAATAAAAAAATAATGTATGCTCACCTGTCCGCGGTCATGTGACCGGAGTTCCCGCGAGAACTGACGTCACCACAGGTCCTGTAAGCCACAGTGACAGGACCATAGCGGAGGCTTCGGTGGACCGCGGACAGGTGAGCATACATTATTTTTTTATTTTTAACACTTTATTTGACTTTATTTCACTTCCACAATGTATGTATATACACACTGTATGTATATACACAATGTATGTATATACATTGTGGAAGTGAAACAGCCCCACAATCCTGGTTTTTTCGTGTTACGGGATGTTCGACGGTGTTCGTCGAGCATTCGACGAACATTCGTCGAACACCCCGTCGATTCGGCGAATCGAATCGAACATCAGGGTGGTGGCTCATCTCTAAAGGTACCTTTACACGCCGCTACAACAGGATGGATACAATCCGCTACAGGCTACAAATGTAGCTTGTAGCGCCAATATAGCCCGTGGTAGCGGCGTGTGAAGACGGGACGTGACAGCCGGCAACAGATAAATCTGTTTCCGAGCACTGCTCGAAAACAGATGGCTACAAAGCCGATTGCAGCGAGCTGTATCGGCGTGTAAAGAAGCTACAGAAGGGAACTCTGGACACCCGGCGATGTAGCTGCAATGTAGCTAAGGCGTCACCCAGGCTCCGGGATACCACGCCCCTTCAGCGATCATTGGAGGAAGCTCCTTCATTGGGATTGGTTGTCGCTGCACAGGGCGGCATATTTAAGGAGCTGACCAGTCACACTACACAATTGCTCGAGCGTCATGTATTAATCAGCCTCCTGCGATGCCTGGCCAATCATGGGTTTCTTGCTTTGTCCTATCAGCGTACGGACGTCTCGTACTCCACAATTGTGGCACGCCTATGTGCTGTCCCTGCTGCACCAGGTCCGCCCATATTAGCTGGTTGTAGCGGTGTGTAAATGAGGTACGATGAGCTACAGATGGCTACTTGAGACACCCGGCGATGTATCCGGGGATAGATGTAGCGTAGCGCACCTTGTGGCGGCGTGTGAAGAGGGTGCGTTTACCGTTTGTAACCGTTTGGGCGTGCTCGTGCACGTGAAGTAGCGGATTGTATCCATCCTGTCGTAGCGGCGTGTAAAGGTACCTTAATGGTGTTGTCAATGCCATTCACTGGGGCATAATTGGGGCCTATGTCATATATACACAGCAAATGGCTAATAATGATTTGTTATTGATTTTTTTTAAAGTTTTTTTTGTTGATGAAAGAAACTGATGATCTTTTATCTTTTAGTTCTGCTCGTACTCATGATGGATGTGACCAGTGGACAGATCAGGATCCAGCCAATCCCTCAGTATCCGGTTATTAATGGATCTGTCACCCTGAGCATTACTGGGATCACTGACAAACTCGAGCATGTCTCCTGGTATAAAGGACCAAATGGAAAGCCTTCATCTCAGATTCTGACATATTTTCCTGGTATTTATCCCAAATTAGTTCCAGGATCTCTGTACAATAATCGGATCTCGGCTTTCAGTAATGGATCATTACACATCAATGATCTTCGTGTCACAGATGGAGGGAATTATATAGCGGATATACAGATGACGACATCAGCACGGGACACATCTGTGACCCTGACCGTCTATGGTGAGTATCACTGTCTATTCTCCGTATGTTACACGTTCACACTGCGCCTCATGTATGAGAACTGTCTCACGGAAAATTCTCCTAATTACACATCACAGCCAATCAGACGTCAGCTTCTATTTCCAAACCTTCACTGGAGGAATGAACTCTGGATTCTGATTGGCTGCTGAAGGAAACTCTTCATACATCAGGTTCCATTAAGTTTCTATCAGAATGTTTTTTCTCTATATAATAATATTAAGAGTAGAATCAGTAATAGATGCACTCTGGTTGATATCATATGTACTCACTGAAGTTGATGTAAGTTATCACAACTGGCATAACTTGTATAGTGGTGTGATACTGTGTTTGCCCCTTCCTGATTTCTTCTTATTCTGCATGTTTGTCACTTACGAGAATGTTTCAGATCAGCAAACAAATGTAAATATTAGACAAAGATAATGACACGCCTCTCCAGGGTCTAAGGACACTTGGAACCAGTCTGTTTTGAAGCTTCATCACGGGAATCACAGGAACCTAGACCCGGCTCCGTGACCCTGGAGATGTCATTAAGAGTTCGGTGCAGGTGTCTCTCTCTCTTAGCGACGGTAATCTGGCGTGGAGGGTTAATTCCGGGAAGGGATGACTGGACCTGGGGATACTTGTTAATTTTATGTGACGCCACGCTACAGATGGCTGCCGCTGCACAACAGTTCTCCTGGGGGCCGATGGTTGGGAGGCAGCAATGTTCTTAAGCCCTCTACGGCTAGGGCTGACCCCCAGGGCAGCTTGAGTTGGTAGTGGTGTTCCTGGTGCTTTTGACATGTTAAGAAAGTTCACACACAGCGGTTGCTGTCTTCAGTTCTTTTTCTCATAGTCTTTGTGTAGCAGCCCACTGAGCACTGGGTTCTTGGAGACCGGGATCCAGCTACTCCCGGGTAGGAGGATGACATATGACCGGCACCCCTTCTCTGTCCTTTCTCAGCCTCTATACACTGCGCGTGCCTCGCCCATCCTGCCTTGTGCGTCGCCACATAGAGCTCTGAGCCATTGACTGTGGGCTTTTTTTTAGGGGTTAATCTGCAGTGTCTCCCCTTAGCCCTATGGTTGCCACCTTTTCAGCAGATGTGCATAGAAGTCGACAGTGTCACCTTGGAAGTGCTACACAGTCTCCGGGTTGCTAGCTGAGCCTGGTCTGGATTCTCCACTAACCTTTGGGTTCCCGGTGCCCCTGTTCTTCAGCCTACTCCCTCCACTTTCTTGCGCTTGACAATGAATTCAAGACCCACAGGTGGAATGATCACTGCCCGTTTCTCTAGGACCATCTCTTACTCCTGAAGCCACCTGGGTGTGTTTTCTTCTCCTCGGTCTGGCCTCTGGACACTTAAGTTCTTTCTTTTGTGATAGGCTTTCTTGCTCTAGCTTCCCTCTAACTCGACCCTTGTTGTTTAACGGTCTCTCCTCATCTGTTCTACTGCCTCTCCTCAGCTGGTCAACTCTCCCCTCAACTGTACAACTGTCTCTCCTACGTTCTAGATCTTTCCCACTCTTTTTATACCCTCTGTCATGTGTCCCACATCATCTACGTGTGTTCTTCCTGGCCTCACTCCTTCCCAACTGTTCCCTCTAACTAGCTCCCTCCACCACCCGACCCCACTACAACGATTCTTAGCGTGATCTAGGTGTGCCAGCACTGGTCTGTGCCCCTCTTACCTGTAAGTAGGATACTACACCTTAACAGGGGTGAAGTACCTCTGTGGCGACTGGATCTGTAGGGGCATCACAATAACACAAGTAAACACAAAATGTAGTGTATAAATGAAGGTCTTTATTATTAAGGGAAAAAGAAATCCAAACCTACAGGGCCCTGTGTGAAAAACTGTTTGCCCCCTTAGCCTAATAACTTGTTGGGCCACCCTTAGCAGCAACAACCACAATCAAGAGATTATGGTAACTGGAAATGAGTCTCTTGTAACGCTCTGGAAGAATTTTTGCTGTTCATCCTTGCAGAATTGATGCCACATTGGAGGGTTTCTGGTCATTAACTGCTTTTTTTTTTTAAATTCTTTATTTAGTTTTATAAACAAACCAGTAACAAAAAACATAGTGCAACTCACTCATCTTGAATCGCATAAATCATAAGTAATAAGGTATTGCTAAGATAAGATAATTGGTAGATTAGTCTACTAATAACACTGGGGAACAATTTGAAAAACAATTTCTGTTGAGTTAGGTTTTTGAGCTGATTTATACTAAAATTGGCATGCTGATTCCAGAAATGTAGTCAGTTTTTTTCTAGCACGTCAAGTTTTTCCTCCACAGCTTACCTGCCAGAGAAGCACAATTGCACTGATATCTGTAATAAGACTTGTTATGTGATTACAATTCGACTCATATAGAGCTATATGATATATGATAGTGTTAAAAAACATATTTGTCATGCCTATTTCTTATACATTTCATTTTTTGGTCATATTTGTACTATTTAAAAAACAAACACACACTTTTTAGGTACAGTAGTTTACATATTTTTGAGAAGACAAAAATCCTATAGTTCAAAAACTTGACGTGATAGAGAAAAACTGAGATCATTTCTGGATTCAGCATCCAAAAATTAATTAAGAATAGTTGTTAGACCTAACTCCTAAAAAATTGTGTTCTCCAGTGTAATAGATTTGCAATATTTAAAACAAACAAACTCTACAACGAAGAGGTACATATGTTAGCACTGTCCAGCCCACAGTAAACAAGGAGAGGCTCGGAGGGGTATGTTGGTGTGACGAGCGGACTTCTTAAGTGACAAAATCAGCTGTCATTAATTGACAAAATGGAATACAAAAAGATAGAGTTGTAAAAAGGCTAGTAAGAAAGAGCGAGGTGAGACGAGACGGTATGGTGGACCCAACCACTGTGGCGCAGGAATGGTAAGGAAGGACATTCGGTCAAGGCATTGGGGTAATACCTCTAGAGAATCTTCCAAGAGGAGGTGGGAATTTTTAGACCAGGAGAGGCAGGTAGCTAGGAGTTTATCTTGAGTGCAAGTCTCCCAGCTAGAGAATACCTCCAGGCGATGGATGTCATGAACTTTAGCAATCCACTCACTTAATGATGGGGGGGCGGAGCTGTTTGCAATGTATCAGATGTTTTGCGGCAGCTAATCGAAATAAATCGTGTTTCTTGGGAGTATAAGTTTGCAAGGAAAGGGATAATAAAACTTCCTGAGCTGTAAAATCCTGTTTAGTTAAGTCCAGGCTATGCAGAGAATTGTTTATGCCTGTCCAGAACCTCTGTATCTCTGGGCATGTCCAGAAAACGTGTGTGAGAGAGAACACTTGGATTTTAATCATATCCAGTATAAAGGCGAATCGCTTAAGCCCTGATGACATAGTTGCTCCGGTGTCCTGTACCACCGGGAGAGGACTTTGAAAGCGTTTTCCTGTAACATCTGAAGAATCGATGTGAGTTAGCTAAGATTCGTTGTACATTCTAGTGAAATATTTACCTCTACTTCTCAACATGAACCTTCTTTTTAAGGTTCGGACTAAGCATCTCAGTCCCAATTGAGGTCTATCAATCTGGAAAAGGAAAAGGAGAAGTTGCTAATCTTTTTTTGTATTCGGCTAGGGCCACACATAGCCATCAGTTTTTTCCCTTGTTCACAATAACTGATCCTTTTTTGTTAGGGTGCATTTTGACCCTCCTGTGCAGGTCTGCGTTTTTTTTAGACTTGATCATTTTTTTCCCCAAAAACGCTAGCAAAAGCGCATCTATTTATAGTACTTCTACATGCCGCTACCGAAGGTTAGAAACCACCAGGTGTCGCATGCGTGCGTTTCAACGGTTCCTAACGGTACCTGATGCCGCATTTACACGTCGCTACAAGGTGCTCCACAGTAGGTTTTTTCAATCCCTGGAAGCACCGACGGGTGCCGCAGGTTACCTTCTGTAGAGCACCGTCCCTCATTTACACGCCTCTACCACAAGGGAATATGGGAGGACCTGGGGCAGCAGGGACAACACATAGGCGTGCCAGAGTTGTGGATTACGAGACACTCGTACGGTGATTGGACACAGCAATAACATCATGATTGGCCAGCCTGCGCAGGAAGGCTGGCTAATACATGACGCTATAGTAAATGTGTAGTGACTGGTCATCTTCTTAAATATGCCGCCCTGTACAGGGACAGCCAATGGGTACACAGTACTCCCCACCAATGATAGCTGATGGGGCGTGGTATACATGACGCTCAAGCACGCCCCAGGTAACTCAAATACCGTACCTGTGCCCCGATTACACGCCGCTACCATAGGGGTTATACCTGCTTGTTTTTGAGCACGGCTGGGAAACAGGTATCCAAAGTGACCGGTGGCAATAACCTGAATTACACGCCGCTACCTCGCGGTGTTTTGAAGGTACAAGTTACAATTGTCTCTGACACCCGGTGGTTTCTAACCTTCGGTAGCGGCGTGTAAAGGTACCATAAATGGATGGTGGCTATGTGTGCCATGCTTTAACAGATGCGTTTCCCATAGGGCCCCATGTTAAAAAAAAAAAAAAAACACATGCTTTTTATTTTTACTGCATCGAAAAATGTTGCTTGCAGCGTTTTTTGGATCCAGAAAAAAAATGCATAGCGTTTTTGAAAAGTGCAGTCGCACTTAAGTCCAGGATGCGTTTTAGCATCAGTTTTTGGACTTAGAAAAAAAAAGTTGAAAAACTGATGCCAATACCGATCCAGGACTTAGGTGTTACCCTAGCCTTATTGTGCTTGTAGGAGAGCTGGATGTGGATGATAGTGATGTCCCTCTTTAATTCCACTCTCAGCGCTGTCGTACCCCTCTCACAGATCACTTATCAGAGGTTTTTCAGCATCAGTTTTGTCTGGGCTGTGTTGATACTTTGAAGTCCAATCACACAGTCATGGGCACTTTGACCCCGGTTTCCTCTATGCCATATTATTTGCACATAGTCATTTTTCAACAACTTGTCTGGTGAGCTAAACTCTTCACCCAGTCTGAAGGATATTGCTTCACCTTGAAACATTGAGATGATAAATATAATAAATGCTCCATAAAAATACTATTGATATTAGATGGAGATCTTTAATAAGAACTTAGCCGGGTTACCTGTTCTGTAATGTTATTCTGACACATTTGGCTTTTATGCTATGTAAATTCTACTTTTGATCTAAAGATTATTACTTACTGTATTTTTCTGCAGTTACAGAGCCGGTTACTAAACCTAAAATCACAGCGTCCTCCAGCCAACAACCCAAGGAAAATGGGGCATTAACCCTAACGTGTAACACCGCAAAAGCGACAACCATAAGGTGGACCAGGAATAGTGCTGGTGTGCCATCTGGTGCCAAATTATCTGGAGATAACAAGACTCTCACCTTATTCAGTATTAAGAGAGGAGACTCTGGAGAATACCGGTGTGAAGCTCAGAACCTTGTCAGTATCAGCACCAGTGATCCGTATATAATGACTGTGGCCTGTGAGTAACCAGAATAGCTGTACTGGTGTCATGATTGTAGACCTTTTCTATTTTGTGTCTTTGATGATACTTTGACTGGTCTTGATAACACATATATATTGGTCTAATTATTTTATAAACATTTATTAACATTGGTAGCATCAAGCAAAGATGGAATGAAGGACTTATTATGGAGTGTCAACATGGAAAGCTCAAACATGGGATGGCTACTCAACACAAAGAAGACAAAGGTATTGACTACAGCCAGATAAAACAAGCAGAGGCATATACAATAGCTGCAGGGGTTGCAATTGCACCCAGGCCCTGGAGCCTTGGGGGCCCTAAATGTTCCTTTGCCCTATGGAAAAAGACTATTGCTATTAAAGATTTGCAATAATTGGGTGCCCCGTTGGAGCCTTCGCATAGGGACCCATGAGCTTCAAGTTATTCCACTCACGACAGACACATATGAGATGGATGGTGATGAACTGGAAATGGTAAAGGACTTCAGCCTACTCGAATCAATAATCACTCAAGATTCAGTAATAACACCAGAGGTCAATAGGAGAATAACCATGGGAAAATCAACAATGAAGTCACTGGACAAGGTCTTCCTATCAAGGAACATTTCACTGGGGATGAAGACACGGCTCGTACATAGTCTGTTTTTATTCATAGTCACATATGGAAGTGAAACATGGATGATAAAGAAGCAAGAAGCAACGCCTTCAAAATGTGGTGCTGGAGAAGGATGTTATCAATACCATGGATGGCAAGAAGAAAAAACTCATCAGTTCTGGAACAAATCAAGTCAGGTATGTCACTTACAGCAACGATTATCAAGGTACAACCTTTCTACGCATATGACGAGAGCAATCACTGGAGAAGGACATCATGGTCAGAAGACTAGAAGGAACAAGGCGAAGAGAAAGATCAGCAATCAGATGGCTTGATACAATCAAGATAATGGTGGAGAAGACCCTGATGGACCAATCTAGGCATGAAGAAGAGCATGGTGGACCTTCCTAGACTTGGAGAAGATCTTGGTCACAGCGTTCATCCATCAAGTCACCATGGCTCGAGATGGAGCTGAAGGCCGCTAAAAAATATTACTAAACAGTTCATTTTGTTTAAGGCTAGGGTCACACTTGCAGATTTTACTAGTGTTTTTTGGAGACCTGCGTTTTCTGAAACTGCATGCAAAAATGCACCCATAGGCCCCCATACAGAAAATACATGCCCCAATAGCAAAAACGCATGTCTGAATGTACCATGCGTTTTTGGCTACACATCAAAAAATACTGCAAGTAGGGTTTTTTGGTGCGTTTTCAAAAACGCATGCGTTTTCATAACATGGGGCCCTATGGTTAATGCATGCATTTTTATAAGGCACTAAATGGCACATGCGTTTTTACATACATTTTTACATGTGTTTTTTAAGTGTCCCCCACACCTATCAGCAGAAACGCAGGGTGCCTAAAAGCACCTTAAAAAACTTGTGCCAAGTGTGACCCTAGCCTAAGTCCAAGTCGACATTATCAGAGTGAGTGCCCGGGGGCGTGTACTTATTCACCTTTGTAATGCTGACCACTTATAAGCAGGCATCAACACCTTGGGTAAACAAGGAAAGGACCCCACAATATCAGTGTTGACTCTGCACTGATGTATGATATCATGTGCTGGAGAACAGCAGACCTGAGTGTGATTAAGAGATTTAAGCTCTCATCTTCAGTAATTAGTGTGTGTGTGGGGGGGAGGGCAGTTCTACAGAACTAGCATCTCACTACAAAACACTTCTAGCAGTTCTCCTCTTGCACACTAACTGCTGGAGATGACAGCTGTAAAAAAAACACTCAGTTCTGCTTTGTTCTGACCCATGTAATCTCTGTGTGAGACATAATGACACAGTCTACTCTCCTCACTGCAGAGTATGTTCTAATCTATCTTGTGAATGTGTCCTCCCCTCCCTCCTTGTATGTGGATGCCCACTTATGATTGGCAAAACTGGCAGCCCTATGACAGGAGAGCTACTAGAAGGGTTTGTAATGAGACTCAACTCTTCAGCACTGTCCTTTCTCACATCGACTGATCATCTGACAGCTTTGATCACTCAGCTTTGGCACATTCAAGTCAACATTATAAACCAAGTTATCTAGAGTTAATAGGACTCATGTTCTCCAGTGTAAAGAGGCAAAACTCATGAGAATACCGGTGGGAAGCTCAGAATATTGACAGTAAGGCTATGGTCACATTAATGTTAATCAGGGCTGTTAGATAGAAGAGAGGGGACGATAGGGAATTAGTAAATGAAGAATATTAGAAAATGGCTTAGATTATAGAGATAAATTAGATTGGGGTCTCAGTCTGACCCTTTAACTGCTAAATTTGCCTTTTTAACTATCCAAAATTCAATTAATTTTTGCACCTGTGAATTTCAACAATTTCTCAAATGATATTTCTGGTTACATTACAAAACAAATTGTGGGTGTCATGCCAAAAGAAATTCTACACAAAAATGGCGTATTAGAATGTGCAAAATGGGGGCTCTTCCCCTCTTTTGTTCACAGTGATATTGATACTTCCCCCAATAGAGGGAATATGAGTGGCACGGTGGCTCAGTGATTAGCACTGCAGCTTTGCAGCGTTGGGGTCTGGGGGTCAAATACCACCAAGGACAACATCTGCAAGGAGTTTGTATGTTCTCCCTGTGTTTGCATGGGCTTCCTTCAGGCACTCCAGTTTCCTCCCACATTTCAAAGGCATACTGATAGGATGTTTAGATTGTGAGCCCCAATGGAGACAGTGTTGCAAATTTACAGGGTGGGCCATCTATACGAATACACCTAAAAAAAAAAGGGAATGGTTGGTGATATCAACTTCTTGTTTGTGTATGGTAGGGGGGAAACTTTTCCAGATGGGCGGTGACCATGGCGGCCATTTTGAAGTCAGCTATTTTGGATCCAACTTTATTTTCTTCAATGGGAAGAGGGTCATGTGACACATGAAACTTATTGAGAGTTTCATAAGATAAACAATGGTGTGCTTGGTTTTAACGTAACTTTATTCTTTCATGAGTTATTTACAAGTTTATGTCCACTTATAAAATGTGTTCACAGTGCTGCCCATTGTGTTGGATTGTCAGTACAACCCTCTCCTCCCACTCTTGACACACTGATAGCAACACCGCAGGAGAAATGCAGCACAGGCTTCCAGTATCCGGTGTTTCAGATGCTGCACACCTTGTATCTTCACAGCATAGACAATTGCTCGAGTGGGCCATTTATATGGATACACCTAAATAAAATGGGAATGAATGGTGATATCAACTTGAAATACCTCATGAAAAAATAAAGTTACATTAAAACCAAGCACACCATTGTTTTCCTTTTGAAATTCTCAATACGTTTGCTGTGTCACATGACCCTCTTCTCATTGAAAAAAATAAAGTTGGATCCAAAATGGCTGACGTTAAATGGCCGCCATGGTCACCATCTATCTGGAAAGTTTTCCCCCGTCCCATACACTAAAGTGCCACAAAGAGGAAGTTTATATCACTGACCATTCCTATTTTATTTAAGTGTATCCATATAAATGGCCCACCCTGTTTGTAAAGCGCTATGGAATTAATTGCACTATATAAATGAATAAATATTATTATTATTATTATTAGGGTTAAGATAACGTTAACGGTGACTATTATTTAGTGGTGAAGTAATAATGTGTATATGTTATTGTGTTCATATTCTGTATGTCTGTATTACCGAATTTTTACTTGTTATATAATTTGCGTGCCTTCACCTGTGCCATTCCCTTCTACCATACTAAAGGCTCTTACCCATCTCTTTGTGCACAATGAATACCTGTTGTTAGGTTACTACTATGTCAACTTTCTCTGCGTTGTTGCATCCACGTAACCTGATAACACAAGTAATTTACTTTACAACAAATCACACAAGTCTCAACAATAGTTACTCATTCTATGTCGTAATAAATCTGGCATCAAACCAAAATTCAGCTTCGGACCAGACCATTCATATTCGTGGTTGCAAAATGTTATAGGAACCTTTATTGAGGTAGGCCAGGCCAAGCCAACTCATTAGAGAGTGGATCATGTCAATTTTAACACTCCTTCTGCACCTCTAACTGATGTTACCAAATTTAATGTACACTCACCCTTCTCTTTGGCTCAGTCACTTCTTTCTGTTCCTCCTCTAATCAAACTTTATTTCTTCCACTCTTCCAAATTGCAAAGAGAAGCAATAGCTTCTTGGAACTATAGTTCAGAAAGGCCAGGGCTCTTCAATAAAGATGTACTAATGCCTGTGTCACATGTCGAATGCTTTGCAATTCATGTGTGTTGCTGCTGTGATTTAAATCTGAGTTTATTTACTTTGGCACATCCAGAGTTAATGCCAGAAAGCTGCTGGTGGAGGTTTGTGTCATAACATTCAGATCTCCACTCCCTCAGCCTTGAAGTAGTTCCACTTCCCTCCACTGGGTGTTGCTGATAGAGTTAATTATCTTCTTGGATTCTGTGCAATGAGGACGTGCTGAGCTGTGCTGCTGCTGTTTCCTTTCATAGGAGCTGCTGGGTTTCCCTGTCCATGGGTGGAGGTAGGGGCTATTAGCCTACGGCTGATCAGGAGCAAAGGTCAAGTTTGGCGGCCTGGACATCCTTTCCTTCTGAGTAATTCCAGTATCGGGATGACCCAGGGACCCCAAGTCTAAGGGTCAGGCTTGTTCCCCAGTTCACCTTTACACATCTTACTATCTTGCCTCCTGATTCCCTATCCACTATACCACCCCATGACAGCCTGCTGTTGTAAATCCATGCCTGGCATTAGTTATGGTCTTCCCTTTACACAATGCTCTTGCTTTCAGCAGCTACATTTCCATTTTGTCAGTCATTAGAAAAAAGCAGGGCGGCACTTACCGTTTTGCAGTTGATCCTTTATTTTTACAGTCCTGCCATCATCGATCGGTACAGGATGGGCAGAGCGGGGAGAGGGAGTGAGGAGCCGGCGGACGACGGTTCACCGTTTCACAGGGTTACCGCTTCAACGGGTCCAGTTCATGTACTGGCTAAAGATGTTAATTCCATTTAGTGACGAACAACACCGTTACCCGGAGGGCCCCCGGGTTCTTTAATCAGGTCTTAATTGGTTCAGCCCCTTCTGTGTCCCATAGTGCCCAGGTCAATCCTTTTTGATACAGACTTTCCATTTTGTCATTGCTGATATTATGACAGGTACTGAATTCCATATATGATGGTCTAATAACTAGACCTGCCCGAAACCTTACAAACATTACTATATGGCTTTATTAAGTGCTTCTTCTAGTCAACAGCCATTGGATGCAAACTAAGACATATGGAAGAGTCTCTTTAGAAAGCAAAGAGGAAAGGCGCAAAAAGGTCCTAATGCAAAAAATTGACCACATAACTAAATGTAGTAAAGCAGAAACATAGTTCTCCACTAAAGTGGGACCCCATCTTGGACAATACTGTACAAGTACCATGAATTATTACACATTGAACAACAAGTTGAATAATAGGTGATTCTAACACTTCTTATAACCACCATAGACAAGCCATGAGCACTCTATCATTTTAGAATCATTACAATGAACACCTTGGGCGATTTTATCCAATGTACCCATTGTTTTTGGTTTGTAGATGGCCCAGATAAAATGAGAATCGAAGGAGCAGCATTTGTAAAGCCTGGTTCTTCCATCACAATAACATGTTCTGCTGATTCTGTCCCGTCTCCTGAATATCAATGGAAACACAACGGCACTGACTTAGAGATAAAGACAAACATTTTTACTGTCAGTAATGCTGCACCGAAGGATGAAGGACAGTACACGTGTTTGGTGAAGAACCCGGTGACTCTGAGCTCTATATCTGCCTCTGTATATGTGAATGTGACGGCAGGTAAGACCAATTATCAATGAACCCATTTTGCAGTTTTTAGCTAAAATATGGCTGTGTTGAATATTTTTGAAATTCAAATTTGCCAAATGAAATTACATTTTACTAGCAAACGCCTTGTCCAGGTAAATGAGTTAACTGCAAATCGAAAACGCTCAAAAGCCTAAAATTGCCCTGAAAATCCATATATGACACCGAGGTCTACTAGGACTGTACTGAGCCCTTTTCAGCTGCATAATGAAAATAGTCTTGTAATAGCGGCTAAGGATACGGACTCACTGGCATGAAAGTCGGATGACTGCAATGCGAGTTGTCCTCGCATTGCAGTTGCACCAATGTTACTCAATGTCCGAGAGCACAATTGCGAGTGTCGGGCGTTTTTTTCACATCCGCTTCACGGACGAGAAAGCAGTCGCAACATGCTGCGACAGCATGCGATTCATGCGCAAGACTCACCAATGCACGTCTATGGGTCCGACAAAACTCACGGGCCGCTGTCGGACTATACACACCATCTCCGATTACAGTTGGACAGCTCTCGGATGTGATCAGAGAAAATGTTGGACAGATGCATTGCAGTTGGATGCAAAACGGACCAATAAATGGAGGACACGCGTATAACTCTTGGGAACGACAATCGGACCGCATTTTTTCTTGCCAGTGTGTTTCCACCGAAATGGTCATAGTTGCCACATCTGCTGGCAAGCCATCCTCACCAGAATAAAAAGGGTTGAAAATTGTCGACGGGTTGCAGGATCAGCCTGTCTCAATAAGCAATGTCCAGATCTCAGGTGCAACAGAAAAACTCACTTTTACACAAGGATGATGATTAGGGCTCGGACACACTGGACTAAAACTCGGACAACTGCAATGCGAGCAAAAATCGTATTGCAGTCGGTCCAGAGTTAGTCAATATCCAAGAGCACATTTCCGAGTGTCGGACGTTTTTTTTCCCGTCCGAGACTCGGATGACGAGTCAGTCGCAACATGCTGTAATTTCATGCGAGTGTCAGAAGAGAGTCGCCAATGCACGTCTATGGGTCCGACAAAAATCACGGACCATAAAGGGACAGCGTAGGGAGAGAGATTTTAATATGGTGTTTCTCGCAGAGAAAAGAATAGACAGGATAGATAGGATAGAATAGCTAGATCAGGTTCACCTGTTTCCTGCTGCTACTTCCAGGGCTGTCCATTAAGCTAATTAGATATTCACTGCACTGTCAGACAAGCAGCCAATCAGAGAAGCTCACGCTGTTTGAGAGTTTCTGTGATCGGCCGTTGTAGTCAGAGTGCTTTTCCTCAATCTGGACAGTGATTCTGCTTTAGTATAGGGCAACCAACCTGGAGTTATAGGGTGTGAAATTAATAAATATTTAAAAAAAAAAAAAATGTGTGGTGGTTCGCAGCAATTTTAAGTGTGGCCCTGTAAAAACAGACAGCTGTGAGCTGCCACCCTCAGCTGCGTAATTGTTATAGGGCCCCCCCCACGCTAAAGAACAACAGCCCACAGCCGCCCCTGAAAATGGCGCATTAATAAGCGCCATTTCCATGCACCTTACCGAGCTCTTTCAGCGGCCCTGGTGGCGGTGGCATGCTGGGTAATAAAGGGGTTAATACCAGCTTTGTTATACGAGCTGGTATTAAGGCCGAGATTCTTAATGTCAGGCCAAGTTTGACCCGGCCATTAAAAATCTCCAAAAAAAAGGGTTAAAAAAACACACAGAGAAAAATATTTATTAGAAATAAAGACACAGACACCCTTAGGGACTCCATCTTTATTACTCCCCTTTATAGCCCCCCATTTTTATTATTTTATGATCGCATTTTATCTCACTTTTTTAGTCAGCTGTATGATGAAAATACACCATTTTTGCTGCATTTTTTTATTTTTATGGTGTTCACTGAAAAGGTTAACTAGTGTGACAGTTTTATAGAGCGGTAATACAATATGTTTATTTTATTAGTTTTTCTTTATTTTTTTCTACATAAATATAACTTTTAATTTGAATTTGTTTCTCTTTTTTTTCTCTTTTTTTTTCTGATTTTTTTTTTTTTTTTTAAATGTTTTTATTTTTTTTCTTAACTCTCTTACTTAGTCCCTTCATGGGACATCACCATTTACAGCTCTGATCACAGCTTCACTGTACTGCAATGCTTGATCATATCAGTGGAGGGAAGCTGTCAGTGCTGCATTGTTACAAGCCTCATGAATCACATGATTCCTGAGACTTGTTGTAGTCATGTGACCCAAATCTCACGAGGGTGATCACGTGTCACCATGGACATGAATCTGATCGGGCACTCACGGTTACATCACGGGGGACTGATTGACGGGGAGATGGTGTGCAATTCCTTTCCCAAACCCCTATGTGCTGTGATCAAACTTAAACACAGCATTTAGGGTGCTTAAAAGCCAAAGACATCATAGGGATTGTCCCTGGCTATGTGAGACCGCGCTCCCTCAGCATACATGGACATCACAGCACCTATGCATGCTGATTGGAACGATTGTGCATTGTTCAAGTTAAGGCTGAAGCTGGGGGGAGACAGCCTCTTCTGAGCTCAAGCCTAAGATAGGTGCTGTTGTAGGCAATGATTCAGGATATTGGATCGAAATTGATTCAGAATTGAACAGTCAGTCACAGCAGTCATAGTTGCGGAGTGGTAACCCCCATTGAGGTTGATCTCTGGTGCCCCGATTCCAGATTTACCAGATATTGTGACTCAAATGCTCTTGTTCCATCCACTGTGACACATTTTATTCAGGGTGTACCTATAGATCCTTGATCAGTCACAAACTCCCTTCCTAGGTGTATAGGTACATCCTTGGTCATGAAGGAAGGGGTTAAATAGGCAAATAGCCTTTTCAGAGAGGATAAGTATGTGATCCCTAATGTTACCTATTGGATGTAGCAATCCTAAAAATTTATATCAACCCTTCAACAAACCCTGATGAAAGGCAAATATCCCGAAACACGTGTCTACAAATAGGATAAAAAGCCAAACCAAGCACTCTAAGTCAATTGGTCAATGTTCACTATTTTATACACCCATGGTAATGGGACTGAATGAAAAACCTAAATTCCATGATTGAGATTTGTGTCTCAATACTTTTCTCTATATAGTGAATTCATATTATTACCTATTTACTTCTACCTTTTTGTTTTTTTAATTTTAGAATTGGTAATTACCGGTAATACATGTGAAGTTCCCATTGGACTTATACTTGGACTTGCATTTGGTATAATCTTGGGCATCGTATTAATAATTATTGGAAGTTTCTACTTGTATAGAAAATGTTTGACAAAGAGGAGAAAGGGTAAGAAAAAAAGGTGGCATGTAACTACATAAAGAGGAAATAATTACTGAGAATTACTAGTCATCAGCAAGGATTATGTTAATTTGCCAAAATGCACGCATTGCTCTGTTTTCGGTCCATAGCCATGTGATAGTAGTATTATTAAATCTTCTTTTAAGTTACTTCTGCTTATTATGTGCAGATTTGGTGACATCTCAAAAAAAATTATTAGATGACAAAAAGTCCAACTACCCCTCACTTTTACCTGTTGCCAATTTTTGTTTCACTGCTTTGTACTAAGCACTTTAGTGCTAGGCGCTAATACCCAGAGATAAACCAAACCATTGGTACAATGTCCATTTCAGGACATGGTCATACATAAAAGTAAAACATCAGAAATACTCTGTCTGTTACCTGATAATGACTTTGATAAGTGACTTTGACTTTGACAAATGACTTTGACAAATGACGTCAAAGTCATTTATCAAAGTCAAAGTTATTATCAGGTATCAGAGTATTTCTGATATTTGACTTTGATGTATGACCATGGACACCGTACGGTCATATATCAAAGTCAAACATCAGAAATACTCTGTCTGTTACCTGATAATGACTTTGATAAATGACTTTGACAAATGACACTGTACATAGGGATACACTCACAAATCATAGATATTTCCA
The DNA here is from genome assembly GCA_033576535.1 of Allobates femoralis. Taxonomy (NCBI): domain Eukaryota; kingdom Metazoa; phylum Chordata; class Amphibia; order Anura; family Aromobatidae; genus Allobates; species Allobates femoralis. The sequence continues at coordinate 73,402,750 of JARQOC010000009.1, forward strand.
GAAAAAGCAGAGGAAATGTTCATAGCTATCCTTACTGTAACTCAATACAGCAAATACACAGCATTTTGACACTAAATTAATGAGAATTAGCAAACCTTCAGTGTATTTCCGGCATTACACAACAGTGTAACTAACCACTTCACAGCCAATGATATACATGTACATCATTATTTGTCTCCGTGCTTTTGATGCGGGCTCATATGCTTAGCCCACATCTTTCACTGCATATGTCAGCTGATCTGATCAGGCAACGTACAGATAACAGGCATGGATGCTGAATGTTTTTTCACCACTTAAATAATGAAAAAAAAAATATATGCTTGGTATCTATGTACTCGTACTGACCTGAAGATCATATTGCCCGTTCACTTTTACCATAGAGTGAACATAGTAAATAAAAAAAACCATTGTGGAATTGAACTTTTTTTGTAACTTCACCTCTCTTGGAATTTTTTTCCCATTTTCCAGTACACTATATGGCAAAATGAATGGTGTTTTTCAAAAGTATAACTCATCCCTCATACAGGCTAGAGATGGGCAAATCCACAGGTGTTCAAGTTTGATGGATCCGGACAAACCTTTTTTTAAAGTCCAGGTTCAGAACTGGATTTGACCCGAATCCCATATGAGTCTATGGGAGACCCAAAGTTTACTGTTATAAAATAGTGTCAGTAAGGCATGGGGGCTCTAAAAGAAAGCAAAATGGGGATTAATGCAGAAGCATTAAACTTAAGTCTCCAGCGATATGGTCACACTAATTCTGGATCTCCGATCATTAACCTCCCGTGTATTCATTGCACTCTGACTCCAACAGCCAATCACAGATGCCCACTCTCTGTGACAGCGTCTGTGATTGGCTTTTGTCTGCCATTCAGTGATTGGCCGCCATGTACATTAGTGTATTGGCAATGAACCTGCTAGCATAGGTCTGTAAAAAAGAAAAATGCTAAAAAAATTGCTTAAGGGTTCCCATTTATTTTTGATTCTCAATTTAGATAAAGCAACCAGCTACTGGCTGCCACCTTCAGTTGCCTGGTTTTATCTTGGCTGGCAATCAACACTACAGTAGATAAATAATATAAAAAAATGCATGGGCTTCACCCTATTTTCCATTCCCAGCCTAGGTAAAACCAGGTAACTGGGGATGGTATTCCCAGCATGGTGCGGCCCATAGTTATTGGGGGCCCACCCCAGGCTACAGAATAGCAGCCTGTAGCTGCCCCAGAAGTTTTCTTATTCATTAGAAGCACCAATTTCAGGCACTTTACCTGGCTTTTCTCGATGCCCTGCTGTGATGGCAATCAGGGTAAAAAAAAAAGGGCTTAATGACAGCTGAGTTTGACAGCTCTCTGAGACCCCCACATTACCAATCCAGTGAGTAAATAGTTAAAAAACACAGAGAGTAAAAATGTTTGTTTTAAATACAAAACTCACAAACCCTCTTTCACCACTTTGTTAACCACTAAAAACACCACAGGTCAGAAGCAGACCAACATACAACGTCCCTCAATGATCCTGACTCTGCTATATCTAGGGGCTGCAGTGATGGAAGAAGTGTCTGCTCACTTTAGCCTCTGTGATGACATTGACTGCCGTAGGTGAGCGATAATGTCACTGAGGGCTTCCCCGCTGATGAAGGCGTTGATGGGTGGGATCAATGATGCGCTTCCTGTCTTCAAGTGTTAAATCCTGCTGTCAGAGACTGACAGCAGGATTTAACTGATTAACAGTCGCAGGCAGATCTCAAATCCCCCCGATGCTGTTAGGGGCAATTAATGGCTGATTAAATTAGCCGTCATTTGCGAGGAAAGATATGGACACGCTGTGCCTGCATGAAAAGCAGATGATGTAAATTTATGTCATTGGTCGTGAATGGGTTAAAGTATAGTGTCATATTAGTATGGTCTCTTTATATTATCTATTTTCTTCCATCCTCAGAGACATCAGAGACTAGGGCGGAACCCGTCACTGTATATGATAATGTGAAGGTAGGTGACAAATGCTGGTGGTCATGTTATCCCAAAAACACAATTACATGAAAATAGTAACTGAAAATCGATCTTGTTCCATTATAAACACTGAGAGTTTACTCTTTAAGGAGTTTATGCCCTTTCTTCTATTGTTATTGATAAATGAGTAACTACAGCAGGTCTCTAAAGCTGAGCTCGCACATCCAGTAATCAGCCATTAGATCGGGCCCAGCAGAATCCTTTGTGCAAACAAAACGTTTTTTGTTGGGTTCTGAAAAATATTTTTGCAAAATCTATTTTTTTTAACATTGGAGTCTATGGAGAACGGATCCGGTAATTGATCGCTATTTAGCCTCCGTTTTTCTTCCGTTTTGTAAAGGATCCATTTTTTTTTTAACTGGATCAGTTTCAAATGGAAGATAAATAGTGATCACTTACCGGATCCACTCTCCATAAACTCCAATGTTAAGAAAACGGATCCTGCAAAAATGTTCTTTTTTTCCAAACTGACAAAAACGTTGTGTTTGGACAACGGATTGTGCTGGGTCCGTTCTAATGGACGACTACTGGACTTTAGACATTTTGGCGACATTCAGACAGAACGTTTGTGGAGCAATTTGGAGGATCCACTTTGCTGCTGCAAAACAGATCCATTTTTTTTTCAAAAGACACATCACCTATTCACACAGTGCATTTTAGGGCTTGGACACTCTCCTACTTACTTGCGAGTCTCTCGGACAAGACTCGGATGAGACTGGATCAGTGACCCTGAACGGCCTCTCTCTTTCTGCATATACCACGATAACCCTACCCACATGTGACCGTGTCTTGTGCATTCTGCAGCTTGGCATCATATACCAAAAGTGGCCAAAGTTCACACCTGAGGAACGACTTATCTTCACACTGATGTTGTTATTGCTTTCATTTGTGTGTTTAGGGGTGTCATGTCAGTAAGAGCTCCATACACGTGTTTAGAACCCTCCAAAACACCGTAACCATGTTGTTACTGCATGTGCCACTCATGTTGGGCTTTTATGCTACATCCGAAGGGCCAGTCCCCTGCCAGGATGACTTTGTGTCTGGCCCATAAATGTTTGGTTACCAACAACATCATCACTCTACATGGATTTTTGTTTGCTGCAAAGACGATACAGCATGCATTATGTGTCTCATAGCATGTCATGTATAATGTCCAATTATTGTTTGCGTCTTATCTGTTACGTGTGTAGAAAACACTGAGTTTTTTGGGGGGGTTTGAACACGTTATAAAACATGTCATAAAACAAATAAAATAAACACATACAGTATATGTACATGACCCGTGTACAAAAGGGTTCAATAAACAAAAGCAACCTCTACATATTGGTGTAGGTTGTGTGTTGTGGGTTTGTGTGTGGCCCTTGTCCACTTTACTGGTTAACCGATGCATTCAACATATATAGAGCCTGGTGTAGGTCTTCTCAAAAGGGCCTGTTGGCAACATACGTTTGGCTATGTGCTTGGAAACTGTGCCTCATGTGATCTTGCTGATGTCTGCCTACAGCTGTTTTGGTGTGTTGTGACATAGGTTTTGGCATGCGTACAAATTCCCCCCTCTCTTGCACAATATGGCACATATTGTTGTCCAGTGCACCAATCGGGGTTGTCTGATGGGGTTGGCAGACCTTGGTGGTCACTAGATTGTGTTAGGATGGCCAACATAACAGCTTGGCTGCGTGTTGACCTCAAATGTTCTTGGGTAGCATGTTGGGTAGGTTGCATGAGACCAACTGGAGGGGCATTTGGCAAATTTAGCATTTGTCGAAAAGGGGGCCACAGTTAACAATGCATTGGAGGTCTATCAGGACTATTTGAGGCCTGTGAGGATGATAAGGCAGATGGTCCTGCTGGGCACTGGTCCTGTCCAGTAAATTATCTGGTGACAAAAAATAGTGGAAGGGGTTCTGGGCACCACAGCAGAGAGCAGCAGCTGACATTGCGCCTTGCTCAGGGGGCAGCAGCCACACCAGGCCGGAAACCACAGCGGTGCACCCTCACACAAAGAATTGCAATGTAAAACCATACACAGTAGGAGGAACAGAGGGGCAGTCACCGGTCAGTTTCGCACTTACAGGTGCTTCTACGGGACCCGTAGAAGCACCTGTGAGTGTGAAACGGTGCTGTCGTCCTGTGTCTCCAGCTCCCCTCCCCGCCCATGATGCACCTTTGAATAATTTATGCACTTTGTGTCCTATAAATATGCCTGAAGAAACTGACCGGTGAGTGCCCCTCTGTTCCTTCTACCGTGTAAAATTATCTGATGAGTTCTGACACTAATCAAGCATGTTAAAGACCAATCGTGGATGATTCAGTGGCACACAATCATCCAGCACAATTTGTAAGGCAGCCCTTGCACGCAGTTTCAGTGGGCACGGTACCTCCCGCAAACGGCTGCTGAGGCTGCATGCAAAGGCTTTCTCCCCATCATTGCTCACAGTCCTCGCAAGGTACTGCAAGACCCAGATGTCCACGTCGCGCCAGAGGTTGGTTGATGACAACTGGCTCCGACTCTTTGGGCGACGAATCACCGGTGAGGAAAGGGGAGCCCTGGGCGGGGGCAAGGTGGCTGAGGCACTTTGTCCTTGGTCCCCTGGTGGCTGAGGTTGGTCAGATCTCAATGGTGGCCCCTGTGATGGCTCCTCAGATCACCAGAACTCCGGGACAGCAGCAATTGATGATGCGTGGGGATCTTCGTGGGACAAAGATAGGCTCACACTCTCATCAGCAGACTGCAGGTTTCTCAATGTGTGGCTCTGTCTCAGAGGCAGAAGTGTGCCTCAAGTTGCTGTCAGTTCCATGTTTAAAGAAACAGCAAGAATCAATATACTTGTGCTGAAAAATCCACAATTATCATGGCCACAAATGTGTCAGAAAAATACATACGGTCTCAGGTGCATCACAGGCAAAGAGAGGTGATGAAAGTATATGTAGACCTGCCTCCTTGACCCTGCTGAACCATTGGGTGGCACTTTGGTCAGCTCCCGGTATTAGTCTCTGCAACTACACCACCGCTTAGTTACCACGTCCACTGCATAATTAAAATAACCCATTGTTTACCATTTGAACATACAACACCCATTACAGACTGACCCCAAAAGTCCAATTATATAGTTAATTAGGAAATGTGCAAAAAAAAATGATACATTACCAAGGTTTATCTGGGCGTCCCCAGATTTCTGTCGGCCTCTAATTCCTGAGTAGTCATGTGATGACTCCATATCAACAATTATTAAGAACTTCCGAGGGTTTCAGCTGTGAAAAAACATGTCCGACTCGGATGGTGTGTGTGCGGGTCCGACTGCGGTCCATGATTTTGTCGGACCCATAGACTTGCATTCAGTGCCGGTGTCAGCACCCGGCGTACCCGGGCAAGTGCCGGGACCCTGAGAAGCTGGGGGGCCCACTGGCCATCCATCAAGGACATTCAGCCCTGATGGTCAGGGGGCCATCAGGAAAAGGCAGCCCCGACAAGAGGATCAGGAGCACTCTGCCGGCTCCCTCAGCTCTGCCAGTGCACATGGCTAATTTGCATGCAACACAAATTAGCCATGTGCTGGCTCCGGGGAAGAGATGAGCTTCCTCCTCCTCCTCTGCGGACTGCAGCAGCATGATGAATCCTCTTCCTGTGACCTCATCATGCTGATGCCACCATACAGGAAGGAAGCCCAGACCGGAGGAAGCATCTGAGGAGGACACAGCCCCGGGGGAACGGAAGGAAAGTGAGTATTATTAATTATTTTTTTACTGTGTGCAGCACAATGGGGATTATATATACCAAGATGTGGCCAGGGGACAGCTGTAGCAGGAGAACCACCATATTATACATTATCTGGAGGCTGTTCTTGGCCGTTGAGGCTGGTCCTGGGCTGTGGAAGCTGCTGTGGATTATCGAAGCTGTTCTAGTCTATGGAAGATGCTTCTGGGCTATGGAGGCTGCTTCAGGGCTACAGAGGCTGATTCTGGGCTGTGGAGGCTGCTTCTGGACTATATGTAAGTTGCTGTGGAGGCTGTGCTGAGCTATATGGAGGCTGCTGCGGGGTATGGAGGCTGCTTCTGGGCTGTGGAGGCTGTTTCTGGACTAAATGAAGGCTGCTGCGGGCTATGGAGGCTGTGCTAAGCTACCAGGAGGCTGCTGTATGCTATGGATGCTATTCTGGGGTATAGAGGCTGCTTCTGGGTTGTGGAGGTTGCTGTTGGACTATATGGATGCTGCTGCAGGCTATGGAGACTGTGATGAGCCATTTGGAGACTGCTCTGGGCTATGGAGGCTGTGCTAAACTATAGAGGCTGTTCTGGGCTATAGAGGCTGCGTCTGGGCTATGGAGGCTGTTGCTGTAGTAAATGAAGGCTGCTGCAGGCTATGGAGGCTATGTTGAGCCATATGGAGGCTGCTGCAGGCTATGGGGGCTGTTCTGGGCTACAGAGGCTGATTCTGGGCTGTGGAGGCTGTTGCTGGACTATATGGAGGCTGCTGCAGGCTATGGAGGCTGCTGCGGGCTATAGAGACTGCTGCTGGGAAATGGAGGCTGTTCTGGGCTATAGAGGCTGCTTCTGAGCTTTGGAGGCTGCTGCTGGACTATGTAGAGGCTGCTGCGGGCTATGAAAGCTGTGCTGAGCGTGTTGAAGGCTGCGGCGGGCTAAGGAGGCTGTTCTAGGCTATAGAGGCTGCTGCTGAGCTATGGAGGTTGCTGTTAGGCTATGGAGACTGTTGTGCGCTATAGAGGCTGCTTCTGGGCTGTGGAGGTTGCTGCTGGACTATATGGAGGCTATTGCAGGCTATGGAGGCTGGGCTGAGCTGTATGGAGGCTGCTGCAGGCTATGGAGGCTGTTCTGGGCTATAGAGGCTGCTGCTGGGCTATATGGAGGCTGTGCTGGATTATATGGAGGCTGTGCTAGGCTATATGGATGCAGTTCTGGGCTATATAGAGGTTGCTGCTGGGTTTTGGAGGCTGCTGCTGGGCTATATGGAGGCTGTTCTGGGGTTATGAAGGCTGTGCTGTATATATAATATGGAGGCTGTGCTGTACTGTATATATTATTTGGAGGCTGTGATTTATATATAAAACGGAGGCTGTGATTTATATATAAAATGGAGGCTGTGCTGTATATATTATTTGGAGGCTGTGCTGGGCTATATATATATTTATATGGAGACTTACAGCCCAGCAAAACCTCTAAATATATACAGCCCGCAGCCTCTATATTATATACAAAGCCCAGCAGCCTATATATTATATATGCAGTCTAGCAATTTCCATATTATATACACAGCCCAGCAGCCTCCATATTTTATATATGCACCCCTGTACAGGCTCAATATTATATATACAGCCTACCAAGGAACCTCTATATTATATATTCACAGTGCAGCTTTTATATTAAATTCATGAATTGTAGTATGTGAAAAAGAGGCCCAAGGAGACTGTTTTGCCCGGGGCCTACAAAAACCTGGAGCCGGCCCTGCTTGCATTGGCGAGTCTCGCGTGTGAATCATATACTGTCACAGCATGAGAAAAAAGCGTCCGACACTCGCCAATGTGCTCTCGAACATTGAATAACATTGGTCCAACTGCTATGCGATAAAATCACGCATTGCAGTTGTACGACTTTCACGCCGGTGTGTCCATACCCTTAAGGTACCATCACACGCGGCAATATTGCTAGGCAATGTCACTTGCAATTTGCAGGTTGCAGTGAAATCATGGACACATTGCTCCATTTGTACACAGCCACAAAATAGAACAATGAGTCCATGATTTCACTGCAACCAGCAAATTGCCAGTGACATTGCCTAGCAATATTGCCGAGTGTGATGGTACCTTAACCTTTAGAGGGGATTTTGGAGAATTTCCGATCAGTTTCTACTCAGAAAACTGTGTACCAAAAAGGCTCAACTTTTCTACACCCCAATGTTTCCCATTTTTCAGACAATCATCTAATTTTTTACACCTGGCACATGCTAATCCAAGTAGATATTACTTGCACCATTTTCTCTTTATGTTTCTCTTCTGCTATTAAGTGGCCTACCTGTACCTCCTGCCACATGCTTAAAGGAAACCAACTCCCAGGATTTAATCACTTGTAAGTCAGTGCAGTAAGCGATTGATGTATGCAGCATAACTTCACTATTTGAGTTTTCTTTAATTCTTCTCCTGTGGGCTTGTTAGTCTGCTGTAAACCAGACCCCCTCCTCTCTGGATGAGTCTAGATGAGAGAGGGGGTTCTGCTTACAGCAGACTGCCAAGCCCACAGGGGAAATACAAAAAAGGGGAGCCAAGAGGCGCAATAGTGCCCTATCACTAGTGACACTGTCTGTGTAAGTTTATCAACAGGTGTACACTCACCTGATCCAGTTGTGTGCCACACAACTGGTTTGTAAGTATTTGGTTTTTAGCTGCTGCAGGACCTCCACCAGCCACTTGCACGTGGAAAAACGCTCAGATGTTGGGAAGATGGTGTACCATGGTCCGCGCTGCTACCCCAATGGAATCACAAGGAAATGCAAGGTTCCAAGAAGTCACGAGGAATGCGAGGTTCCAAAAGTAACAATCTCCTTTATTCCACCAACGCGTTTCGGCACCTATCCTGGCACCTTAACCTGATGAAGGTGCCAGGATAGGTGCCGAAACGCGTTGGTGGAATAAAGGAGATTATTACTTTTGGAACCTTGCATTCCTCGTGACTTCTTGGATCCTTACATTCCTCGTGATTCCATTGGGACAGCAGCACGGACCTTGACACACCATCTTCCCAACATCTAAGCCCACAGGGGAGGAATAAAAGGAAACCCAAGTAGTGATTTCATGCTGCACACGTCAATCACCTGGTGCACTGATTTACAGGTGGTTAAATCCTGGTGGTGGGTTCCCTTTAAGGCTGTAAGAACAGTTTTTTAAGTGGAACACTCCAAACACGCATATCACTTGGGAAATCGCTGACTATTCTTTCACATTTGCTGGTAATAGGCTCAAAGTTTTTCAACATTTTTGCACCAGGTTTTGAAAAACTACTGGTGAAAAAATTAAATAAAAATGTGCATCTAGAGGATGCTGATGGAAATGCTTCAATCTACGGTAAGTACTGTTCACTGAAAATACTGCAAAAATGCTTCAAGAAAAACAAGTATAGTCAACAGTCTTTTTCCTGAAGTGGCCGGTTTTGCCATTGTCTTCTGCACGAATCTAAACTTTAAAAGCCAAAGTCTACATAGCTTCAGGTGTAGAAAGTGCCCTAAAGTACATTTATATTCATGTGTATATCCAACCACAATATCAATGTATATGGTGCTTACCCGTGTTAGCATGTATCAAAATGTGCACATGCAGCCCCGAAATGCGTTTCGTTTGAGCTTCTTCAGAGGCCTCCCCAGTAAATTTCCTAAATGAGTGACCTGTTCTCCACAAATAGCACAATATATATTTTTTGTCCCCCATATAGGCATATGAATTCAATTCTCAACAGATTTACTCAACCACAATCCGGACATATATGGAACGATGACGAAGAAGATAGTTATAGAGTCTAATACATTTTCATGACCGAGGTGGACAACTGACTGATACAACTGCGAAACTTGCAGCAATTATCACTTATTTTGTATTTCCTATAAACAATGCATAAACCTTCATGAAGGATGATGATACTTTTCTTTTTAGTAAACTTGACTGTTTTCCCTGCTTCTATATTTTGGTTTAAACTGTACTATTAAATTTACAAACTGGAGTAATCATAAACTTTGCTGGCTTCAGAATAGAAATGCAGATTTTGATGCAGATTCTCAATATCTGCTTTTAAAAAAAAAGCATCAAACAATAGGCCGTGGGCACAAGGCCTGACAAGCAAATGGGGTGTCACGTTCACAGAAAGCCATATACTGTGAGAGCAGGCACTGGTGAGAGAGTGACAAGCAGTGTCATCACAAAGATTCCTGCAGTTCAAACTCAAGGGGTCACATAGGGGCTATCCACAAGTTTAAACTGTACTGCACTCCCTTACAACACTGCTCCTCACACCCGCTGACTCCTCATACCCTCTAGATCTCGCGCGATATTGTGGCTCTCATGAGACATCTGCTGTTATGAGCACTGATGCCCATAAGGTTATCTTAGGTCACAAAGTGGGATTCCCTGCTGCAGGATACCTGCTGTGTTACCCGAGACAACCTCAGACAAGTAATGGTTCGTCATACTGCTGGGAGCCGTGCCGTGCCTGATGTCCAACCATATGGTGGATGCAGTCTATGATCTTTCGTCCCATATGCTGGGACTACTTTGGCATTTATTTGAGTTTCATTTTTCATTTTCTAATTTTTACATTTATTTTTTTTGGGAGGAGGGGTTGGGTGGAATTGAAGACTTTTAAAACATTGTTTTTAATTTAAAACAAATAATAATCTTTATTCCTTTATATAGCGCTTCATAATTTCATAGAGCTTTACATACATTTTCAACACTGCCCCATTTCTGCCCCATGTCTTTCAAGTGTGGGCGAAAACCAGAGAACACAGAGGAAACCCACACAAACACGGGGAGAACATGCAAACTCCTTGCAGATGTTATTCTTGGTAGGAATTGAATCCAGGGCCCCAGTGCAGCAAGGCTGCAGTGCTAACCACTGAGCCACCGTGTACAGTGCTAACCACTGAGCCACCGTATACAGTGCTAACCACTGAGCCACCATATACAGTGCTAACCACTGAGCCACCGTGTACAGTGCTAAACACTGAGCCACCATACAGTGCTAACCACTGAGCCACCGTGTACAGTGCTAACCACTGAGCCACTGTATACAGTGCTAACCACTGAGCCACCATATACAGTGCTAACCACTGAGCCACCGTGCTGCCCAAAAAAATGATGAAAGAGGGATGTATTGAGGTTAATTTTCAAATGAAATATTTATTGGTGTGGTTATGTGTTCTTCCTGACTTGATTAATAATATTGGGTAGCTAATTGATTACTAACCCCTGGACTTCATGTCAGCTGACAGAGTAAAAGTAAAACTTTTGATCTGAAAAATTCAGACTTAAATCACTATACATGTTAATTTGTCAGGCAGATGTTCCCTCTTTGCAGTTCGATCTCACATATAATAGAGGGTGTAAGGATTTATTTCGCACAGACAACTTCCTTATTCTGTAAAGAGCTTAAAGAGCGACACAAAGCAATCTATTATCTGCAATGAAGAGTTTTCTAATAACAGGTAAGAATTATATATATATCTTTACATCTTTTTATTATGGCTTATTGACAAATATTTAACCTTAGTTATAAGTGTTGGCTTCCACAAATTCAAACATTATACATTAAAGGGGAAGAAGGAATAAGGGGTAAGGAAACTTAAAATAAATTAAAAAAGGAATTTAACTAGTATAGTAATAATGGCTGAGTAAAATAAAAGAAATTTATCAATAATAAAACAAATAACAAAAACTATGTACAGAAGCATGGCAGGTTGCTAAATCAGGAATTATATGAGTAACCACAAGTCTATCTGAAGGGGGACCATAAATAAAGGGGGAACCAGCTTTAGCTAGAATATATCAGGAAAATTTCATCTAATTGTTTGAAATTATCTTAAGCAAGAGTAAGGGTACCGTTACATGATGCAATATTGCTAGGCAATGTCACTGGCAATTTGCTGGTTGCAGTGAAATCATGGACACATTGTTCCATTTGTACACAGCAACAACATAGAACAATTTGTCCATGATTTCACTGCACCCAGCAAATTGCCAGTGAAATTGCATGCAATATTGCGTCATGTAACGGTACCCTAACGGTACCTTTACACGCTGCTACAGAAGGTTAGAAACAACCGGGTGTCTCACGTGCACGAGCACGTTTCAACGGTTCCTAACGGTACCTGATAACGCATTTACACGCCGCTACAAGGTGCTCCACAGAAGGTTTTTCTATCCCTGGATGCACCGACGGCTGCCGCAGGTTACCTTCTGTGGAGCACCGTCCCTGATTTACACGCTGCTACAGAGTTGTGTATTTCGTGACGCTAAAGCGTTGATTGGACAACGCAATAACGTCATGATTGGCCAGCCTGCGCAGGAATGCTGGTTAATACAAGACGCCCTTGCCATTGTGGACTGTGAATGGTTATGTCTTTTAATATGGTGCCCTGTGAAGGGACAGCCAAAGGTAGCGCAGGAGCCTCCACAGCCTCCACCAATGGTCGCTGATGGGGCGCGGTATCCCGGAGGCTGTGTCACGCCCCAGGGATTCACTAGGTGACGCAAATAGCTTCCTGTTCCTCGATTACACGCCGCTACCATAGGGTTGAAATCTACCTGTTTTAGAGCACTGCTGCAAAACAGGTGTCGACAGTGACCGGTGACAACAACCTGATTTACACCCCGCTACCTCGCGGTGTTTTGACGGTGCAAGATACATTTGTCTCCGACACCTGGTTGTTTCTAACCTTCTGTAGCGGCGTGTAAAGGTACCTTAAGAGATGGTGCAAACAGAGAAATCCAGGATGACCATTTCAACACATATTTTTTATGTGTTTTGTTTTTGGCAGCGAAAATATACTCAAACATACAGTGAGATGAGATTCTGTCTAGTAAGTCTTCAATGATCGGTGGATCTTCATCTCGCCATTTGGATGCAATTAGATTTTTGGCTGTAGCTAAAAGGTGAGTAATCAAGAAACGTCCGCTTTTGGGGAGGTCAGGTGTACCAATTAAAAATATTGCGAATTACATGGTAAACTTAATTTTTGTTTTCAATATTATGTTTATATAAGGGCCTGTGTATCTAGCCAAAATTGTTCTAATTTTTTGCAGTTCCAAAATATGTGTTTGATAGTACCTCTGTATTCGCAATTTCTCCAACACATCATACAGTTGCGTGGATCTATTGAATGTAATTTGTGCGGAGAGAGGTACCATTTATTTAATACCTTATATTGTGTTTCTATTGTGGTAAATGAGATGGAGGAGTAGATATCTGATAGTATATAAGAGAATTGATCCATTATGGCAGGGGTGGGGAACTCCAGTCCTCGAGGGCCGCAAACAGTTCAGGTTTTCACGATTTCCTTAGTATTGCACAGGGATTGGAATCATCACCAGTGCAAGTGATTATGTTATCACCTGTGCAATACTAAGGAAATCCTGAATACCTGCACTGATTGCGGCCTTCGAGGACTGGAGTTCCCCACTCCTGCTTTATGGATTGGCAACCCAGCTCTAAAGGCCCCATTACACACTACGATATCGTTAACGATATCATTGCAATGTGAACAACATTGTTGCGTGTGACATGTATCAATGACCAATGATAAGTTTGTTGATCGTGTAAGAATTGCCAGGACCATAAATTTACCGTCGGTCCCCCACTGGGTGGCCAGCATCGGCGCGTGTGACAGGGGGAGACCAATGATGAATGAGCTTCCAGCACCGCACAGCAAGCACTGGGAGCTGGTAACTAGGGTAAACAGCGGGTAACTAAGAGCTGACATCTGCTTAGTTACCCGCTGTTTATCCTGGATACCAGCATTCTTGCTGGTTGCTGATCGCTGGTGAGTACTGGACGTTTCTGCATACAATGCATTTGTCTTATGGAGAGAAATCGACCCCGATTGGAACCGGAATAAGCTGCATAAAAGAAGATTATTTCTTGAGGAATTGGGAAAATCCCTGGTGAGGCCATATATTGAGAGCAGAAAAGTGACCCCCAGAAGTGATGGAGCAACAACCATTGTAAAAAGTGTCCAGCATGCTCAAGAAAGAGACTCCACATCCACGACCTGCACCAGCACAGCTACCAGCAAAAAAGGAAGAGATGTAGCTTCTGTCCATCTTCCTGTGACAATAAGACTAATCTGACATGTGCTGGATGTTCAAAATATCTGTGTAAGGGCCACGTCACACACACAGATATCTGTGCAGATATTGTTGGCAGATCTCTGGTTGCAGTGAAATCATGGACACATTGTTCTATTTGTATATGGCCACAAAATGGATCAATGTGTCCATGATTTCACTGCAACCAGAGATCTGTGAACAATATCTGCACAGATATCTGTGTGTGTGACGTGGCCCTAAAGGACATGTGTCTTATTATTGTGTTCAGTGTAAAAACGAATGAACATGTTCAGTTTTTTTCTTTTTTCTTTCTAAAATGGTTGAAGTTTTTATGATTTTTCATTTGTTGATTTATAAAATTTGTTTTCAAAAAGTTAAATTTCATGTTTTAGTAATAGTAATGTAAAGCTTCTTTGTTATTTGTGTGCAAAAAGCCTGTGTGACCTTTTTATGAAAAAAAAAAAAAATTAAGTTTGAATTTAAATTTTTCTTTTGTTTATGATCAAACATGTTCACATACAGTATTTCAATGAAAAAAGTATTCAAATAAAACAATTAGAGTAGCTAAAAATCAAGAATTAATAGATCGGGAACAGTACAAGTGTATAGCAAATGCGAACAGAACAGCAGGGTTAATTACATTGACTTGAGAAAGATGTAAAGGAGGCAGCAGTATGAAGCTACAATACAACCTCCAGCACTGGAGGACATAGGCGGAAAAGGGTCCCTGTGCAAGAACAGTAAATGGGCCCTTTGTAGTCCAATATCTTACTTTCTTACACAATTATAGCTGTTGTGGAGGTGAAAGTGGGCCCCTTACCTCTTGGACCCCTGTGTGGCTGCAATGATATGTCCGCCCCTTACCCCGACGATTGTAACGATTGTGGAGAATAATGTTATTCTTATTATGTAACATCCATCACATAGATCATGGGGACTTATTCTCTTTATACTTGGAGATATATCTCACACTGATCACAATGGGGCACATGTCTGACCCTACTGCAATGAAAGGGAAGACATAATGAGGGATAATCCTAGAGATGAGCAGAAACTCGACTTATGGAGAAGTTATTGTCCCTTATTATGTTCCGGGGTCATTCTACTGTAGTCCCTAAAGCATAATAAACACAATAAGTAAAAAATCATTATACTCCCCTCACTGCTGACCTTCTGCTACTCATCACCACCCATGTGGTCCTCGTTGTGTCTTCAGATTCCCTCCACTCATCTTCATGCTCTCACACTGTGCAGGATTTCCTATGTGTCCTGGCACCTGGAATGGTTCTGTACAAGTGCGTGAAAGGTCAACAGTGTCATGATATAAACCGTGATCTCCCGCTCATATGCACAAAACCCGATAGGGCACCAGAAGTCCCAAAGCGTCTATGGTGAGAAATGGAGAGCAGGATCTAAAGATGTTACGAGGACCAGGTTTGTAGCGGAGGAGCCGGAGAGGTCAGCGGGGAGGTGAGTATAACAATGTTTTAATTATTTTTACCCTTTGTAGGGTCCAATATGATTCATAAAAGGGGCGGCCAGTGGCTTGTCCCTCTGTACACAATATTGCAGAGATTACAGCTGTATTCTGTTACACATCACTGTCTAATAACTAATAAATATATTAATACTTACATCATTTCTCATTAAATACAATAGCAAAAAAGTTTCTTATATTGTAATTTTCTTAAACGAGGGGATGCTAATAAGTCTTTGGCTTTACCCAGAAGGAAACAAGATAGGAAGATGAAACTTTACATTTCTTCAACATACTCTCCACTGATCCTCATACACGTCCTATTTGGTATTCCATGTTCTGTAAGCATTGCAAAAAGAAGGATTACGGTTGTGCCTCAAACCAGTCATCCATAACAGCCATGGCATCAGAAATGGTGTGAAATGTGGTACCTTTAAGGTGTTTCTTCAGGTTTGGAAACAGATGATAGTTGGAGGGAGCTAGATCTGGTGAATAAGGTAAACCAGCTGGAAACCTAGCTCCATCAGTTTTGCCGAGGTCACTTGTGCAGTGTGAGCGGAGGCATTGTCTTGCAGGAACAAGATTCCTTTGGACAGCTTGCTGCGCCTTTTGGCCTTCTGAGCTGCCTTCAATTGGTCCAAAAGTTCAATGTAATACCTTGCATTGATGGTGGAACCACTTCGAAGGTTGTCCACTAGCAGCACGCCCTTCTTATCCCAGAACACAGACGCCATCACCTTAGTGACTGATTTTTGCACCCTTTGGATGAAGAGAACCACTGTGCCTCCACTCTTTTGACGGCTCCTTGGTTTCATGGTTATACAAATAAATCCAGGTCTCATCCATGGTGACCAGTCGACCCAGGAAGTTCTTATCAGTCCTGAAACGCTGACAAGTGGACCGAGAGGTTTTCACTCGCATGCTTTTCTGATCTGTTGTCAAACGCTTGGGGACCCACTTTGCAGAGAGCTTCTTCATGTTCAAATGTTCATGGATAATGACACAAACACATTCACGAGAAATCCCCATGATGTCTGCTATTCCTTTAGCTGAAATTCGCCAATTCTCCTTTATGAGGTTGTGCACATCATCAACGATCTCCGGACAACTACCACTCTTTGTTGTCCAGGACGCTCCTCATCATTAAGGCTGAAGTGGGCAGTTTTAAATTTGGCAAGCCGGTTCTTAACTGTAGAATATGAAGAGCATTGATCCCCAATATCTGCGACATATTACCATGAAAATCCTTCATGGACTTTCCCTGCAGAAACAAGACTTTTATCACTCCTCTGCTCTCATTTGCTGTGAATATCGCCACAGACTCCTCCATTTTATTTTCCCGTGTGCCTAGATCACTGTTACCATAAGCTACAAACACAAAAGTTTGAAAACATACTGTATATTAGACACATAAGGCTTTTATATGATGTAACATTCATTACCATAGAAACAAAAAAAGAACACAAAGCCAAAGACTTATCAGCAGCCCCTCATAATGGACTCAAAGCAGAGGTAATTATATAACAGTCAAGAAAAAGCATTAAGATGATGTGTATAAAATATGTATAAACCAACACATTGGGATGTTTCACTAACAACTAAATAAATGATATAAAGAACAATTATTCTGTAATTTGATGAATTATTCCCCCAGCAGCAAACTGTTGGCATCCAATTTTTCCATGAGCCCATAGACTTGCACTGACAAGTTTGTTCCATGACTCGGATCAGAATCAATACTATATACATATAATCCGCTGCACACTACACACTACAAGATACAAGTATAAGATATAGCGTAATGGCTAAGTGTATAAAGCTAATGTAAATTTGAATGAGGAAAATTGCAAAACTGCTAAGAATATATATAAGCAAAATGAGAATTTTAGTTAATGTAATGCATTACATAAAAGCCCGATAACCAGTCTTCAAGGTATTCTCATGTATACCGGGTCCTAACCTTATGCCTCTGTCTGCGGTAAAAAAGCGTCTGAGGATGTAAGTGCCTCTAAGTGCATTTTAAAACCTGCGTGTATGGGTGTGGCTGAAGACTTGATAAAACAAGGAATGAACTAGATGGTAAAATGGACTAGCTATCAGACTATGTAGGGTGCTCAAGTAAAAAAAAAGCAGTAATATTAACATTAAGAGATTGACGAGCACACCTATAAGTGTAGGTGCTAGCAAGAGAAAAATCATTACTATATACATATAATCCGCTGCACACTACACACTACAACTACTACTATATGTAATGCATTACATTAACTAAAATTCTCATTTTGCTTATATATATTCTTAGCAGTTTTGCAATTTTCCTCATCCAAATTTACATTAGCTTTATACACTTAGCCATTACGCTATATCTTATACTTGTATCTTGTAGTGTGTAGTGTGCAGCGGATTATATGTATATAGTAATGATTTTTCTCTTGCTAGCACCTACACTTATAGGTGTGCTCGTCAATCTCTTAATGTTAATATTACTGCTTTTTTTTTCACTTGAGCACCCTACATAGCCTGATAGCTAGTCCATTTTACCATCTAGTTCATTCCTTGTTTTATCAAGTCTTCAGCCACACCCATACACGCAGGTTTTAAAATGCACTTAGAGGCACTTACATCCTCAGACGCTTTTTTACCGCAGACAGAGGCATAAGGTTAGGACCCGGTATACATGAGAATACCTTGAAGACTGGTTATCGGGCTTATATGTAATGCATTACATTAACTAAAATTCTCATTTTGCTTATATATATTCTTAGCAGTTTTGCAATTTTCTGCAGAGGAGGCCGGTAACCGAGGAAATGAGTAAATTACAGAGTTAAAAGTCCATTCTACAGAACAGAGAGGAATTATAATAACAGGTAAGTTGCCAAGTTTTTTGTTTTTACAGACACTTTACAGTTTAACTATTTGAAGTTGACAAAACCTTGCAAATGCAAAATGACCTTCTACAGTGAATCTGTTCTGTCTCGTAAGTATAGTGTATCATTGTAATATCAAAATAAAATGTCTGTAATATCCATAAAAATATTTACCAGGTGTCACCCAATTGTGTTTTTTAATATTTTTTTTTAGGTTTCCCAGTCAATTAATTACATTGACTTGAGAATGATGTAAAGGAGGCGGCAGTTTGAAGCTACAATACAACCTTGAGCACTGGAGGACATAGACGGAAAAGGGCCCCTGTGCAAGAAGAGTAAATGGGCCGTTTATAGTCCATTAGCTCCTTTTAATACACAATTTTAGTTGCTTTGGAGGTGGAAATGGCCCCCTTACTTCTTGGGCCTCTGTGTGGCTGCACCAATGATTTGTCCGCCCCTGACCACAAGGATTGTGATGATTGCGTGGAATAATGTTATTCTTATTATGTAACATCCATCACATAGATCATGGGGAATTATTCTCTTGATACCTGGAGATATATCTCACACTGATCACAATGGGGCACATGTCTGACCCTACTGCAATGAAAGGAAAGACATGATGAAAGATTATCCTATAGATGAGCAGAAACTCGATTTATGGAGAAGTTATTGTCCCTTATTATGTTCAGGGGTCATTCTAGTCAGGGCCGTATTTGCCCTTAGGCACTTGAGGGCACGTGCCTAGGGCTCCGTGATGAGGGGGGGGAGGGGCACCTGAGCGTGTGTTTTTTTTTTTTTTTCTTTGTGTCTCCAAGTCAGATTGGCAATCCTTGCCCCCCCCTCCTCAGTCATCCGGCGCGCCCATTGGCCCGCCCACCTCGGCCTGCTGCTGCAGCTGTCTCGGATCTGGCGGTCGCTGCCTTAAGCACTCGGAGTCTAGGATGAGTGAGGAGGAGAAGATTACAAATTCTCGTGCTGGTGGCCGGACAGCACATTGCTGGCAGTGCTCAGTCACAGTCAGCGGTATGTGAAGTGATGACTGAGGCTGCTGGGTGCCCGGTGCCTGGTGCTGGGTGACTGGTGCTAGATGCCTAGTGTTGGGTGCCTGGTACTGGGTGCCTGGTGCTTGGTGACGGGTGCCTGCTGCCTGCTGCTTTGTGCTTGCTGCCTGGTGCTGGGTGCCTGGTGCTGGCTGCTGGGTGCCTGGTGCTGGGTGTCAGCTGCTGGGTGTCTGCTGCTGGGTGCCGGGTGCCTGGAGCTGGGTGCCTGGTGTCGGGTGCTTGGTGCTGGGTGTCTGGTGTTGGGTGCCTGGTGCCAGGTGCCTCTTGCCTGGTGCTGGGTGCCGGGTGCCAGGTGCCTGGTGCTGGGTGCCTGATCCTGGTGCTGGGTGCCTGGTTCATAGTGCTGAGTACCAGGTGCCCACGATCTGCAGAGAGTGGGAGCTGAAGAGGAAGAAGGTGCCTGGTGTTGAGGAGTGGCAGAAAGCGGGAGCAAAAGAAGAAGAAGGTGCTGGGTCCCGGGTGCCAGCAAGCGGCAGAGAGAAGGAGCAGAAGAGGAAGAAGCTGCCGGTGAGCAGCAGAGAGTGGGAGCCGAAGAGGAAGAAGCTGCCAGGTGCTGGGTGCCTGGTGCCAGGTGCCTGGTGCCGGGATCAGGAGCATGGAGTCAGGTAAGGCACTGTTACAGCCTAAGATAGCAGCCTAGGGGGGACAGAATGGGATAGATGGATGGGAGGGGCGACCTGGAGGAGGGGACAGAATGGGATGGACGGATGGATGGATGGGGAGGCCTCAAAGAGGGAGCAGAATGGGATGGATGGATAGAGTGGCCTGGAAAAGGTTGCAGAATGGAATGGGTGGATGAGGCGGCCTGGTAGAGGAGGCAGAATGGGATGGATAGGGCGGCCTGGAAGAAGGGGCAGAATGAGATGGATGGATGGATGGAGGAAGCAGCCTGGAAAATAAGGCAGAATGGAATGGATGGGTGGGGGTGGCATGGAAAGGGGGCAGAAGATGGATGGATGGGGGAGAAGGCACATGGATGGATGGTATGATGAGGAGAAGGTACATGGATGGATGGGGTGATAGAAGGAGAAGGTACATGGATGCATGGGGAGGAGAAGTTACATGGAACGTGGGGGGGAGATGCTACATGGATTGTGGGGGAGAAGCTGCAAGGATGGGGGTAAAAGCTACATGGAACATGGGGGTGAGAAGCTACATGGATGAGGGATGGGGAGAGGCTGTGTGGAACATGGGAGGGTAGAGGCTGCATAGAACATGGGAGGGGAGAGGCTGCGTGGAACATGGGAGGGGAATGATGAGCTGCATGAGATGTATAGGGGGAGGATAAGCAACATGGGATTCAGGGGAATGGGGGTGAGGATGAGCTGCATGGAACATATGGATGGAGGATGAGCTGCATGGAACATATGGGGTGAACAGTATGGGACATGTGAGAGGAGGATGAGCAGTATGGGACATTTAATCTGCATGCACATTTATATAGGGAACGTATTGTTCTGGTGATGTGTTAATGGTGGTTCTGATTATGTATTATTGTATTGATGGTGGTCCTGGTGATGTACTGACAGGGGTTATAGTGATGATGTATTATTGTATTGATGGAGGTTTTGGTGATGTATTGACTGCTTTTGGTGATGTATTACTGTATTGACAATGGTTCTGGTGATATGCTGACAGTGGTTCTAGTGAGGTATTATTGTATTGACAGTGCTTCTGATGATATACTGACAGAGGTTCTAGTTATGTGTTATTGTATTGCCGGTGGTTCTGGTGAGACTTGATCCTAAAACATTATAGGGCAAATGTGCTTGACTAAATATACAGCTGGCTGTCAGCAAAACAATTGACTAAAGCCCCTAAGCACTATAGTAGGTATCCGATCACACATCCGATGAGCGAGCTTGGTCTGCTCTCCCATATGCAGAAGCACTCATTCTTCCCAGTGTTTCTGTATACTGTATGGAAGCTGCTGTTAGGCCCCTTTCACATCAGCGGTTTGCTGATGTTTACGGCCGATCTGGCAGATAGCGCCGTATCTGCCGCCTAACGGCTGACTAGTGGCACCGATTCAGCAAGCCCCATACCTTGTCCATGGGGCTTGCGGTCAGGTGTGGCAAGTGCTGTTCTGCCGGATCCCGCAGATCCGGCACTTGCTGCGGCAAAAAAAGAAAACGCTGCCAACTGCAGTTTTTTTTGCAGCTGCAACTGCTGGATTTGCCAGATTGCGGCAAAACCACAATTGCCGCAAGCCCCTTAGAAAATGAATGGGGGCTTGCCGCAAGTGCACTACAGGTTGGCCGTTAGGCGGAAGATGCGGTAAATCTGCCAGGTCCAGACAGAACCGCTGATGTGATAGGGGCCTTAGACGTCTCTGGCTGCAGATTATCACTTAGAGGACAAAAGGATCTACAGCCTGTAATCAGACATGCTGGATCCTTATTTCCCTCGACCAATCATCAGTTAGAACCCCCATACATAATCAACTGTCCTCGCAGGTTTATCCAACTTTATTATCATGTGTATGGAGGTCCTCACTACTATCTGAAGGCTATGAGCACCGACATCTGTGAACCCCCTGACTGCTGGAATTCAGATAAATGATAGGACACACAGTTAAAAAGAAAAACCTCAAAAGACTGAACATATGAACAGTAATCCGTTTTTACATTGCCGTGCATGAGTTCATTCCTTTTAGCATTTATTTGTTGCTTTTTCAGGTGGAATACTGAGCGGATCTGCCTGAAAAATAAAATACTGTGTCTACATACGCTAAGTCTGACTAATCGGGGGGGAAGGCGACCGCCGAAAGTGCCTAGGGCGGCAAGAACTCCAAATACGGCCCTGATTCTTGTCCCTAGAGCATAATAAACACAATAAGTAAAAAATAATTTTACACCTCTCACCACTGACCTCTCTGATCTTTCTGCTACTCATCACCACCCATGTGGTCCTCACTGTGTCTTCAGATTCCCTCCTCTCATCTTCATGCTCTCACAGTGTGCAGGATTTCCCATGTGTCCTGGTACCTGGAACGGTTCGGAACAAACGCGTGATAGATCAACAGTGTCATGATGTAAACCGTGATCTGCCGCTCACATGCACAGAATCCTATAGGGCACCAGAAGTCCTAGAGAGTCAATGGTGAGAAATGGAGAGCGGGATCTGAAGATGCTACGAGGACCAGGTATGTAGCGGAGGGATAGGAGAGGTCAGCGAGGAGGTGAACATAACAATGTTTAATTTTTTTTACCCATTGTAGGGGTTCATTATGGTTCAGAAAAGGGGAGACCAGTGGCTTGTCCCTCTGTACACAATATTTACTCTGCAGAGATTACAGCTATATTCTGATACACATCTCTTGCCTTATAACTAATAAATGTATTATTACTTACAGGATTTATCATTAAATACAATAGCAAAAAAGTTTATCCTATGTTGTACTATTCTCATAATGGACTCAAAGCGGAAATGATTGTATAAAAGTCAGGAAAAAGCATTAAAATTATGTGTATAAAATATGTATAAACCAACACATTGGGACATTTCAATAACAACTAAATAAATGATATAAAGAACAATTATTCTGTACTTTGATGGATTATTCCCCTATCTGATGGACAGCACAGGGCTGGCATTCGATTCTTCCATGAACCCATAGACTTGCACTGAGAAGTTTGTTCCATGACTCAGATCAGAATCAGACACATCTCCACATTTTGGTGACGACCAATCAGTGCACAAAAATACAAAGACATGTGAAGCCCCATAGACTATAAGAGTATGTGCACACTGGCCGGGTTAGGGTCGGTTTAGCTGTGTAAACCGCTGGTCGGTTTACATTAGTTTTATGTAAATTTATGTTAATCCAAACCGGCGTTTGGATTAACATTAAAACCTATGTAAACCGACACCCGCTGTGCACACACCGGCGGTTTACACATGCTCATCTGTTGCTAACCCGCTGGGTTCCCAGCGGGTTAGCAAAGAATGTGCATGTTCTATAAACCGGCCGGTTCTGCAGCGGCTGCAAGCAGAATCATGTGCTGCTTCCAGCCGCTGCATAACCGCCGCCGCTAACCCGCTGTGCACCCGCCCGGCACCCGCCCGTCACCCGCCGCACATACCCGCCAGGAAGCCGGTGGACGGCTGCAGAGCTTCCTGGTGGGTCCGCCCAGCCGCCGACGACCAACCCGCCCACCAGTGTGCACATACCCTTATAGGTGCAAGTTCTCTACATGATAAACACAGATGGAACGAGAAAAACAAGAAAAATAATACAAGACTGAGTCCTGAAATGTAAGAGTTGTAGTGATTGGACAGAATTAGAAGAAATGTCAGCTTTCATTCAATAACCTCTAACTTGTCTATCGGAAGTCTCAGTATTGTAGATGAGGAATGAAACCTCCCTGGCCAATAATATAATTACTAATTGTTTAATATTAGGAAAGATATTACAGTATATTCCTTCTCTGCTAATATGATGAAATCCCTCAAATATTTCCCAATGGCGGCTTCATCTAGAAGTGATTTGAGTTGTCCACTTTGGGTCAAACATGGTGTCCTGGTCCTGAGACTCCATCACTGATCTGCCATGGGACACATTAATGTATCAAGTCTTCTACAGAGACAAAACCTCTTCTGTGGTTACTGGATGATGTTTGGAGCACACTGCTCCCCTCAATCTCAGATAGATTAAGGTTTCTGAGAATGGGGATTTTATACCAGAAAACTTAAGGCCACGTCACACACACAGATATCTGTTCAGATATTGGTCACAGATCTCTGGATGCAGTGAAATCATGGACACATTGTTCTATTTTGTGGCCGTGTACAAATGTAACAATGTGTCCATGATGTCTGTGTGTGTAACGTGGCCTTTAGTTATATTTATTTGGTGGAAAGATAATATCTGTGCTACAGAACCATTAAGAAGTTGCCTGACCTTATTTCTTCAGGAGCGCACCGCTCCCCGGCCACCCGGCTTCTGGATAGATGGGGGTGCGCTCCTGAAGATTGATAGATCAGACCAGCAGCAGAGTCTCAGCTATGAGCTCGGATACAGCCGGCACGAGGGGGGATCCCCATATTCTCTGCACTAGGCACTTTGAACTGGTACGCTCTTAATTCCTTTGCTCTTGAGACTGCACATCATATGCAGGCAATTTAGACTCTGGTTATAATACGTTGCTGCAGATATGGGCAGATTCAGCATGTGTTTAATACTATATTAACTGGTTTACATTTGTTAAACCAATCATGTATGCAACCCTTCTGTAGTATATTCATGCCTGTATTATTAACTGCAATGTTCTGTGAGCATATCAATTGAATCATTTACCAGTGATCTCTGCTGTGCAATTTTAAATGTCACCTACTCTATATATGTATGTTACCTGGCAATAAATATGTATTTTTGTAAGCACAAAGCTCATATGTCTCTCCTGTTTAAAATTGATTGTATGATGAGCTGCTAATGCTGTAAACTGGTGGTAACACTGTTACGGCTAATTTAATAGCCCTATGGAACTTTTGTATTTGTCACTCCGGAATGGTAGGTGCTCGTGTCTAGTGATGGCATCAAACAAATAAAATATGTACAATAGACCGGCCTCCAATTATGGCTTCATTTGTCTTTATTCCATGTTTTTCCCAGGTATTCAAACGTAACACAGGACTGTGAGGATTATATATGTAAAGTTCTGTGCAATATGGCATCATATATTTGAGTATAATAGATACATATCACACTACACGTGCGCTCCGTGTCGCGGAATCTGGCCACCTCTCCTCGTCTGCAGAGGAGGCCGGTAACCGAGGAAATGAGTAAGCTACAGAATTAAACATCTCTCCATTCTTCATAACAGAAAGGAATTTTAATAACAAGAAAATTGCAGTTTTTTTTATTTTTACAAGCATTTTACAGTTTAACTATTTGAAGTTGACAAAAACTTGTAAATACAAAATGACCTGGATCTTCTACAGTGAATCTGTTCTGTCTCGTAGGTATAGTGTGTCATTGTAATATCAAAATAAAATGTCTGTAATATCCATAAAAATATTATCCAGGGGTCACCTAATGTGTTTTAATACTTTTTTTATATTTCCCTGTCAATTAATTATAGGCATTGACTTGAGAAAGGAGGCGGCAGTATGGAGCTACAATACAACCTCGAGCACTGGAGGACATAGACGGAAAAGGGTCCCTGTACAAGAACAGTAAATGGGCCCTTTGTAGTCCATTAGCTACTTTTAATACACAATTTTAGTTGCTTTAGAGGTGGAAATGGCCCCCTCCACTCCTGACCACAAGGTTTGTGATGATTGCATGGAATAATGTTATTCTTATTATGTAACATCCATCACATAGATCATGGGGAATTATTCTCTTGATACTTGGAGATATATCTCACACTGATCACAATGGGGCACATGTCTGACCCTACTGCAATGAGAGGGAAGACATGATGGAAGATAATCCTAGGGATGAGCGGAAACTCGATTTATGGAGTTATTATTAATTGTCCATTATTATGATCCGGGGTCATTCTGATCCCTAAGTCATAATAAACAGAATAGATAAAAAATCATTATACTCCCCTCACCACAGACCTCTCCGGTCCTTCTGCTACTCATCAGCACCCATCCGGTCCTCGCTGTGTCTTCAGATTCCACTCAACATGTCATCTCCAGGCTCTCACACCGTGCAGGATTTTCCATCTGTCCTGGTACAAGTATGTGGGAGATCAACAGTGTCATGACGTAAACCGTGACCTCCCGCTCACATGCACAGAATCCTGTAGAGCACCAGAAATCCTGAAGAGTCTATGGTGAGAAATGGAAAGCGGGATATGAAGATGAGGACCAGGTGTGTTGTGGAGGAGCCGGAGAGGTCAGAGGGGAGGTGAGGATAATAATGGTTCAGAAAAGAGGCTACCAGTGTTTGTCCTTCTGTACTCAATACTGCAGAGATCATAGCTGTCCTGTTACACATCTCTGTCTAATTTAATATATAAAGCTGAATGTGTGTATGTATGTGTGTGTGTATGTGTGTATATCCGGGATTGGCATCTACACCGTCGCAGCTACAGCCGCAAAATTTTGCAGAGTCACACGTCTGGACCCCGGGAGCGTCATAGGCTATGTTGTGAGGCGAAATTTTAACCCTGCGCATTCCAGTTCACCAAACAATTTTGCCCCTATCTACATAATGGGAAAAAAGGGAAAGGAAACGTGTGGGAGGAAAATCGACAGCTGTCAGCTATAGAGACAAAATTTTGCAGAGTCACACGTCTGGACCCCGGGAGCGTCATAGGCTATGTTGTGAGGCGAAATTTTAACCCCGCGCATTCCAATTCACCAAACAATTTTGCCCCTATCTACATAATGGGGAAAAAGTGACAGTTACCAGTTGACAGTTGTGAATGAGAGGGCTTAATGATAGCACCAAAGACTAACAGCACATACCAGCATATAGTCACTAAGGTGGGGCCCCAACATGAGATATTCACCACACACAGGGACATGTATACACACCACACGCACACAAAGAGTAACAGCAAGTGTATAGTCGCTAAGGTGCAGCCCCAACATTGGATACTCACCACGCACACAAACAAACACACACCACAAAGACACACACACACCCCCAAGGGGACACACACACACTCTATAGCGACACATGCACTCACCACACAGGGACACACACACACCACAAAGAGACACACACAAACCACACAGACCCCCCCCCCACAGGGACACACACGCATAGCCACCCTATAGGGACACATGCACTCACCCCACAGGGACACACACACCACAAAGAGACACACACACACCACACAGACCCCCCCCCACAGGGACGCACACACATACACACCCTATAGGGACACATGCACTTACCCCTCAGGGACACACACACACCACAAAGGGACACACACAACACAGAGACACACACACCCCACACAGACACCCCCCCACAGGGACACACACATACATACACACCCTATAGGGACACATGCCCTCACCCACAGGGACACACACACACACACCACAAAGAGACACACACACAACACAGATACACACACACCACAGACCCCCACACAGGGGCACACATACATACACACCCTATAGGGGCACATGCACTTACTCCACAGGGACACACACACCACAAAGAGACACACACACACCACACAGACCCCCCACAGGGACACACACATGCACACACCCTATAGGGACACATGCACTCACCCCTCAGGGACACACACACACCACAAAGGGGCACACACAACACAGAGACACACACACCCCACACAGACACCCCCCCACAGGGACACACACACACACATACACACCCTATAGGGACACATGCACTCACCCCACAGGGACACACACACACCACAAAGAGACACACACAACACAGATACACACACACACACCACAGACCCCCACACAGGGGCACACACACATACACACCCTATAGGGGCACATGCACTTACCCCACAGGGACACACACACCACAAAGAGACACACACAACAGACACACACCACACAGACCCCATCCCACAGGGACACACACATACACACCCCAGGGACACACACACCACACAGACAGACACAGATGTGCACAAATCACCTCACACAACTCGCCTCATACGTGTGCTATCTTTATTTTCCAAACATAAACATCTGATTAACAACAGCCAATGTGCAACACATGTGCCATATAGGGAATTAAGGCAGATGTCAGTCACATGAGCTGTCCATTATGTGTATGTGTGAGGTAACCTATACTACCCGGCCAGGGTGAGGGTTTACTGTTGGCTGGAGATTTATTAGGCTGCCTATAGCAATCAATCACAGCTCAGCATCTATTTTCCTACAGGTCATTAATATGACATATTCAAATTCTATTTTGTTATAGCTAACAGCAGTTATTTATTAACCCGGGCGTAGCCGGGTACTACAGCTAGTAACTAATAAATGTATTAACACATCATTTTATCATGAAACACAAAACAAAAAAAGTTTATATTGTACTTTTCTCATATTGGACTTAAAGTGAAGAAACTTGTATAAGAGTCAATAAAAAGCATTAAAATAATGTGTATAAAATATTTATAACCAACACATTTGGACGTTTCATTAACAACTGAATAAATGATATAAAGAACAATTATGCTGTACTTTGATAATTGTTTGTATTTAGTGGACGTGTCTGATGGATGGTGGGGGAGAAGTGAATATATACAGGAGCAATGCTGGTTATATACAGAGGATCCGCTGCACCCACTGACCAAAGAGAAGAAAACCAGGGGGAGAAGAAGGTAATCTATCTGTCTGTCTATTTATGAATCTATCGATCTTTCTACCTAATTTCTTATTATGTTTTTATAGGGCAGCTGTATAATATTCCATTAATCTGCTCCTTATGTAATTTATTTTCTTACTGGTAATCTGTTATATACTATATGAAAGGCAACATGGAGAACATTTTAATATATGCAAGGCAATGTGGGGTCTATTATACTATATGGAAGGCAATGTGGGGTCTATTATACTATATGGAAGGCAATGTGGGTGCATTACACTATATGGAGGACAAGTGGGGCCCATTATACTATATGTGGGCACATAAGGTTGTTTTCAGGGCTATGATTGGGGCTGTTGTACTGTATGGAGGGCTGTGTGGGGGTCACAGGAGAGTAAACATATCTTGGTGTGGAGGAATTCACTGTGGGGGTATTATACTTTGTTTTGGGGGGGGACACAATATTTTGGAATTATACTTCATGAAGTCAATAATAAGAGAATCTAGGGGATTTAATATGAAGAAATTACTTTGTAAGGCTGCAATGTGGTGAGATATGCTCTTCTCTCACCGAATATTATTATTACTTTATATTATTTTTGGGGGGGCATGTTCTAATTAGATCTTCTGCTATGGCGCCCTATGATTTCTATGATTTTGCTCCCCCAGACTCTGTATATATTCATGTTGTGTCTTTTCATTATTTCAGAGAGGAACATGAGCAGATAATCAGTTTGTGGAGAGGATTGTGCTGACAGATTCCCTTTCAGGCTTCTCCAGGTAGATATTGATGATTGGTTTGGGTGTTATGTCTCGTGTGATGAGTGATAATGATATAACTGTAGTAAGTCATTCCACAGCAGATAATGATGTCTCTATCAGCGGTGGGATCCAACTTTCCTTGGAGAAATATTCGCAACACGTGATATAGGATGATTTGCGGGAAACTGTCCCTGCAAACCATATAAAATATCAAAAATAAACTTTGCCCAATGCTAATATTTTTGGATGTTGTCAGTCACAAAGAACTATCCAGTGTGCCGCTCATCTTACTCCATTTTTTAGAGAGAAACACATATCGGTGTGCACGCCATCTATTTATCTGCTCATCTAACTCCAGACGGCTTTATATAAATATAAATTCCCCCATAATATAAGGTGGAGATAAATGTGATTACAGGATCTCTCTGATGTTTTTACAGTCCCCTCTGTTATCAATCAGTAATGTGTGTAGAGTGTAATGCAATACTCACCAGTCACCATCATCTGCCGTTTCCAGCGCTGCTCCAATCTACTCCACCATCATCTGCCGTTTCCAGCGCTGCTCCAGTCTACTCCACCATCATCTGCTGTTTCCAGCGATGCTCCAGTCTACTCCACCATCATCTGCCATCTCCAGCACTGCTCCAGTCTACTCCACCATCACCTGCCGTTTCCAGCGTTGCTCCAGTCTACTCCACCATCATCTGCCGTTTCCAGCGCTGCTCCAGTCTACTCCACCATCATCTGCCGTTTCCAGCGCTGCTCCAGTCTACTCCACCATAATCTGCCGTTTCCAGCGCTGCTCCAGTGTACTCCACTATCATCTGCCGTTTCCAGCGCTGCTCCAGTCTACTCCACCATCATCTGCCGTTTCCAGCGCTGCTCCAGTCTACTCCACCATCATCTGCAGTTTCCAGCACTGCTCCAGTCTACTCCACCATCATCTGCCGTTTCCAGCACTGCTCCAGTCTACTCCACATCATGTGACCACAGTTCTAATCTGCCGGATCACTTAGTGTCTTCTGTGTAGACCGGGGGGCACGTTTTTAGCGTTGGTTTATGAGACTCAGAACAAGGCAAGAAAAGCTGGAAAGAGCAAAAGACGGTGATTGGTAAATATTGTAATGAATTCTCTACACACATTACTGATGGGTAACAGAGGAGGCAGTAATATAAGAAAAAATGATAATTCCTGCATTCTCCACTATTAAAATGACTCAACTTTTACTACACAGACACGATGATCACATAAATGTCTGTAGTAATATTATTATTAATATTATTATTATTATTATTATTTCTTTTTCTTGTAGGTGAATCCTTAGAATGGATTTTGGTTATGATAATCTGACCACATATAATACAACCCTGTATGACGATAATTTGATCACATCTGATACAACTCTGGATGACGTCTACGACGATGAGTAAGTTTACATTCCTAATTATTTCTCAGTGCAGACTCCATTCTAATTCTGACCGCACCTCAAGCCGCGCCAAGTTCCTATTTAGGGTAAAGTCACACTGGAGTCAAATTCGCTCGAGTGCAAGGTGATTAAATCTCCCATTGCATTCAGACCAATGTTACACATTCAGGCAGGTAATATCTGCAAGTTTTTCCATACACGTCTATGGGTGTAAGTGTAACATTGCACTAGTCTCTACACACATGCGAGTGCAGTGTGATATACGCCAAGGCCGGCAATGGAGGAGATGGAATTTGCCCCTCTCCTCCGCAGCTGTGATCCAATTGCAGGATCACATCACATCACTGCACTGGCACTCGGCTCTCACACTGGATGCATACACTACTGTGACTTTACCCTTACTCTTACCCTGGCAGGAGATGTCAGAGGGGCGGTGGTGGTGAGGGACATTCAGCAGATTCCAG
The DNA here is from genome assembly GCA_033576535.1 of Allobates femoralis. NCBI lineage: Eukaryota > Metazoa > Chordata > Amphibia > Anura > Aromobatidae > Allobates > Allobates femoralis. Next base: position 73,433,910 of record JARQOC010000009.1, read on the forward strand.
AGACTGCAGGGTGTAGACCTGTCTGCTGTATCCAGGATAGTTGGGTCTAGAGATGAGCAGATCAATTCACAGGACTCTGGTCCAGGTCAGTGGTCATCGGTGAGTGGACGGGAGGCTGTGAATCTCTTATACTCTGGTGTCCCTAGAGCGGCTTTTGATTATCCAGGGCTTGATCGGCATCATCTGTGAGTCCTGCTCATCTCTAGTTGCAATTGATTTCTTGATCATCTTTGTCCTTGTTAGTCACTGCTTCAGTGTAGAGGCAGGGAAGCAGTGACTAACCAGGACACAGGGTGGGAGCCACATGTCAGCTGCAGCCTTCCCTATGAACAGTAAATAAGGCTCATTGTGGTCAAACTACCCCTTACAACCTTATGCATGTTCCATTACTCTGGAAAGGATATCTTTCCACTTTCTGGCTACAAAGGCTAAGTCTACCTCAATACAACTGTATTTCTAGCAAACTGATAACAAAGGATAGTCCACTATGGTTAAGGTCAGACCTGCGTCAGCACCCAGACTGATGAATCCATCTAAAACTTAGGTTTGCTCAGCCTGAGCGCATAGCGTTAACGTCATGTAACACTATGCGCTGGCTGCCTATTCATCACTATGGATACCTGACGCTTCGCGCAGCCGCCGGCTCCACACACAAGGACCGGATATGCGCTATTGCAGAGCGTAAAGGAAACGTGGTTTGCATCTCAGGCTGAGAAAACCTAAGTTTCTAATGGATTCGTCAACTGAGGGCTAACGCAGTTCTGACCCTAGCGTATAGGTGTAAACAGCCTCATCTAACTCCATTCTGTTGGCCAATCAAGCTCACAATATAAGAGAAACTCAGTCTTCAAGTAATTTGAATATGTACAATTCCTGTGTGTCTGTACAATTGCATACTAAAAAAACACTTTAACAGCCCTCCATAGGGCAAATCTGAAATCCCGGGACCTACACATGATATAACTGCCACAAGATTGTCTTCCTGATGAAGGCTCATGCTTGAGCCGAAACGTCGTTTGGAAACCTCTCTTTTTTGCACAAGAAAAATAAAAAAACATTAAAAGCAACAGTTCTGTCTCCATGTTTTAGGTGTATGCCGGGGTTAGATCTTTTTGTATTAGCACACATATGTCACATGATGTGTGACATCACGGCAGCATTGCCCCCAAAAATGGCCTGTCTCACACGTATCATAGGATTGGGAAGGAAAGAGAGAAACTAGCTGCTTCCACCACAATAGCTCGCTGGACTCCCAGACTGCCAAGCAAGGTGGTTCAGCTTCCACCGATTAAGTAATAAAAAAGAGATTTCTTGGAGCTATGTCTCAAATTTTCTGACCTTTATTTATTTAAAATCATCGCAATGTCCCTCGCAGGGGACCGAACGCCCAGATGCATTTCAGGGGGGAACCCCTTAATCGTTGGTGTTCATTTGTTACAGAAAACTATACATATATACACATTTATAAAACCAATTACACCTGTTACTTATTTCCAAAGGACTATTAACTGTTTCACCGCTAGCGATGTCACTGCAACGTTACAGGTTTTATGAAGTTGCAGCGACCTCGCTAGCGAAGTCACTGCGTGTGACATGCCGCAGTGACCAGCGATGAGCTCGCTGATAACTGCGGAATGGCCAGGACCATTTTTTGGTCGTTGGTCTCCCGCAGTGCAGCATACATCGGCGTGTGTGACGCCCCTCGAACCCGATGCATTCCCTGGTAACCAGGGTACACATCAGGTTTCTAAGCACAGCGCGCTGGTAACCAGGGTACACATCGGGTTTCTAAGCACAGTGTGCTTAGCTTAGTAACCCAATGTGTACCCTGGTTACCAGCGTTCTCCCACTTACCCCCACGTAGCGGGACCTCAACATCATGGAAAAGAATATTTTATATTCTTTTCCACGATGTCGAGGTTGTTACACGGGTCGCTGGTCGCTGAGGAGATCTGCCTGTTTGACAGCTCACAAACGACCAGACAGTGATGTTCCAGCGATCCCAGGTCGGATCACTGGTGGGATCACTGGAACATCACTACGTTTAACCCGGCCTTTGGGGAGGGCATGGAAAACCAGACAGACCGGTTTTTCCACATACAGAAATTCAAGTGTATTTTGGTCTATTACACCTAGTGACAAACCTTCGTTTAATAGACCAAATAGATCTTTTTGAAAAATCTTGTTAGCATACTCAGACAATAGACGATATTGGACTATTTACTTGTAATACTGACATCAACCAGAAAAGTATACCATCGTCAGAATGAGAAATATTGGTGGAACCGAAACATATGTATGATGGTAATTGTAGCATGTTTATATGCAGAATATAGGAATGATGTGGCTGGCACTGTGCATATACATGTATATAAAGTGCTATTGGTATATGCAGCCTGCATCATTCCTTATTCATATTTGTATCTCTGTATTTACATCTATTGTTGATGAGAATTTGGGGCACTTATTATTCTTTTGATATTGCACTATGTAATTGTAACACTGACGTCCTGGGTATGAGTTTCTAGCGGTGAAACAGTTAACAGTCCTTTGGAAATGAGTAACACATGTAATTGGTTTTAAATGTGTATATTCAGTATGTATTGTTTCCTGCAACTAATGAACGCCAACGATTAAGGGGTTCCCCCGAAACACGTCTGAATGTTCAGTCCCCTGGAAGGGAAGTTGTGATGATTTTAATCTTTTTACACCAATGATGGCCACTTTACACGTCCCAACATCGGTCTGATGTTGGCTACAACGCCGCGGGAGCGCACATTTTTTGGGCAGAATTCCAAGATCGCATAGGAGCTGTTACACAGCGCGATATCGGCAGGCAACACCACTGCGATGTGTACGCCCCCTTGTACGGCCGACCCAGAAACGACCATTTAACATGGGAGAGAATAGGGGACGTTGTACTCCACAAGGTTGTTGGGCCGTCACACAGCCCAATCCGGCCACAACGTCCATCCAATATCGGGCAGTTGGAGAGCACGCTCATTTCTTCCCCGATATCGTTTTGGCATCGTTCTTGCATCGGATTGGACTTTTAAACCATACAACGCACGAGCGATATCGGGGCCAACGCACGAACCACGTGACTTTTTATCGGAGTTGGACGCCGATATCGGGACGTGTAAAGTGGCCATAAGAGAAAATAAAGTGTAATTGATTATAAGATGTTTTTTTTTTTCTCATAATCAATTGCAAAAAAATGAAAAATTCTTGTGAAAAGAGGTTCTTATAAATGTGGCAAAAGATTGTCCAATAATACAGAACACCAGTAAGTTTACCTCTACAGCTACTGGTGAATCACATGTGATCAAATATGATATCAATTGCACTAGTGATTTGATCATTTATCTTCTAGAATGCCCTTGTGGCCACCAGTACATTGGGCGGACAATACAAGCCCTACATCAAAGGATCAATAAACACAGATCTAACATCAGAAAAGCTTTTCTGCAACATGGGGTTTCTGCTCACTTTTTAAATAATCATAATAAAGACCCGAAACTACTTAAAATGACTGCTATAGACCAGATAACAGAATATACTTCCAATAGAATTGAGGCATTGAATAAGAGGGAAAAATTTGGGATATATAAAATGGATACATTGAAGCCAAAAGGTCTAAATTTGGTCACTGAAATGATCTAATAATTAACATTCATGTTTTGCTGTCATTTTTTCACTCCTTGATTATAATATATTTTTTTCATTTCTTGTTTGTGATTACAATTTAATTGTGCATGAGTCAAATACGATGTGTATATATACTTCTATAAGACTCACAGATAGGCTGTTCATGCGTCACTTGATAACAGGAGTTTTGGCATCTATACAGTCAACTGTGGCGCCCCACTACGTAGGTGCCACAAAAGGGGTACTGCACCCAGGTGTAGTCACCCCACTGCAATTGGAACAATGGTCACTAGATGGAACCCTAGAGTAACACCCACATACTAGAATAGTAGGTGGGAGGGACCCTGGGAGGATATACAGTAGCCTCTAGGGGGAACTAGTGAGCAGTCTAGGAGAGTGAGAGTCAGTTGGTCTGGGAGAGAAGATGGAGTAAGGCTGGAGCAAGGAGGGCCTCCTCGGCTGAGGATCCCAGGAAATAACAGATCCATGAAAACAGAGGGAAGGAACAGAGGCTTAGAAGCGAGCCAGTTCAGGACGGAAAATGGGTACCGGAGCCCGTAACTTTAAGTTCCTACACAGCTTACAGAGAATCCGAAGAACGGGGATATTGTAGATACGGCCCCGACTCCCAAAGGGCCCACAAGAGGGGAATCAGTCCTGCAGTTGGATCCTGCGAAGGACAAGGAAAAGGTTCACCCAATGGGTACATGGGAGAGGAGACTAGGAAAGCAGCAGGAGGTCACATTGTCTTCAAGAGATCAGACTTCACCGCCACTGGGAGGCATAGGGAAAGAAAGGACACAGAAAGGAACATAAGGAGGGATCCATGTAACAGCCAGAAATTCCAGTTGCAGCATCCAGAGCATTTGCCACTATACCATCTATTGCACTGCTGAACTGTATGACTTTGGAGAAGTTCTTTCAGTAAAGTTACCCGGTGAAGTGAAATTCTGACTCTGCTGCATCTTTTCCTTTATAAACTGTTTTATTACCGCAACACTGCCCCGGCGGTCCAGTCCCGCCTGTAGGGGGCTAATCCATCTAAGCCGCAATACCACCGACCACCAGAGGACTGTAGCGGCACTGGTGATCCATCACCAGACTCAGCAGGTGGTGTCACGAAGACAAAAACTTTGTGTATACAATATTTAACCCCTTTAATCACATTGACCACCAGGGCCATGGCCTCGGGCAAGCCACCCGTGACATCCCAAGAGACTGAAACCGCCCAAGAGCTGAGTACCCGGCCCTGGGGTGAGTCACAATTATATGCACTGAAGCCTATTTGGACAATTACCAGCAAATAACATTGAATTGCTATTGTTCATGTGCTCAGCACAGTTCTATAACAGCTGAGCTGCGAACTCACAAGTCTGTGTGTTTTAGATATCTTGGATGCTTTGGGAGAGATTGACTTTTAGCTGTGAGCCATAAGCTCTGCATATCAGGATTTGAGATCGGAGGTGTGAGATTCAGTGTCTCTTTGCAGAAATAGATCTATGGGTAGGGACACATTAGCAATTTTTTTTCCATCTGGATCCGGTTTTGAAAACCGGATCCGGATCCGCAGCCCCTAGGCGGCTGCAATACAAACACCAGATAGCACTATTTGCAATCCGGTTACCAGATCTGGTTTTGGAGCCTGCGGGAAAAATCATGCAGGCAGCGTCCATCGCAGCGTTTCCAAAACTGGATCCGGATTTGTATAATGGGCGCCTATGGGAGTCCATGCGGCTACCGCAAGGCACCTGTGAATGCCTGCGGTAGCCGTATGCTTTATTCATCCCTGTGGCTGCGCGGACGAACAAAGGGTTAATGTTAATCTTATATGTGGCCACCATGTCTCCAGGGAGTGTCCACCCTCCTTATAGACATGGTGACCATATGGGGCAGCATATGAAGGGTTAATATGGTGTTTGACAGTATTGCCAGCTATTGTCGGCTTTTACGTAGCAGCTGCAGGGATGAACAAAGAATCCGGCAACTGGATTGCACATTGTGAGCAATCCAGTTACAGGGGTCGGGTTTAAAGACACACTTTGAACCCAAAATGTGTCTGACGGCTCATGCGATTATCGCATCCGGATCTGGATGCGGTAATAACAATGAGCCTACCAAATGTGACCCTAGCCTATATGTATAATCTTGTTTAGTGCTTTCCCTCTAACATTAAGGCTGGTTTCACATTTGCGTTTGTGTCTGCGTGCTGACAGCTGTTTAAATCTCCAGCGCCGACACCAAAGAGGAGATGTTGGCACGGGAGATTTAAACAGCTGTCAGATCAGCTGTTTCTCTCCGCTGACACCGCCTGGAGATTAGCGGCGGCCAGAAGAGAAGATCAGCGGCTGCTCCAGCTGATCTCCCGGAGGCCTCCGCTGATGTCTCAGGTGATCAGCGGCTGCTCCAGCTGATCTCCCGGAGGCCTCCGCTGATGCCCCAGGTGATCAGCGGCTGCTCCAGCTGATCTACTGGTGGGCACCGCTGATCTCCTGGGAGGTCAGCGGCGGCCACCGTGAGAGATTTCAATGTGATCTGCAGCGTTTTCCTGCGCTGTCATGCAGAGGACACTGCGAATCCATTGACTCCCATGCATTGTTTGTGCGCTTGCGGGAGCTTGCAGATAAAACAAGCGTCTACAGTCTTTATACACATTATAGCCTTCTATTATGCCAGAAAGAAATAAACATGACCCCCATTAATAATCTTCACCAATTTTATCATTTCCGTCATCCTGTATCTTAATTAATCATTTTTACATTATAGATATTTTAAAAGATAAAAATAGCACAAGAGATCATTTGAGCAATTTTTATTAAATGTTTTATTAAATATTTTATTATTTACTTACCATAGTTTTTTCATTTTAATAACAAAAGGATATTTCCAATACATTTTTATTCATCAGGAAATGATATACCAATTTTTAATAATATCATATTCTGGTTTAGGTTGTCCTGGAAACAAGTTTTTTATTTTCCCAAAACAATTTTAATCTCAGTAGTTTTTTAATATATTTTTTTAATAAAGATTTATTTAATTTCACTTTATTGTTTATTCATTTTTTTGCAATGATTGCTCTGAAATTCATTCTATAATAACATTCATCGGGGAGTTTCCTCTGTGATGGTTTTACTGAGACCTGAATTTTGAAAAAAGAGATTTTTTTCATAACGTTTAATACATCTATAGGCAATATTAACAATACCTTGAGTACTCTTAAGGTACCGTCACACGCCACCATATCGCCGGCGAGATCGCTGGCAATTCCCGAATTCGGGGATGTGGAAACCACATCGCATGTGCGTTGTGACGTGTGACTGGGAGATTCTACGGCAATAAATCACCAGTGGAGCGTTGCCTGATTGCCCTGCACTGCAGTGAACTCAGGTGATATCCACCAGGCGATTTCAGCGCATGGTGCCATGTGACAGGACGAGGGCGACGTACACAGTGATTGTGAAAGAAATCAAGTAGACGTGCTTGGATGTTGTTTTTTTCGCGTCGCATCTGCGGCGATTGGTGGGTGATATTGCGTTCCGATTGGCTGGTCATGTCCAAGGCGCCCTATTTGATGACCCATGCATTCATGAAAGTCTCACCATTGGGAACACAGTTCCATCCACCAATCACAGTGATAGGGGCGCGGGGAAACACACTCTAGCACACCCCTATCAAAACAGTATGGCTACATCGCTGCTACGGTGGTGGCGTGTGACGCGGCAATGTGTGAAGGGAAGATTGCTTCCAGTCTCCTGCAGGCAATTTCCAGGATCACCGGAGAGCACCAGCGAGACCGCTACATGTGACAGTGATATGCCCAGAGCGAGGGGTACTCGGATACCGGGCCTGGGTTTGGTGGATTTAACTGGGGAATCACGGGTAGTCAGGCTCCCGGTTCCGTGCCCTGGCTGTCATTTGTTAGATGGGGGAATATTTTCAATGGATGAAGAAGTACGTGACGCCACCTGTGGATCCCGGTAATTTGGATACCGGCGCTGCCGGCCGGCCGCTGATGTGATGGTGGGTGCAGCTCAGGATAGTACAGCTCCCCAGAGGAGGAGCTTTACCTCAGGGAAGCCGTGATGGAGGATGAGGGGATGAAGGGAGTAGTAGTTCTTACCCCTCTGGTGAGATGCTGATGGTGCTGAAGCACTCCGGGCACTGGCGAGTAGAAAGACCAGTTCAACTCCAACTCCACTTTTTTGGGTATCGGCAGATGTTAAGAAGAAACACGGTACAGTCTGGTTTAACGGGTTGGAGTTGTTGGCTCAGGGTACCCCCATGGAGTCTCTAGATGTTCCTTCTTAAGTCTTTCGTGTTCTAATTCTGTCCTTTTCTATCTTTCACCACCCTTGCAGAGCTCTCCCGCCAGTCCCCTGGTCTCATACAGTAAAGCACGGATTTCTCCTTTACCGGTATGGACGGGAGCGACACACAGCAAATCCTCCTGCCACCGGAATCCGGACCGATACACCTGCAATCTTGGACCTATTTTGGTTCTGAGGGGCGAGGTACCTTCTTGTGGCGCCTTACGGTTACCCGGTGATTTAGGGCCCGCAACTCGTCGGTTTGCGGTCAGGGATAAACCTGATGACCGCCTCGGCCTCCGTGTTGCCGATGTTCCCCAGACTAAATCAGCCAGCTCCAACCGGTGCTGGTCCGTCTCCTACTATCCTGGGACCTCTCTTAAAGAGAGGTGCCCTCCTGTTGCAGAGCTGTCAGGCGCATCCTCTCTGACTGCCTTCCCAGCACTAACTGAACTAACTGTCACTCAAGTCTTCCTGCACTAACCTAGGCTCCACCTCCTTTTGGACCTACTGAATAATCAGTCCCTTACTCCAAGGTGGCCTAGTGTTGTGTGTGAATTCAGACTCCATAGGTTAAACCCTAAACCCACAACTACAGAGATACTACATATGTTTTCAAAGTGTAATGCCTCCCTGTGGTGCCGAGTCATAGGGGTGCCACAACAGCGCCACAGCGATCACAAAAAAATGCCCGAAACGTGCGCGCTCACATCAAATTGCCAGCGATATGGAAGCCATATGGCGGCATGTGACGGTACCTTTAGAGATTCATCACTTCACTATCTATTTTAGCACGATTACCACCATCTAATTCCCTAGTTTATAGTGGTAGATCACTTTGACACTAAAAGTAAGGAACTCTATTTTCTGATGACACATACATATATGTGTATATCACACATTCATGCACACAATTCCTGGATACTGATGGAGAGTTGGATGTTCCATATAGATGGAGTCAGTTTGGATTTAGTGCTGGTATAGTATATTATTTCTACTTTGTTGTCAGTAGAGCCACAGACACAATCGCAAACTGACTCATGAATAGATTACTCTAACGATCTATGGTTCTAATCTGCTTTCAGTAAATTAATACACACAATACACTAAAAAAGTTTTTACATCTATATTATTTTACCCTTGGCATCACTTATTGATTGTAATCACTATTGGGGCGTTTCCGGGAGCGCCAGAGCAGGCGCATGCACCGTGCGCTCTGCCTCTTTCACTTGCGCTTCTCACTAGGCAGAGCGCGCGCTCAGCTGTGCTCGGCCATAGGAGATAATGGTGGCACCGAGCGCAGCTGAGCGCTAATGAGGGCATGGCTGCCCCAGGCCTAAATGGCCCTGCGCTTTCTTTTGCGCTGGCGCAGGGCAGCCAGAGCAGCCTAGCGCAGTGAGCGCATATATGTGAAAACACCCGTACTTATGTACCATGCGTTTTTGCATGCGTTTTTGAAGGCAGCTCCTCACTTAAGTGCAAAAACGCATGCCAAAAACGCGTGGCACTTTAGGCATGCGTTTTTGCTATTAGGGCATGCGTTTTTTGTATGGGGGCCTATGGGTGCGTTTTTTCATGCGTTTTTAGAAACGCAGGTCTCCAAAAACGCATGCAAAATCTGCAAGTGTGACCTTGGCCTTAATCAGATTATTTGTATGGAATATGATGAAGGTTTTTGTTTCAACATAATAACTTTGAAATTGAGATTGTGTGCAAATACAGGTCACTTCTATCCTCCCCTTCCTTCCACGCCATCATGACGTAGTTAATTTGTTGTCTTTCAAATGTATATAAGGAAATTTGTTGTATGGGCCCTTGATATTGCTGGTCCCTGAGGAAGAAGCACAGCAGGCTCCGAAACGCGTAGGAGAAAGAATAAAGGGCATCATTGCATCAATCCTTGGGTCAGCATCCTCATTTCTGCAGCGCGGATTGTGTACACTTCGTCCCCTTTCTGGATTTCAGTTGTATACCGTTTACATGTGGAGTGTGGATTCTGCAGCAGCTGCATATGCACATAATACTGTGGCGCCCCTGCGACCAGGGTGGCCACATAGGGAACTGCAGCCAGGCATGAGGAAAAGACAGTTTATACAATAAACACCCTCACAGACATCCCACACACCACTAGGAGGCAGCACCCAACCCGGAGCCCGGAACGCTAGGCGGGCAAGGGGTGGTGGGTTTAGAGGACAGTGGGTGGGAAGCATGTAGGTCAGACGACAGAAGGTAGAAATAGAGGAAGAAGAGGAGGAAGGAGTTAGTAGGCGACAGTAGGCTGAGAAGCAAAGACCGAGTAGGCTGAGGTAGGCTAAGCTGTAAAGACACAGTAGGCCAGAGTGAGCCGAGCAGCACAGACATCAGAAAGACAGAGACACGTCCTGGTGGGATTGGGCTTCATGGAGATGCAGAATCCACAGAGTCACAGAAACCATGGAGAGAAAGCTCATCCATAGCCAGCATTCCAGGGGAGTGTGAGGACAGAGACCGGACCAGCAGCACTGGGTCTGAGGAACAAGGCAGCACCGACCAACTGCAGGTGGAGTAGTCTTCCCTATTGAAGCTGGAGTCACACGGGTTAGAAAGAGCCTGATAGTGCCTTGCAGGAGTGGGCTGTTGCAGGCTAGGCATACAGCAGAGAGTCGGCTCTGAAGGGGACCGAAGATTCACCTGGTATCCCTAGATTCACCGACGAGGAGCCCCAATTCCAAGTTGGAGTTCCCACAACAAAGGGTGAAAGGCACAGTAGCAACCACGAGGACCCACAGGGGTCCGAGCTGCCGCCATACAACCCAGAGAAACACTTTAAAAGAGAGAGAACAGCCTGAAAGGACACTAGAAGGAGTGATGGGTCTCAGAGAGACAACCTGGCTGCAGTGGGTTTAGCAAAACCGGAGCAAAGTGACTGTAACTTGTGTTAAGAATCTAACTGTACTGAGAACTGCTGTTTGACTTGAAAGAGCTGACAAGTAAACCCGGTTGAACCCTGCCTGTGTGTCCATCTTTGACTCCAGGTACCACGAACTGTTTAAAATTACCTTTTATCCTGTCAGGACCAGCCCGACCCGTGGCGGGCTCATCCTTCTGGCTGCAGCCCATCCATCCTCCTGGCAGATAATCGCTGCAGCGGTGGTCCCATCATTGACCACAACCCGTGGGTGGCGTCACGACAAACTTTATATCCCTTATAAATATTCCCTTCTACTTGTGAGAACCCGAGACACGGTCCGGACCAGGACCTCCGTGACATCCCCAGCAGCAACCCGGTCCGGTACCGAGTACCCCGTCCCAGTGGGCTCCACAATACCAGGTTGTGGGGCTCACAACCTTACCAGGTGAGCACCCAATATCGTAGCAATAGCCCAGTTTCCAATGAGAGAAGACCCTATTGCGCTTTTGTTGTCTCCTATTATTTAGATTTTTGTATCCTCTGTTGTCTTGCACAGCCTGCATCCCCCATCTTGCTGCACAACCTGTATCCTCCATCCCCCTGCACAGCCCATATCCTCCATCCTCCTGCACAGCCTGAATCCTCCATCCTCATGCAGTCTGTATCCTTCACCCCCCTGTACAGCCTGTATCCTCCACTATCCTGCACAGCCTGTATCCTCCTGCACAGCCTGTATTCTTCATCTCCCTGTACAGCCTGTATCCTCTTTCCCCCTGCACAGCCTGTATCCTCCATCTCACTGTACAGCCTGTATCCTCCCTTCTCCTGTACAGCATGTATCCTTTAACCACATCTTGCACACCCTGAAACCTTTTGCACAGCCAGTATCCTCCATCAACCTATACAGTCTGTATCCTCCATCCACAAGTAGTCTGTATCCTCCATCTTCCTGCTCAGCCTGTATCCTCCATCCTTCTGCACAGATGTCCTGCCCAGGCCCTGGGGGTACTCGGATCACTCAGGCGCGGTCTGAAGGGGAAGTCACGGGTGGCGGTGCCTGAGGCCGTGGGCCCGGGGGAATGCAGATGAAAAATGAATAGCAAGAAAAATAATAAAAAGTTTGACAAGTCGTGACGCCACCTGTAGGTTCCGGTGATGGCACCGGCACTGCTTGGGCCTCCGGGGTGATGGGCGGCAGCAAGGTGGAACTGCTCCCTACAGGACGAGCGGGGTCCTAGGGCTGTAGGTTGTAACGGAGTAATATGGCAGCACAGTCGTTTCTGTGCAAGGTGGGAGTAGGAGAGCGTGGACGGTGTGGTGTAGATGGAAGGAGGGACACGCACACATAAAAGTCTTTTGGTACCTTTACTGGTGTTCTGTACGGGTATGCTTGTCAGGAGTTGAGGGAAATACTTTAGGATCTCCACAGCGAGTAGAGTTGTACGCCTCCTTGTTTCAGTTCCTCTGTTCAGGGTCTGGCAGGCTTGAAACCTAACCGGACCTTAACTTCTCTCTGTTTCTCTCTCACACCCGGGTTGCTGCACTGAGGGCGCTCTTTTGGGATCCCGCTAAACGTTTTCACGGTCCCTGGCTCTCAACTGTTGGTGCTGCGGGTGTCCTGGAAGCTAAACCTCCTTGTGGTGCTGGATTCTCTGCGGAGCTTATCCTCTCTGTCCCTGCAGCTCGGACCCAGTGACCGGAACTCTGATGGGGCGAGTCAGTATGACTTTTCTGCCCCCTGTTGTAGCACGTTTCTCTCCTCTGCCTTCGACCTCTACTCTGTGGGTCTACCACTGTCTCAGGTGGTTACTAGTATGGGCCTAGCACAGCTCCAGTACCAGATCAGCTCACTACGTTCTTCACAGTTCTCTAGTGACTGCACACTCTGGTGACTTCCCTCCAGAACCTGTATTTATAGGGGGAACTGGCTTAAGTCAACCAGTTAGGCCCCCCCTACAGGCCTGGGGTGGAAGGTGTTGTGTGTAAGTGGGTTACTCGCTGTGAGAAATCCTTCAGTGTCCCAAGGAAGTCTGTGGTGACCTGGTACAGGTTTCCACATTCCCCCCTAGTTAACCTCAGTTCTCCTGAACTGAGCAAAAGTTTTTGTTATAACATACACATATTTAATAACAGGTATTTACAAGGTATTAGATTCAAAACATTCAAAAATCACTGAAAATTAGGAAAATATGAAAAAGCAGTCTTACGGCACTAGTCCATCTGCCACAGGCTGGAGAAAGGGGGAAAGTAGTTTTTAGCCACACTAGTCCTGTGACAGTAGTCCGGGTTCAAACAAACGGGAAAAGGTAAAGTCCAGCAGTAAAGTCTCTGATGGCTTTAGACATGTTACAGATTATCACACTCTACACTTTACACAAATTCCCTATCGGTGTCTCTGCTTAGGAGGCCGGGTCTTATCCTCCTTCTCTACCCCTGGCACTTTCTATTCCCAACTTGATATGCTTGGGGCTGTGCCCAGTTCCTCCACCCTTCTATACACTACTGTTCACTTTGCGGACTAAAGTCATTATTTACATTTCTTCCTTTTGACAATCTACAGTTTATTCTCTATATCTGAGTGGTAACTGACCAAAGGTACTACGGGTTGATCTGCGCTGTATTGGTTTATCACTAGTGTCTATTTCTGGTATTGTGCGTGCACTATCTCTTAGCCTATTGGATCTGCGTGATTCTGGGATAGCGTAGTATTCATGTAGTCTTCCTAATGGACTGACAGGTTCACCGATTGCAGGAATCTCTGGTTCCGGTACAACAGGCTGCACTTTTTGCACTTGAACGGGTTCTTCTGGTCTTCTTCCTTCTGGTATCTGTATCGGTTCTTCTACAGGTTGAATTGGAATTTTATTTTCCACTGGTTGATAGAATGAAATGACTGGTATTATGACTGCTCCATGGTATTGAGGCCAGTCTTCTGGTAGATCTCCAATTTCAGTATGAATTACTCTTTCTCTTGGGTCTTCAACTGCTGATAAGGGATAAGTTACTTCTTGTGGTTTTAATTGGTCAGGGCATTTCTTTAGATGATCTCTTGATACTGTCACGATTGTTCTTCCTTTATCTCGGCTAATTACGCAAGTTTTGGAGTATCAAAATTAGATTGCATAACAGTATATAGTTCTGATCCCCATTGGTCATCTAGTTTGTTTGTTCTTCTTTTTCTTTTGAGAACTAGTTCACCTGGTATTAAGGGTTCTGCTGAAGCATGTCTGTTGAAGTCATGTTCTTGCTTACTTCTACTTTGGTTCAAGTTCTTTTCAACACATTCCTGAACTTTCTTGTATTGCTCTTGACGGTGATAATTCCAATCTTCTTCTGAAGTATCTTGGGTTAGTTCTACTATTCCCATTTCCAAGTCAACTGGGAGTTTTCCAGGTCTTGCTCGCATTAAGTATGCTAGTGCGTAGCTGGTAGAACTGACAGGGATGTGATTGTAGATATCCACTAGGTCAGGTAGATTTTCTGGCCACTGATTTCTCTCGTCAAGTGGTAAGGTCTTTAACATGTCGATGACAATGTTGTTCATTTTCTCGCACAGACCATTTGTTTGCGGATGATACGGTGTGGTTCTTATCTTCTTACACCCATACAATCCTTAGAATGCGTGGAATAGTTCTGACTCAAATGCTGGACCTTGATCTGTCAATACTTGATTTGGATACCCATGTGGTCGACAGAAATAACTCTGGAAAGTCTTGGCTGCTACTTCTGCAGTTAAATATTTAACTGGTACGACAACTAGGAATCTTGAGTAGTGATCAACCATTGTGAGTGCATAGGTATACCCGGTCCTGCTAGGTGTTAACTTCACATGATCTAGAGCCACGATTTCAAGAGGTTTCTTGGTAATGATTGGCTGTAGCGGAGCTTTCTGACTTTGCTGGTCTTTCCTTCTGAGGTGACACGGGTGGAAGGTGGTGTGAGTAAAAGTGGGTTACTCGCTGTGAGAAATCCTTTAGTGTCCCAAGGAAGTCTGTGGTGACCTGGTACAGGGTGCCACATATCATCAATCCTCCTGCACAGCCTGTATCCTCCATCCTCCTGTACAGCCTGTATCCTCCATCCTCCTGTACAGCCTGTATCCTCCATCCTCCTGCACAGCCTGTATCCTCCACTCTCCTGCACAGCCTGTATTCTCCTTCCCTCTGCACAGACCCCTGCCCTCTCTTTCCCTCTATCCTTCTCTCCTCGGTCTCATCTTCTCATTTCACATTCTTCTTACTGCAGCAGATCTCACTGGCTCCGCCCACTCGAGTCACGTGTGCATGATGTCATCTCAGGTCCTGTAAATGTGGCACCTCAAGGGTTAAAGTGCCACAGAAACATCAACACAGGTTTATTCCCCACACAACACTACACTAGAAAGTGGGAGGAGTTTAGGTGGCACCTGCACTAGTGGGAGGAGCTAAGTTGTTTACCACAGAGCAGGAGTGACAGTTAGTTCAGTTTTAGTTGAGTCTGGAGCAGGAACAGAGCCAAGTAGAAGTGGAGGTCCTGAGAGGTCTGAGGAGAGGAGACAGAGGAACATACCCGGGATAGAGCGTTACCCCAAAAACTTGACCCCGGGGAGGCGTTTAAGACGGATACCGGATCCGAGGCTGTGCCTGAGACAGACAGGACAGTAAACACCGGCATAGTGAAGGTCCCCCATCTTCACAGCACCATAGCAAAACAACACGGAGGGGTCAGTGACACAGAGGACTCAAGTTGCCCAGCATATTGTTACCCGTGAGCAGAGACAGGGCCAGCAGTACAGCTACAAGCAGCAGCAGGGCCACACACAGCGCTTAAGTAGGAAGCCAAGGACGTGGGAGCAACCTGGTACAGACTCCATGGACAATATTGTGATTTACCATCTGCAAGTAAAGACTTGAAAAACAATAGAAACCGTGAGTGTGTGTGATCCTTATACTGAAGCCCCACTTGCCCTCATATACTGCGATTACCTCTACTCTCATCATCTCTACTGCTACCCCTACTCTCCTGCAGCATCAATAACTATCCTCACAGACTTTAACTTCTACTACCACTGCCCCGGGGAACCCAGTTCTGCCCACAGGAACTATTCTATCCAAGCTGCTATCCCATCATCCCCGGAGGTTCTGCAGCAGCGGCGGCCCCATTACTTGACGCATATAGTGGGTGGCGTCACGAGTGACAAATCCCCTGTAAATAACCCCCCATTTTATTGTGCGGGCCCGGGACACGGTCCGGACCAGGACCGCCGTGACATCCCCCAGCAGTACCCCAGTCCGGCACCGAGTACCCCGTCCCAGTGGGCTCCACAACCATTCTCCCTGTGTGTGGGGGGTGTAGACAGCACTGAAGATCCCTAATGGGGGGAGGATCGCACAGCGCACAGGGCTGAACAGTATAAAAATAATAAGAAATTCAATATTATATTGTGCCAAAGGTAAAAATACAAGAAGTGCAGGAATGGTGGAAAGGAGGAGAGGTGATATATATATAGGGGATGAGGACACCGAGGGGTTAATAAAATATAAAGTGTTAACTTTCCTACTATTCTATCCTGTCTCCTCAGGTCATCTGACAAAGAATATGATTATTATGTTAACATTATGCAGAAGACGTCAATTCCATTATACAGCATTGTTCTTGCTCTCGGGATTATCGGTAATGGATTAGTCATCTGGATTGCCGGATTCAGGATGAAGAAGACAATCAGTGGCGTGTGGTTCCTCCACCTGGCCATCGCCGACTTCCTGTGCTGTGCTTCTCTCCCCCTGAGGATCGCTGACTGGGTTGCACGTTTCTCATACATCTCACTTTCTACAGTTTGCCTAGTGAACATGTTTCTGTTTAATCTAAACATCAGCGCCAGTGTTCTCCTCCTGACGGCCATGAGTACTGACCGCTGGGTCTCCGTCATGTGGCCATTTTGGGCCAAAGTCCATAGAACCTGTAATGTGGTGAGAATCACTGCAGCGATCATCTGGGGGCTGAGCCTCATTGTAGCCGGATTATTGTATTATGTATATGAATACTGGGTAGGTGAGCTAGATGAATGGTGTCTATATTACTCTACCAAAGCTCATTATAACGAAGAGTTACATCAGACCATGCAGGTGATCAGATTCATTATAATGTTTGTGATCCCTTTTCTCATCATCTTCATCACTTATGTCACCATTTTCTTTAAACTCAGAAAAAGTAAGAGATCCCAGAGATCTCAGAAATCCTCCAGGATCATCACCGCTGTTATATTGTGTTTCTTCATCTGCTGGGCTCCTTATTATATCTGGCCATTGGTAGAAATATATTATTATCCTTATATACATTACAGTCTGTTATTTCTATTACACAGTACATTCACCACCCTGGCTTGTCTTAACAGCTGCCTGAATCCGATCATTTATGTATTTATGACTCAGGATTTCCAACAAGGTTTCCTCAGATCCATCCCCTCCAGACTAGAGAGAGCCTTAGGTGATCATCCTAATGACCTGTGCAGAGATCCAGGAGATAGAGGGAATCGTCGCCCCTACTGATGTGTAATATAGATTCCTGGGATCTCCTGGATGTGAAACCTCTTAACTCCTCGGTGACTTGAATATTATTTTTTTTTTCACTTTCTTTCCTTTTTTCTCTCCTCCAAGATCCAGAACATCTTATTTTCCAATCCACAGAAATTAATGAGGGATTGTATTTTGCAGGATGATTTCTAGTTTTGAATGTCGTCTTCATTTTACCATATAATGAGCTGAAAAATGGGGAAAAAATGATTTGATTCTCCTGGTGTCTCCCGAACCAACATTTTGGGTGATTTCAGATCATCTATAAATGACAATGATGTACATTTATGGTTTACTGTGAATTTCTATCACACTGACGCCCCGCTCCTCTATATCTTACTCTCTCTGGATTCGGGGAATAATGAAATCTGCACAGCTTTATATAGAAAACCTTCCGGTGGGAATGTGATATTGGGGGCGGATAGCTGCCCCCCCCCATAGTCAGGAATTTACCGGGGGGTGAGATGATTAGGGAATTCAGATTATCATCTAAGGAGGAGACATTTAACCTCGAAATCCACAATATTTATAAACGACTACGTGATCGAGGATACAAGAATCCATTCTCACTAGAGCTAACAATATGGAGCCAAAGAATCACGAGCATCATTACTTCATATGGAGACACACAATACTGAAAAGAAGGAGACACAGAATAGTAATATCCAGACTTTATCTACTCTTTATTCAGTAGATTTTACCATTATCAAGAAATTAACTCCAATATTATTCCAGGATGAGATACTTCATAAAATCCTGTCTCAAGGTTAGATCTGTTCCTCGTAAGGTGAAAAATATTGGTCATTTTGTTGCACCGAGTATGTTTAGATCTACCCGAGACACCCCAACATGGCTTAAATATAGAGGGACAAAGAAATGTGGTGAGAACTAATGTAATATTTGTAAGTATATTCAAAAAGGTGATCATTTTTTTAAAATAAAAATAATTGATATAACATAACATTTGATATAAACTATAATTCCACCCACCTTGTCTATCTAGTCACTTGCAATATATGTAATAAATACTATGTAGGGTGTAGTACTACCGTAGGATACTAAAAAACAGATTGGGTGTACATACAGGTGCATCTCAATACATTAGGATATCAACAAAAAGTTTTTTTTTTCAGTAATGCAATACAAAATGTGAAACACATATATTATATAGAGTCATTACACACAGAGGGATCTATTTCAAATATTTATTCCTGTAAATGTTGATGAATATGACTTGCAGCTAATGAAAACCCAAAGGTCATTATCTCAGACAATTAAATTAGGGAGGATAAAGGGTTAAAAACTGTGCTGCCACATTCTACAAGGCATCAAAGGGTGAATATAATATTGATATATTAGTCATCACATTTCAGAGCTCCCTGACCCCTTGCTCAGGACAAATCAATATCATATTGCCTTGTTTCAGGGTGCTTCAGGGAGTCCTGAAACACGTTGACTAATAAATCAATATTATATTCATCAGCTGCCGAAACATGTGAGGAGTGACCAGTCCACTTTGAGCAAGTAAAGAGAAGGTACTAAAAAGCTGTCTCTGTGGTCTATCTCCAAGCACCTGCAAGTAACCGCTAAAGCTTCTTTACTTTACATGTCTTTACACCCTGCTGGGTGTGCGGAGCGGTGTTGCTGGAGGGAAGCCTCTACGAGACCTGTGGGGAAAATAACAGGAGGATCGAGGACCTGTGGTGACGTCAGGAACCCCGTGATATAACACGTGACCGGCTGTCTGGTCTGACAGCGCCATCTGGTGCACGAGACACACCAGAGGCTCTGTATCGCGGCTATGCCGGAGCATAACCGACCAAGGTTAGTGCATCTCCCCCAGTGCCCCCACTAGACCACGGCGTAACACACCAGGAGCGCCCCTCCTTTTCTCTCTTTTATTATATTTTATCTCTCAGACCCTTCATCCGCCCACCTTTAATTTTCTGAGACAATGACCTTTGTGTTTTCATTTGCTGTAAGCCATAATCATCAACAATAACAGAATTAAACATTTAAAATAGATAACTCTGTGTGTAATGATTCTATATTATATATGTGTTTCACTTTATGTATTGAATTACTGAAATAAATTATTTTTTTGATGATATTCTAATTAATTGAGACCTGTATATCAGCAGCTTCTCCTACCACATTGGTATCAGGACGAACCTCATCAGGTCTTTCCAAACATCTCAGAGGACAACATTTGGGTGATCTCAGTTCTCTGGAGTTCAGAGTAAAAGAAAGAGTTCATAGATCATATAGAGGTGGGGACTGGGACAGACTTCTTTTTGCCAGAGATGCACTTTGGATTATAAAATTTATTGCCACTTATCTAGATGGACTAAACTTTAGAAATATCAAAGTTATAGATTCCACAGCACCATGTAGCAATCGGAACTCTATATTAGTTCCTAATGTGGGCGCACGTCATCTGTCAGGGAGCCCCACCTGGCATAGGTATCATAGCAATAAATAAGACAGCGCCTCACCAGCCGGTATATTTCAAAAATCCATGCTTTATTCCGTCATCTTGGCACGACGTTTCGGTCAAATGACCTTTTTCAAGTGCATACATCCCATTACAACAAAGTGCTATTTATATCATCAAACCCCACCCACAATACCAATCAACCAACCAGTATACAGTGTATGGTAAACAAAGTTTAAAAAAGTCATATGAGCTAGACAGAGATCAACTAACAGCATGTTACCTGAAGGGAAACACATAGTGCAGCTGTCCGGTACTCAAGAGGCACCCATCGCCGCTGTGTGTATCAAATATTGTCCATAACACACATCCTCATACATCAGCAAGAACCGCCCAATCGCTGGCCCGCATCAGTCCGTTGGCATGGCAATAGTGTAATTACAGCAGCCCACACCAATCGCGGCTGTCCATGTTGCGTATATCCGGATCTCCGTGCGCGTCCCACTACGCATGCGCCGGCGTCTCGCACTGATTCGCCGATTCGGCTGCCACTCACCGTTCAGACCGAGGCAGTGCACTGACGTACTTCCTGCCTCCGGCGTCTATAGAGACCGAATGTATCTATGCAGACTATCTATCCACAGATTACACCACATTTACAAAAATCATCAAAATTGTATCCAGATGATCCTAAACATCAACATGGGGAAAAAACATCTATTGTTTTATACAGGGAGCAAAAAAGATTTATTCTCCACTAGACAATGCATAGCCCATGTCAGAAACCCCGGGATCACATATTCACAATAGTTAGCACTATACAATCATATTAGTTAGCACTATAAAATCGTAGGAGAGGTAACAGCATGGTAGTATATAGGTGTACAACAATACACTGTACCTAACTGGAGCATCACTCTGGTACATATATAAAAATATATCGCCACATATCAAGCTATATTCGGTGTAAGCTCAAGTACTTTATTCCATTCTACTAGAGATCATAAGACCCCTATCAACAACTCCCCATGTTATACAACCATATAGGTACACCTTTTACTCCATGCTACCACCTACCTCCCAAAACCAGACCCGTGTATACAATTGAACAATCTTCAAACCGTGGCCATAGTGTACTTATATTCTGTGCTGAGTATTGTGTTTCCAAATATTGCACATCTTCCCATCTAGATCAAAATGACATGATTAAAAATGATAAAAACAACATACAGATGCAAAAGCAAGTCAAACATCAACATGATCCTAATAGACAACCCCGTTGATCGTAATCAACATTCATCCCTTTAGGGACCAGGGTGTCCAATTCGAATATCCATTTTAGTTCTTTCTTCTTTAACATGGCCACACGGTCTCCACCCCTTCTAGGCAAGGGGACATCGTCAATGACCCGAAATCTGAGTTGGTTGACCGTGTGGCCCATGTCGTGGAAGTGTCTTGGAACTGGCAATTCAATCATACCCGTCCTGATTGTGCTCTTATGTTTACCTATTCTTATTTTTATTTCCGTCGTTGTCTCTCCGACATACAGGAGACCGCATGGGCAGACAATAGTATATACAACGAAACTACTATTGCACGTATACCTCTTATTAATGTAGTATTTTCTTCCGGACCGGGATGATTGAAGAGCCTGCCTTTTAACAAATTGCCACAGCACGCACACCCCAGGCAAGGGAAATTCCCAAGGCTGGGGGATGCAAAAGTTGTTTGAATATTCTTTTTAGAACTCCCTATGTCCGACCGGACAAGATCATCCTTCAAGTTGCGCCCCCTTCTGTAAGACATTAAGGGAAACAACTTGAAGTCCTCCACTTCACTGTGCCCTTTCATAAGGAGAGGCCAGTGCCTTTTAATCACATCCGTGATTTTTCTGCTGGCCCCACAATAGGTGGTTACAAACGGTACTCTTTTAGCAGCTTTTACTCTAGGTTTGGGGATCAATAGTTCACTTTGACAAATATTTAATGCCTTGGCCTTATATCCTACAAGATCAATTTTGGGATAGCCTCTTCTAAGAAACCTATGGACCATTTCCTGTAACCTTTTATCAATTATTGAGTCATCCGAAACAATCCTACGAACTCTCAACATTTGACTCCAAGGCAGGGACTCCACCATTCTCCTTGGGTGTTCGCTTGAAAAATGCAAAGTACTATTCCTGTCTGTACTTTTAACATACAGATCAGTCATTAGTAAACCGTCTTTCTTATAGACCATAGTGTCCAAAAATTGCATTTTCTCAAGGGAGCATGACATGGTGAATCCCAAACCAGGATGAGCATTATTCAATGTGTCAAAGAAAATCTCCAATTCATCCCTATTACCATCCCACACAAAGAAGATATCATCAATGTAACGTCGCCAGCCCCTGACATGGCGCCAGGATGGTGAACTGTACACGTGTTCGCCCTCGAGGACAGCCATGTAGATGTTTGCATATGTTGGGGCCACATTGGACCCCATGGCTGTCCCCCGGCGCTGCAGGTAATAGTCATCCCCAAAGAGAAAGAAATTCCTCCTGAGGATGAACCCAAGCAGCGCCAGGGCGAACCGTGCACAGTCGGGCGCCATGTCAGAGGCGGCGAGCGTCACATCGATGGCTGCAAGACCTCTCTCGTGTCAATAGATGTATATAATGACACAACGTCAAACGAGACCAGCCATGTAGCATCGTTGACCTGTAAACCTGAAAGAGAGCGGATGAAATCACCGGTATCCTTTGTATACGAAGGTGCTGAAACAGCAAACCTACGCAAAAAGTGATCGAGAAAAATTGACACTTTGTTACACAATGACCCTCTCCCCGAGACTATTGGACGTCCCGGGGGATTTTTTAGGTCCTTGTGTATTTTTGGGAGGATGTACAGGGTTGGCACCACAGGGTAATCCACCATCAGATATTCAGAAAGTCCAAGATCAATGATGCCATCCGCAAGCGCATCCGTGATCATGGCCTTTAACTCAGCTTGAAATTTCAACGTGGGGTTAGTAGATAATTTCTCATACACCAAAGTATCCTCAAGTTGTCTCATCACTTCCCCTCGGTATTGGACTGTGTCCATCACCACAATAGCCCCGCCCTTATCGGCGGGCTTAATGGTGATGGACACGTCCTCCCTTAATTTTTTGATCTCCTCTCTCTCAAGGCGCGTGACATTGGACTTACCCCTCCATTCATAATTTTTCTTTAATTTAGTGATATCATTTTGGACCAGTTTAATAAAGGTCTCTATGACAGGATCATGTCCCGGGGCTACAAAATTGCTCTTTTTCCATAAGTCCACACTCCTGAGAGAGAGGGTATCCTCTGATGTCATTGGGGCCCTATTTTCCTTCTCAGAGAAGTATTTGGCTAAACCCAACCTGCGGAAGAAGAGATACAAATCGTTGTCAATTCCAAACCAGTCCACATAACCTGTAGGGCAAAACGTGAGCCCTTTAGACAAAACCATATTCTGTTCCTTACTAAGGTTAATAGATGATATATTTACCACCAATTGCTCATCACCGATCACCGTCTCCTGGACCTCAATCTCGTCACTGGTTGCTGTCCGTTTTCTACTGTGTTTCCTACCACCCCTGTGCCCATGCCGGATCCGGGCCCTGGGCCTTTCGGTTTGGGTAAAAAACCAGCCCCAGATAAGTTACCTCCATCATCAGTAGAATCGGATTCACCTGTGGGCCCAGAAGGTTGAGGCGTACGTGGATTTTGAGGTTTCTTAGGTTTTTTATGCGGTCTTTTAGGTCCTGGTTTAGGCTTTGTACCTTGTGGTGTAATGGTTCTGTACTGCCAACCATAAATATGACCATTATTATAGTCCTCAATGTCACGGAACCATTTGGTCTTTTTCACATCCTCCAGATTGGATCTGTATTTCAACAGGTTATTATCCATCACAGTGTCAATCGTACTAAACTCCTCTTCAGTGGTAACATCAATCAGAGCCGATCTCGTCTCAGTCAATCTTTTTTTCAAAATTTCAATCTCCTTTTTCAAAAACTCAATATTGAGCAACATGATGTCAAAGGCATATTTGTTGCTGATAGCTTCAAATTTCGCACAGAAGCTCGTGTTATTAGGCAACAGAGATGGTTGTAGATTTGAACGTAATCCCCGAGGGATACGCTTCGCCTTATAGTACTCAACAAGCGTCACCACATGCAGTTCCATAGAGATACGTTTTTTCTGCTCATTTTCCCATCTGCGTTTCAACATGTCCGTAGTGGGTTGATTAAGAAAGGAATTGTCCACTTCAGTATCAGAGATAATCCTCATCGCTTCCTCATCCGTATAGGAAAAAGGACTAACGGAACCTGACCCACCAGCTCCTGGGTCAGACATTTCTATAGTTATATATGCACTGGTGCACGTGAAGACAAGCTCAATCACAATATCAAAGTTATAGATTCCACAGCACCATGTAGCAATCGGAACTCTATATTAGTTCCTAATGTGGGCGCACGTCATCTGTCAGGGAGCCCCACCGGCTGGTGAGGCGCTGTCTTATTTAAACTTTAGAAATGACGTGATGCTTTTCTATTAATTATCATTGCATATACAGTATTTACTGACATTCAAATCTTGTAAATGTTTGTTATATAAATGTTTGTATAGGGGGATCTAAATGGGACTATTTTGTGCCTCAGGCCCTTTGACTCACAGAACTATTTTATGTAGTTCTGTAAGTAAATGAGTCCCAATAGGTATATAATAAGATAACTTTTATCACTCACTAGTATGCCTATGATTAACTAATGGTTTCCGAAACGCGTCAGGAAGATTCAAGTATAATATGGCATTGACTGATCTCATTTTACTTGGATTTTAATGGATTATCAATAATGAATTGGATTTTATGGTGCCGGATCATTTCCACTCTACCCTCCCTCCTTTTAATTTGAATTGCAACTGCTGTGTGGAAGCCAACCACCTGATCCACGCATCGAGTTTGTGCAAATTATAGGAATGGTGAGCTGATGCAACCTTCCTCTGTTTTTGTGTATAACTTTGGGTTTTGTCTTTTCTGCATTTTTCCCGGATATTACACTTATTCTTCACAGTTGTGTTTCTTATAGAGGTAATATCATCTCAGACATTTATACATTATTCACAGGATGGGGGACCCCAAATTCCAGTCTAGATGTTGGTGTGAGGTGGGACATATCCTGCCCCATGAGAAGATGACATTACCTAGAGATGTTACATTCTTTACTGCTCTCGTGTTATAATGTTCTACTATATATAATCTTATCTGCTGTAACCAGAAATGTATTCAATAAATGTAAATAAAACAATTGCATGATGAAATGTATGAAATGTATCAGTAAGGAGCAATTCTAACATGTTATAATGCAAAAATAAAGAAAGTCTGAAAATAAAATTCATCATGATGTAAAGTCGTCGTTCTAACCATAGAGTGTGAAAATGTATTTTATATATAATATCCATTGTACATTATGTTAGCGAGTGGTATGATAATTAATAGACACGAGCGGATCCAGGAAAAAGACACCAAACAATATTTGATTCACAGAGAATTTATTCTATATAAATGTAATGTCCTTATTATTCTCTGCTCTATTTATACACAAGTATAGTAGAAAGAGGATCCGCATCCCAATAACATTGAAAGACTTTAATGTGCAAAAAAGCAGGAAAATCCAAAGTGCCCAGAGATAATGTGTGGTAGAGAAATCCTGCTGATCCCATGGCGGTAATAAGATCACCGATGACCAACGGTACAAACAGCTTCACGGTTCAGACTCCTCCACGGCCTTTGTCAAAGGATTTTACTGGCTCCCCACTCGAGTCACGTGTGCATGATGTCATCTCAGGTCCTGTAAATGTGGCACCTCAAGGGTTAAAGTGCCACAGAAACATCAACACAGGTTTATTCCCACACAACACTACACTAGAAAGTGGGAGGAGTTTAGGTGGCACCTGCACTAGTGGGAGGAGCTAAGTTGTTTACCACAGAGCAGGAGTGACAGTTAGTTCAGTTTTAGTTGAGTCTGGAGCAGGAACAGAGCCAAGTAGAAGTGGAGGTCCTGAGAGGTCTGAGGAGAGGAGACAGAGGAAACATACCCGGGATAGAGCGTTACCCAAAAACTTGACCCCGGGGAGGCGTTTAAGACGGATACCGGATCCGAGGCTGTGCCTGAGACAGACAGGACAGTAAACACCGGCATAGTGAAGGTCCCCCATCTTCACAGCACCATAGCAAAACAACACGGAGGGGTCAGTGACACAGAGGACTCAAGTTGCCCAGCATATTGTTACCCGTGAGCAGAGACAGGGCCAGCAGTACAGCTACAAGCACAGCAGCAGGCCACACACAGCGCTTAAGTAGGAAGCCAAGGACGTGGGAGCAACCTGGTACAGACTCCATGGACAATATTGTGATTTACCATCTGCAAGTAAAGACTTGAAAAACAATAGAAACCGTGAGTGTGTGTGATCCTTATACTGAAGCCCCACTTGCCCTCATATACTGCGATTACCTCTACTCTCATCATCTCTACTGCTACCCCTACTCTCCTGCAGCATCAATAACTATCCTCACAGACTTTAACTTCTACTACCACTGCCCCGGGAACCCAGTTCTGCCCACAGGAACTATTCTATCCAAGCTGCTATCCATCATCCCCGGAGGTTCTGCAGCAGCGGCGGCCCCATTACTTGACGCATATAGTGGGTGGCGTCACGAGTGACAAATCCCCTGTAAATAACCCCCATTTTATTGTGCGGGCCCGGGACACGGTCCGGACCAGGACCGCCGTGACATCCCCCAGCAGTACCCCAGTCCGGCACCGAGTACCCCGTCCCAGTGGGCTCCACAACCATTCTCCCTGTGTGTGGGGGGTGTAGACAGCACTGAAGATCCCTAATGGGGGAGGATCGCACAGCGCACAGGGCTGAACAGTATAAAAATAATAAGAAATTCAATATTATATTGTGCCAAAGGTAAAAATACAAGAAGTGCAGGAATGGTGGAAAGGAGGAGAGGTGATATATATATAAGGGGATGAGGACACCGAGGGGTTAATAAAATATAAAGTGTTAACTTTCCTACTATTCTATCCTGTCTCTCAGGTCATCTGACAAAGAATATGATTATTATGTTAACATTATGCAGAAGACGTCAATTCCATTATACAGCATTGTTCTTGCTCTCGGGATTATCGGTAATGGATTAGTCATCTGGATTGCCGGATTCAGGATGAAGAAGACAATCAGTGGCGTGTGGTTCCTCCACCTGGCCATCGCCGACTTCCTGTGCTGTGCTTCTCTCCCCCTGAGGATCGCTGACTGGGTTGCACGTTTCTCATACATCTCACTTTCTACAGTTTGCCTAGTGAACATGTTTCTGTTTAATCTAAACATCAGCGCCAGTGTTCTCCTCCTGACGGCCATGAGTACTGACCGCTGGGTCTCCGTCATGTGGCCATTTTGGGCCAAAGTCCATAGAACCTGTAATGTGGTGAGAATCACTGCAGCGATCATCTGGGGGCTGAGCCTCATTGTAGCCGGATTATTGTATTATGTATATGAATACTGGGTAGGTGAGCTAGATGAATGGTGTCTATATTACTCTACCAAAGCTCATTATAACGAAGAGTTACATCAGACCATGCAGGTGATCAGATTCATTATAATGTTTGTGATCCCTTTTCTCATCATCTTCATCACTTATGTCACCATTTTCTTTAAACTCAGAAAAAGTAAGAGATCCCAGAGATCTCAGAAATCCTCCAGGATCATCACCGCTGTTATATTGTGTTTCTTCATCTGCTGGGCTCCTTATTATATCTGGCCATTGGTAGAAATATATTATTATCCTTATATACATTACAGTCTGTTATTTCTATTACACAGTACATTCACCACCCTGGCTTGTCTTAACAGCTGCCTGAATCCGATCATTTATGTATTTATGACTCAGGATTTCCAACAAGGTTTCCTCAGATCCATCCCCTCCAGACTAGAGAGAGCCTTAGGTGATCATCCTAATGACCTGTGCAGAGATCCAGGAGATAGAGGGAATCGTCGCCCCTACTGATGTGTAATATAGATTCCTGGGATCTCCTGGATGTGAAACCTCTTAACTCCTCGGTGACTTGAATATTATTTTTTTTTTCACTTTCTTTCCTTTTTTCTCTCCTCCAAGATCCAGAACATCTTATTTTCCAATCCACAGAAATTAATGAGGGATTGTATTTTGCAGGATGATTTCTAGTTTTGAATGTCGTCTTCATTTTACCATATAATGAGCTGAAAAATGGGGGAAAAAATGATTTGATTCTCCTGGTGTCTCCCGAACCAACATTTTGGGTGATTTCAGATCATCTATAAATGACAATGATGTACATTTATGGTTTACTGTGAATTTCTATCACACTGACGCCCCGCTCCTCTATATCTTACTCTCTCTGGATTCGGGGAATAATGAAATCTGCACAGCTTTATATAGAAAACCTTCCGGTGGGAATGTGATATTGGGGGCGGATAGCTGCCCCCCCCCATAGTCAGGAATTTACCGGGGGGTGAGATGATTAGGGAATTCAGATTATCATCTAAGGAGGAGACATTTAACCTCGAAATCCACAATATTTATAAACGACTACGTGATCGAGGATACAAGAATCCATTCTCACTAGAGCTAACAATATGGAGCCAAAGAATCACGAGCATCATTACTTCATATGGAGACACACAATACTGAAAAGAAGGAGACACAGAATAGTAATATCCAGACTTTATCTACTCTTTATTCAGTAGATTTTACCATTATCAAGAAATTAACTCCAATATTATTCCAGGATGAGATACTTCATAAAATCCTGTCTCAAGGTTAGATCTGTTCCTCGTAAGGTGAAAAATATTGGTCATTTTGTTGCACCGAGTATGTTTAGATCTACCCGAGACACCCCAACATGGCTTAAATATAGAGGGACAAAGAAATGTGGTGAGAACTAATGTAATATTTGTAAGTATATTCAAAAAGGTGATCATTTTTTTAAAATAAAAATAATTGATATAACATAACATTTGATATAAACTATAATTCCACCCACCTTGTCTATCTAGTCACTTGCAATATATGTAATAAATACTATGTAGGGTGTAGTACTACCGTAGGATACTAAAAAACAGATTGGGTGTACATACAGGTGCATCTCAATACATTAGGATATCAACAAAAAGTTATTTTTTTTCAGTAATGCAATACAAAATGTGAAACACATATATTATATAGAGTCATTACACACAGAGGGATCTATTTCAAATATTTATTCCTGTAAATGTTGATGAATATGACTTGCAGCTAATGAAAACCCAAAGGTCATTATCTCAGACAATTAAATTAGGGAGGATAAAGGGTTAAAAACTGTGCTGCCACATTCTACAAGGCATCAAAGGGTGAATATAATATTGATATATTAGTCATCACATTTCAGAGCTCCCTGACCCCTTGCTCAGGACAAATCAATATCATATTGCCTTGTTTCAGGGTGCTTCAGGGAGTCCTGAAACACGTTGACTAATAAATCAATATTATATTCATCAGCTGCCGAAACATGTGAGGAGTGACCAGTCCACTTTGAGCAAGTAAAGAGAAGGTACTAAAAAGCTGTCTCTGTGGTCTATCTCCAAGCACCTGCAAGTAACCGCTAAAGCTTCTTTACTTTACATGTCTTTACACCCTGCTGGGTGTGCGGAGCGGTGTTGCTGGAGGGAAGCCTCTACGAGACCTGTGGGGAAAATAACAGGAGGATCGAGGACCTGTGGTGACGTCAGGAACCCCGTGATATAACACGTGACCGGCTGTCTGGTCTGACAGCGCCATCTGGTGCACGAGACACACCAGAGGCTCTGTATCGCGGCTATGCCGGAGCATAACCGACCAAGGTTAGTGCATCTCCCCCAGTGCCCCCACTAGACCACGGCGTAACACACCAGGAGCGCCCCTCCTTTTCTCTCTTTTATTATATTTTATCTCTCAGACCCTTCATCCGCCCACCTTTAATTTTCTGAGACAATGACCTTTGTGTTTTCATTTGCTGTAAGCCATAATCATCAACAATAACAGAATTAAACATTTAAAATAGATAACTCTGTGTGTAATGATTCTATATTATATATGTGTTTCACTTTATGTATTGAATTACTGAAATAAATTATTTTTTTGATGATATTCTAATTAATTGAGACCTGTATATCAGCAGCTTCTCCTACCACATTGGTATCAGGACGAACCTCATCAGGTCTTTCCAAACATCTCAGAGGACAACATTTGGGTGATCTCAGTTCTCTGGAGTTCAGAGTAAAAGAAAGAGTTCATAGATCATATAGAGGTGGGGACTGGGACAGACTTCTTTTTGCCAGAGATGCACTTTGGATTATAAAATTTATTGCCACTTATCTAGATGGACTAAACTTTAGAAATATCAAAGTTATAGATTCCACAGCACCATGTAGCAATCGGAACTCTATATTAGTTCCTAATGTGGGCGCACGTCATCTGTCAGGGAGCCCCACCTGGCATAGGTATCATAGCAATAAATAAGACAGCGCCTCACCAGCCGGTATATTTCAAAAATCCATGCTTTATTCCGTCATCTTGGCACGACGTTTCGGTCAAATGACCTTTTTCAAGTGCATACATCCCATTACAACAAAGTGCTATTTATATCATCAAACCCCACCCACAATACCAATCAACCAACCAGTATACAGTGTATGGTAAACAAAGTTTAAAAAAGTCATATGAGCTAGACAGAGATCAACTAACAGCATGTTACCTGAAGGGAAACACATAGTGCAGCTGTCCGGTACTCAAGAGGCACCCATCGCCGCTGTGTGTATCAAATATTGTCCATAACACACATCCTCATACATCAGCAAGAACCGCCCAATCGCTGGCCCGCATCAGTCCGTTGGCATGGCAATAGTGTAATTACAGCAGCCCACACCAATCGCGGCTGTCCATGTTGCGTATATCCGGATCTCCGTGCGCGTCCCACTACGCATGCGCCGGCGTCTCGCACTGATTCGCCGATTCGGCTGCCACTCACCGTTCAGACCGAGGCAGTGCACTGACGTACTTCCTGCCTCCGGCGTCTATAGAGACCGGAATGTATCTATGCAGACTATCTATCCACAGATTACACCACATTTACAAAAATCATCAAAATTGTATCCAGATGATCCTAAACATCAACATGGGGGAAAAAACATCTATTGTTTTATACAGGGAGCAAAAAAGATTTATTCTCCACTAGACAATGCATAGCCCATGTCAGAAACCCCGGGATCACATATTCACAATAGTTAGCACTATACAATCATATTAGTTAGCACTATAAAATCGTAGGAGAGGTAACAGCATGGTAGTATATAGGTGTACAACAATACACTGTACCTAACTGGAGCATCACTCTGGTACATATATAAAAATATATCGCCACATATCAAGCTATATTCGGTGTAAGCTCAAGTACTTTATTCCATTCTACTAGAGATCATAAGACCCCTATCAACAACTCCCCATGTTATACAACCATATAGGTACACCTTTTACTCCATGCTACCACCTACCTCCCAAAACCAGACCCGTGTATACAATTGAACAATCTTCAAACCGTGGCCATAGTGTACTTATATTCTGTGCTGAGTATTGTGTTTCCAAATATTGCACATCTTCCCATCTAGATCAAAATGACATGATTAAAAATGATAAAAACAACATACAGATGCAAAAGCAAGTCAAACATCAACATGATCCTAATAGACAACCCCGTTGATCGTAATCAA
Organism: Allobates femoralis; assembly: GCA_033576535.1. Lineage (NCBI taxonomy): Eukaryota > Metazoa > Chordata > Amphibia > Anura > Aromobatidae > Allobates > Allobates femoralis. The sequence goes on from JARQOC010000009.1 coordinate 73,465,576, forward strand.
CATTCATCCCTTTAGGGACCAGGGTGTCCAATTCGAATATCCATTTTAGTTCTTTCTTCTTTAACATGGCCACACGGTCTCCACCCCTTCTAGGCAAGGGGACATCGTCAATGACCCGAAATCTGAGTTGGTTGACCGTGTGGCCCATGTCGTGGAAGTGTCTTGGAACTGGCAATTCAATCATACCCGTCCTGATTGTGCTCTTATGTTTACCTATTCTTATTTTTATTTCCGTCGTTGTCTCTCCGACATACAGGAGACCGCATGGGCAGACAATAGTATATACAACGAAACTACTATTGCACGTATACCTCTTATTAATGTAGTATTTTCTTCCGGACCGGGGATGATTGAAGAGCCTGCCTTTTAACAAATTGCCACAGCACGCACACCCCAGGCAAGGGAAATTCCCAAGGCTGGGGGATGCAAAAGTTGTTTGAATATTCTTTTTAGAACTCCCTATGTCCGACCGGACAAGATCATCCTTCAAGTTGCGCCCCCTTCTGTAAGACATTAAGGGAAACAACTTGAAGTCCTCCACTTCACTGTGCCCTTTCATAAGGAGAGGCCAGTGCCTTTTAATCACATCCGTGATTTTTCTGCTGGCCCCACAATAGGTGGTTACAAACGGTACTCTTTTAGCAGCTTTTACTCTAGGTTTGGGGATCAATAGTTCACTTTGACAAATATTTAATGCCTTGGCCTTATATCCTACAAGATCAATTTTGGGATAGCCTCTTCTAAGAAACCTATGGACCATTTCCTGTAACCTTTTATCAATTATTGAGTCATCCGAAACAATCCTACGAACTCTCAACATTTGACTCCAAGGCAGGGACTCCACCATTCTCCTTGGGTGTTCGCTTGAAAAATGCAAAGTACTATTCCTGTCTGTACTTTTAACATACAGATCAGTCATTAGTAAACCGTCTTTCTTATAGACCATAGTGTCCAAAAATTGCATTTTCTCAAGGGAGCATGACATGGTGAATCCCAAACCAGGATGAGCATTATTCAATGTGTCAAAGAAAATCTCCAATTCATCCCTATTACCATCCCACACAAAGAAGATATCATCAATGTAACGTCGCCAGCCCCTGACATGGCGCCAGGATGGTGAACTGTACACGTGTTCGCCCTCGAGGACAGCCATGTAGATGTTTGCATATGTTGGGGCCACATTGGACCCCATGGCTGTCCCCCGGCGCTGCAGGTAATAGTCATCCCCAAAGAGAAAGAAATTCCTCCTGAGGATGAACCCAAGCAGCGCCAGGGCGAACCGTGCACAGTCGGGCGCCATGTCAGAGGCGGCGAGCGTCACATCGATGGCTGCAAGACCTCTCTCGTGGTCAATAGATGTATATAATGACACAACGTCAAACGAGACCAGCCATGTAGCATCGTTGACCTGTAAACCTGAAAGAGAGCGGATGAAATCACCGGTATCCTTTGTATACGAAGGTGCTGAAACAGCAAACCTACGCAAAAAGTGATCGAGAAAAATTGACACTTTGTTACACAATGACCCTCTCCCCGAGACTATTGGACGTCCCGGGGGATTTTTTAGGTCCTTGTGTATTTTTGGGAGGATGTACAGGGTTGGCACCACAGGGTAATCCACCATCAGATATTCAGAAAGTCCAAGATCAATGATGCCATCCGCAAGCGCATCCGTGATCATGGCCTTTAACTCAGCTTGAAATTTCAACGTGGGGTTAGTAGATAATTTCTCATACACCAAAGTATCCTCAAGTTGTCTCATCACTTCCCCTCGGTATTGGACTGTGTCCATCACCACAAAGCCCCGCCCTTATCGGCGGGCTTAATGGTGATGGACACGTCCTCCCTTAATTTTTTGATCTCCTCTCTCTCAAGGCGCGTGACATTGGACTTACCCCTCCATTCATAATTTTTCTTTAATTTAGTGATATCATTTTGGACCAGTTTAATAAAGGTCTCTATGACAGGATCATGTCCCGGGGCTACAAAATTGCTCTTTTTCCATAAGTCCACACTCCTGAGAGAGAGGGTATCCTCTGATGTCATTGGGGCCCTATTTTCCTTCTCAGAGAAGTATTTGGCTAAACCCAACCTGCGGAAGAAGAGATACAAATCGTTGTCAATTCCAAACCAGTCCACATAACCTGTAGGGCAAAACGTGAGCCCTTTAGACAAAACCATATTCTGTTCCTTACTAAGGTTAATAGATGATATATTTACCACCAATTGCTCATCACCGATCACCGTCTCCTGGACCTCAATCTCGTCACTGGTTGCTGTCCGTTTTCTACTGTGTTTCCTACCACCCCTGTGCCCATGCCGGATCCGGGCCCTGGGCCTTTCGGTTTGGGTAAAAAACCAGCCCCAGATAAGTTACCTCCATCATCAGTAGAATCGGATTCACCTGTGGGCCCAGAAGGTTGAGGCGTACGTGGATTTTGAGGTTTCTTAGGTTTTTTATGCGGTCTTTTAGGTCCTGGTTTAGGCTTTGTACCTTGTGGTGTAATGGTTCTGTACTGCCAACCATAAATATGACCATTATTATAGTCCTCAATGTCACGGAACCATTTGGTCTTTTTCACATCCTCCAGATTGGATCTGTATTTCAACAGGTTATTATCCATCACAGTGTCAATCGTACTAAACTCCTCTTCAGTGGTAACATCAATCAGAGCCGATCTCGTCTCAGTCAATCTTTTTTTCAAAATTTCAATCTCCTTTTTCAAAAACTCAATATTGAGCAACATGATGTCAAAGGCATATTTGTTGCTGATAGCTTCAAATTTCGCACAGAAGCTCGTGTTATTAGGCAACAGAGATGGTTGTAGATTTGAACGTAATCCCCGAGGGATACGCTTCGCCTTATAGTACTCAACAAGCGTCACCACATGCAGTTCCATAGAGATACGTTTTTTCTGCTCATTTTCCCATCTGCGTTTCAACATGTCCGTAGTGGGTTGATTAAGAAAGGAATTGTCCACTTCAGTATCAGAGATAATCCTCATCGCTTCCTCATCCGTATAGGAAAAAGGACTAACGGAACCTGACCCACCAGCTCCTGGGTCAGACATTTCTATAGTTATATATGCACTGGTGCACGTGAAGACAAGCTCAATCACAATATCAAAGTTATAGATTCCACAGCACCATGTAGCAATCGGAACTCTATATTAGTTCCTAATGTGGGCGCACGTCATCTGTCAGGGAGCCCCACCGGCTGGTGAGGCGCTGTCTTATTTAAACTTTAGAAATGACGTGATGCTTTTCTATTAATTATCATTGCATATACAGTATTTACTGACATTCAAATCTTGTAAATGTTTGTTATATAAATGTTTGTATAGGGGGATCTAAATGGGACTATTTTGTGCCTCAGGCCCTTTGACTCACAGAACTATTTTATGTAGTTCTGTAAGTAAATGAGTCCCAATAGGTATATAATAAGATAACTTTTATCACTCACTAGTATGCCTATGATTAACTAATGGTTTCCGAAACGCGTCAGGAAGATTCAAGTATAATATGGCATTGACTGATCTCATTTTACTTGGATTTTAATGGATTATCAATAATGAATTGGATTTTATGGTGCCGGATCATTTCCACTCTACCCTCCCTCCTTTTTAATTTGAATTGCAACTGCTGTGTGGAAGCCAACCACCTGATCCACGCATCGAGTTTGTGCAAATTATAGGAATGGTGAGCTGATGCAACCTTCCTCTGTTTTTGTGTATAACTTTGGGTTTTGTCTTTTCTGCATTTTTCCCGGATATTACACTTATTCTTCACAGTTGTGTTTCTTATAGAGGTAATATCATCTCAGACATTTATACATTATTCACAGGATGGGGGACCCCAAATTCCAGTCTAGATGTTGGTGTGAGGTGGGACATATCCTGCCCCATGAGAAGATGACATTACCTAGAGATGTTACATTCTTTACTGCTCTCGTGTTATAATGTTCTACTATATATAATCTTATCTGCTGTAACCAGAAATGTATTCAATAAATGTAAATAAAACAATTGCATGATGAAATGTATGAAATGTATCAGTAAGGAGCAATTCTAACATGTTATAATGCAAAAATAAAGAAAGTCTGAAAATAAAATTCATCATGATGTAAAGTCGTCGTTCTAACCATAGAGTGTGAAAATGTATTTTATATATAATATCCATTGTACATTATGTTAGCGAGTGGTATGATAATTAATAGACACGAGCGGATCCAGGAAAAAGACACCAAACAATATTTGATTCACAGAGAATTTATTCTATATAAATGTAATGTCCTTATTATTCTCTGCTCTATTTATACACAAGTATAGTAGAAAGAGGATCCGCATCCCAATAACATTGAAAGACTTTAATGTGCAAAAAAGCAGGAAAATCCAAAGTGCCCAGAGATAATGTGTGGTAGAGAAATCCTGCTGATCCCATGGCGGTAATAAGATCACCGATGACCAACGGTACAAACAGCTTCACGGTTCAGACTCCTCCACGGCCTTTGTCAAAGGATTTTACTGCATTTTCTTTCACTGTTCTTGGATCTGGATCCTCTTTCTACTATCCTTGTCCTCACACTGAGACAGAGCGCTTTCTTCAAGGCTCCACGTGTATACACACCAACCGAGATGAGCGGACTATACTTATCTTATACAAATATAGAAAAGATTTCAGCCTACTGTATAAAAGCCTTTTATGGGTCCATACGGTGCCCGAATAATCCCTGATAGCAAACCTTGGAGAAGAAACACTGGGAAATTGGGAAAAATACCAGCAAAGTCTTCAAATTCACATGGGAGAGGAAATTAAGGTAAAATATCCATTATATTAAGATCCTTAAAGCCACATAAGAATCATATGTGAGGTAAAGGCCACACACGCTTCAGACCCGCAAGGGGTTCTTAATAATAGATAACACCACATCATACATGACACATTTATTACATACGGACTGATCTGATAAAAAGTAAAGGAGGAAAAGGGATCGGGAGGAGAAGGGGTGGAGATCTGGCAGATCACAGGACACCGGACACCAGAGAGGACACCGCCTAGAACTGACTAATGATATGCAGATATTACTATTGTAATTCTTACTGTGGGAGAAGCTAATTAATAAACTCGCTGACTCCTGAGTAAATATATCAAACAAGAATACGAACAATATAATCATAAGCAATAACATACCATTAACATTCAAACATAACATTGACATTCAATTACATTTCCCACATATACATTATATATCGGATACAAACAGTGGAATCAGAAGATGTGAACAAATCCCAAATGGTTCTTTATGGTTCAGAAATCTAGTGACCAGTATTGTAATACAGCAGGGGTTGGCCAATATACTATGGTCCATGAAAAAGCTATTGGAAACACCAAGATGTCAACAGACCAAGGACATCAGGATAAGCTGGGACAATTACCAAACCAGCGATAAAGGATAGAGCGGGGGCATTCCTTGTTTCTTCCTTCTTCTTGTTTCTCTTTGTCTCATTCCCTTTAAATCTTGCAGCTATTTCATCACATTAAGAGCTTTTATTATCTGATCATCTGATCACACAATAAGTCATGCTAAGGCCCCTTTCACATAGCCGTTTTTTTGAAAATCCGGCAGATTTACTGCATCTTCCGCCTAACGGCCGCACTTACAGCACCTATTCGGCAAGCCCCATTGTCTATGGGGCTTGCAGCAAGGGTGGTTTTGCCGGTTGCGGCAGATGCGGCAGTTGTGGTCGCGAAAAAAAACGCTGCTGACCGCGTTTTTTAACTGCCGCAAGTGCCGCATTTGCTGCAACCGGCAAAACCACACTTGCCGCACCCGATAGCAAGTCCCATAGACATGTTGATCCAGAGGAAGGCAAAAAAAAAACCCATGTGGCAACACTAAGCTCCACATTGGGGGAAAAAATTCCTTCCTGACTCCAGATACGGCAATCAGACTAATTCCCTGGATCAACGCCCTATCAAAGAATCTAGTATGTATAACTGATAATATTATAGTTTTCAAGAAAGGCATCCAGGCCCTTCTTAAATGTTAGTAGTGACTCACTCATTACAACAGCATGTGGTAGAGAGTTCCATAGTCTCACTGCTCTTACAGTAAAGAATCCGCGTCTGTGATTATGATTAAACCTTTTTGCCTCCAGACGTAGAGGATGCCCCCTTGTCCCAGTCTCAGGCCTAAGAGTTAAGAGATCATTAGAAAGGTCTCTGTACCGTCCCCTCATATATTTATACATTATTATAAGATCACCCCTAAGCCTTCGTTTTTCCAAGCTAAATAACCCCAAGTTTAATAACCTGTCTTGGTATTGCAGACCCCTCAGTCCTCTAATAACCTTGGTTGCTCTTCTCTGGACCCGCTCTAGTTCAGCTATGTCTTTCTTATACACCGGAGACCAGAATTGTACACAGTATTCTAAGTGTGGTCGCACTAGTGACTTGTATAGAGGTAAAATTATGTTCTCCTCATGAGCATCTATGCCTCTTTTAATGCATCCCATTATTTTATTTGCCTTTGCAGCAGCTGCCTGACACTGGCCACTAAATGTGAGTTTGTCATCTACCCATACACCCAGGTCTTTTTCAGTGACAGTTTTGCCCAGTGTTTTACAATTAAGCACATAATTATACCTTTTGTTTCCTCAGCCCAAGTGCATGACTTTACATTTATCCCCATTAAAGCGCATTTGCCATTTAGCAGCCCAAGCTTCTAGTTTACATAAATCCTCCTGTAATATAAAATTGTCCTCCTCTGTATTGATTACCCTGCAGAGTTTAGTGTCATCTGCAAATATTGAGATTCTACTCCGTATGCCCCCTACAAGGTCATTAATAAATATATTAAATAGAAGCGGGCCCAACACTGACCCCTGTGGTACCCCACTGTTAACTGTGACCCATTCTGAGTGTGTTCCATTAATAACCACCCTTTGTTTCCTATCACTAAGCCAGTTCTTAACCCACTTACACATATTTTCCCCTATCCCCATTGCTCTAATTTTACGTATCAACCTTTTGTGTGGCACCGTATCAAAAGCTTTTGAAAAGTCCATATACACCACATCCACTGCATTTCCTTGGTCCAGTCCAGAACTTACTTCTTCATAGAAGCTTATCAGATTAGTTTGACAGGAACGGTCCCTCGTAAAACCATGTTGATAATGGGTCATGAGGTTATTTTTCTTCAGATACTTCAGTATAGCATCTCTTAGAAAACCCTCTAGGATTTTACCCACAGTAGAGGTTAAGCTTACTGGCCTATAATTTCCAAGTTCAGTTTTTGTCCCCTTTTTGAATATTGGCACCACATTTGCTATACGCCAGTCCTGTGGTACAGGACCCTGTTATTATGGAATCTTTAAATATTAAAAATAATGGTCTTATATACGTACTCTTTGTACTTCCATGAATGTAAATAGTTAAGTTACTGTTTAGCAACTCGCTATTCATTAAATAATCAAATTAATGGAATATGATTGATATTTATGTAAATCATTGACCGAGCGACTAAAGTCTTGAGTAGTGTTATATATTTCTGATTCATCCTCGGTCTATGAATATATAGATTGTACATCTTTCTTCATTTTGTACCACCTAGATTACTAATCTCCTTTTATTGTACTTCATTGATTTCTGTATCATTTATGCTAATCATACTGTATGTTATATCGTTCTTTTATTTGCAAACCAATAAAAATATTTGAACATAAAAATAATGGTCTATCTATGACAGTACTTAATTCCTGCAGCACTCTGGGGTGTATCCCATCCGGGCCCGGGGATTTGTCAATTTTAGTGATTTTTAGACGATGCCGTACTTCCTCTTGAGTTAAGCAGGTGACATTTAATTGAGACTTTTTGATATCACTGATCATATTGTCTGTCATGGGATTTTCTTGTGTAAATACTGTTGAAAAAAAGTCATTTAGCATATTGGCTTTTTCCTCATCCTCATCCACCATTTCACCCAGACTATTTTTAAAGGGGCCAACACCATCATTTTTTAGTTTCTTACTATTTATGTAGTTAAAAAATATTTTGGGATTCTTTTTACTTTCTCTGGCAATGAGTCTCTCTGTCTCAATCTTTGCTGCCTTGATTTGCTTTTTACAAATGTTATTTAATTTTCTGTATTTATTTAATAATGCTTCATCACTACCTACTTGCTTTAATTCCCTAAATGCTTTCTTTTTGTCACATATTGCACTTCTTACCGCTTTATTTAGCCATAGTGGTTTCCTCCTATTTCTAGCATGCTTATTCCCATAGGGTATATATTGTGCACAGGTCCTATTCAGGATGCTAATAAACATCTCCCATTTGTGTTGTGTACTTTTATGTCTCAGGACATCGTCCCAATTTATTGCACTAAGATCATCTCTCAACCGTTGGAAATTTGCCTTCCTGAAGTTTAGTGTCCTTGTAGCCCCTCTACTACACGTCTTAGTAAAGGATACTTGAAAGCTTATTAAGTTATGATCACTATTACCCAAGTGACCTCCAACCCGTATATTTGATATGCGGTCCGGCCTGTTGGTTAATATTAGGTCCAGCAGTGCCCCCATTCTTGTTGGGTCCTGAACCAGTTGTGAAAGGTAATTGTCTCTCATAGTTTTTAAAAACTTATTACCTTTGCTGGAACTGCAGGTTTCTGATCCCCAATGTATTTCAGGGTAGTTGAAGTCCCCCATAATAATGACTTCTCCCTGAGTCGCTGCTTCATCTATTTGCTTTATGAGGATATTCTCCTCCACTTCCATTATTGTTGGGGACTTATAACAAACCCCTATCAGTAATTTATTATTTTTTCCCCCTCCCCTTATCTCCACCCACAGGGACTCTACATTTCCATTAGATTCACCTATATTATCACGCAGGATGGGTTTTAAGGATGATTTTACGTATAAACATACACCTCCTCCTCGCCTATTTGTACGGTCATTTCTGAACAGACAATAGCCCTGTAAATTAACAGCCCAGTCATGGCTCTCGTCCAGCCAAGTCTCCGAAATCCCCACCATGTCATAATTATTTTCCAACAAAATCAATTCTAATTCCTCCATTTTGTTGGTGAGGCTTCTGGCATTAGTGTACATGCACTTTATGCATCTCTCTTTACCTCTATTCCTTCCTACTAGATTGACTGTTCTAACCCCACCCTCCATGCCACCCCCAATTTTATTACTTGTGCCCAGGTTACTATTTACACTATCTTCCCCTCCTATACAATGAATACCCTCCCCCCAAATCCCTAGTTTAAACACTCCTCCAACCTTCTAGCCATTTTCTCCCCCAGCACAGCTGCACCCTCCCCATTGAGGTGCAGCCCGTCCCTAGCATATAACTTGTAGCCAACAGAGAAGTCGGCCCAGTTCTCCAGGAACCCAAACCCCTCCTTCCTACACCAATTCCTGAGCCACTTATTTATCTCCCTAATCTCCCTTTGCCTCTCTGGTGTGGCACGTGGTACAGGCAGTATTTCAGAGAATACTACCTTGGAGGTCCTTGCCTTAAGCTTGCAGCCTAATTCCCTGAAATCATCTTTAAGGACCTTCCACCTACCTCTAACTTTGTCATTTGTGCCAATGTGCACCATGACCGCTGGGTCCTCACCAGCCCCTCCCAGTAATCTGTCAACCCGATCAGCGATGTGCCGGACTCGAGCGCCAGGCAGGCAGCACACTGTTCGACGATCCCTGTCTTTGTGACAGATTGCCCTATCTATTCCCCTAATAATTGAGTCCCCCACCACCAGCACCTGTCTGGCCTGTCCTTCTCTCCTGTTTTCCCCCTTACTGGAGCAGCCACTCCTCTGGCTTTCAGAGGTCATGCCCTGCTGCAGCAGTGCTGTACCTGAACTCACACCCCCCTCATCTGCCAACATAGCAAATTTATTGGGGTGTGCCAGATCAGGGCTAGCCTCCCTGGCACCCTTCCCTCTACCCCGCCTTCTAACTGTCACCCAGCTAGCTACCTCATGGTCCTGCAGCTCCATACTACCATCCTCCCCCACATCTATCCCATTGAGCAGCTGTTCAGTGAGCAGCAGACTCCTTTCCATATTGTCTATGGATCTCAGCGTTGTCAGTTGTTCATTTAGATCCAGTATCTGGGCTTCCAAATGTACAATGTACTCACATCTCACACAGCAGTATGCCCCCTCGACCGGCTGGTCAAGGAATGCATACATGTGGCAAGATGTACACTGGATGGCATTGCCAATCATGGAGCTCATTTCCTAATGGGGATTGCACCAGACAGAAATGATAAGTAAAAAGAAATGCAAAGTATTAATTAAATACAACCAGCAATTCAGTAAGTCCTCCCTTCCAAACTCCCTTAATCCAAAGTCACTGAATCACAAGTCACACACTTACTTCTGTCGCACTTGCGCTCTGTCACACGTAGCTAGTCACACTCGCTAGAAAATCAGATATAAAGAGTCTTTTTTTTTTTTTTCCCTTAGCAGAAAATCAGCCTACAGCTCAGTGTACTTTCAAAGGTGTCCACTAACAATTTTAGCTAATTTTCCATTCAAATTGTTAGTGGACACCATGTCACGTTTGGAGAGCTCCTGTGTGCCTAAACATTAGAGCTCCCCCACAAGTGACCCCATTTTGGAAACTAGTATCAGATGTAAGGAAAAAGGTGTATCACGGTCCTCGCTGCTGTGCCACAAAATCACGGAGAAGACAGTGCTTCAATAAAACATCCTTTATTCTTCCTGTCCTACGCGTTTTGAAGCCACCTCTGAGCTCCTTCCTCAGGGTCTTCTCGCGCTCCAGTCGGTTGTGGGTTTACACAACCCAGTAAGGTGAGTGGACAGTACACATCACCTTTTCCATCAAGTGTCATCATTGATAGGGCACTATTCTGCGCCTCGCTTTGTCTCCTTGTGTTTTACACAGCATTTTGGAAACTAGACCCCCCAGGGAACTTATCTAGATGGGTGGTGGGCACTTTGAACCCCCAGATGTTTCACAAATTGATCTGTAATAATGAAAAAGTATTTTGTTTTCCATAAAAGTTTTCTTTTTTCATTTTTACAGATTAAATTGTGAAGCACCTGGGGGTTCAAAATGCTATCTACCCGACTAGATAATTTCCCTGGGGGTCTAGTTTCCAAAATGGGGTCACTTGTGGGGGAGCTCCAATGTTTAGGCACACAGGGGCTCTCCAAATGCGACATGGTGTCCGCTAACAATTTGAATGGAATATTAGCTCAAATTGTTAGCGGACACCATGTCGCGTTTGGAGAGCCCCTGTGTGCCTAAACATTGGAGCTCCCCCACAAGTGACCCCATTTTGGAAACTAGACCCCCCAAGGAACTTATCTAGATGGGTGTTGGGCACTTTGAACCCCTAGATGTTTCACAAATTGATCCGTAATAATGAAAAAGTATTTTGTTTTCCACAAAATTTTTCTTTTTTCATTCTTACAGATTAATTTGTGAAGCACCTGGTGGTTCAAAGTGTTCACTATGCATCTAGATAAGTTCCTTGGAGGGTCTAGTTTCCAAAATGAGGTCAAATGTGGGGAAGCTCCAATGTTTAGGCACACAGGGGCTCTCCAAACGCAACATGGCATCCGTTAACAATTCCAATTGTTAGTGGATACCATGTCGTGTATGGGGAGCCCCTAAGTGCCTAAACATTGGAGCTCCCCCACATGTGACCTTTTTTTGGAAACTAGACCCCCCAAGGAACTTATCTAGATGCATAGTGAGCACTTTGAACCCCCAGGTGCTTCACAAATTGATCCGTAAAAATTAAAAAGTACTTTTATTTCAACAAAAAAAATATTTTTTCATTTTTACGGATTAATTTGTGAAGCACCTGGGGGTTCAAAGTGCTCACTATGCATCTAGATAGGTTCCCTAGGGGGTCTAGTTTCCAAAATGGGGTCACTTGTGGGGGAGCTTAGATGTTCAGGCACACAGGGAGGGGATCTCCATACGCGATATGGTTTCCGCTAACAATTGGAGCTAATTTTTCCATTGAAATTGTTAGCGGACACCATGTCGTGTATGGAGAATCCGTGTGCCACCAGCAGAAGAGCAACTGGTAGAGTAGGGGTTCAGCACCAGAAAATAGCTCCTTTAATGAATGCGCTATTTTCTGGGGTGGCTGTGGGTTGCAACTTGCAGCGTGGGGGCCCACGTTTGGGTCTCTCCTGTTGTGAATTCTGCTTGTGGGCTCCCTCCTGTGTTTGTGCCTGGTAATGCAGTTGATCCTGTTTTGCACTCTTGGTCACGTGAATTGGATAATTGCAATTCTGCTGGGATATTTAAGGTTGCAGGTTTTCCTCAGTCTTTGCCAGTTGTCAATGTTCTTGGAGGTGTTTCACCTCTGTCTGGTCTCTCCTGCCCTGCTGCAAGACTTCTAAGCTAAGTGTATGGTTTAGTCTTTTTGTGGCACACAAGCTGTGTGCTTGTTTCTGAGCTGGTCTATTTCTGCTCAGAGAGCATGCTGTGTAACTTGCTCTCTGTTAGGATGTTTTCTTCCTAGGATTTTTGTGCTTTTCATTTGTTATTGGCTTGTTCCGCTTTTTGTGTCAGTATATATATATATATATATATATATATAATGAGAATTGTAGGATTCACAGGAGGTCTGCAGATATAGAGGCGCCTAGTCTTGAGTAGACTCAGGGTATTTTTGTATTATCTGCGGTGGATATTTTTGAAGGGATTTTATACTGACTGCAATAGTATCCTGTCCTGTCTTTTTCTATCTAGCTAGAAGTGCCTCATTTTGCTTGATTCTATTCTGTCTGAGTGTGTCTTTTCCTCTCTTACAGTCAATATTTGTAGGGGGCTTTCTATCCTTTTGGGGTCCTGCTCTGAGGCAAGATAGCATTCCTGTTTTCCTCTTTAGGGGTAGCTAGTTCTCCGGCCATGTTGAGGTGTCTAGGGTATGGTTAGTCACATCCCACAGCTACTTCTAGTTGCGGAGTTAGACCCGGAACTGTGGTTAGTATATGTACCACTTGTCCTGTGAATTTTTATTCATGCAGCTCCAAGGTCCCCGGATCATAACACTCTCCACGCTGAGGATTCCAGCCCCCCAGCTGCCAAGTTGTACCTGGCTGGCAACCAAAAATACAGCGAAGGCCTTTTTTTTAATATTTCTAGAACCGATTTTAGAAAAAAAAAATGACGTGGGGCTCCGCCATATTTTTGGTCCAGCCAGGTACAACTTGGCAGCTACGGACTGCCAGCAACCCCCAGCTGCCTCATTGTACTTGGCTGGCGACCAAAAATACAGCGAAGCCCATTTTTTTTTATTTCTACAACTAATTCTAGAAAAAAAAATGACGTGGGGCTACACCGTATTTTTGGTCCAGCCAGGTACAACTAGGCAGCTGGGCGCTTGAATCCTCAGCATGGAGAGGCCCAAGCGTTCTGGGCTGCCCATGCTGCGAATTGCAGCCCACAGCTGCCCCAGAACATGGCGCATTCATTGAAGCGTCATTTTCTGGCGCTGTGCCCAGACTCGTCCAGTTGCCCTGGTGCCGGTGGCAAACTGGGTAATAAGGGGGTTAATGACAGCTTTTTATTGGCAGCTGGCACTAAGCCTGAGATTCATAATATAGGGCCAATGTTAGACCCGACCATTAGGAATCTCTAGTAAATTATCAAAAAATACCACACAGAGAAAAAATCTTTTTATTTGAAAACAAACACAAACAAAATTCGGACTCCATCTTTATTATAAAGATCCGACGTATTCCACAACGAAGGTCCAACGACGTTCAATCGCCTCCGACGTAGTCCACAACGAAGGTCCCACGACGTTCAATCGCCTCCGACGTAGTCCACAACGAAGGTCCCACGACGCTCGATCGCCTCTGCTGTCAGATCGCTACTCTGCAGCCCAATCCGCCAGCATGGAGATCGAGCTGCAGAAAGCGATCTGACAGCCCAGGGGCAGTGACCCACTATGTGCATGACTGCGTCCGGGCTGTCAAATCACTTTCCGCAGCTCGATGCCCCTGCATGGGGATCGGACTGCAGAGCAGCAATCTAAGAGCCTGGGCGCAGTGACCCACTATGTGCATCACTGCATCCAGGCTGTGAGATCACTTTACGCAGCTCGATGCCCCTGCATGGGGATTGGACTGCAGAGCAGTGATCTAAGAGCCCGGGCGCAGTGACCCACTATGTGCATCACTGCGTCTGGGCTGTCAGATCACTTTCCGCAGCTCAATGCCCCTGCATGGGGATCAGACTGCAATGAAGGGATCAGATGGCCCTGGGACAGTGGTCCATCATGTGATCACTGTGGATCACTGTCCTGGAGCTGTTAGATCACTTTCTGCAGCTTGATCCCCAGGATCAAGCTGCAGAAAGTGATCTGACAGCTCCAGGACAGTGATCCATAATGGATCACTGTGGATCACTGTGCTGGAGTGTCAGATCACTTTCGGCAGCTTGATCCCCAGAATCAACCTGCACAAAGTGATCTGACAGCTCCAGCAGAGTGATCCACAATGGATCACTGTGGATCACTGTGCTGGAGCTGTCAGATCACTTTCGGCAGCTCGATCCCCAGGATCAAGCTGCAGAAAGTGATCTGACCGCTCCAGCACAGTGATCCACAGTGATCACATGATGGATCACTGTCCCAGGGCCATCAGATCCCTTCCTGCAGGAGCAGGAAGTGGCGGAGGTGGCGGGACGGGCGCACCGGAAGACTGGAAGAAGAAGAGGAGGAGCGGGACCACAGCGGCGACAGGAGGGCAGCACAGACATCGGAGAGGTGAGTGGGAGAGGCGATTGCCGCTCCGGTGATCGGGGGGGGGCAGGAAAGAGGAAGCTGGGGGGCCAGGAAGGGAGAAGCTGGGGGGCCAGGAAGGAGAAGCTGGGGGGCAGGAAGGAGAAGCAGGGGGGCAGTCAGGAGGAAGTGGGGGGCAGGAAGGAGAAGCAGGGGGCAGAAGATGAAGGGGGGCAGGAAGATGAAGCGGGGGACAGGGGGGAGTCAGTGGATGACAGGGGTGGAGATCGGAGGACAGGGAGAAAAGCGGCAGGCAGGGAAACATTACAGGTGCGGTGATTTTTGCTTTTACTTTCAAGCGCCAATCACCGCGCCTGTAGCCTCGTGGGGGCAAAGCGACCCCCCTGGGGTGTAGTACATGTCCCCATGTACCTGCAGGTCGAGTGACAGGTCAGTGACACCCTCACTCGACCTGCAGGAGCGCGATCCTCAGATGACACCGCATATGCGTCATAGGTCGGGAACGCATTGGTTTCCATGGCGCATATGCTGTGTCACGGGTCGGGAAGGGGTTAAATATTATCATTTTAACTAATTGATTTTGCTACAAAATTCTCCCAAAAGTAAGATTCTACTGAAGAGCTGTATTGACAAGTGTCTGTTTTTACAAGCCTTTTACAATTTAACTATTAAGTATAATCACTGACTTAAGAAAGACCTAAGGAGGCGGCAGTATGGAGCTACAATACACTGAGGATGATGATGATTGTGGGGAATAATGTTATTCTTATAATGTAACATCCATCACACGGATCTTCCTGAACTCGTCTTCATACTTGGAAACATCTTGCAGTAATCACAATGGGGACATTTCTCAGTTTTCTGAACCGGCTGCACTGAAAAGGAAAAGACACTAAAGATTAATTCTATATCAGTAAATTAACCCTCAGGATTGTTATAAATATAATATAATATTTACTCACTTTAATGGCGCTATTAATTCCACAATGATTTACGTACATCAGCAATACTGTCTGCATTGGGGCTCACAAACTACACTCCCTATCAGTATGTGTTTGGAGCATGAGAGGAAAGTGGAGCACCCCAAGGAAATCTATGTAAACACAAGAAGAACATACAAACTCCTTGCAGATATTGTCATTGGTGGGATTGGTAGTCAAGACCCTAGCACTGCAAAGCTACAGTGCTAACCGCTGAGCCACCCTATATATAGCACTGTGCTAACCACTTAGCCACCCTATATATAGTACTGTGCTAACCACATAGCCACCCTATATATAGTACTGTGCTAACTGCTGAGCCACCCTATATATAGTACTGTGCTAACCACATAGCCACCCTATACATAGTACTGTGCTAACCACACAGCCACCCTATATATAGTACTGTGCTAACCACTGATCCACTCTATATATAGTACTATAAGACAAGAGGGGCGCAACATATAATAGACACATATCAAACTACACGTGCACTCCTGTCCGGCCCAGTCCCTGGGGGTACACGGTCACTCAGGCACTGTCTCTGGGGAAAGTCACGGGTAGCGGTGCCTGAGGCCGTGGGCCCGGGTGATGCAGATAAAAGGTGGAGATGGCTATAAGATAATAAAATGTCTGTCGTGACGCCACCTGTAGGGGTCCGGTGATGGCACCGGCGCTGCTTGGGCCTCCGGGGTGATGGGTGGCAGCAAGGTGGAACCGCTCCCTGCAGGACAAGTGGAGGTCCCCAGGGCTGTAGGTTTAGTGAGGGGAATAGGGTAGCGTGGTCAGTGTGGTGTGGATGGAAGGAGGGACACCCACACATAGTCTTTTGGTACCTTTACTGGTGTTCTTCACGGGTACGACCGGAATGGGGTAAACACTTCAGGACTTCCACAGCAAGTAGGGTTGTAATCCTCCTGATTTCTGTTACTCTGTCTGCGTCTGGCAGGCATGGAACCCAACCAGACTGTTACTTCACTTTCTGTGTGACTCTCCACACCCGGGTTTTCTGCACTGAGGGCACTTCTATGGGACTTCCTGTCTGGCCTAGACTTCGGACTCTCATTTGGTGGTGCTTCGGGTGTCCGGGGAGCTAAACCCCCTTTTATAGTGCTGGTTTCTGTGCAGGGTCTTTTCTCTGTGTCCCTGTAGCTCTGACCCAGTGACCGGAACTCTGCTGGGGTGAGTTGGTATGACTCCTCTGCCCCCTTCTTTTAGAACACTTCTCTCCTCTGCCTGCGACCCCTACTCTGCAGGTCTACCACTCTCTCAGGTGGATGCTGGTATGGACCTAGCACGGCTTCAGTACCAGCTCAGCTCACTCAGCTCTTCACAGTTCTGTAGTGACTGCACACTCTGGTGTTATCCCTCCAGGACCCGTATTTATAGGGGGAACTGGCTTAAGGCAACCAGTGGAGCTCCCCCTACAGGCCTAGGGTGAAAGGGGTGTTGTGTGTTGGTGGATTACTCACTGTGTAATATCCCTCCATGTCCCAAGGGAGTCTGTGGTGACCTGGCACAGGGTGCCACACTCTGTGTCGAGGAATCTGGCCACCTCTCCTCGTCTGCAGAGGAGGCCGGTAACCGAGAAAATGAGTAAACTACAGAATAAAAAATCCATTCTACAGAACAGAGAGGAATTTTAATAACAAGAAAATTGCAGTTTTTTTATTTTTACAAGCACTTTGCAGTTTAACTATTTGAAGTTGACAAAAACTTGTAAATATAAAATGACCTGGATCTTCAAGAGAATCTGTTCTGTCTCGTAGGTATAGTGTGTCATTGTAATATCGAAACAAAATACCTGTAATATCCATAAAAATATTTGCCAGTGGTCACCCAATGTGTTTTAATAATTTTTTTTAGGTTTCCCAGTCAATTAAGTATAGACATTAACTTGAGAAAGACGTAAATGAAGCACTGGAGGACATAGACGGAAAAGGGCCCGTCTACAAGAACAGTAAATGGGCCCTCTGTAGTCCAATATCTCATTTTAATACACAATTTTAGTTGCTTTGGAGGTGGAAATGGCCCCCTTACCTCTCGGGCCCCTGTGTGGCTGCACCAATGATATGTCCGCCCCTGACCACAAGGTTTGTGATGATTGTGGGGAATAATGTTATTCTTATTATGTAACATCCATCACATAGATCATGGGGAATTATTCTCTTGATACTTGGAGATATATCTCACACTGATCACAATGGGGCACATGTCTGACCCTACTGCAATGAAAGGGAAGACATGCTGATGGATAATCCCAGAGATGAGCAGAAACTCGATTTATGGAGAAGTTATTGTTAATTGTCCATTATTATGATCCGGGGTCATTCTGATCCCTAAATCATAATAAACAGAATAGATAAAAATTCATTATACTCCCCTCACCACAGACCTCTCCGGTTCTTCTGCTACTCATCAGCACCCATCTGGTCCTCACTGTGTCTTCAGATTCCCTCCACTCAACATGTCATCTTTAGGCTCTCACACCGTGCAGGATTTTCCATGTGTCCTGGCACAAGCGCGTGGAAGATCAGCAGCATCATGACGTAAACCGTGATCTCCCGCTCACATGTACAGAATCCTATAGGGCACCAGAAGTCCCGAAGAGTCTATGGTGAGAAATGGAGAGAGGGATCGGAAGATGAGAACCAGGTGTGTTGTGGAGGAGCCGGAGAGGTCAGAGGGGAGGTGAACATAATAATGTTTTAATTTTGTTTATCCTTTGTAGGCACCATTATGGTTCAGAAAAGGGGCGACCAGTGACTTGTCCCTCTGTACACAATACTGCAGAGATTACAGCTGTATTCTGTTACACATCTCTGTCTACAAACTAATAAATGTATTAAAACATCATTTTATCATTAAATACAACAAAAATTTATATTGTACTTTTCTTATAATGGACTTAAAGTGCAGATACTTGTATAAGAGTCAAGAAAAAGCATTAAAATGATGTGTATAAAATATGAATAAACCAACACATTTGGACGTTTCATTAACAACTGAATAAATGATATAAAGAACAATTATTCTGTAATAATTGATAATTGTTTGTACTTAGTGCAAGCGTCTGATGAATGGGGGATGGAGAAGTGAATATACACAGGAGCAATGCTGGTTATATACAGAGGATCCGCTGCACCCACTGACCAAAGAGAAGGGAACCTGGAGGAGAAGGAAGGTAATGAAATGTCTATCTATATCTATTATCTATCTATCTATCTATCTATCTATCTATCAAGGCAAAAATCTCTCTGCAGCACACAGCTACCAACAATATTTTACACATGCTAACAAGCAAAAAATTTGAAAAAAATGTAAAAACTTACGTTTTTTCAAAAAACTCATTATTCTTAATTTTTATTTTCTGGGGGTCTTAGTACATACATTGGCCAATGTCTACTTGCTCACCAACCACGTCACGATGACCCCAGGTCTGATGAGTCCTGCGCTGACATCCCTGTCCTCCTTTTCCTCCCTGTCCCACTGCTAGAAGGGTGGAAACAAACTCAACCTCAGACCACCTGTGCGACGTTACAGTCAAAAAATACTTTTTTCAAGCATGCTTGGCCTAATGAAAGGTCCAGAAAAACATCTTGCCTGGAGGGCTGCTTGATTTCTTTTTTGACAAGTATCACCACACAGTGGAGTACTGTGTACAGGACTATTGCACTTACCTGCATTTACTACTGTGCTGATTCTAACTTTATGTTCTATCTATCTATCTAGAAAAAATGTTTAAAGCAGCATTCCAAAAATAGTTTAACTACGGTGCTTACATCAGTTCCAGGTGGGAATCAACTACCAACATTCCATATATGTATAAAAAACGAACTGCAGCACTCCTCTTTACTTTCTCCTTATGCCTTTATTGGCCCTCAGGTGAACATGGCATGTTCACCTGAGGGCCAATAAAAGTATAAGGAGAAACTAAAGAGCAGTGCTGCAGTTCGTTTTTTATACATCTATCTATCTATCTTTCTATCTATCTATCTATCTATCTATCTATCTGTCTGTCTGTCTGTCTGTCTGTCTGTCTGTCTATTTATTTATTTATTCATTCTATTTATTTTTATAGAGCAGCAATATATTATATCATTAATCTGCTCCTTGTGGGATTAATTTTCTTACTAGTAATCTGTTAACACATTCCTCCCTCCCCCAGCCAGTATCACAATATACTATATGGAAGGCAATGTGGAGGGCATTTTTATACAAGGAAGGCAATGTGGGCATTATACTATATGGAAGGCAATGTGGGCATTATACTATATGGAAGGCAAAGTGGGCCCATTATACTATATGGAGGACAAGTGGGGCCCATTACACTATATGGAAGGCACTGTGGGCACATAATGTTTTTAGGGCTATGATTGGGCCATGGTACAGTATGGAGGGCTGTGTGGGGGTCACAGGAGAGTAAACATATCTTGGTGTGGCAGGAATTCACTGTGGGGGTATTATACTTTGTTTTGGGGGGGGGGCAATATTTTTGTATTATACTTCATGCGGTCAATAATAAGGGAATCTGGGGGATTTAATATAAGGAAATCACTTTGTAAGGCTGCAATGTTGTGAGATATGCTCTTCTCTCACCGAATATTATTATTACTTTTTATTATTTTTTGGGAGGAGATGTTCTAATTAGATCTTCTGCTAATGCGCCCCATGATTTCTATGATTTCTATGATTTTGCTCCCCCAGACTCTGTATATATTCATGTTGTGTCTTTTCTTATTTTCAGAGAGGAACATGAGCAGATAATCAGTTTGTGGAGAGGATTGTGCTGACAGATTCCCTTTCAGGCGTCTCCAGGTAGATATTGATGATTGGTTTGGGTGTTATGTCTCTCGTGTGATAAGTGATAATGATATAACTGTAGGAAGTCATTCCACAGCAGATAATGATGTCTCTATCAGCGGTGGGATCCAACTTTCCTTGGAGACATATTTGCGGTACATGAAATAGTAAGATTTGTGGGAAACTGTCCCTGCAAACTATATAAAATAACAAAAATATGAATATTCTTTACATTTTGTAAACTTTGCCCAGTGAAAATATTTGTGGATGCTGTCAGTCACCAAGAACTATCCATCGTGCCGCTCATCTTACTCCAGACGGCTTTATATAAATATAAATTCCCCTATAATATAAGGTGGAGATGAATGTGATTACAGGACCTCTCTGATGGTTTTTATTGCCCCCTCTGTTATCAATCAGTAATGTGTGTAGAGTGTATTACAATACTCACCAGTCACCATCATCTGCCGTTTCCAGCACTGCTCCACTCTACTCCACCATCATCTGCCGTTTCCAGCGCTGCTCCAGTCTACTCCACCATCATCTGCCGTTTCCAGCGCTGCTCCAGTCAACTCCACCATCATCTGCCGTTTCCAGCGCTGATCCAGTCAACTCCACCATCATCTGCCTTTTCCAGCGCTGATCCAGTCTACTCCACCATCATCTGCCGTTTCCAGCGCTGCTCCAGTCTACTCCACCATCATCTGTCGTTTCCAGTGCTGCTCCAGTCTACTCCACCATCATCTGCCGTTTCCAGTGCTGTTCCAGTCTACTCCACCATCATCTGCCTTTTCCAGCGCTGCTCCAGTCTACTCCACCATCATCTGCCGTTTTCAGCGCTGCTCCAGTCTACTCCACCATCATCTGCTGTTTCCAGCGCTGCTCCAGTCTACTCCACCATCATGTGACCGCAGTTCTGATCTGTCGGATCACTCAGTGTCTTCTGTGTGGACCGGGGGGCACTTTTTTAGCGTTGGTTTATGAGACTCAGAACGAGGTAAGAATAGCTGGAAACAGCAAAAGACGGTGACTGGTAAATATTGTAATGAGTTCTCTACACACATTACTGATGGATAACAGAGGAGACAATAAAATAAGAAAAAATAATAATTCCTTCAGTGTCCACTATTAAAATGACACAACTTTTACTACACAGACATGATGAATACATACATGTCTGTAGTAATATTGTTATTATTTATTTTTCTTGTAGGTGAATCCTCACAATGGATGCTGGTTATCATAATCTAACCACATATAACGCAACTCTGCATGACGACTACCAGGATGAGTAAGTTTATATTCCTTATTCCTTATTTCTCTCAGATATCAGTGCCCTATAGATCTCCTGCCCTCACCCTATGATCTCCTGCCCTCGCCCTATAGATCTCCTGCCCTCACCCTATGATCTCCTGCCCTCGCCCTATAGATCTCCTGCCCTCGCCCTATAGATCTCCTGCCCTAAAGACGCTGCTGTACTGAGCAGTTTTGGAGCTTTTGTTCTCTATGGGATTCCAGGTGCAGATTTGAAAAAAACAAAAAACAATTGTTGCCTTTTCAGGCGTGAACTCAAAGGTTTAAAAATGCTGCTTCACATCTGACCCAAAAATGCAACAAATAAGGATGATAATGCATAAAAGATATGCAGCAAGCACACAATATCATAGGAGATTGGTATTTTGCCGTGCAGCTGTGCCAGCGAGATCACTGCTGGGTCTCCGGTTTATGATAAATCCATGCCTCTATGTTTGGTATCCATATTGTTGTAGTTATGTCCATGATAACCCCTCACAGCTGGTTTTAATTGTATTTAGAGGCATGGAAACCCACACATACAGCATTACACCACAAGAGAGACACACGGCAAGGACCCGATATAATGAGAAAAACCGTGACGTGGTTATGGGGCTCTTGATGCAGTGGCCACTGCTTTAAGCTAAGATTTCTCCATTTTCTTTAGATTCACAAGCAGTTTTTGCCATGCCTTTTTTCCCTTTTTTTTTTTAGCAGTGCAGACTGCCCTGCTATTCACATTCAGCCATTATGCTATTCCTTGTACATACCGTATATACGTGTGTATAAGCCGACCCATGTATAAGCCGACCCCCCCTACTTTTGCCCCCAAAATCTGGGAAAACCTATTAACTCGTGTATAAGCTGAGGGTGGACCCCAGCACAGGTATACAGCCCCCAGCAGTGTGGTATACAGGCCCCCCCAGTGGTATACAGGCCTCCCCAGTGGTAGTATACAGCCCCCAGCAGTGTGGTATACAGCAGCCTCCCCAGTGGTATATACAGCAGCAGCCCCAGTGGTAGTATACAGCAGCCCCAGTGGTAGTATACAGCAGCCCCAGAGGTATATACTGCCCCAGTGGTAGTATACAGCACCCCCGGAGGTATACAGCAGCCCCAGTGGTAGTATACAGCAGCCCCAGAGGTATATACAGCAGCCCCAGTGGTAGTATACAGCAGCCCAAGAGGTATAAACAG
Organism: Allobates femoralis; assembly: GCA_033576535.1. Classification (NCBI taxonomy): domain Eukaryota; kingdom Metazoa; phylum Chordata; class Amphibia; order Anura; family Aromobatidae; genus Allobates; species Allobates femoralis. The sequence continues at coordinate 73,488,600 of JARQOC010000009.1, forward strand.
CCCCAGTGGTAGTATACAGCAGCCCCAGAGGTATATACAGCAGCCCCAGTGGTAGTATACAGCAGCCCCAGTGGTAGTATACAGCAGCCCCAGAGGTATAAACATCCCCAGTGGTAGTATACAGCACCCCCAGAGGTATATACAGCCCCAGTGGTAGTATACAGCAGCCCGTCCGCCACCCCCATCAGTATACAGGCCCCCCATCAGTATCCAGGGCCCCCCCCCTTGCTCCGCAAAACCTGTAAAGTAAAATCATTATACTTATCACTGTCCTGTCGCCGCCGTCACCGCCGCTGCCATCGCGCTCCCCGGCTTCATCCGTCAGCGGCGGGGACAGCGGCGACAGGACAGTGATAAGTATAAGGATTTTACTTTACAGGTTTTGCGGAGCAAGGGGGGGTGGCCCTGGCTACTGATGGGGGGGCCTGTATACTGATGGGGGTGGCGGGTGGGCGGCTGTATACTACCACTGGGGCTGTATATGACTCGCGTATAAGCCGAGGGGGGACTTTTCAGCCCAATTTTTGGGCTGAAAAACTCGGCTTATACACGAGTATATACGGTATATTGTCTAGTGTTGCAGCTGATTTTCACTTTAAATGTCAGTTTTTTTCTTGCTTGCACCTAGACATAAGGTGATGCCAGCCCTTTACTATGTATTTGTCTTCTCCTTTCACTGCCCCTCCTCTGTCGCTCCTCCTGCCCCCCGCTACTCCTGGACCCCGCTACTCCTGGACCCCGCTCCTCCTCCACCTTAGGCTGCATTCACACATTGCGCATTTTCGAGCGCTTTTTTGCGCGCGCTTTTCAAAATACGCAATGTGCTTTTTGTCTGCCGGCAAAGTGAATGTGAATGTGAATGTGAAATTCACTTTGCCGTGCAGACAGTGCGCAAAAATATTTTTACCAACTGAGTTAAACATGGATAGTAAATGTCATATAAATGGACTCTCCTCAATACAATTTCTAACATAATTTGATAGTTGTAACTGGCCATCAACCTGTCTCTAAGAAACCGGACTGTATCCATAACTTTTAAATACCTCTGTGCAATATTTAGCTTGTTTTTATCATGTGCACCATTTAATAAAAGAAGCATTGAGATAGAACAGGCTTTTTTGCAATTATTTATGGTTAAAACTCTCCGCCTCCGGAAAATTATGTTAGAAAGTGCGTAAAAATATGCAGAGCTTTTATAGGAAAAAGTGCCTGCGTAAAAAGAATGACCGTGTCAATTCTTTACGTAACAACGCTGGCTCTTTTTCCTTTAAGGGCGGGCGCTGCTGCATCTGACGTCACAGAGGGGAGGAAGTATCCTGGTTCCTCCTCCCCTCTGTGACATCTGTGACCGGCCCCATTTGATTTTGTGTATTAATATACACTGCAAAATCAAAGTTAAATAAAGACAAATGTTAAATAAAGACAAATAAAGAGTTAAATACTTACCCTCCGACGGGTGTTCCGATGTCCAGGAGCCAGGAGCCACCGCTGGAATTGCCATGCTAGGACCTGTGGTAATGTCAGAGGGCGTAATGGCCAATCAGCGTCCGGAACGCCCTCTGAGTCACTCTGACATCACGGTAGGTCCTAGCAGGTCAATTCCTGCGGCGGCTCCCGGACACCCGAACACCAGTCGGAGGGTGAGTATTCATTCTTTATTATTTTTATCGGGCCAGCTACTCTGAATGAACAGCTGATGCCGAAGCATCAGCTGTTCATTTCAAATAGTGGGGCGGGAAAGCCGACAGTGAAGTTGGCTTTCCCGCCCGCTATGTGAGTGTAGTGCTGTCACGGCTGCGCGCAGCTGTTTTTTTTCTTCATACGCTGCGCTCATTGTTTGCCGCGGCTGGTGGCGGCCAATGAGCGCTGGCGAGCTGGCGCGCGATTTCGGCCTCAGACAGACACGATTAGTCGATCATATAGTAGATAATTTAAGTGAGATTAATGAAATGATTTCAACTAGAAATTCAGCGATCGTTGTCCTTTTTTTAAAAAGTAGTTGCAAAAGTCCCTGCATGCAATCAAATAAAACTTTGTCCCACTCGTTATTAAATTCTATGGCCTGAGGAAATGGGGCCATAAGGGCGACCTGCAACCCCCTTGGGCATATTTTCTCATCTAGATAAATCGATAAAAATCTTGCATCTATATAATAGTGCAACTCCTCCCTGAGGGCATCTTCTAATTTATTGAAAAGTTTGTATATTTTCACCGTGTCTTCATCGGTGTATGGTGTGGTGTCATCAAGGTTAATATTCCTCTGTTTCCCAGATCCAATGGCTTGGATGATTAATCTTTCTCTAGAAGAGAATCTATGTTGAAAATAGTCCATCGTGCCCCACTGCTGCTTTCCAACCCGAGAAATCAAGACTTCCTTATTTATGCACACTAGAGGGAAGAAATAGCGCAAATAGGGTCTTATCTGTGTTACAAAGAGATCCTTAGGTGTGAGTTATGCTCACGTTTGACAGTTGTGCCAAGTCACAACACCATATAGCGTATAGCGTATAAGCGGCTGCTGCACCTCCTGGTAAGTGTAAATCCAGTACACTTCTTTCCTGGATAGAATTTGATGTTTTTAGGTTCAGTATATATAGGATGTTGTTGTATGTAGATGTAATTTCTGTGTCTCCTGAAGAAGTGAGGGTTACTCACGAAACGCGTAGAGACAAAATAAATGATACTCGCCACATCCTGCCGCTCCCCCGCCACATCCTGCCGCTCACCTGCCACATCCTGTCGCTCACCTGCTCCCCCGCCACTCACCCGCTGCCTGCCACACCTACCGGCCCCTGGCTACCAGCACCAACACGCACCTGCTGGCTAGCACCACACCTGCCGACTCCCAGCAACACCCGCTCCCAGCACCTGCCGCCTTGCAGCACACCCTCCAGTGCTATTAGGCAGGAGGAGGAGACTTTGGTAAAGGATCAGTGATGAGCAGGGACTGTCACTTTCAGAGCACCACAGACATCGATGTAGCAGAGCTGAATTTGTTATTTGCTCCTGTTTTCTCATCGCAGAGAAAAACTCTAACAGCAGAAATAAGCCCGCCTATATACTCTGCTCCCCGCACAGCCACCTGTATACTCTGCTCCCCGCACAGCCCCCTGTATATACTCTGCTCCCCTCACAGCCCCCTTTATACTCTGCTCCCCGCACAGCCGCCTGTATACTCTGCTCCCCGCACAGCCGCCTGTATACTCTGCTCCCCGCACAGCCGCCTGTATACTTTGCTCCCCTCACAGCCGCCTGTATACTCTGCTCCCCGCACAGCCACCTGTATACTCTGCTCCCCACACAGCCGCCTGTATACTCTGCTCCCCTCACAGCCCCCTGTATACTCTGCTCCCCGCACAGCCGCCTGTATACTCTGCTCCCCGCACAGCCGCCTGTATACTCTGCTCCCCTCGCAGCCCCCTGTATACTCTGCTCCCCGCACAGCCGCCTGTATACCCTGCTCCCCGCACAGCCACCTGTATACTCTGCTCCCCGCACAGCCGCCTGTATACTCTGCTCCCCTCACAGCCGCCTGTATACTCTGCTCCCCTCACAGCCCCCTGTATACTCTGCTCCCCGCACAGCCGCCTGTATACTCTGCTCCCCGCACAGCCGCCTGTATACTCTGCTCCCCTCACAGCCCCCTGTATACTCTGCTCCCCGCACAGCCGCCTGTATACTCTGCTCCCCGCACAGCTGCCTGTATACTCTGCTACCCACAGAGCCCCCTGTATACTCTGCTACCCACTAACCCACCTGTATACACACAATTAATTTCAACACGCTCCCGATGCAATTGCATCGGGCCTTTTTACTAGTGTATAATAATGGTAACATGGTTACACTGCATGATATGCAAAAATGGCATGGTTTGCACAAAACGGAGCTGGTGCAGTAACTGTGTGGCCATATGGTGAGTCAGCACTGATCGGATCTCAGGAATCCGTAGGTTGGTTATTTGGCTGAGAAGACGCCAAGTGTCTGCTTGAGTTCTGAATAAAATCATGAAAAGTATCCTTGCCCGTTGAGCTCTGACTACAAAAAGTCCATGTAAAGTTTCCAAATATAAACACAAATAATTTTGAAAAGTCGTTAGAACTATTTCTATTGACAGCGGGATCTAATCTTAAGGAAATTGAGGTTATATGTAAGAGGAAATGGAGAGTGAAAAGAGTAACGATCATAGAAGGGTAGGGGGGGAGAAGGGAAGAGAAGTATGGAAACATGAAGGATAAAAGGTGGGTTGAGAGATGGGGGAGGTGGGGGAGGTTAGAACCTGAGGACTCGCAGAATTTGATGTATGTCTAAAATGAAATTACTGAAATATATTTGGGGCATGATCGGAAATGAATCCATGGCTGCCAAGTTTCTTGGAAAGAAGCCATTGAGTGATTCACCACCGCTACCAGTTCAGCCACGCGACAGAGCTGATCCACCTTGCAATACAGCTGAGACAGTGTGGGTATAGACGTAGTGTGCACAGAGTGGGGATAAGGTTCTTGCCTGCTGCAATTATGTTTCTCTAAGAAATATACCAAGGGCCTATTCCCGGCTATAGATGATGGGGAGAGAGGATAAAGAAGGTGCGGGGGCAGATCTAAGTGCAGACCATAGGATATTTGTCACAGTTCACAAGGTTCTTAAGGTTTATTGCTCACCTTTGCATGATCTTGTATCAGGCATATAGAATCCAATTGTGCTGGTTCTCCAAGAGTTTTCTCCTTCCTGGCCTGCAGCTAGGTTTCAGAATCATCCAGCTAAGCAGCGGCTGAGCCCGTCAATCGATAATGTGGAGATGTTGATTGGAAGAAACCTTCTCTGCAATTATGTTTCTTGCTAGGCGTGATGCAATTTTGTTACTCGGGTGTAGTGGGAAGTTTAGTAATGCAATTTCTGGTGACATTTGAGTTTATGAATTTAAAAGTTCAGAAATCTTTTCAGAAACTAAATTCTAGAAGTTCCGTAAAGTAGGGCAGGTCTATCATAGATGGAAATATGTGCCTATGTCTGTGGCTCATCGTCTGCATGTGTCTAGAGTGTCCGGGCGCCATCTGTGTATTTGCGCTGGGGTAAAATATCACCTCAAAACAATCTTGAAAGAGTGCTGCTGTATTCTCATGCACTGCGATGGGCCATAGGAGTCGCAATTTATGCGGTGTGCTTGTTGTCCGGAGAAAGTGGTATCTAAATCCCTTTCCCACTGCGCTAAGTACACTCTCTTCGGGCATGAGTCTAAACAGAGTAACACTTGATATAGCGAGGAGAGCATTTTTTTAGGCCAATGCTTCCGTGTGCATAAAATCTCGAACACTGTGAGCGGTATAGTCAGGTCTATGTTGTGCCTATGCTGTCTAAGTGAGTCTCTTACTATGGAGCCATGGGGCAAGAAGTTAAAGCCTGAAAGTCCCAGCAGTTTATGTGGATCTTGTAGTGGGATTAAGGCACCATCAACTAGCAATTGGTCTAATGAAGTATCATACATTGATGGTGTTCCTCCAGGGTTTGACTCTCTCGTAAGGAGGGGGGTGGATAAAAAGTCTCAGAGTTTAACTAGTGGGGAGATGGGAGGAGCAAAGGGTCTTTGAGAGTTTTTTTTTAGAGTGACTTGCGTGTGCACATTGGGGTATTTGTCAAAGAGGCGTTTCGAAGTGGTGAGCAGTAAAACAGTTTTCAAAGGTGTAGGTGACAGGAATTCCTCTATTTTGACCCAAGGCTTATCATCCAAGCTTCTCACCCAGTCTACCGTCCTGGAGAGCAGTGATGCCTGATAATATTTTCTCATATCTGGAGCTCCCATTCCTCCTCTCTCTCTCTGGGTAGTGCTAGCATCAGAAAATTAATGCGGGGTTTACTCTTCCGCCAGATATATTTAGAGAAGAGCGAGTTAATCTAAGGGTACCTTTACACGCGGCAACTTTTCTAGGAATTTCACTGGCAACTTACTGGTTGCAGTGAAATCATGGACACATGGTTCTATCTTGTTGCTGTGTACAAATGGAACAATGTCTCCACGATTTCACTGCAACCAGTAAAATGCCAGTGAAATTCCTAGAAACGTTGCCGCGTGTAAAGGTACCTTTAGAGAGAAAGGAGGCTGGGATGTGAATGCACAACATCTGGAAGATGTACAAGTATTTGGGAAGTATCAGACTTTTAATAAGATTTCTCCTGTGTTTGACAGAGTACACTGGGGATATTTGAGGCAGGTACTGGAGAAATTAGGCTTCACTGGGGACATTAAGAGGGCAATTTTGTCATTTTACTCCAGCCCTAATGCCACGGTGAATGTCTCAGGCATGCACTCGGACCCGTTTCCAATTACGAATGGTACCTGTCAGGGTTGCCATTGTCACCCATTATTTTTGCCCTTTTCATAGAACAACTCATAGAAGCTATTAGGGTACCGTTACACGTCGCAATATCGTTCCGATATCGCATACAATTTCACAGGAGCGCGCAAGTTTTTGGCACTTGTCCAAGATCGCACAGGAGATGTCACACAGGGAGATATCGGCAGGCAATGCAACTAGGCTGTTGTCCGCAACTTTTGGGCGCCGAGTATGAGCAACCCAGGGCACGAGCATTAACATTGTAGTGAATAGGGAAAGTTGCGTTCTACATCGTAGTTGCACCATCACACCGCACAATCATGCCAGATTGCATATGCAACATTGTACGGTTGAAGGGCTTGCACAATCTTCTTGCAATATCGTACCTGCAATTTTGTCTTGTCGCATTGCCCTGTTACACGACACAACACACCAACGATATCAACTGCAACGACCACACTACGTGACTTTTTGTCGATGTTGCATTGCGCTATTGTGACATCTAACAGTACCCTTAGACTCAATCAAGGGAAATAAAGTGGGAGACCAGATTCATGTAATTGGGCTTTATGCAGATGATGTGATCATTTTGTGGACTGATATTGAGTCTTCCTTATCAGCAGCCCTGTACATGTTATCTGAATTCTCGCTGATTTAGTACTACAAGTTGAACACCAAAAAATCGATAGCTTTCCCAGGCAATGCACCCAGCCTGCACAGCTGTATCCTCCGCTCTCCTGTACAGCCTGTATTCTCCTTCCCTCTGCACAGCCCGCTGCCCTCTCTAACCCCTCTCTTTCCCTCTATCCTCCTCTCCTCGGTCTCATCTTCTCCTTTAACATTCTTCTTCTTCTTCCTGCTGCAGATCTCACTGTCTCCGCCCACCCGAGTCACATGTGCATGATGTCATCTCAGGTCCTATATATTCTCCCTGTGTGTCAGGGGTGTAGACAGCACTGAGGATCCCTAATGGGGGGAGGGTCGTACAACGCACAGGGCTGAACTGTATAAAAATAATAAGAAATTCAATATTATATTGTGCCAAAAGTAAAAATACAAGAAGTGCCGGAATGGTGGAAAGGAGAGGCGATATATATAGGGGATGAGGCAACCCAGGGGTTAATAAAATATATAGTTTTAACTTTCCAATTATTCTATCCTGTATCCTCAGGTCATCTGACTGGGATAAAGAATGGCATTATTATAGGAACATTATACAGAAGACGTCAATTACATTATTCAGCATTGTTCTTACTCTCGGGATTATCGGTAATGGATTAGTCATCTGGATTGCCGGATTCAGGATGAAGAAGACAATCAGTGGCGTGTGGTTCCTCCACCTGGCCATCGCCGACTTCCTGTGCTGTGCTTCTCTCCCCCTGAGGATCGCTGACTGGACTGCAGGTTTCTCATACTTCCCACATCCTGCACTTTGCCCAGTGAACATGTTCCTGTTTAATCTAAATATCAGCGCCAGTGTTCTCCTCCTGACGGCCATGAGTATTGACCGCTGGGTCTCCGTCATGTGGCCATTTTGGGCCAAAGTCCATAGAACCTGTAATGTGGTGAGAATCACTGCAGCGATCATCTGGGGGCTGAGCCTCATTGGAGCCGGGTTATTCTATTATGTATATACAGAATGGGTAGGTGACCTAGATGAATGGTGTCTATATTATTACAGCGCTCCTTATAACCCAGAGTTACATCAGACCATGCAGGTGATCAGATTCGTTATAATGTTTGTGATCCCTTTTCTCATCATCTTCATCACTTATGTCACCATTTTCTTCAAACTTAGAAAAAGTAAGAGATCCCAGAGATCTCAGAGATCCTCCAGGATCATCACCGCTGTTATATTGTGTTTCTTCATCTGCTGGGCTCCTTATTATATCTGGCCATTGATAGACAGGTATGATTATGATATACATTACTATCTATTCCATATATTACGCAGTACATTCACCGCCCTGGCTTGTCTTAACAGCTGCCTGAATCCGATCATTTATGTATTTATGACTCAGGATTTCCAACAAGGTTTCCTCAGATCCATCCCCTCCAGACTAGAGAGAGCCTTAGGTGATCATCCTAATGACCTGTGCAGAGAACCAGGAGATAGAGGGAATCCTCGCCCTACTGATGTGTAATATAGATTCCTGGGATCTCCTGGATGTGAAACCTCTTAACCCCTTGGATATTTAACCATTTTTTAGTTTTTCACTTTCTTTCCTTTTTTTCTCATCCAAGATCCAGAACATTTTATTTTCCAATCCACAGACATTAATGAGGGATTGTATTTTGCAGGATGATTTCTAGTCTTAAATGTCGTCTTCATTTTACCATATAATGAGCTTAAAAATGGGGGAAAACATTGATTTGACTCTCCTGGTGTCTCCTGAACCAACATTTTATGTAATTTCATATATAACTGACAATGATGTAAATTTATGGTTTACTGTGAATTTCTATCACACTGACTCTATATCTTACTCTCTCTGGATTCGGGGAATAATGAAATCTGCACAGCTTTATATAGAAAACCTTCCAGTGGGAATGTGATATTGGGGGCGGATCGCTGCCCACCCCCCCCACATAGTCAGGAATTTACCGGGGGGTGAGATAATTAGGGAATGCAGATTATCATCTAAGGAGGAGACATTTAATAATAATAATAAAGCTTTATTTATATAGCGCCAACATATTCCGCAGCGCTTTACGATGTAGGTTTTAACGTCGAAATCCACAATATTTATAAACGACTACGTGATCGAGGATACAAGAATCCATTCTCACTAGAGCTAACAATATGGAGCCAAAGAATCACGAGCATCATTACTTCATATGGATACACAAAATACTGAAAAGAAGGAGACACAGAATAGTAATATCCAGACTTTATCTACTCTTTATTCAGTAGATTTTACCAATATCAAGAAATTAACTCATAAATTTACACCAATATTATTCCAGGATGAGATACTTCATAAAATCCTGTCTCAAGGGGTTAGATCTGTTGGTCGTAAGGTGAAAAATATTGGTAATTTTGTTGCACCGAGTATGTTTAGATCTACCCGAGACACCCCAACATGGCTTAAATATAGAGAGACAAACAAATGTGGTGGGAATAAATTTAATGTTTGTAAGTATATTCAAAAAGGTGATCATATGTATAATAAGAATAATAGATATAACATAACATTTCATATAAACTGTAATTCCACCCACCTGGTCCATCTAGTCATTTGCAATATATGTAATAAATACTATGTAGGGTGTAGTACTACCATAGGATACTAAGAAACAGATTGGGGGACATACAGGTGCATCTCAATACATTAGGATATCATCAAAAAGGTGGCCTGCTGCTTCATGTAAGTCACAACTACAGGAGCTCCTGTGCCTAATATTAAGCGACGGAGATTATAGCCTTTATGAAGGCTCATATCTCACTCTAAACTACTGGACCACATTATTCAACTTTCCAAGATCATTTTGGTCCAATTTGACCCGAGATCTAGGCTCCACACAGCCCCTCACACTCATGAGAGGACTAGAGGCTCATCCTGGGCGCCATTTTGAGGAAAAACTTGTTACCTTTCTGCCCTGTAAGAGGCCTCTGAAGTCTCTGAAGAACCTAAAGACCCCACCAGAGAGAAACCCTAAGTAGGGGCATTCCTCACCTTATCTCTCACCCTATTCTACCCACCGCTGGAAGCATCGAAGAACTGATACACCCTTTATGTGGTGAAGCTGATCCCCCCCTCAGTCACAGCCTTTACTCTCCCTAGAACTGGAGCACTCATTCTACATACAGTGCTGCTGGCAGGGAGACCCGCTGGAAAAAAGCCAACGAGAGGAAGGTCATCCTCCAACCTCCAGTGGTAGTGCCAGCCTTATATTCAGCTGTTCAACACTGGCAATAGTTCCTTCTCCCTCATCCATTTTACAACCTTGTCGGCGGAGGGATACCTGCATCTCCACTTAACTCTGTAGCCTGTCAGCTCCTAAAGCTCAGAAAGAGAAGCTGATCAAGTGAGATCATAAAGAGAGATCTTCCCTCTCCTATTACTGAGGAGAACAGTCTTTTAAACTAACTGCTGGAGGTAGAAAGACCCTCATTATCATTATACAGCAGCCTCAGCGGCGGAGGGATATCTTACTCTGTCATCAACTACTTCAGTAGACTAGCTGACGTCACCATGACAACCAGTGCTGGATCCTGCAACTGAGCAGCACCAAAGAATAGACACTCAGTAAAGAATAGATCTTCAAGCAAGTGGGGCTTGTGAGTCTCCCACGAGCCCAAGCTGCGCAGACAGAAGACAGAAGACTATCTATATTTGATTCTCTTCCCTTTTCCTTTCCTCATTTTCTTTTTCTATTTCTTTCCTTTTTTACCTTCATCTCAATTTACTTTATTCTAGCTAATTCTAACTCTATCTTGTCCTATTTTCTTCTATCATTTTACCACCAACAGCTCTACCTGCCTCAGGTTTTATGATTGCTATTGCTATTGCTATTATATTTTACTAGCTGTGAGCCCGATGCAAATGCATCGGGATTCTAGAACGTGCATTAATTTGATTATAGTAGTTATAGCTGTTAGCCTGATGCAAATGCATCGGGTATCTAAAATATGTTTATTGTTTTTTTTAAAGATTTTTAAATAATAATCGCATCATCAATAGCAATAATATAAGCCATAGCATTATTATTAGCAGTAATAGCAGTATTAATAGCATTATTAGCAGTATTATGAGCATTAATAAAAGTATTAATAGCATTAATAGCATTATTATTAGCATTAATAGCATTATTAATAGCATTATTAGCATTAATAGCATTAATAATGCCATTAATAGGATAAATATTAGCATTGATAGCATTAATAGCATAATTAATAGCATTAATAGCATTATTAATAGCATTAATAGCATTATTATTAGCATTAATAGGATAAATATTAGCATTAATAGCATTAATAGCATTATTATTAGCATTATTATTGGCATTATTAGCATTAATAATAGCATTAATAACATTATTAATAGCATTAATAGCATTATTATTAGCATTAATAGCATTAATAGCATAATTAATAGCATTAATAGCATTATTATTAGCATTAATAGAATTATTATTAGCATTAATAGCATTAATAGGATAAATATTAGCATTAATAGCATTAATAGCATAATTAATAGCATTAATAGCATTATTAATAGCATTAATAGCATTATTATTAGCATTAATAGCATTAATAATAGCATTATTAGTATTAATAATAGCATAAATAACATTATTAATAGCATTAATAGCATTATTAATAGCATTAATAGCATTATTATTAGCATTAATAGGATTAATAATAGCATTATTAGCATTAATAATAGCATTAATAACATTATTAATAGCATTAATAGCATTATTATTAGCATTAATAGCATTAATAGCATTATTATTAGCATTAATAGCATTAATAATACCATTAATAGGATAAATATTAGCATTAATAGCATTAATAGCATAAATAAGAGCATTAATAGCATTATTAATAGCATTAATAGCATTATTAGTAGCATAAATAGCATTATTAGCATTAATAATAGCATTAATAACATTATTAATAGCATTAATAGCATTATTATTAAAATTAATAGAATTAATAATAGCATTATTAGCATAAATAATAGCATTAATAACATTATTAATAGCATTAATAGCATTATTATTAGCATTAATAGCATTAATAGTATTATTAATAGCATGAATAGCATTATTAATACCATTAATAGGATTATTATTAGCATTAATAGCATTAATAATAGCATTATTAGCATTATTAATAGCATTAATAACATTATTAATAGCATTAATAGCATTATTATTAGCATTAATAGCATTAATAATAGCATTATTAGCATTATTAATAGCATTAATAACATTATTAATAGCATTAATAGCATTATTATTAGCATAAATAGCATTAATAATAGGATTATTAGCATTAATAATAGCATTAATAACATTATTAATAGCATTAATAGCATTATTATTAGCATTAATAGAATTAATAATAGCATATTATTAGCATTAATAATAGCATTAATAACATTATTAATAGCATTAATAGCATTATTGTTAGCATTAATAGCATTATTATTAGCATTAATAGCATTAATAATACCATCAATAGGATAAATATTAGCATTAATAGCATTAATAGCATAAATAATAGGATTAATAGCATTATTAATAGCATTAATAGCATTATTAATAGCATTAATAGCATTATTATTAGCATAAATAGCATTAATAATAGCATTATTAGCATTAATAATAGCATTAATAACATTATTAATAGCATTAATAGCATTATTATTAGCATTAATAGCATTAATAGCATTATTATTAGCATTAATAGCATTAATAATACCATTAATAGGATAAATATTGACATTAATAGCATTAATAATAGCATTATTAGCATTATACTAATAGCATTAATAACATTATTAATAGCATTAATAGCATTAATAACATTATTAATAGCATTAATAGCATTATTATTAGCATTAATAGCATTAATAGCATAATTAATAGCATTAATAGCATTAATAGCATTATTATTAGCATTAATAGAATTATTATTAGCATTAATAGCATTAATAGGATAAATATTAGCATTAATAGCATTAATAGCATAATTAATAGCATTATTAATAGCATTAATAGCATTATTATTAGCATTAATAGCATTAATAATAGCATTATTAGTATTAATAATAGCATAAATAACATTATTAATAGCATTAATAGCATTATTAATAGCATTAATAGCATTATTATTAGCATTAATAGGATTAATAATAGCATTATTAGCATTAATAATAGCATTAATAACATTATTAATAGCATTAATAGCATTATTATTAGCATTAATAGCATTAATAGCATTATTATTAGCATTAATAGCATTAATAATACCATTAATAGGATAAATATTAGCATTAATAGCATTAATAGCATAAATAAGAGCATTAATAGCATTATTAATAGCATTAATAGCATTATTAGTAGCATAAATAGCATTATTAGCATTAATAATAGCATTAATAACATTATTAATAGCATTAATAGCATTATTATTAAAATTAATAGAATTAATAATAGCATTATTAGCATAAATAATAGCATTAATAACATTATTAATAGCATTAATAGCATTATTATTAGCATTAATAGCATTAATAGTATTATTAATAGCATGAATAGCATTATTAATACCATTAATAGGATTATTATTAGCATTAATAGCATTAATAATAGCATTATTAGCATTATTAATAGCATTAATAACATTATTAATAGCATTAATAGCATTATTATTAGCATTAATAGCATTAATAATAGCATTATTAGCATTATTAATAGCATTAATAACATTATTAATAGCATTAATAGCATTATTATTAGCATAAATAGCATTAATAATAGGATTATTAGCATTAATAATAGCATTAATAACATTATTAATAGCATTAATAGCATTATTATTAGCATTAATAGAATTAATAATAGCATTATTAGCATTAATAATAGCATTAATAACATTATTAATAGCATTAATAGCATTATTATTAGCATTAATAGTATTATTATTAGCATTAATAGCATTAATAATAGCATTATTAGCATTACTAATAGCATTAATAACATTATTAATAGCATTAATAGCATTATTATTAGCATTAATAGAATTAATAATAGCATTATTAGCATTAATAATAGCATTAATAACATTATTAATAGCATTAATAGCATTATTATTAGCATTAATAGCATTAATAATAGCATTATTAGCATTATTAATAGCATTAATAACATTATTAATAGCATTAATAGCATTATTATTAGCATAAATAGCATTAATAATAGGATTATTAGCATTATTAATAGTATTAATAACATTATTAATAGCATTAATAGCATTATTATTAAAATTAATAGAATTAATAATAGCATTATTAGCATTAATAATAGCATTAATAACATTATTAATAGCATTAATAGCATTATTATTAGCATTAATAGCATTAATAGTATTATTAATAGCATGAATAGCATTATTAATAGCATTAATAGGATTATTATTAGCATTAATAGCATTAATAATAGCATTATTAGCATTATTAATAGCATTAATAACATTATTAATAGCATTAATAGCATTATTATGAGCATTAATAGCATTAATAATAGCATTATTATCATTATTAATAGCATTAATAACATTATTAATAGCATTAATATCATTATTATTAGCATAAATAGCATTAATAATAGGATTATTAGCATTAATAATAGCATTAATAACATTATTAATAGCATTAATAGCATTATTATTAGCATTAATAGAATTAATAATAGCATTATTAGCATTAATAATAGCATTAATAACATAATTATTAGCATTAATAGCATTATTATTAGCAGTAATATTATTATTAGCATTTTTTTTTAAATTATTATTTATTATTTGTTATTTATTTTTTAATTATGTTTTATTTATTTTTTTATAATTTTTTAATTATTTTTTAATTATTTTTTTTATTATTAAATTTATTATTTAGGCTGAGAGGCAGTTGTCATTCAGGTGCGCTAAAGGGCTGATCTTATTAGCATATATTTTATTTTTTTATTATTATTTTTATTGAATTTTTTATTATTTTTAATTAATTTTTTTATTATTTTTTAATTCTTTTTTAATTATTTTTTTTATTATTTAATTTATTATTTAGGCTGAGAGGCAGTTCTCATTCAGGTCCGCAAAGGGCTGATCTTATTAGCATATATTTTATTTTTATATTATTATTTTTATTGAATTTTTTATTATTTTTAATTATTTTTTTTTTATTATTTTTTAATTCTTTTATAATTATTTTTTTTATTATTTAATTTATTATTTAGGCTGAGACGCAGTTCTCATTCAGGTCCGCAAAGGGCTGATCTTATTAGCATATATTTTATTTTTTTATTATTATTTTTATTGAATTTTTTATTATTTTTAATTATTTTTTTTTATTATTTTTAATTCTTTTTTAATTATTTTTTTTATTATTTAATTTATTATTTAGGCTGAGACGCAGTTCTCATTCAGGTCCGCAAAGGGCTGATCTTATTAGCATATATTTTATTTTTTATTATTATTTTTATTGAATTTTTTATTATTTTTAATTATTTTTTTTTATTATTTTTTAATTCTTTTTTAATTATTTTTTTTATTATTTAATTTATTATTTAGGCTGAGAGGCAGTTCTCATTCAGGTCCGCAAAGGGCTGATGTTATTAGCATATATTTTATTTTTTTATTATTATTTTTATTGAATTTTTTATTATTTTTAATTATTTTTTTTATTATTTTTTAATTATTTTTTAATTATTTTTTTTATTATTTAATTTATTATTTAGGCTGAGACGCAGTTCTCATTCAGGTCCGCAAAGGGCTGATCTTATTAGCATATATTTTATTTTTTTATTATTATTTTTATTGAATTTTTTATTATTTTTAATTATTTTTTTTTATTATTTTTTAATTCTTTTTTAATTTTTTTTTTTATTATTTAATTTATTATTTAGGCTGAGACGCAGTTCTCATTGAGGTCCGCAAAGGGCTGATCTTATTAGCATATATTTTATTTTTTTATTATTATTTTTATTGAATTGTTTATTATTTTTAATTAATATTTTTATTATTTTTTAATTCTTTTTTAATTATTTTTTTTATTATTTAATTTATTTATTTTTTTAAGTTTGACTGAGACGCAGTTCTCATTCAGGTCCGCCTTTTTTTTGCCCATTGACATACATTACCGGTGTGTGAGCGATTTTATGGCCGCCCACCTGGTTCTATTTGTCGGCCCTAAAATCGCGGACACACCGCTAATGCATCTCTATGGGCAGTCAGCCCGATTTCGGATTGAACGGCAACCAATCAGAAGAGAGAAGACCCCCGGGGCCGGAGGAAGAGGACGCCTGGCCGGACGGAGGATCGGACGGACGATCGGACGGACGATCAGATGACTTGAAGGCATGTAAGTGATGGACGGGGGCTTGGGGTGTAGGGCCTTAGGTGAGAGCGGCGTTAGGTTAGGGGACGGCGGGGGTTAGGGTGTAGGGCTTTAGCGGCAGGGGACAGCGGCGGGAGCTTAGGGGGTATTGGCGGGGGCCTAGGGGGTAGGAGCTTAGGTAGGGGCGGCGATGGCTTAGGGGGTAGACGGCGGGGCTTAGGGGGTATCGGCGGCGACTTTGGATGGTGCGAGTCGGGGGTTAGGTAGTCGGGGCTTAGGGGGTATCGGCGGCGGGTTTGGATGGTGCGAGTCGGGGTTAGGTGGTCGGGGCTGCTGCGGGGTTTCGGCGGCGGGTTTGGATGGTGCGAGTCGGGGGTTAGGTGGTCGGGGCTGCTGCGGGGTTTAGGGGGTTAGGGGCGGCGGTGCCTTAGGGGGTAGGCGGCATGGCTTAGGGGGTATCGTCGGGGGTCTAGGGGGTAGGGGGTTAGGGGCGGCGGTGCCTTAGGGGGTAGGCGGCATGGCTTAGGGGGTATCGGCGGGGGCCTAGGGGGTAGGGGCGGCGATGGCTTAGGGGGTAGACGGCGGGGCTTAGGGGGTATCGGGGGCGGGTTTGGATGCTGCGGGTCGGGGGTTAGGTGGTCGGGGCTGCTGCGGTGCTTAGGGGGTAGGGGCTTAGGTAGGGGCGGCGATGGCTTAGGGGGTAGAGGGCGGGCTTAGGGGGTATCGGGGGCGGGTTTGGATGCTGCGGGTCGGGGGTTAGGTGGTCGGGGCTGCTGCGGTGCTTAGGGGGTAGGGGCTTAGGTAGGGGCGGCGATGGCTTAGGTGGTCGGGGCTGCTGCGGGGTTTAGGGGTTAGGGGCGGCGGTGCCTTAGGGGGTAGGCGGCATGGCTTAGGGGGTATCGTGCGGGTCGGGGGTTAGGTGGTCGGGGCTGCTGCGGGGCTTAGGGGGTAGGGGGTTAGGGGCGGCGGTGCCTTAGGGGTAGGCTTAGAGCGGCAGGGGGCTGTAGTGTACAGCGCGATGGTATACTACAGTCCCATGGCGCTTATGGGCATGGGACTGTAGTATACTATAGCGGTGTACAGTACAGCAGCGCGTAGTGGCTTAGAGCGGCAGGGGGCTGTAGTGTACAGCGCGATGGTATACTACAGTCCCATGGCGCTTATGGGCATGGGACTGTAGTATAGTATAGCGGTGTACACTACAGGAGTATGGGCTTCGGTGGCTTGGTTAGCGGTGTAGCGACTCGCAATGGCCGCTTCGCGGCCATTGCTTCGCTAGGCTGCAACGACTCGCAATGCCCGCTTTGCGGGCATTGCTTCGTGAGTCGCCTTGGCCGCTACGCGGCCACGGGGAGAGTCCAGGAGAAGCAGCTCGGACTCGCTAACCAAGCGACCGGAAGCAGCGCCGCTCCGACGGAAGTCGCTACGGCAATTATATAATAGATATTGCTATTACTTACTAAAGTTTCATCTCTGATTAAGCTACACCTACAATACATTGTAATTAGCCAACTAATCTTACAGTTAGCCATTTTATTGGCCCTTGTGGGATACTGAACTTAACTACTTTAGACAGAAAGAAAAAACAAACAAAAAACCCTTTTCTGCTTTTATATATTCCTATTAAGTAGCAGAGCTATATAATTATAAGGATCTTACAATCCCCTGTAAGACCTATTGTCTGATACTATTTGTTATAATTTCCTTATCCTTATCCTCCACTATCATCCCATCGGTGGAAACTATATATAAATTGAGTTTACGTTTACTTATTGAAGCATTACGTGCATAATTTCATTGGATTACACCTGAGTCACACTAGCTTTACTTTATTACAATCTGAAAGACTCACGCACTAATCCTCTACTTTAAACTATCTACTGAATCAGCCTAACTACCTGCTTGATACAGTAGACTACGGACATAGCACTGCGATCACTCTAACCTACTAAAAAAGTTTCTTGTCAATGAAAGTTCCTTCATTTGAAAAGGATTTAATGTAATTACTATTGTTTTGCATTTGACTGCTGTCACCTTATATGATGCTCTGGTGATCCCAAACTTTTCGCACTCTCCTTTTCTTTTCTCTACTTACATACTATCTGACTCTAGACTGTTACTTAGATTTGATCTTCCTTAAATCTTCTCCTCCCCCAAACCTCCATTCCATTAATATTTATAAGTTTAACTTAATTGATTCAAGTACACTATATATTCTCACTAACCCTAAAGCTAATAATCCTAGATATAATTTATTAAGTGACGAAATGCCTTCCAAGCCAAAACTATCTACAAGCTCCAGCACTACAGATATGATAATGAATCCCCTTAAGATCTCTCCCACGAGCAAAATCCCCACCCCCAAACAAATCAACACTTACGCTAAGTTAGGGAAAGATAAAATCAATTTTGACCATAACTTGAAGGATTGGAGTTCCCCCATGGAAGATATGTCGTTCCATAAAACTCCTTCTGCAAGCACAAAAAGGAAGGAGATGGAGATTCCCTCCAAATCTAGCTCTGGCTTCTACCCCTCAGACCACCCAGAAGTTGACCAAGAACCACACCTTCAGAGCCCAGCAAGACAAAAGCTCAAGAAAAACTTACCCGACTTGGAACCACTTCTAAATTTTGACGCAGGACAACCTCTAAATAAAGATTTTTTCCTAAAACTTTTTACTGCCTTTAATCATTCACTAAAAGAAGAAATGATGGAGCAATTTGATGAGGTCAAGTCGTCAATGTCCTCAATAGTTTCTCGAGTAGAAGAAAATGAAAAATTGCTGACTGACCTTAAACTAGACAACAAAACTACTAAGAGTGAACAAACCAAGATGAAAGAGGAAATTAAGGTCCTGAAAGACAAACTCATTGACAGAGAAGACAGGGACAGAAGACTTAACCTCAAATTTAGAGGCATACCAGAGAGCGTTAAAAACTACGAGCTAATCGACTATGTCAAAAACCTAACTAAAAAGACTATTCCCTCAAAAACCGAAATTGAATATTCAATTGAAAGAGCCCACAGGCTTCCCAAACCTTCGCACTTGGCAGACGATATTCCCAGGGATGTAATCGCCAAATATTCCTTTTTCCAGACTAAAGATCTGATCAATGTTTTTTTGAGGAAAAACAGAACCTTACTGCCGCCCTTTGACAAGATAAAAGTCTTCTCAGATGTATATAAGGAAACCATGACTAGACGAGAAAATTTTAAAACCAATTACAGAGACTCTGAGAGCCAGAAAAATTCTGTACAGATGGGGCCGTCCTACTCCAAGTGTAATCTTCTCCTTCAACCACAAAACCTTTAACATTGAGGACGTTAATATTGGTCTCAAGACTCTCAAAGATCTACATCTTGATGGAGCGGGATGAGCACCTACTTTGATGTCAACTAACTCGGTCAGCTCTAGGCACCTTGGCCATAACATTAGCCCAAAGGAAGTTAAATACCGGTTCTCTTGAACCCTTCCTCTTTATAGGTATATTTGTTAACATCATTTAAATTAAAAATTTCTTTAGATTTCAATCTCTAAAACTTATAATTTACTAGTTGAATTTGTAATTTTAGTTTTTTTTTTCTGATCCCCTCTCCATCCCTCTCTAAACTTTAACCTTTCAAACCTCAACCTCCCTCATTCTCCTATTACGATTAGCTACATAGCCAGAACATGACCCTTAAATTTATGTCAATTAATACAAACGGTCTAAACCAGTGATGGCGAACTCCAGGCCTCGAGTGCCACCAACAGTGCAGGTTTTCATGATTTCCTTACATTGCACAGGTGATAATATAATCACCTGCACTGGTAATGATTCCAACCTCTGTGCAATGCTGAGGAAATCCTGAAAACCTGACCTGTTGGTGGCACTCGAGACCTGGAGTTCGCCGTCACTGGTCTAAACTCTCCTCAAAAAAGATTCTTTGTTTGGAAAGACTTGAAGAAATATCATATAGATGTGGCCGGTTTACAGGAAACTAGGTTTTCTTCGGAAAATTCCCCTAAATTTATCAATTCTAAGTTCCCCCATACTTACTTTTCTTCAAACAAAAAGAAAAAATCAGGTGTAGCCATTCTTATTAAAGACTCAGTTAAATTTGAAGAGTTAGAGGTCACAACAGATAATGAAGGTAGATTCATTATCCTTGTTTGCAAGTTGAATGAAGTTACCCACACTCTAGTAAACCTTTATGCTCCTAATAATGGTCAAATTTCGTTCCTTAAAAAATTAATTAAAAAGGTGAGAGAAACCCAAAGAGGTACCCTTTTCTTTTTTGGTGATTTTAATGCCGTTCCTAATATCAACTTAGAATCATCAAACAAGCACAGAAATATAAATACCCAACTCAACCCCCTCTTTGACAGGGAGGAGTTGTATGACGCTTTTAGATGTATTAACTCATCCTCAGTAGAATTCACACATTTCTTAATGTACATAAAACTTTTGCCCGTATTGACCTAATTATCACTAACATAAATTCACTTCGTAGTATTAAATCTGTATCTATCCTCCCTAGAACCTGGTCTGACCATTCCCCAGTAATTTTCGAAACGTTGGGTGGGTTTCCCACTAAAAATCTGGGAATATGGAGGGCCAACTCTTTCCTCTTCAACCACCCTCAATTCAACTCGGAGATTAGGAATGAGTTGAAATTCTACTTCAAAGAAAATGATCTAGAAGAGACCCCTATCACAGCTATTTGGATGGCCCACAAAGCAGTAATTAGAGGCCTTCTTATCAAGTTTAACTCAACACTTAAGAAATCCCTCTTAAAAGACACAGAAACTATAGTTAAAAAAATTAAAGAACTGGAGGTAATTGCTGCAAACTCCCCTAATGAAACAATTTTTCAGAAACTACTCGCCCTAAGGATAGAACTCAAATCATTATTAATTTCTGATTTTGACAAGCTCTCGCGGATAAGCAAATCAAATTATTACAGCTGTACAAATAAACCCTCTAAACTCTTTGCGAGAATGATAAAAATCCGCAGGACTAGAACTAACATTACCCAAGTCAAGAATAAACATAACATCCTTCAGAAACTCCCACAAGCAATTTCAAATACTTTTGCTGATTTCTATAAATCTATAATCTCAAGGAAACTCCTACGGAGCCCTCTCCAACTCTTCCCAGTATCTCGTCATTCCTTGACTCAATTGAACTCCCGTCTCTTTCTAAGCAAGACATAGAATTCCTAAATTCCCCCTTCACGGAATCAGAAGTTTTAGACACAATCCACTCTCTTAAGAAATGCAAATCTCCTGGCCCGGATGGATTTCAGAACGAATATTATACTGCTTTCCAAGAAATTCTATCTCCTTACATTACAAAATTAATAAATTTTACAACTTCTAACAATGCATTCTTTCCAACAGAAATGCTACAAGCCACCATTACTGTCTTATCTAAAAACAAGGGAGACTCAGAGAATGTCTCTAACTATAGGCCCATCTCACTTTTAAATACAGACCTCAAAATTATCACTAAAACCATTAATACAAGAATTCAGAAAGTTATTCCGAAACTAATACACAGCGACCAGGTGGGATTTATTCAGAACAGAGGGACAACTGACGCCACCCGAAGAATCCTAAACCTTATGTCCTATATAGAAAAAAACTCCATCCCAACAATTATGGTCTCTGTCGATGCTGAGAAAGCATTTGACAGAGTCCATTGGAATTTTCTTTTTGAAACCCTAAAAAAATTTGGTTTTAGAGGCAGTATACTTAATATACTCCAAGCACTATATTCTTACCCCACTGCAAAAGTTCTAACTAATAATGTCCTCTCTAAGGAATTCCCTTTATGTAACGGCACGAGACAAGGCTGTCCACTGTCTCCTTCCCTGTTCGACCTCTTCATTGAACCGCTGGCTGAAAAGATCCGTATGAACCTACTTATCAAAGGGATACATACAAATTTTAAAGAATATAAAATCAGTCTCTTCGCCGACGACATAATCCTTACTCTTACAGATCCTCTTAATTCATTTCGCAATCTCCTAGCCACAATCGAGGAGTTTTCTAGGGTTTCTCTCTATAAGATCAATCATACTAAAACCCAAGTTCTCCACATGAACTTAGATTCAGAACTAATAAAAGCTCTTAAGTTCGAACACAACCTTTCCTGGGACAAAGTAGAGTTAGATTACCTGGGCATTAAAGTAACTAAACAAATTTGCCATATGGCAAACATTAACTTCTCTGAAATTTTTAAAACTATCCAAGCGGACTTTCTTCATATTTCCAAAATTGACGTATCCTGGATCG
Source organism: Allobates femoralis (assembly GCA_033576535.1). Classification (NCBI taxonomy): domain Eukaryota; kingdom Metazoa; phylum Chordata; class Amphibia; order Anura; family Aromobatidae; genus Allobates; species Allobates femoralis. The sequence goes on from JARQOC010000009.1 coordinate 73,511,277, forward strand.
GTAAAGTTGAAGCATACAAAATGTTCGTACTCCCTAAGTTACTTTATATCTTCCGCTCCATACCTTTACCCCCCAAACAGTCATGGTTTAAAAAACTACAAACCCAATTAATGAATTTTATCTGGGGTCATAAAAAACCTAGAGTGGCGAGGACTATACTTGAGAAAAGTAAATCAAACGGTGGTCTGGCAATTCCCAACTTGTCGGCATATTATAACGCTTCAGTAATAAAACTTAGTCAGACATGGTGGAACCAAGATTCTAGACCTAGTTGGCTTTCTTTGGAGGAAACCAAATTTTCCAGAAATAGACTTACTCTTCTGTTGCTCTCATACTTATGTGATTCATCTAAGCGACTTCCTAAAGAGCATACAGTCAAAGCAACAATTCAATCCTGGAGGCGCCTTTTGGCAAAAAACCATAACCCTCTGTCGACTACTACTCCCAACTGGATCCCCATAGAAATAATGGAATTCCTTTCTCCGGGCCTGAAAATTGACTCTTGGAAAACTGCTGGAATTAATTATATCTCGGACATAATTAATAATGAAAAAAAACTTATCCCTTTTGATGAACTGAGTTCAATCTTTAACCTGAAGGAGCTGGAAGTTAAAATTTGGGACAAAATCAACAATCTTTATAACAAACACAAAATTAATTTCTTTCTCCCCCTAAATGTCACCCAAATGTTCAAACACTCAAATAACTTTACCTTTTGGAAGACTAATAATATATACAAGGAAATCAATGCTGATGTAGCACTAACTAAATCCACCAATATAGTAGCATGGGAAAGGGAATTAAAATCTTGTATTCCCACAGATTGCCAAAGTAAAACTCTCACAACTTTACATTCCTACATATCCTGCTCTTCTCTTATTGAATCTCACTACAAGATTCTTCTTCGTTGGTATTATACACCTGTCAGACTTCACCAGATCAAGGAGGATTTTTTCCTTTGTGCTGGCGGAATTGCCACAAAGAAGGGAATTTTTCCCATGTCTTTTGGGACTGTGAAGCCCTTAAATTATACTGGGGTGAAATACAAATATTAATCAATGAGATCACTAATAGTGACATTATTTTAACTCCAGAACTTACACTTCTCCTAATTGGCATTAATTCTATCCCAAGTGACTTTAGACCCCTTATTGCACATATCTTATTAGCTGCAAAAAATCTTATAGCAACAAAATGGAGAGACCCCGAGCCACCGCCACTTGAAAAAATCGCTACTCATAACTCCTATGAACTCTCGTTTGCTTTGAGAAATAAACTTTACAGAAAAATGAGAGGAAATGGAGGTTGTGGAATTGTTATTTTCCCATTAATCATTCAACTATCCCTTCACATATTTCCATTTCGGCTATACAAAACCTCAATGCTTGGAGAACTAGATCTCCTTCCCTTACCCCCTCTGTTCATACCCTTTTTCTCTCTTTCCCCTCTTCTCCTTTTCTTCTCTAATTTTAGCGTTATTTTTAGTATAATTTCATGATTCTTGTGTGACTCAATTAACTTGACCCTTTTTATGGTAATTTATCTCTATTTGATTTTTACATATTTTTCAATACTTGTTTTGTACTCTTTGCTAATTTACATCTAGATTATTACAATGCTTGTTTTTATTATGTTTGTATACTGTATCTTAAAGGGTAAGCTTATGCCCTCATGAGTATTGTGTTATCTGTTATGTCATTCAAAATTAATAAAATACTTTGAACAAGGATATCATCAAAAAGTTAATTTATTTCAGTAATTCAATACAAAATGTGAAATATATTATATAGAGTCATTACACACAGAGGGATCTATTTCAAGTGTTTATTTCTGTTGATGATTATGGCTTACAGCCAATGAAAACCCAAACGTTATTAACTCAGAAAATTAAAACAAGGAGGATGAAGGGTTAAAAACCTCGCTGCCATATTCACAAGACATCAAAGGGTGAATTGATTTATTAGTCAAGGTGTTTCAGGGCTCCCTGTTCCCTTCCTCAGGACAAATCAATATTATATTGCCATGTTTCAGGGCACTTACGCGAGGCATGAAACACGTTGACTAATAAATCAATATTATATTCACCCTTTGATGGAATAGCAGCGTGGTTTTTAATCCTTCATCCTCTGTACTCTATATGCACCACACTGGGGAGTGCCGCAGCCGTGATCTGCTATTATAGTGGTTGTGACTCTCACAACCACACAAGGTGAAGCCTCTGATACCATTTAGGTCATATTTTATTTCTCAGACCCTTAATTCTCCCTACTTTAATTTTCTGAGATAATGACCTTTGGGTTTTCATTGGCTGTAAGCCATAATCATCAACATTAACATAATAAACACTTGAAATAGATCACTCTGTGTGTAAGGACTCTATATAATATATACATTTCACTTTATTATGTATTGAATTACTGAAATAAATTAACTTTTTGATGATATTCTAATTCATTGAGACTTGTATATCAGCAGCTTCTCCTACCAAATTGTTATGAGGTCGAACCTCATCAGGTCTTTCCAAACACTTCAGACAATAATGTTTGGGTGATCTCAGTTCTCTGCAGTTCAGAGTAAAATAAATGGTTTATAGACCATATAGAGGTGGGGACTGGGACAGACTTCTTTTTGCCAGAGAAGCACATTGGATTCTAAAATGTATTGCCACTTATCTAGATGGACTAAACTTTAGAAATGATTTGATGCTTTTTCTATTAATCACCATTGTAGGTAAAGTATTTACTGACATTTAAATCTTGTAGATGTTTGTTATAGAAATGAAACCACGCAGACCATAAAAAATCCGTCAACAGAAGATTAGTCACAAATCTTCTTTATTAGCTTATGCGTTTCGTGGCATAAAACTGTCACTTCATCAGGGCATCGATCGGAAGAACAAGATTGAGTCCAATTTCCTGAACTTGAACACTTTGATATTGGATTTCTGCCTCCATCCCCCGCAGAGCTGAAGCCTCAGAGAGTGGGATAATGTATATATTGTAAAAGAAAAGAGAAGGAGCGCAAATGTGAAGCACCTCAGGGTAAACCGTATTGCAGGGAAAGCGGGGTTTCCACTCACCTTGTGGAGTTGTACTGGCTGGGTACAACTCCAGTGATAGCCTCCTGTGGAGCAATACCAAACAGGGCGTCCCCGAGAAAATCCTCGTGCCAGGGAGAGAGCAGCGTCACTTCCACCGGTCACGTGATCCAAGGCGGTGACGTCAGAAAGGTCCTAGTAGTCCTCCAGACTTGGATAAACAGGTTCTTTTTATAAACGATGCCTCTCTTACAAAGCTGCTGAACCGCACGGTCCCTCAGAAGGGAGAGAAGTGCACAGGAAAAAATAGTTGCGGTTCTGATAGCGCTAAGGAAGGAGGGCAAGGGGAAATTGTTATGATGAACAGACCTTTATTAAAAACACGGTCCCTCAAACTCCGCTACGCGTTTCGACGTTACCGTCTTCATCAGGTGATGAAGACGGTAACGTCGAAACGCGTAGCGGAGTTTGAGGGACCGTGTTTTTAATAAAGGTCTGTTCATCATAACAATTTCCCCTTGCCCTCCTTCCTTAGCGCTATCAGAACCGCAACTATTTTTTCCTATTTTTTCCAATGTATATATTGTGGCTGTGTGGACCTCCCCATATTGCCCGACAGCTGTAACATCTAGCGGATTATCACACCTTGTACTGTGGGGTCAGTACCGGGGACATCACAGGTCAGCGGCTCCGGTGGAACAGTTTATATAGCAGAGACGTTTTACATCTCCAGAGTCACTGGATAAGTCTCTGTCCTGTAGAGTGTAAGCTCTTATGGTCAGCGGCTCCTCTCTCTCTCTGGTAATATAACCTCAGACATTTATAAATCAATCACAGGATGGAGTCCAAGTTCTCCATAGAAATGTGTGTAATAGGTAGAATGTGTCCTGTGCCAGGGGAATATTACTTCCAGTAGATATGTTGTATCTTGATATCACTGATGTTACAATGTCTTACTAATCACTAATAATCTTATCTGTCTGTAACCTAAGTATTTGTTGTTATAGAAGTTACAGGAGTAAATGGACGACGTATTTCACTCTGCTCCAATAATAACAATGTTAGGGTACTTTCACATCAGCGGTTTTTGCCGATCGCGGCAGATGCGGTGAAAAACCCGCATCTGCTGCGATTAACGCATAACCGCTGCACTTGCGGCACAGTTGCGGCAAGCCCCATGCAATGTCTATGGCGCTTGCGGTAAGTGTGCAGGAGGTGCGGCAAGTGCGGTTTCGGCACTTGCGGCAGATGCGGCCGCGAAAAAAACCGCGGTCAGCCGCGGGTTTTTTGCGGCCGCACCTGCGGCATGTGCCGATACCGCACTTGCCGCACCTGCCGCAAACCCCCATAGACATTGTATGGGGCTTGCCGCAACTGTGCCGCAAGTGCAGCGGTTATGCGTTAATTGCGGCAGATGCGTTTTTTTCACCGCATCTGCCGCGAACGGCAAAAAACGCTGATGTGAAAGCAGCCTTAGAAACACAAAAAGAGAAGTAAATCCGCTCCAGCCTTGTATTAATGTCGCATTGTAACGTCTCTCCGGATATTACACTTATTCTTCACAGTTGTGGTTCTTATAGAGGTAATATCATCTCAGACATTTATACATTACTAGATGGCGGCCCGATTCTAAAGAATCGGGTATTCTAGACTATGTATGTAGTTTATTTATAAAGATTTAAGAATAATGCAAAGCGAAGCTGGGTTTAAATCCTGTGACAATATCTTTGATTGCTTGCAGGAGGGCACAGCGGGCGTGTGCGGGCAGGAGCAAGCTGTGGAAGAGCAGGCGGGTGCGGCCAGGAGGGGGCCGGGGAACAGCAGCCAGGTTCGGGCAGGAGGGAGACAGGGAACCGCAGTGGGGGGTGGCAAGAGGGGGCCAGACCCCTCTGGTACTATACACACAGGCGACAGTGCTGCTTGTACAATAAACACAGGTGACAGTGCTGGTGCTGGTGGTACTATACACACAGGTGACAATTTTGCTGGTACAATACACACAGGTGACAGTGCTGGTGGTACTATACACACAGGTGACAGTGCTGATGCTGGTGGTAGTATACACACAGATGATAGTGCGGTTAGTACAATACACACAGAGGTGACAATGGTGCTGGTACAATACACACAGAGGTGACAATGGAGATGCAGGTACTATGCACACAGAGGTGACAATGGTGCTGCAGGTAGTATGCACACAGAGGTGACAATGGTACTGCAGGTACTATACACAGAGAGGTGACAATGGTGCTGCAGGTACTATGCACACAGAGGTGACAATGGTGCTGAAGGTACTATACACACAGAGGTGACAATGGTGCTGCAGGTACTATGCACACAGAGGTGACAATGGTGCTGCAGGTAGTATGCACACAGAGGTGACAATGGTGCTGCAGGTACTATACACACAGAGGTGACAATGGTGCTGCAGGTACTATACACACAGAGGTCACAATGGTGCTGCAGGTACTATACACACAGAGGTGACAATGGTGCTGCAGGTTCTATACACACAGAGGTGACAATGGTGCTGGTACAATACACACAGAGGTGACAATGGTGCTGCAGGTACTATGCACACAGAGGTGACAATGGTGCTGCAGGAACTATGCACACAGAGTTGACAATGGTGCTGCAGGTACTATACACAGAGAGGTGATAATGGTGCTGGTACAATACACACAGAGGTGACAATGGTGCTGCAGGTACTATACACACAGAGGTGACAATGGTGCTGCAGGTGCTATACACACAGAGGTGAAATGGTGCTGCTGGTAGTATGCACACCGAGGTGACAATGGTGCTGCAGGTACTATACACACAGAGGTGACAATGGTGCTGCAGGTAGTATGCACACAGAGGTGACAATGGTGCTGCTGGTAGTATGCACACAGAGGTGACAATGGTGCTGCAGGTGCTATACACACACAGGTGACAATGGTGCTGGTACAATACACACAGAGAGGTGACAATGGTGCTGCAGGTAGTATGCACACAGAGGTGACAATGGTGCTGCAGGTACTATACACACAGAGGTGACAATGGGGCTGCAGGTGCTATACACACAGGTGACAATGCTGCTGGTACGATACACACAGGTGACAGTGCTGGTGGTACTATACACACAGGTGACAGTGCTGATGCTGTTGGTAGTATAAACACAGATGATAGTGCGGTTAGTACAATACACACAGAGGTCACAATGGTGCTGCAGGTACTATACACACAGAGGTGACAATGGTGCTGCAGGTGCTATACTCACAGAGGTGACAATGGTGCTGCAGGTGCTATACACACAGAGGTGACAATGGTGCTGGTACAATACACACAGAGGTGACAATGGTGCTGCAGGTACTATACACACAGAGGTGACAATGGTGCTGGTACAATACACACAGAGGTGACAATGGTGCTGCAGGTACTATGCACACAGAGGTGACAATGGTGCTGCTGGTGCTATACACACAGGTGACAATGCTGCTGGTACAGTACACACAGGTGACAGTGCTGGTGGAACTATACACTTAGGTAACAGTGCTGATGCTGGTGGTAGTATACACACAGATGATAGTGCGGTTAGTACAATACACACAGAGGTCACAGTGGTGCTGCAGGTACTATACCCACAGAGGTGACAATGGTGCTGCAGGTGCTATACACACAGAGGTGACAATGGTGCTGGTCCAATACACACAGAGGTGACAATGGTGCTGGTACAATACACACAGAGGTGACAGTGCTGCTCTCCCCCTTGCATGCCCCGGTGCTCCCCTCTCCCCTTCCTCTCCTTCAGATGGCAGGGGTTAAAATTAGCTAAGCATTTTTTCTTCTCACCTCTCCGGGCTCCAGCGGCGCAATCCAGCTGTATCCTCCTCCGCCGCCATGTCGCCGTCCCTGGAGCTCTGGATCCAATATGGCGTCCGGGAAGTCTCGCGAGACTTCCTGGACGCCATATTGGATCCAGTTCTCCAGGGGCGGCGACATGTCGGTGGTGGAGAAGACGGAGGAGAGGTGGTAAGTATAGCCGACTGTGTGTGTGTGTTGTGTGTGTGGTGTGTGTGTGGTGTGTGTGTGTGTGTGTTAGGGGCGGCCGTAAGCGTAGCAGGCTCTATAAGTCCCGGCTCCCGCTTACGGCCGCCATCTTGGGTCACCCTGAGCGGGTGTACCTCTGGGCACAATGACCGGATGCTGGGACAAAGTGACGGATGTGACATCACAAATCCCTCCGGTATTTATATATATAAGATTCACAGGATGGGGGACCCCAAATTGCAGTCTAGATGTTGGTGTGAGGTGGGACATGTCCTGCCCCATGAGAAGATGACATTACCTAGACATGTTACATTCTTTACTGCTCTCGTGTTATAATGTTCTACCATATATAATCTTATCTGCTGTAACCGGAAATGTATTCAATAAATGTAAATAAAACAATTGCATGATGAAATGTATGAAATGTATCAGTGAGGAGCAATTATACCATGTTATAATGCAAAAATAAAGAAAGTCTGAAAATAAAATTCATCATGATGTAAAGTCGTCGTTCTAACCATAGAGTGTGAAGATGTATTTTATATATAATATCCATTCTACATTATGTTAGCGAGTGGTGTGATAATTAATAGACACGAGCGGATCAGGGAGAAGTCACCAAACAATATTTGATTCACAGAGAATTTATCCTATATAAATGTAATGTCCTTATTATTCTCTGCTCTATTTATACACAAGTATAGTAGAAAGAGGATCCGGATCCCAATAACATTGAAAGACTTTAATGTGCAAAAAAGCAGGAAAATCCAAAGTGCCCAGAGATAATGTGCGGTAGAGAAATCCTGCTGATCCCATGGCGGTAATAAGATCACCGATGACCAACGGTACAAACAGCTTCACGGTTCAGACTCCTCCACGGCCTTTGTCAAAGGATTTTACTGCATTTTCTTCCTATGTTCATGGATCTGGATCCTCTTTCTACTATCCTTGTCCTCACACTGAGACAGGGTGCTTTCTTCAAGGCTCCACGTGTATACACACCAACCGAGATGAGTGGACTATACTTATCTTATACAAATATAGAATAGATTTCAGCCTACTGTATAAAAGCCTTTTATGGGTCCACACGGTGCCCGAATAATCCTTGATAGCAAACCTTGGATAAGAAACACTGGGAAAATGGGAAAAATACCAGCAAAGTCTTCAAATTCACATGGGAAAGGAAATTAAGGTAAAATATCCATTATATTAAGATCCTTAAAGTCACATAAATAAGATATGTGAGGTAAAGGCCACACACGCTTCAGACCCGCAAGGGGTTCTTAATCATAGGTAACAGCACATCATACATGACACATTTATTACATATGGACTGATCTGATAAAAAGTAAAGGAAAAAAAGGGATCGGGAGGAGAAGGGGTGGAGATCTGGCAGATCCAGGGCCGGTTTTAGGCAAAGTGGGGCCCTGGGCAAAAAGTTAAATTGGGGCCCTAAATGCTCACATATTGCACCGTCACAGACATTTAGGTTACATTTACAAGCGCTGAATTCAGACTGGTGAATGAGCGTGGTTTATAATATTCGAGTCATTCAGCGCTTGTTTCCGGCCTATTACACAGGATGATGAAGAATGATGGCACAGAACAATCACCGGTAGAGCAATCTGTCCTCTACAGTATCATGTTATCGGCAGCACTTCTGCAGTTTGCAGCGGGCGATGTGCTGTCGAGAGCAAGGATTTTTGTTCCTCCATAAACATCCAATCACCCGATGATGAGCCGCATTTTGCTAATTTGTTGGGTGATTGCCGACCTGTTTACACCTAGGAACTTTCGTCTGTGCTGCTCGGATTTATAAATGTAGATGTTACATACACACAACACATGGTATGTGACACAAACACTATATATTACACCTATACACTGAGCACACACACATAGACACACACTGTATGTGACAGAAACACTATATATTACACGTATACACCGAGCACACACACACAAACACACACGTATACACCGAGCACACACACACAAACACACACGTTTACACCGAGCACACACACATAGACACACACACATAGACACACACATCTACACTGAGCACACACACATAGACACACACATCCATTCCCATCATTGTCTGTGTCACACAGCCCGGCTCCTCCAGGGAGGGTCGCTCTTTCTAACCTCTTATACTCTGACAAAGAGATGGGGATTGTGAACACAGGACTCCTTATATTGATTAAAAATTACCTACAAGTGTTTAACAAATGAGGATTTACAAACTGGAGAGTCAGTAAGAAAAATGTTTCCATAGGATCATCTACTTAAATGTCATCTTTAACAAAGATCTGCTATATTCTTCATATTATAAAAAAAATACATTTGAAATAAGCCCCATCCTGTTGTTCTGGGGTCACTAATGGGAATATTGATCTTAAAGGAGTTGTGCAGAATTCTATAAACATGACTGATTTCTTTCAAAAACAGCGCCACCCCTGTCTACGGGTTGTATGTGATATTGCACCTCATCTTAATTGAAGGGAATGGACATATGCTGTAATACCGCATGCCACCTGTACACAGGGGTTGTGCTGTTTTTGAAAGAATGTACTAAAGTTTTATTAATGCTGGACATCCCCTTTAATGCCTTGTAAGTTCTGCTTGATAACTGGCTACAAATGTAGGAATTAAAGAGGTCCCCTAACTCTAATTACAGCCATCATGAACATGTGAAGACTGAAGCCTGTGGGGGGCGCTCCTGCTGCTATTATATGGCAATTACTAGGATTTTATAACTTTTACCACTGAGCGATTTTTCGTTTTTATTATTCCCTCCGCTTCTTCCAAGAGCCAGAACTTTTTTATTTCTCCTTCCACATAGCCATACGAGGGCTTGTTTTTTGCGGGATGAGTTGTACTTTTGATTGACATCATTCATTCTACCACAAAATGTACTGGAGAATGAGAACGAAATTCCAAATGCTTTGAAATTGCAAATAAAAATGCAAAAAAAAGTGCAATTCCACAATTTTTTTTAGTTTTTTATTCATCATGTTAACTATATGGTAAAAGTGACTTCATAAGATGATTATCTAGGCCAGAATAAGAAGATACTGAAGATTTTATTTCAATCATAAAAAAACCCAGAAATTTGTAAAAAAAAAATAAAAATTTAAATAAATTTGCTTTATTTGCCATTTTCCGAGACCCATGATGTTTTAATTTTTGAGGATACAGGGCTATGTGAGGATTACTTTATGTGCCCTGAGCTGAAATTTTTACTGATACCATTTTGAGTCAGATACAACATTTTGATCGCCTTTTATTGCATTGTATTGTAACAACGTAGTGGCCCAAAAAACATACTTCAGGCATTTTTATTTTTTTTCCGTTACGCCATTTACCAATTGGATTAATTTACTTCATATATTGATAGCTTAGAATCTTACGAACGCAGCGATACCAAATATGTGTATTTTTTAATTTTTTTTACTGTTTTATTGCTATTTTCAGTTCAGCTCCTTTGGGGGCCCCTAAGAGAGTGGGGGCCCTAGGCAACTGCCCAGTCTGCCCCCCCCCTAACGCCGGCCCTGGGCAGATCACAGGACACCGGACACCAGAGAGGACACTGCCTAGAACTGACTAATGATATGCAGATATTCCTATTGTAATTCTTAGTGTTGGAAAAGCAAATGATTAAACTCTCTGACTAAACATATCAAATGAGAATAGAAACAATATAATCAAAAGCAATAACATCCCATTAATATTCAAACATAACATTAACATTCAATTACATTTCCCACATATACAGTATATAACTGATACAAACAGTGGAATCAGAAGATTGTGAACAAATCCCAAATGGTTCTTTATGGTTCAGAAATCTAGTGACCAGCATTGTAATACAGCAGGGGTCGGCCAATATACAACGGTCCATGAAAAAGCAATTGTAAACACCAAGACATCAACAGACCGAGGACATCAGGATAAGTTGGGACATTTACCAAACCAGCGATAAAAGATAGAGCGGGGGCATTCCTTGTTCTTCTTTGTTCTTGTTTCTTTTTGTCTCATTCCCTTGAAATCTTGCAGTTATTTTATCACATTAAAGGCTTCAACCGATTCAGTATCTGATCATCTAATCACACAATAAGTCACGCTAACTCAGATAAGGATGTACCGCCATATGATACACTCCCATCACAGTCTGATAACACAACAAACAATATAATACTGCCAGTATTCTCAGTAACTCTGTGACAGCTTCAGCCGTGGAGGAGACGGAGAACATTTAATACCATCTTGGCAAAAGTAGCAGGTAAGAGATCACTGTTCTTCTACTAATGTGGACAATTAAAGGGGTTGTCCAGAAACATGGCTGATTCCTTCCAGATACAGCTCATCTGTCCATGGGTTGTGTCTTGTAGTGCAGCATAGTGATATCAATGGTAACAGTGCAGAGGTGCAATACCACAAACAACCTGTGGACAGATGGGGCGCTGTTGTGTGAAGTGAGCAGGTTATTTTTTGTTACCGCGAACAACCACTTTAAACATTATTTTAATTAATTGATTTTGTTACAAAATTCCCCCGAAAGTAGAATTCTACTGAAGAGCTGTATTGCCAAGTGTCTGTTTTTACAAGCCTTTTGCAATTTAACCATTAAGTACAATCAGGGCCGGACTGGGACCAAAAAGCAGCCCTGGAGAACAAGCCCCACCAGCCCACACACTATATCACCCATCAGCCCCAATACGTAAATTTTGCTTTTACACTGCCGTGGCCCTCACCACTTTGTTAAAGAAGTTATTTGAAGAGCCACATGTGAATGGTGCAGCAGAGGGAATAATCAACCACTGCTCCATTTCTATGGTGCTCTTCAAAGCTCAGTTTCTCAGGATTGTGGGGTCCCAGTGGTCAGACACACAGAGCCACAGCCAGCCACTCACAAACAGCCAGACACATAGACAGCCACACACAGAGCCACAGCCAGCCACACACAGAGCCACAGCCAGCCACACACAGAGCCACAGCCAGCCAAACACAGTCACAGCCAGCCACACACACAGAGCCACAGTCAGCCTGCCACACAGAGCCACAGTCAGCCTGCCACACAGAGCCACAGTCAGCCTGCCACACAGAGCCACAGTCAGCCAGCCACACAGAAACAGCCAGCCAAACACACAGCCAGCCACACACACAAAGCTAGCCACACACACATACATACACAGCCAGCCACAGCCAGACAGCTGCACACAGCTAGTCACATACACAGCCATCAGCCACACAGATAGCCACACACAGACACAGCCAGCTACACACAAACAGCCAGCCACACACAGACGCAGCCAGCCACATATACAGCCACACAGTCAGCCACACATACAGACAGCCAGCCACACACATACAGCCACAAACAACCACATAGCCACCAACCACACAGCCAGCAACACACACAGCCAAAGCCAGCCACATACAGGCACAGCCAGCTACAGACAGAGCCACAGCCAGTGACACAGCCAGCCACACAGACACAACCAACCAAACACACAGCCAGCCACACACACAAAGCCAGCCACACACACACAGCCAGCCACAGCCAGACACACACAGCTAGCCAGCCACACAGTTAGCCACGTAGACAGCCACCAGCCACACAGACAGCCACACACAGACACAGCCAGCCACACATATACAGCCAAACACAAACAGACAGCCACATAGACAGCCACCAGACAGCCACACACATACAGCCACACACATACACAGCCACACACAAACAGCCAGCCACATAGACAGCCACCAGCCAGCCACACACAGATGCAGCCAGCCACATAGACAGCCACACAGCCAGCCACACACAGACAGACAGCCACACACATACAGCCAGCCACAAACAGCCACATAGATAGCCACCAGCCACACACAAACAGCCACACACAGGCGCAGCAAGCCACAGCCAGCCACACAGCCAACCAGCCAGCCACACACAGCCATACAGTCAACCACACAGTCAGCCACACACAGCTAAACAGCCCCAGCCACACACAGACACAGTCAGCCACACACAGCCAAACAGCTCCAGCCACACACAGACACAGTCAGCCACACAGCTATGGAACATCAGCCACATACAGCCAGCCATAGACACGCAGCCCCAGCCCCACACAGACACATAGCCAGCCACACAGACACACAGTCAGCCACACACAGCCAGCCACATAGCCATGCAGCCCCAGCCATACACAGACAGCCAGCCACAGCCACACACAGACACAGTCAGCCACACAGACAGTTTGCCACACATAGCCAGCCATGCAGCCTCAGCCAAACAAACATGTAGTCAGCCACACAGCACAGCCACGCAGCTCCAGCCATACACAGACACAGTCAGCCACACAGCCAGCCACGCAGCCCCAGCCACACACAGACACAGTCAGCCACACAGCCAGGCACACACAGTCAGCCACAGCCATACAGCCTCAGCCACACACAGATACATAGTCAGACACAGTCAGCCGCACAGCCAGCCCCAGCCACACAGTCAGCTAAATGTATATGTTTTTACTGGAGATAGTTGCATTGTGGAGACCTGGGGGTCAGTGGGTGCTCTCGTCCACAGGCCCAGCCGCCTTTACAAAGACAACATGGACCAGGGCTCATCCCCAACTGAAAGCCAGAGCTCCTTAACTGTGGGTGGAACACTACTCAGACAACACAGGGTGAGAGAACAACAATATTAAGGCTTTATTGTATCCCCAAACAGTTAACAGCATATAACACTTAGCCAGCAAAACACAACAATGTAACAGGCAACAGTGTCTCACCCTTCCGCTGGCTCACCAGGGATTAGAATATAGCACAGCAAAGTCTGTAGCCAGGTGACTGTATCATCCCAACCTGGATTGCTTCCTTATTCTTATGCAGTCTTTATCACAGCCGAATCCGATAATCTGATGCTGAAGTCCTTGTGGTTCTATAGTCCTGGTTCTGATCCCCTTTGGTCAGCACCGGAATGCCTAGGCCTGGGGTAATGGCTGGGCAATCGGATACGAAGATCCTAGATTATCCGCCGTATCCAAATCTTCAATCTGCTGGTCAAAGTGAACAGTCCTCCTTATATACCCTCAGCCCTCATTGCAGGATATTGGGGACGTCACGATTGGTGCAATAACACTGTCTTTTCATTGGCTGGACCTCAAGCCTCGTTTAACATATTTTTAGTAGTATTGCAATCCTGGCAAGGTACAGTGACATACTGATTGATACAGCACTTACAACGGAATGTTAGTAGGAGACATTCAGTCTGCAAACCATGACATTAAAACGATAGTGGCTGAGGTCATGTACATAGAGTCGGCGATCCACATGGTAACTACAATGGACGATTAGCATAATTAAGTTCTCTGGCCTTCTATGACAAACAAGTTAGATAAGTACATTACTATGCTAAACTAAAACCACAGTAATGAAATACTGTAGGAAATTCTCCTTGGCCATTACAAGTTTGCAAACTATAATACAATACTGTCTGGGTTACATAAGAAATCATCATATGTAGGGACGAGTGAGTACTAAAATAATCGGACTCTCTAGACTCGTAACAAGTAGGTCCCGATACTCGGTACTCGTTGCGAGTCTAGCGAGTCCAATGTAAGTCAATGGGGAAGCGAGTAATTGCGAGTAATTCCTCTGCTGTTGGACCCTATAAAGAGGTCTTGCAGAAGGAGAAAAACCTGCAATTCCCCATTTCATTGTTTAAAAGCCAGCGGTAAAAAGCAGCTGGCTTTTAAACAATGCTGACAGCCACTGACAGCTTCCCTGCTGCCTGACAGCAGGATCCTCCGCTCCCCCCACCGCCTCCCCACCCTATCTTAACTGAGGGTCGGGTGGGGAGGCTGCGCGGGGGAGCGGAGGATCCTGATGTCAGCAGTGGCTGACTGTCACTATTGTGCGGGAGGGGTTCCGGTTTACTCACAGTCCTCTGCGGCTGCCGTCTTCTTCTGTGTCTTTGCTTTGCGACAGCAGCCGCAAAGAACGGCGGCGACCGCAAAGCACGGCTGCTATCACAATATTCAGTGAAAAACAGATTTCTCCGGATTGCCCCGGTCTGGAGCAATCCGGGACCATAGAGCCCCATGTAATGGGGTGCCGGATTGCACCTGACGGGTACAATCCGGGAGAATCTGGTTTTCAAAACCGGATTCTCCTGGATTGTACCGGTCTGGTACAATCCGGCGCCCCATAACATGGGGCTCTATGATCCCGAATTGCACCGGACCGGGGCAATCTGGTTTTCAATCCGGTTTTCTATTTTTGACCTTGCCGCCTGGATTTTCAAATGAACAGCTGACTCAGGCACCGGCAACCCCCCCCCCATACACAATAGTGACAGTCAGCCACTGCTGACAACAGGATCCTCGGCTCTCCCCGCAGCCTCCCCACCCGATCCTAAGTTTGGATAGAGTGGGGAGGCGATGGGGGGAGCGGAGGATCCTGCTGTCAGGAGGCAGGGAAGCTGTCAGTGGCTGTGAGCATTGTTTAAAAGCCGGCGACTTTTTACCGCTGGCTTTTAAACAATGAAATGGGGAATTGCAGGTTTTTGCTCTGCTGCAAGACCTCTTTATAGGGTCCAGCAGCTGAGGAATTGCATTTCCCTTAATTTACATTGGACTCGTTACTGTGTTAGTAATCGCTAGGATACTCGCAGAGTAACGAGTAGAGCGAGTACCCTACTATTTGCCGAGTAACGAATAGTAACGAGTAGACTCGCTCATCCCTAATCATATGTTCTACATTGAAGGGGTCCATTTCGTCACATGCATTAATTCTATTCCAAGTTTTTTCTGAACGAGTCGTTGTTCACTGTTGCCATAGTAAACACTGCTGCTATGAGAATGGTGACCTCACCGCTTACTACGCTAAAGAAAAGCACAGGCCTCAGTGCTTTCATATGGTCACCGCTGCCATAGTAACTGCTGTTGCTATGGACAGTGATGACACCTGCGCTAAGGTAAAGGGGTAAAACGCAGGTTGCAGCATTGCCATAGAAACCGGTGAGATCACCATTGTCATAGTAGCAGCGGTTACTATGGCAATGGTGACCTTACTGTTTAGTATATGACAGCGCTGAGACCACTGCTTTACTATAGCCAGGTCCCAGCCCTTTCAAATAGTAAGCAGTGAGTTCACTATTGCCACAGCAACAGCAGTTACTATGGCAATGGTGGCCTGACCGCTTACTGTATGGCTACATTCACACACAGTGTTTTGGCTGCATTTTGTGAGGATCCATTTTTAGTGCAGAAACTGCGCCAAGAATGGATTCTCACAAAATGCAGCCAAAACAGTGTGTGTGAATGCTACTGTGCTATTTAATCACCTTCCTGCTCTCAACCGGTGATGTCCAGCATTGTCCTGTCATCCCTGGAGGCTGCAGTGATGGGTACCTGGAGGATGATATGACCGAGTGACTGCACTGGTATGCTCTCCCACTGTGATCTCCAACGATCTTCTCTCATCCTGGAGACTGCTGAAGCCACAGAGAGCTCTCTGCACAGTTCTCAAGGACTGAGCACTGCACCATGTGACTGAGTGATGTCACTCAGTCACATCATCTTCCAGGTACCCGTCACTGCAGCCTCCAGGGACGACAGGACAATGCTGGACATCATCGGGGAAGTGCAGGAAGGTGAGCAAATATTGCAGCAGCATTCACACACAGTGTTTTGGCTGCATTTTGTGAGAATCTGTTCTTGGTGCAGTTTCTCTGCACAGTGCTCAAGGACCTGGTTCTGTACCATGTGACTGAGTGACATCACTCGGTCAAATGATCAGGGTCCTTGAGGCACTGTTCTCAGCAGCTTCGGTGTGACACTGGGCACAAGTAATAACTAGTCTCAGAAGAGCAGAAAACTAACCGAAATAAATGGAAAGTAAATATAACAATTATACTGCTTACTGGTAGTAAAGAGAGGTCAACGCAATCTGTGGTCAGGTCCAGGAAATGGCGCAGAACAGAAAAGGGTTAACAGAAGCAAAATCCAATTTAAACTGAAGTCAGGAAACTGGAGCGACAGAAACAAAGTACATAGGTACAAAACAGAAAGAGAAGTCAGGTCACTAGCAGAGGGTGAAGTCCAGGTAAGAAACAAACCAAAAAGAATCAATAGGGTTTTTACTTTACCCAATTGATGGGGCACAAGTCCTGTCCAGGGAGTCCTACCCAGACCACACCATCATTCACAAAAGTAGAAAAGTCAGCGCCTCACACGTTGGTGTCTGCTTCAATTGCTCCTTTAATGCGCAAACATGATACAAGCGACGTTTTTTCAATTGCGCATGTGTCGGTGTCCTCCTCTCATTGGTCACACTCACACGTGTCAGCGTCCGATTCCCACTGGCCCAACCACAATACCTACATCGCCATGGGAACGGATACAGCATGCACGTATACCCCGGAACCTATATATACTATATATAGTATCCTCACATTGTTCAGTTCTAAGGCACTTATATAGCGAAAAAAATGAATTCCTCCCCCTAACATATTGATGTACCATCACACCACAGTTTATACCATTATAACAGTTATGAGATCTGAATATATAGTTCCCATCATTACAATAGCTGTAATGGTCACTTTACACGCGGCAACAGGAAGGTAGAAACCGGCAGGTGTCGGAGACAATTGTACCTTTTACCTTCAAAACACCTTGCAGATACCTGAATTACACGCAGCCACTTCAAGGTGTTTTGAAGGTAAAAGGTACAATTGTCTCCGACACCTGCCGGTTTCTATCTTCCTGTTGCCGCGTGTAAAGTGGCCATAAGATCTGGGTATATTGGGTATCACTCCACAAATAGAATCTACTGTTAAGGATAGGAAAAAAACATACCATATCTACATTATATAAAGTGTACCGGAACAAAGGAGAAAAAAAAATGTTAGCGCCCTACCATACACCTTACTCTATGAACCCATTAGGGATAATCCAGGATACCCAGTCTTTACATCCATCAAATTTCAAATGTGCTTTTGACTTATATTATCAAAAGAGGATTAATATACATAATCAATCATCTTACTACCTACTATGTACATTCATCACTGCACAATATGAAGAATGATACATACAATACTCATAAGCTATCCATGCAGTTAAACATCATACCAAATGAGAAACAAAATAATCAATCAATATAGGACAAAGAAAAAGTAGAAGTGTTCCATAATCAGTATTCTCCTTCAGTAGTTCAACACAATCGTCAGATGTCAGAAATAGGATTAAAGGTTAAAAACACTAGAGGTTACAGCAACATCCCAGATCAGAGAATTACACCAAACTACTTTAATAGGCAATCCCGTTGGTCATATTCAATATTTAGGTCTTTCGGCCTTAACGTGTCTAATTTAAAAATCCACTTTAGTTCTTATTTCTTAAGAAGTGCAATCCTATCCCCCCCTCTCCTCAATGGCAGGACATCGTCTATAATTCTGTAACAGAGTTGATTTACTGTATGTCCCTGCTCTTTGAAGTGCTTCGGGACCGGAAGCTTGGTCATCCCTGTCCTAATGGTGGTTTTATGTTTGCTAATCCTAGCTTTTGCTTCCATTGTGATCTCCCCAACATAGAGGATACCACACAGACAGCAAATGGTATACATCACAACACTACTAATACGTGTATATCAGTTTGGGATATCATATTTCTTGCCGGAAAGCGGATGGCAGAAACTCTGTCCATCCAATACATGGGAAATTTGCCAGGCTTGGATGGCTCAACGTCAGCTGTAAATCTCGCTTCGAGCTTCCAATATCTGATTTTACCAATCTATCTCTTATGGCCACTTTACATGCGGCAACAGGAAGATAGAAACCAGCAGGTGTCGGAGACAATTGTACCTTTTACCTTCAAAACACCTTGAAGTGGCTGCGTGTAATTCAGGTATCTGCAAGGTGTTTTGAAGGCAAAAGGTACAATTGTCTCCGACACCTGCCGGTTTCTATCTTCCTGTTGCCGCGTGTAAAGTGGCCAATAGACTTTGACTCCTCCTATAGAATAGTGGTTGCATTTTGAATTCCTCGATGTTACCAGCAACCCTTCTACTCAAACCATTGTATGTAGTAACTGTGATGAAATGGACCCTTTTAATATATAATGTAGAATGATTTCTTATTTATCCAGACAATATTGTATTCTGTTTGCAAACCTGTAATATGCTGCTCATGGGTTAAGGTCTTAATATCTAGCCAGACAGTATTTTGTTTATCCATTGTTCCTATCAGTCTTGTAGATGTTTGATGATGTTGACGTATGTAATGCAATTATCTCTCCTCTGTAAGGTCAGAGGGACTAAATCCTGTTAGAATGCCATTGTATTACCATGAAGATTGTTGATGCTATGTAAATGGCCTCAGCCACCATTGTTTAAGGCTGGCTGCACACTTGTATTCCCTGTCGCAGCATATATTGCGGTGGACGAATCACAAGCTGAGTGCATGCACCGAGCGTCCCTATGTTTAACATGGGGACGTGGGTTTATGAGCTCGGGTGCGTATTGCCGTGCGCACCCATTGACTGCCATGTATGATTTGTACGCATGCGGATGCTTGCGTACAAATCATACATTCTCATCCGCACCATGAAAGCAACAAATCACGCACGGCGGGCAATAGGTGCACAAGGGGTGTGCACTGCCATCCACACCCAAGCACTTAGGGAAACGTGGTGTATGTGCTCGGCATGTGTTTACCCACCGCAATACGCTGAGGCAGGGAACGCAACTGTGTAAAGCCACCCTAATGTCATGAATTGCAGACTAAATATATCCTGCTAGGTGCTAGGTAAGCCATCTGCATATGGCTCTCCCTTGACTGAATTTAATCCTACTAACATTCCATTGCTCAATCAGTATGTGGCTCTCCCTGGCCAGCAATGCAAAACTGGAGGTAGTGGTTTATAAAAAGCTTGAGATCCAGCCAATGAAAAGACATTCTTATTCCGCCAATCGTGAAGTCCCCAATAACCTGCAATGAAGGCTGAGGGTATATAAGGAGGTCTGTTCATTTTGACCAGCAGATTGGATACAGGCAGCTAATCCAAGATCTTCGGATCAGATTGGCCGGCCATAACCCCAGGCCTAGGCATTTCGGTGCTGACCGAGGGGATCAGAACCTGGATTATTAAACAACAAGGACTTCAGCATCGAATTATCGGATTTGGCTGGGGTTATAAAGACTGCATAAGGAAGCAACGCAGCTTGGGACGATCCAGTCACCTGGCTACAGACTTTGCTGTGCTATATTCTAATCCCTGGTGAGCCAGCGGAAGGGTGAGACTCTGTTGCCTGTTACATTTTGTGTTTTGCTCGTTGTTATGTGTTATATGCTGTTAACTGTTTGGGGATCCAATAAAGCCTTAATATTGTGGTTCCCTCACCCTGTGTTGTCTGAGTAGTGTGCCACCCACAGTTAAGGAGCTTGGGCATTCGGTTTGGGGGATGAGCCCTGGTCCACGTTGGCTTTCTAAAGGCAGCTGGGCCAACGGACGAGAGCACCCACTGACCCCCAGGTCTCCACAGTAACCAATGGTATTCAGTTATTATTTTGTATCCTCTTTGTTGGAATTCAAATATCATCACGTTTGACAGTCAATGCCTTACTCTTGTAATCTCGCAGGGTTTGCTTAGGTAAAGAGAGAGTAACGACGGTTACATCTAATGACACCCTCAGTCTCAGACGGCTTAATTTGTTTGAAAAAAAGTAATTTTGAACCACCAAATCAAGATCCAGTGATAGAAACTTTCGCTAAGTTGGTGAAAACTGACATAGCAAAGTTGAGAAAACAAAACATTAGGATTAAGAGACCAAATATTAATGCTACTGAACTGAGAGAAATTAAAAAAGAAATTAATAAAGGGGGTGGAGTTTGTACTATATAAAGGGGTTATTTGGACAATGAAACCTGAGGTTGATATCATCATCATCCTTTTCATCATTGTCATCATTGTCGAAACATCGCTTGTATAATTGCTGCTGATCAAAGAAGCAATTGAAGCAGACACCAACGTCTGAGGCACTGTCTTTTCTAGTCAGGTAAGAAATAAAGTCAGACAGGATCTAGTTCAGAACACGAAGTCCTACAAAACCAAAAGCAAATGTACAATTGACCCAGAGCAGAGCTGCAAGCTAGCTTAAATAGGCTCTTAATTAAGTGAGCTGAATTCAGGTGATTGAGGCACAGACACAGTCCAGCCTGACAGTCTCCACAAACCTAGAATAACACAGGCAATAAGGAGATCGTGACACTCGAAGATGAAAGGACAATGCTGGACATCACCAGGGTAGCTCAGCAAGGTGAGTTAATAGCGCAGCAGCATTTGCAGACGTTTTGACTGCACTTTGTCAGAATCTGGTCTTGGTGCAGTTTATGCACTAAAAACGGATCCTCACAAAACGCAGCCAAAACGCTGTGTGTGAATGTCGCCATATAGTAAGCCATGAGGTCAGCGTTGCCATGGTAATCGTTATTGCTATGGCAACAGTGACCTTACTGTTTATTATATGATAGCACTGAGATCGGCGCTTTAATGCTTTACTATAGCACAATAGCGCAAGTCTCAGCGCTGTCCATAGCAACAGCGGTTACTATGGCAACAGTGACCATATGACAGTGGTAAAACCTGCGCTTTATAGCTTTAATATAGCACAGGTCTCAGCGCTTTAATTTTGTAAGTGGTGAGGTCACTGTTGCCATAGCAATGGTGTCCTCTGTGCATAGTATATGACAGCACATTTCTAAGTGCTGTCATACACTTAGCTCTGAGGTCACTGCTGCCATGGCGACTGCTGTTGCTATGGCAACAGTAACCTCACCATATACGATATGAAGGCGCTGAGACCTGGGCTATAGTAAAGCGATAAAGTGCAGGTCTCAAGGTCTCAGTGCTGTCATATGATCAGTGTTGCCATAGTAACCATTGATGCTACGGAGAGCACCGAGACCTGCACTTTACAGCTTTTATATAGTGTAGGTCTCAGTGCGTTCATATGCTAAGAGCTGAGGTCACCCTTGCCATAGTAACAGCTGTTGCTATAGCAACGGTGTCCACACCATTTACTATACTGCAGGTCTAAGCACTGTCATTCAGTAATTAGAGACCATGAGAGCGGATGTGTTAATCCTCCCCATGGTCTCTGATGAAGCAGAGCTGAGTCTATCCAGGAACAAAAAAAGAGGAGCGTGTAAGGGTATGAGGACGGGGAGGGGGGTACTAAAGATCGAGTTATTAATTGTCTCTGTGGTTTTTAATTAACTTATTTTTGTCTGTGTTGCGACTTTTTTACTGTTTATTTGAGATTCTTAATGACCGGATCTAACTTGGCCTGACATGAAGAATTTCAGGGCTTCATATCAGCTCGCAATACAAAGCTGGTGTTAACCCCTTACTTCACAGCATGCCACAGCCACCAGGACTGCTGGAAGAGCCTGGTAAAGCGCCTGGAAATGGGGCTATGATAAATGCACCATTTTCAAGGGTGGCTGTGGGTTGCTATTCTTTAGCGTGGGGGGGCCTTAAAACAGTGGGCCCCCACCCCGCTGAGAATACCAGCCCTCAGCTGCCTAGTTTTACCTTGGCTGGCAATTAAAAATAGGGTGGAGTCCTCACATTTTTTTTTTCCAGCCAAAGTAAAATTATGCAGCTGAGGGTGGCAGCTCACAGCTGTCGGCTTTCATTGGGCTAGACTTAAAAATACTGCGAAGCTCCATGAGTTTTCTTCATTTATTTATTTAACACCATATGATGGCAGGTTGGGTGCCATACCCTAATATGCCTATTTGTACCTGGCCGGACACAAGAATATAGGGGAGCCCTTTTTTTTATTATTTCATGAATTTCATGAAATAATAAAAAAAAATGCGTGGGGCTCCGCGCAATTTCTATGTCTAGTCAGGTACAGCTAAGCAGCTGGGGGCTGGAATCCGCAGCGCAGGGAGGCCCAAGCTTTCTGGGCACCCCCCGCTGCAAATTGTAGCCCACAGCCGCCCCAGAAGATGGCGCGTTCATTGAAGCGCCATCCTCTGGCGCTGAACCCCGCTCTTCCAGCGGCCCTGGTGGCGGTGGCACGCTGGGTAATAAAGGGGTTAATACCAGATTTGTTATACAAGCTGGTATTAAGCCCGAGATTCTTAATGTCAGGCCACGTTTGACCCGGCCACTAAGAATCTCCAATAAAGGGTTAAAAAAAACACAACACAGAGAAAATTTTTTATTAGAAATAAAAAAAAAAGCCATTAGGGACTCCATCTTTAATTAAAAAAATCCTCTTCCGTCCGACGTAGTCCAAAACGCGATGTCCTCTCTGCTACATCCCTGTGCATAGATATAGATGTCTATGCACAGGGAATGAGCAGACTGAGAACAATCTCAGCTCTGCTACATCATCTCTGTGCACAGGGAGAGCAGGCGGGCTCTAGGACCTGGAGCTGCGGCAGCCTGCCACAGAGCAGACAGCCAGACTCCTTACTGTGCGAGTTTCCCTGCAATTACTTGCACAGTAAGGAGTCCAATGCAAGTCAATGGCAATCCTAGTTTTGTCAGAGTCTCTGACAAAACTAGGATTGCCATTGATTTGCATTGGACTCGTTACTGTGCGAGTAATCGCTGGGAAACTCGCAGAGTACCGAGTCCTGCGAGTCCCTTACTACTCGCCGAGTAACGAGTCCTAGCGAGTAGACTTGCCCATTCCTAGTATCGATCTATGCAAGTAAATTCCACTATGCACTGACAAGTTTGTTCCATGACTCGGGTCAGAATCAGACACATCTCCACATTTTGGTGATGAGGACTCAATGCACAAAAATACGAAGACATGTGAAGCCCCATAGACTATAATAGGTGCAAGTTCGCTGCATGATAAACACAGGTGGAATGAGAAAAACAAGAAAAATAAGACAAGACTGAGTCCTGAAATGTAAGAATTGTAGTGATTGGACAGAATTAGAAGAAAATTTCAGCTTCCATTCAATAACCTCTAACCTGTCTATGAGAAGACGCAGTATTGTACTGTAGATGAGGAAAGAAACCTCCTTGACCAATATAATTACTAATTGTTTAATATTAGGAAAGATATTACAGTATATTCCTTCTTTGCTAATATGATGAAATCCCTCAAATATTTCCCAATGACGGCTTCATCTAGAAGTGATTTGACTTGTCACTTTGGGTCAAACATGGTGTCCTGGTCCTGAGACGCCATCAGTGATCTGCTGTGTGACACATTAATAGATTAGGTCCTCTAGAGACAAATACTTTTTCTGTGGTTACTGGATGAGGTTTGGAACATACTGCTCCCCTCAATCTCAGATAGATTAAAGGGAACCTGTCACCCCCAGGGCATATTATACTGCGCCCAGCAAGTTACACATCATGTAAACGGGGTTCTATTCACCCCTGTATGTGCCCAGACTGACCCCACATACCTGTGATATGAAGTTATATTCTGTGCAGAGCTGGCCTCCTATTGAGTCACGGAGGCAGCTATTTGGGTCATGGTGGGGAAACGTCCTACCGCCCTCCTGGCTGCTAATCCCACCCTGCATCGTTCAAATCTCCCGCCCCTCCTCTGGCCGGCGCTTGAGTAAAAGGAGCACTCACGCCGGCGCAGTGTAGCGGCGTCAGCGGAGCATAGAACAATGCTGGAGTCTCGCGAGACTTCACTAATCTCACGAGACTTCAGTACTGACAGTGGCACCCAAGCCTGCGCAGTGGAGCGGATGCCCGTGCATAGTGCAAAACTCTCATGAGACTTCAGCATTGTTCTATGGCCCGCTGACGCCCACTCCATTGCGCTGGCGTGAGTGCTCCTGTCACTCAAGCGCTGGCCAGAGGAGGGGTGGCAAATTTGAACGAAGCAGGGCGGGATTAGCAGCCAGGGGTGCTGCAAGACGTTTCCCCACCATGACCCAATTAGCTGCCGCCGTGACTCAATAGGAGGCCAGCTCTTTGACATCATGTGTAACCTGCTGGGCACAGTATAACATGCCCTGCGGGGGACACAGGTTCCTGTTAAGGTTTTTGAGAATGGGGATTTTATACCAGAGAATTTAGTTATATTTATTTGGTGTACAGACAATATTTGTGCCTCAGATCCATTAAGAAGTTGCCTGACCTTTTTTCTTCATCGCTCCCCGGCCACCCGGCTTCTGGATAGATGGGGGTGCGCTCCTGAAGATTGATAGATCAGACCAGCAGCAGAGTCTCAGCTATGAACTCGGATACAGCCGGCAGAGGCAGCTTTACCTCTGAAGAATTGGAAGAGCTCAGGGCCCCTGAAGATGATCAGATCCAGCAATCCGGGCAGCTTCACAGCAGTGATTGACTGAGAGGGAAATTAGATTGGAGCCTAAATTGGGACTGTGATGTCTACAATAACCCCAGGCGTCACTCAGGATTGGTAGGTGCTCCTGTCTAGTGATAACATTCCACAAATAAAATATGTACAATAGACCGGCCTCCAATTATGGCTTCATTTGTCTTTATTCCATGCTTTTCCCAGGTTTTTAATGTGACACAGGACTGTGAGGAATATTTATGTAAAGTTCTGTGCAATATGGCGCCATATATTTGAGTATAATAGATACATATCAGACTACACGTGCGCTCCGTGTCGCGGAATCTGGCCACCTCTCCTCGTCTGCAGAGGAGGCCGGTAACTGAGGAAATGAGTAAACTACAGAATTAAAGATCTCTCCATTCTACAGAACAGAGAGGAATTATAATAACAGGTAAATTGCAAAGTTTATTTTTATTTTTACAAGTCATTTTACAGTTTAACTATTTGAAGTTGACAAAAACTTGTAAATACAAAATGTCCTGGATCTTCTACAGTGAATCTCGTAGGTATAGTGTGTCATTGTAATATCGAAATAAAATGTCTATAATAATATAATTCCACCCAATGTGTTTTATTTTTTTTTTTTATATTTCCCAGTCAATTAATTATAGGCATTGACTTGAGAAAGGAGGCGGCAGTATGAAGCTACAATACAACCTCGAGCACTGGCAGACATAGACGGAAAAGGGCCTCTGTGCAAGAATAATAAATGGGCCCTTTGTTGGCCATTAGCTCCTTTTAATACACAATTTTAGTGGCTTTAGAGGTGGAAATGGCCCCCTTACCTCTTGGGCCTCTGTGTGGCTGCACCAATGATATGTCCACTCCTGACCACAAGGTTTGTGATGATTGTGTGCAATAAAGTTATTCTTATTATGTAACATCCATCACATAGATCATGGGGAATTATTCTCTTGATACTTGGAGATATATCTCACACTGATCACAATGGGGCACATGTCTGACCCTACTGCAATGAAAGAGAGACATGATGAAAGATAATCCTAGGGATGAGTGGAAACTCGATTTATGGAGAAGTTATTGTTAATTGTCCATTATTATGATCCGGGTCATTCTGATCCCTAAGTCATAATAAACAGAATAGATAAAAAAATCATTATACTCCCCTCACCACAGACCTCTCCGGTCCTTCTGCTACTCATCAGCACCCATCCGGTCCTCACTGTGTCTTTAGATTTCCCTCAACATGTCATCTCCAGGCTCTCACACCATGCAGGATTTTCCATGTGTCCTGGCAAAAAGCATGTGGGAGATCAACAGCACGTCATGCACGTACAAAACCCGTGACTGGTAGTGAAGGATTGAAGTCACGAGGACCAGGGTTTTGGGGCAGGCAGAGGGGAGATGAGTATAACAATGATTTAATATTTTTGGAAGTACACTGAGCTGTAGGCTGATTTTCTGCTAAGGGAAAAAAATATATATATATTTAAATCTTATTTCTTAGCGAGTGTGACACGAGCTTAGTGTTACTGGGAGAGTAAGTGCGGACGGGAAGTGTGTGACTTGTGATTCAGTGACTTTGGATTCAGGGAGTTTGGAAGGGAGGAATTACTGAATTGCTAGTTGTATTTTATTAATACTTTGCATTTCTTTTTACTTATCATTTCTGTCTGGTGCAATCCACATTAGGAAATGAGCTCCATAATTGACAATGCCATCCGGTGTACATCTTGCCACATGTATGCATTCCTTGAACAGACGGTCGAGGGTGCATACTACTGTGTGAGATGTGAGTATGTTGTGCATTTGGAAGCCCAGATACTAGATCTAAATGAGCAACTGACAACGCTGAGATCCATAGACAATATTGAAAGGAGTCTGCTGCTCATTGAACAGCTGCTCAATGGGATAGATGTGGGGGAGGATGGTGGTATGGAGCTGCAGGACCGTGAGGTAGCTAGCTGGGGTGACAGTTAGAAGGTGGGGTAGAGGGAAAGTGTGCCAGGGAGCTAGCCCTGATCGGGCACACCTCAATAAATTTGCTATGTTGGCAGATGAGGGGGGTGTGAGTTCAGGGATAGCACTGCTGCAGCAGGACATGACCTCTGAAAGCCAGAGGAGTGTCTGCTCCAGTAAGGGGGAAAACAGGAGAGAAGGGCAGGCCAGACAGGTGCTGGTAGTGGGGGACTCAATTATTAGGGGAATAGATAGGGTAATCTGTCACAAAGACAGGGATAGTCGAACAGTGTGCTGCCTACCTGGTGCTCGAGTCCGGCACATCGCTGATCAGGTTGACAGATTACTGGGAGGGGCTGGTGAAAACCCAGCGGTCATGGTGCACATTGGCACAAATGACAAAGTTAGAGGTAGGTGGAAGGTCCTTTAAAGATGATTTAGGCGCAGCTAAGCATGACCTCCAAGGTAGTATGCTCTGAAAGTACTGCCTGTACACGACCACACCAGAGAGGCAACAGGAGATTAGGGAGATAAATAAGTGGCTCAGGAATTGGCGTAAGAAGGAGGGGTTTGGGTTCCTGGAGAACTGGACCGACTTCTCTGTTGGCTACAGGTTCTATGCTAGGGACGGGCTGCACCTCAATGGGGAGGGGGACGCTATGCTGGGAGAGAAAATGGCTAGAAGGTTGGCGGAGTGTTTAAACTAGGGATTGGGGGGAGGGTATTCATTGTATAGGAGGGGAAGATAGTGTAAATAGTAACCTGGGCACAAGTAATAAAATTGGGGGTGGCATGGGGGGTGGGGTTAGAACAGTCAATATAGTAGGAAGGAATAGAGGTAAAGAGAGATGCATAAAGTGCATGTACACTAATGCCAGAACCTCACCAACAAAATGGAGGAATTAGAATTAATTTTGTTGGAAAATAATTATGACATGGTGGGGATTTCGAAGACATGGCTGGACGAGAGCCATGACTGGGCTGTTAATTTACAGGGCTATAGTCTGTTCAGAAATGACCGTACAAATAAGCGAGGAGGAGGTTATGTTTATACGTAAAAGCATCCTTAAAACACCATCCTGCGTGATAATATAGGTGAATCTAATGAAAATGTAGAGTCCCTGTGGGTGGAGATAAGGGGAGGGGGAAGAAATAATAAATTACTGATAGGGGTTTGTTTAAGTCCCCAACAATAATGGAATTGGAGGAGAATATCCTCATAAAGCAAATAGATGAAGCAGCGACACAGGGAGAAGTCATTATTATGGGGGACTTCAACTACCCTGAAATCCATTGGGGAACAGAAACCTGCAGTTCCAGCAAAGGTAATAGGTTTTTGAAAACTATGAGAGACAATTACCTTTCACCACTAGTTCAGGACCCAACAAGAAGGGGGGCACTGTTAGACCTAATATTAACCAACAGGCCGGACCGCATATCAAATATACGGGATTGGAGGTCACTTGGGTAATTTAGTGATCATAACATAATAAGTTTTCAAGTATCCTTTACTAAGATGTGTAGTAGAGGGGCTACAAGGACACTAAACTTCAGGAAGGCAAATTTCCAACGGTTGAGAGATGATCTTAGTGCAATAAACTGGGACAATATCCTGAGACATAAAAGTACACAACACAAATGGGAGACGTTTATTAGCATCCTGAAAAGGACCTTGTGCACAATATATACCCTATGGGAATAAGCATGCTAGATATAGGAGGAAACCACTATTGGCTAAATAAAGTGGTAAGAAGCGCAATAAGTGACAAAAAGAAAGCATTTAGGGAATTAAAGCAAGTAGGTAGTGATGAAGCATTAAATAAATACAGAAAATTAAATAACATCTGTAAAAAGCAAATCAAGGAAGCAAAGATTGAGACAGAGAGACTCATTGCCAAAGAAAGTAAAAATAATCCCAAAATATTTTTTAACTACATAAATAGTAAGAAACTAAAAAATGATGGGGTTGGCCCCTTTAAAAATAGTCTGGGTGAAATGGTGGATGAGGATGAGGAAAAAGCCAATATGCTAAATTACTATATTTCAACAGTATTTACACAAGAAAATCCCATGACAGACAACATGATCAGTGATAACAAAAACTCTCAATTAAATGTCACCTGCTTAACCCAGCAGGAAGTATGTCATCATCTAAAAATCACTAAAATTGACAAATCCCCGGGTGGGATACACCCTAGAGTGCTGCTGGAATTAAGTTCTGTCATAGATAGACCATTATTTTTAATTTAAAGATTCCATAATAACAGGGTCTGTACCACAGGACTGGCGTATAGCAAATGTGGTGCCAATATTCAAAAAGGGGACAAAAACTGAACTTGGAAATTATAGGCC
Source organism: Allobates femoralis (assembly GCA_033576535.1). Classification (NCBI taxonomy): domain Eukaryota; kingdom Metazoa; phylum Chordata; class Amphibia; order Anura; family Aromobatidae; genus Allobates; species Allobates femoralis. The sequence continues at coordinate 73,540,988 of JARQOC010000009.1, forward strand.
AGTAAGCTTAACCTCTACTGTGGGTAAAATCCTAGAGGGTTTTCTAAGAGATGCTATACTGGAGTAAACTGAAGAAAAATAACCTCATGACCCAATGTCAACATGGTTTTACGAGGGACCGTTCCTTTCAAACTAATCTGATAAGCTTCTTTGAAGAAGTAAGTTCTGGACTGGACCAAAGAAATGCAGTGGACGTGGTGTATATAGACTTTTCAAAAGCTTTTGATACGGTGCCACACAAAAGGTTGATACGTAAAATTAGAGCAATGGGATAGGGGAAAATATGTGTAAGTGGTTAAGAACTGGCTTAGTGATAGGAAACAAAGGGTGGTCATTAATGGAACACACTCAGAATGGGTCACAGTTAACAGTGGGTACCACAGGGGTCAGTGTTGGGCCCGCTTCTTTTTAATATATTTATTAATGACCTTGTAGGGGCATACAGAGTAGAATCTCAATATTTGTAGATGACACTAAACTCTGCAGGGTAATCAATACAGAGGAGGACAATTTTGTATTACAGGAGGATTTATGTAAACTAGAGTCTTGGGCTGATAAATGGCAAATGAGCTTTAATGGGGATAAATGTAAAGTCATGCACTTGGGCAGAGGAAACAAAAGGTATAATTATGTGCTTAATTGTAAAACACTGGGCAAAACTGTCACTGAAAAAGACCTGGGTGTGTGGGTAGATGACACTCACATTTAGTGGCCAGTGTCATGCAGCTGCTGCAAAGGCAAATAAAATAATGGGATGCATTAAAAGAGGCATAGATGCTCATGAGGAGAACGTAATTTTACCTCTATACAGGTCACTAGTGCGACCACACTTAGAATACTGTGTACAATTCTGGTCTCCGGTGTATAAGAAAGACATAGCTGAACTAGAGCGGGTCCAGAGAAGAGCGAACAAGGTTATTAGAGGACTGAGGGGTCTCCAATACCAAGACAGGTTATTAAACTTGGGGTTATTTAGCTTGGAAAAACGAAGGTTTAGGGGTGATCTTATAATAATGTATAAATATATAAGGGGACAGTACAGAGACCTTTTTAATGATCTTTTTACTCTTCGGCCTGAGACGGGGACAAGGGGGCATCCTCTACGTCTGGAGGAAAGAAGGTTTAATCATAATCACAGACGCGGATTCTTTACTGTAAGAGCAGTGAGACTATGGAGCTCTCTGCCACATGATGTTGTAATGAGTGAGTCACTACTAACATTTAAGAAGGGCCTGGATGCCTTTCTTGAAAACTATAATATTACCGATTATATATACTAGATTCTTTGATAGGGCGTTGATCCAGGGAATTAGTCTGATTGCCGTATCTGGAGTCAGGAAGGAATTTTTTTCCCCAATGTGAAGCTTAGTGTTGCCACATGGTTTTTTCTTGCCTTAGGCTGGGGTTACACATAAGCCCTCAGTCCGTTTTTGGCTTCAGTTTTGGTAAATTTTTTTTCTAAGTCCAAAAACTGACAGAAAAACGCATTGGGTGTAATAAACACCCTGTGCGTTTTTCTCTGGAGCTCAAAACATTGCCCTGTCCGTTTTTGAGCCAAAAACGCAGTAAACAGCGTTTTTGGCATCAGTTAAAAAACGCATGCGTTTTTATGCTTTTTTTTTAACATGGGGCCCTATGGGAAACGCATGCGTTAACGCATGGCACATATAGGCACTTGCGTTAACGCATGCGTTAACGCATATGCGTTTTTAATGAAAAAATGACTAAGTCCAAAAACGTACAGGAGTGCAGGAGACACAAAAAGCACCCTATAAAAAACGGATTGGTGATGAAAAGGACTTCCAAAAACGGATTTCTATGTGTGACCCCAGCCTTACTCTGGATCAACATGTTAGGCTATGGGTTGAACTAGATGGACTTAAAGTCTTCCTTCAACCTTAAAAACTATGTTATGTTACTATGTTACCTTAGTGGGGCCCATTTTGGTTCCGAAAAGGTGCGACCAGTGGTTTGTCCCTCTGTACGCAATACTGCAGAGATTACAGCTGTATTCTGTTACACATCACTGTCTAATAACTAATAAATGTATTAATACTTACATCATTTTATCATAAAACACAAAACAAAAAAGTTTATATTGTACTTTTCTCATAATGGACTTAAAGTGCAGATACTTGTATAAGAGTCAGGAAAAAGCATTAAAATAATGTGTATAAAATATTTATAACCGACACATTTGGACGTTTCATTAACAACTGAATAAATGATATAAAGAACAATTATGCTGTACTTTGATAATTGTTTGCACTTAGTGGAAGTGTCTGATGGATTGGAGTGGAGAAGTTAATATATACAGGAGCAATGTTGGTTATATACAGAGAATCTGCTGCACCCATTGACCAAAGAGAAGAGAACCTGGGGGAGAAGGAAGGTAATCTATCTATCTATCTATCTATCTATCTATCTATCTATCTATCTATCTATCTATCTATCTATCTATCTGTCTGTCTGTCTGTCTGTCTGTCTGTCTGTCTATTTGTCAATCTATTGATCTATCTACCTAATTTCTTATTACGTTTTTATAGAGCAGCAGTATATGATACCATTAATCTTCTCCTTATGGGATTTCTTTTCTTACTGGTAATCTGTTATATACTACTGGATGGTGGCCCGATTCTAACGCATCAGGTATTCTAGAATATGTATGTAGTTGACATACTGTGACTGACAGAACTTGTTAAGTCAATGTGAGTGAACTACATATATATATATATATATATATATATATATAGCAGCGGTATGGTATATGGTGGTACATTACAGCACATGTATAGCAGCACTATAGTATATGGCGGTACATTACAGTACATGTATAGCAGCGCTATGGTATATGGTGGTACATTACATTACATGTATAGCAGCGCTATAGTATATGGCGGTACATTACAGTACATGTATAGCGCTGCTATAGTATATGGCGGTACATTATAGTACATGTAAAGCAGCGCGATAGTATATGGCGGTACATTACAGTACATGTATATCAGCGCTATAGTATATAGCGGTACATTACAGTACATGTATAACGGCGCTATGGTATATGGCGGTACATTACAGTACATGTATAGCAGCGCTATAGTATATGGCGGTACATTACAGTACATGTATAGCGGCGCTATGGTATATGGCGGTACATTACGATACATGTATAGCAGCGCTATAGTATATGGCGGTACATTACATTACATGTAAAGCAGCGCTATAGTATATGGCGGTACATTACAGTACATGTATAGCAGATCTATAGTATATGGCAGTACATTATAGTACATGTATAGCAGCGCTATAGTATATGGTGGTACATTACAGTACATGTATAGCAGCGCTATAGTATATGGCGGTACATTACAGTACATGTATAGCGGCACTATGGTATATGGCGGTACATTACAGTATATGTATAGCAGGGCTATAGTATATGGCGGTACATTACAGTACATGTATAGCGGCGCTATGGTATATGGTGGTACATTACAGTACATGTATAGCAGCGCTATGGTTTATGGCGTTACATTACATTACATGTATAGCAGCGCTATAGTATATGGCGATACATTACAGCACATGTATAGCAGCACTATGGTATATGGCGGTACATTACAGTACATATAAAGTAACACTATAGTATATGGCGGTACAGTATAGCACATGTATAGCAGCACTATAGTATATGGCAATATATTACAGTATATGTACAGGTGCACTATAGTATATGGTGGTATTTTATAGCACATGTATAGCAGCATTATAGTATATGAAGGAACATTACATTACATGTATAGCAGCACTATAGTATATGGCAGTACATTACAGCACATGTATTGCAGCACTATGGTATATGGCGATACATTACAGCACATGTATAGCAGCACTATAGTATATGGCAGTATATTACAGAATATGTAGAGGTGCACTATAGTATATGGTGGCATTTTATAGCACACGTATAGCAGCACTATAGTATATGGTGGTACATTACAGTACATGCATAGCAGCACTATGGTATATGGCGATACTCTGCTCCTCCACAGTAAAAATAAAAAAATCCTCAGTGTCCGCCGGCTCGCTCCACCTCCATCTTCTAGGTCTTACAGTCCTTTAGGACCCATCGTTGCCTGGGAAACCGATCAGCTGATCGGTCACATGACCGCTAACTGCCAGGGGGGCAGGATGGAGCAGGGGGTCAGGATGGTGACGGGGGGTGGAGGGGTGGCAGGATGGAGCGAGCGGGGCAGGATGGAGCGGGGGGCAGGATGGACCCGGGGGGGGGCAGGATGGAGCCGGAGGAGCAGGATGGAGCCGAAGGAGCAGGATGGTGGCAGAGGAGGGGGCAGGATGGGGGGGCAGGATGGAGCCGGCGGGGCAGGATGGAGCCGGCGGGGCAGGATGGTGCGAGCGGGGCAGGATGGTGTGAGCAGGGCAGGATGGTGCGAGCGGGGCAGAATGGGGCCAGGAGGGCAGGATGGAGCCAGGGGGGCAGGATGGAGCAAGCAGGGCAGGATGGAGCCAGCGGGGCACGATGGAGCCAAGGGACAGGATGGAGCCAGGGGGGCAGGATGGTGCGAGCAGGGCAGGAGGGAGCAAGCGGGGCAGGATGGAGCGGGGGGGGGCAGGATGGACCGGGGAGGGGGCAGGATGGAGCCGGAGGAGCAGGATGGAGCCAAAGGAGCAGGATGGTGGCGGAGGTGGGGGCAGGATGGGGGGCAGGATGGAGCCGGCGGGGCAGGATGGAGCCGGCGGGGCAGGATGGTGCGAGCAGGGCAGGATGGTGCGAGCGGGGCAGGATGGAGCCAGGAGGGCAGGATGGAGCTAGGGGGGCAGGATGGAGCGAACAGGGCAGGATGGAGCCAGTGGGGCACGATGGAGCCAGGGGACAGGATGGAGCCAGGGGGGCAGGATGGTGCGAGCAGGGCAGGATGGAGCCAGGAGGGCAGGATGGAGCCAGGGGGGCAGGATGGAGCAAGCGGGGCAGGAGGGAGCAAGCTGGGCAGGATGGAGCCAGGGGGCAGGATGGAGCCAGGGGGGCAGGATGGAGCCAGGGGGGCAGGATGGAGCGAGTGGGGCAGGATGGAGCGAGTGGAGCAGGATGGAGCCAGGGGGCAGGATGGAGCTGGTGGGGCAGGATGGACCCGGCAAGGTAGGATGGAGCCAGGGGTGCAGGATGGAGCGAGCGGGGCAGGATGGAGTGAGCAGGGCAGGATGGAGTGAGCAAGGCAGGATGGTGGCTGGGGGGCAGGATGGAGCGAGCGGGGCAGGATGGTGGTGGGTGGGCAGGATGGAGCGAGCAGGGCAGGATGGAGCGTGCGGGGCAGGATGGTGGTGGGGGGGCAAGATGGAGCAAGCGGGGCAGGAGGGTGGCGAGCGAGGCAGGATGGAGCGAGCGGGGCAGGATGGAGCCGGCGGGGCAGGATGGAGCCAGGGGGGCAGGATGGAGTGAGCGGGGCAGGATGGAGCCAGGGGGGGGATGGAGCGAGCAGGCTAGATGGAGCGGGCGGGGAAGGATGGAGCCAGGGTGGCAGGATGGAGCCAGCGGGGCAGGATAGAGCCAGGGGGGCAGGATGGAGCCAGGGGGGCAGGATGGAGCCGGGGGGGATGGAGCGAGCAAGGCAGGATGGAGCGAGCGGGGCAGGATGGAGCCAGTGGGGCAGGATGGAGTCGGCTGGGTAGGATGGAGCCAGGGGGGCAGGATGGAGCGAGCGGGGCAAGATGGAGCCAGGGGGCAGGATGGAGCCAGCGGGGCAGGATGCAGCCAGGAGGGCAGGATGGAGCGAGCGGGGCAGGATGGAGACGGGGGAAAGGGGATGGAGCGAGCAAGGCAGGATGGAGCGAGCAGGGCAGGATGGAGCCAGGGGGCAGGATGGAGCGAGCAGGGCAGGATGGAGCCAGGGGGGCAGGATGGAGCCAGCGGGGCAGGATGGAGCCAGGGGGGCAGGATGGAGCCGGCGGGGCAGGATGGAGTTGGGGGGCAGGATGGAGCCGGCAAGGGGGGGCAGGATGGAGCCGGCGTGGGGGCATGATAGAGCAGGTGGGGGGGGCCAGGATGGAGCTGGCAATGGGGGGGCAGGATGGAGCAGGTGGAGGGGGCAGGATGGAGCAGGCAGGGGGCAGGATGGAGCCGGCGGGGGGGGCAGAATGGAGCAAGTGGGGCAGGATGGTGGCGAGCGAGGCAGGATGGAGCGAGCGGGGAAGGATGGAGCTGGCGGGGCAGGATGGAGCCAAGGGGGCAGGATGGAGTGAGCGGTGCAGGATGGAGCCAGGGGGGATGGAGCGAGCGGGGCTAGATGGAGCGAGCGGGGAAGGATGGAGCCAGGGGGGCAGGATGGAGCCAGCGGGGCAGGATGGAGCCAGGGGGGCAGGATGGAGCCAGGGGGGCAGGATGGAGCCGACGGGGCAGGATGGAGCGAGCGGGGCAGGATGGAGCCAGGGGGGCAGGATGGAGCGAGCAGGGCAGGATGGAGCCGGGGAGGGGATGGAGCGAGCAAAGCAGGATGGAGCGAGCGGGGCAGGATGGAGCCAGTGGGGCAGGATGGAGTCGGCTGGGCAGGATGGAGCCAGGGGGGCAGGATGGAGCCAGCGGGGCAGAATGGAGCCAGGGAGGCAGGATGGAGCGAGCGGGGCAGGATGGAGCCGGGGGGGGAACAGGATGGAGCAAGCAAGGCAGGATGGAGCGAGCAGGGCAGGATGGAGCCAGGGGGGCAGGATTTAGCGAGCAGGGCAGGATGGAGCCAGGGGGGCAGGATGGAGCCAGCGGGGCAGGATGGAGCCAGGGGGGCAGGATGGAGCCAGCGGGGCAGGATGGAGCCAGGGGGGCAGGATGGAGCCGGCGGGGCAGGATGGAGGTGGGGGGCAGGATGGAGCCGGCGGGGGGGCAGGATGGAGCCGGCAAGGGGGGCAGGATAGAGCAGGCGGGGGGGCCAGGATGGAGCTGGCGATGGGGGGGCAGGATGGAGCAGGCGGAGGGGGCAGGATGGAGCAGGCAGGGGGGCAGGATGGAGCCGGCGGAGGGGGGCAGGATGGAGCCGGGGGGGCAGGATGAGCTGGTTTGGGGGGGGCAGGATGGAGCCGGCGGGGGGGGGCCATGATGGAGTTGGCAGTGGGGGGGCAGGATGGAGGCGGCGGGGGGGCAGGATGGACCCGGCGGGGGAGCAGGATGGAGCCAGCGAGGTGGGGCAGGATGGAGCCAACAGGGGGAGGCAGAATGGAGCCGGCAGGGGGAGGGCAGGATGGAGCCAGGGGGGGCAGGATGGAGCTGGTGTGGGGGGAAGCAGGATGGAGCCGGCGGGGAGGGGCATGATGGAGCCGGCAGGGGGGCAGGATGGAGCCGATGGAGCTGGTGGTGGGGGCAGGATGGAGCTGGTGGGGGTGGCAAATGGAGCCGGCGGGGGGGCAGGATGGTGGTGGCAGGGGGAGGGGCAGGATGGATGCGAGGATACTCACTCGTCCGCCGGCTCGCAGGACCTGTCGTTGCCTGGGAAACCGATCAAATGATCGGTTTCCCAGGCAACCACAGGTCCTCAAGCCATGGAGGAGCTAGAAGACGTAGATGGAGCGCACCGGTGGATGGGTGAGTATCCTCTGAGGGTTTTTTATTTTTAGTAGCACCAAGCAGCGGGGGAACCCCGGGGGGGCAGGGGAACCGCTGGGGGGGGGGCAGGAGGAGCGGGGGAGCCGTGGGGGTGCAGGAGGAGCGGGGAAGCTGCAGGAGGAGCGGGGGAGCCGTGGGGGGGCAGAAGGAGCATGGGAGCCACGGGGGGGCAGGAGGAGCCACGGGAGGGCAGGAGGAACGGGGGGCCGCTGGGGGGCAGGAGGAGCAAGGGAGCCATGGGGAGGCAGGAGGAGCCGCGGGGGAACAGAAGCAGCGGGGGGCCGTGGAGAAAGGAGGAGCGGGGGGGGCAGGAGGAGCGGGGTGCGCAGGGGGGCTGTCAGAAGAGCCACCGCTGCGGCCACCGTGTATCCTGGCGAGAGCGGCGCTAGTAACGCGCCGCTCTCGCCGGGCTGCAAATAGGCGCGTAATTTGAACTTTGAATACTCGCGCCTATTTGCATAGTCTGAGCTCATTGGCCGCTGCGTTCGGCAGCGGCTAATGAGCTGCCTCTGTGTGGCGCGCGATTTTGGTTACAGACACACGCAAAAAACCCTTAGACAATTATATAGTAGATATGGAAGGCAACATGGAGAACATTTTAATATATGCAAGGCAATGTGGGGTCTATTATACTATATGGAGGGCAATGTGTGGGCATTATACTATATGGAAGGCAATGTGGGTGCATTATACTATATGGAGGACAAGTGGGGCCCATTATACTATATGTGGGTACATAATGTTGTTTTCAGGGCTATGATTGAGGCCATTGTACTATATGGAGGGCTGTGTGGGGGTCACAGGAGAGTAAACATATCTTGTGTGTGGAGGAATTCACTGTTGGGGTATTATACTTTGTTTTTGGGGGGCAATATTTTTGTATTATACTTCATGAGATTAATTATAAGGGAATCTTGGGGATTTAATATGAAGAAATTACTTTGTAAGGCTGCAATGTGGTGAGATATGCTCTTCTCTCACCGAATATTATTATTACTTTTTATTATTTTTTGGGGAAGATGTTCTAATTAGATCTTCTGCTATGGCACCCTATGATTTCTATGATTTTGCTCCCGCCAGACGCTGTATATATTTATGTTGTGTCTTTTCATTATTTTCAGAGATGAACATGAGCAGATAATCAGTTTGTGGAGAGGATTGTGCTGACAGATTCCCTTTCAGGCGTCTCCAGGTAGATATTGATGATTGGTTTGGATGTTATGTCTGGTGTGATGAGTGATAATGATATAACTGTAGGAAGTCATTCCACAGCAGATAATGATGTCTTTATCAGTGGTGGGATCCAACTTTCCTTGGAGACATATTGGTGGCACATGAGATAGGAAGATTTGTGGGAAACTGTCCCTGCAAACCATACAAAATATCAAAAATAGTAATATTCTTGACAGGTGAGGGAGGATTCTTCGGTCGTTCCTTATCAACCTTTTAACCACCCCCAACCCCCTTTTTCCTTACGTGCCCCAATAATGACACAACTACTGCCATGACTTGGTTAATAATTGGCCACAGCAGCCTTTTTATTGCCTATTGGTTACATACTAATCAAACTCAACTGGTTCGCCTTCCAACGGGCGTTCCAACTTTAAACAATAGGCACTCCTCAATCATTCCTGGATAGGCCCGGTCCAGAAGCCTCCAATGATTATCCCTGGCCGCTACCCCCACCGGCCCCAGGGACGAGGTACTGGTTCTTTCCCCCTGGCACTGGCTATTCATTATTATTCTTATTACTATCCCTGGCCGCTACACCCACCGGCCCCAGGGACGAGGTACTGGTTACCCATAACCAAATACCCCAGCTTTTGTACTCCGTACTTGCCAAGTACCATTTTCCGTAGCCACTGTAACCTCCCAGTGACTTCTCCCCTTTTCAATGTACTTTTCTTGCCTCTGGACCAGACCTACCCCCGCTGCCGTGACAAGATGTACTACACCAACCATATCCACCTGCAAATTAACCATCAAGCACACTGCCAACACATACAAACGAAACCAACTAGGGAGGGCGGGCGGGAAACACCTTCTATCAGCACCGGAAGCCAAGTGACCTGTGCTTCCCCTTCGTTGTCCCATGTCCCTTCCATGACTCCCCCCCTTCCTGCCCTGACCACCAATCCTCTTCAGCCATGTATCAACCAATCAATGAATCCCTATGCACTCCCTACCTCCCCTCCTGTCATGGGGGCCTGTCCACCCTATGGGTTCCCTTGCCTGCTTGACAGGTGAGGGAGGATTCTTCGGTCGTTCCTTATCAACCTTTTAACCACCCCCAACCCCCTTTTTCCTTACGTGCCCCAATAATGACACAACTACTGCCATGACTTGGTTAATAATTGGCCACAGCAGCCTTTTTATTGCCTATTGGTTACATACTAATCAAACTCAACTGGTTCGCCTTCCAACGGGCGTTCCAACTTTGAACAATAGGCACTCCTCAATCATTCCTGGATAGGCCCGGTCCAGAAGCCTCCAATGATTATCCCTGGCCGCTACCCCCACCGGCCCCAGGGACGAGGTACTGGTTCTTTCCCCCTGGCACTGGCTATTCATTATTATTCTTATTACTATCCCTGGCCGCTACACCCACCGGCCCCAGGGACGAGGTACTGGTTACCCATAACCAAATACCCCAGCTTTTGTACTCCGTACTTGCCAAGTACCATTTTCCGTAGCCACTGTAACCTCCCAGTGACTTCTCCCCTTTTCAATGTACTTTTCTTGCCTCTGGACCAGACCTACCCCCGCCACAGGACAGGACAAGTGACCCCTTACTTGACCTGGACCCGCCACACACCCAGTGCTTGTTCCACTCCATCACGCAAACCCAACATCCACATATCCATCCCTATGTCAGTCAGATGAACCAAATCTGACTTTAAATATTGCCGCGATGATGACTGCAAATCCTTGTGCTGCACAACCACTCCTCCATTCCTTGCTACAAATGCCCCCACTACTTTATTCACCTTCACACGTGCCTTATTGATCTTATCCACTGATCTAGCAAAACGCCAACTGCCACGCGGGACTATATCCGACCACACCACAATCAAGCCAGGATGCGCACACCATAACCGCAACAGATCACACCTAATGTCCCTAATTAACTCTCGGGACGCACGCACTCCCAGATCATTCCCACCAACATGCAACACCAACACATCCGGAGGTCGATTCAAACCACAAAATTGCTCAAACTCTGGCAACACTCTTCCCCACGTCATACCCCTGATCCCCAACCATTTAACTTCCGCGGCCGAACGATCCAGCCCCAGTCGACGACCATCCGGACGAACATCTGCTCTCCGAGCCCCCCAATAGACGTAAGAGTGACCCATAATCCAGATCAGACAGGGACCTGTGTAAAGAAACACAAAACAAATAAGTGCAAACCACCGACAAACAAGTTTCACCCTCCGTGCAAAATAACCCGGCCATCGACCAATCCACTGTTATGTGTCCACCCATTCAGCAACCTGTGTTTTCCGTACAGCCGTTACCGAGTGAGCAAATGAGGCCGCACATACAACTTAAAGCGCGACGATTCCCACCGACCAATGCGCCGAACCATCTCATCTTCCACACCCCACCGAGACGCTTCCGTAGCCGCCCCGATTCGAAATGAATGAGTACCGTATTCATTAGGCTGCTCACCCACCGTGACCAAACAAGTTCTCAAAACTGCACGAAACTGGAATCGTGACAAAAACGAACCGTCAGCATGCATCAAGAAAGGACCCATTCGTCCCCCCCTTACTGACAAAAATTCCCTTACGGTACGCACCGGACACAAATGCCTACTTCCCAGGGCGTAAAGCACCACCAGTCTTCCTCTTCCAGCCTGATCAGTCTTGGAACGCCGCAGCCAACATTCCACCCTGTCAGGCCACACAACTACATCCCCAAACATCAAACCTCCTGCCCTGACCTTAGAAGGGCTGACCAATTCCCCTAAACGAAATGCCCCAAAAAACGCTAACACAAACGCAGCAGAGAACATAACCCTCTCATATTCTGATACACAAACACCTTCCAAACACCCTACCAATCTGTCTAACAATTCCACTGACACTGGGCGCCGGCTGTCTCTCAACAGCGCTCCCTGTTTAAAACCTTTCAACGCCTGCCGAACCCTGAAATCCTTCGTCACATCTGGTTTTCCCAGTAACTTAAACCAAAATGCTATAGCCGCTAACCGCATTGACGCCGCAGACGCCGATTTTCCCACTACAAAATCATTGCTAAGGAAAGCCAAAACCGTCTCCAGCCATGCCCTGTCAATACCAGCTCCAAACGTTCCCACGAAAGCCTCCCATTCACGCCACACAGCGGTATACCGTGTCCACGTCGAGTTAGCCACCGACCTGCAAATCAAACTACCCACGATTACATTACCAGGGTCCATAAGCCATCCGGACACTGACGACCCTCCTCTTCTGCCCATGGTACCAGTTCCCGAAACCTGCGAAGCTGAAAGCGAGAAAGCGCATCAGCCACCGAATTTGAAACCCCAGGCACATGTTTTGCCACAATCTGAATGTTCTGCTGCAAACACAATAACACCAGATGACGCAGGTACGCTACCACCGGCGGAGATTTTGCGGACAATGAATTGATCGCGTGCACTACCGCCATATTGTCACAATAAAAACACACTTTACGTCCCGCCAATACCGTCCCCCACAGTTCAACTGCCATCACGATGGGAAAGAGTTCCAATAGCGCCAAATTCCGTACCAGGCCCACAACATGCCACTGCTGAGGCCACGCGCCTGCACACCAACTGCCCTGAAAGAACGCCCCGAAACCCCAGGAGCCTGACGCATCCGTGAAGAGTTGCAACTCGCTATTGGGCACCATCTCTTTCAACCAAAAATTACGCCCGTTATACGTCTGCAAGAACGTATCCCAGACCTTCAGATCTTCCTTGATCTCCCTCGTAATCCTGACAAAATGTGACGGACATACCGTACCAGACGTGGCCGCCGCCAACCGTCGGGCAAACACACGACCCATCGGCAAAATCCTACAAGCAAAGTTTAGTTTGCCAAGTAGCGACTGAACAACTTTTAGCCGGACCTTCCTCGCCCTGCCCAACTCTGCCACGGACCGCCGCAAGTCCAAAACCTTATCACCTGGCAACCGACATTCACCTAACACAGAATCCAACTCTATTCCCAAAAAACGCATCACTGTCGCCGGGCCCTCCGTCTTGTCCGGAGCCAACGGAATGCCAAAACGATTAGCCACCCTTTGCAACGCGAACAATAAACCCGCACAAACCGGGGAACCAGCCGGTCCCACACAGAAAAAATCATCGAGATAGTGGATTATGGAATCCATACCCGACACATCCCTCACAACCCATTCCACAAACGAACTGAAAACCTCAAAATAAGAACAGGAAATTGAGCACCCCATGGGTAAACAGCGATCCACATAAAAACACCCATCCCACATGCAACCCAACAAACGCTGGCTCTCCGGGTGCACCGGCAACAAGCGAAAAGCCGCCTCCACATCCGACTTCGCCATTAGCGCCCCCGGACCAGCTTTTCGCACCAAATCCACCGCCTTATCGAAAGAAACGTAACAAACCGAAGACAAATACGGAGGAATTCCATCATTAACCGAATTTCCAGCCGGGAATGACAAATGATGAATCAATCTAAACCTACCCGGCTCCTTCTTCGGCACCACCCCCAGCGGAGAAACAATCAACCTTTCGCAAGGAGGCTCCAAAAAAGGACCCGCCATCCGCCCTAAATCCACCTCATTCCGCAGCTTGTCCCCAATTACCCCCGACCGCTCCTTAGCTGAGCGCAAATTGCCTGGGAAAACCCCACTAGCTGTTGCATCGGACGGAATGAGAAAACCAAAACGAAACCCTGAACGCAATAACTCAGCTGCCTGTACATCTGGGTATCTATTTAGGAACTGTTCCATCGCGTCGACCTTCACCGGAGTCTTCCCTTTGACCAGCACTGTCACCTCCTTTTCCTCCCCCTTTTTTAAAGCAACGGGACCGGCTATGGGTGCCCCCGCAACCTGAACACTCATGCTTAAACCGGCAAGACGACCCAAATCTGCACTGGCCCTCATTGAACTGCCAACATCGTCCCCCCCCCCGTGCATTCGCCGGGGAGCCCGAACCAAAACCCGAACCCCCGGCCGTCCCGCGAAAGGGCTGAGCCGGTGTTGTCATATACCGCAGCCACAATGAAATGTCCTTATGGCCCCACTTAATATCCGGCCGCACAGCCATCCTCTGCCTAAACTCCTCATCGTAACGCAGCCATGCCGAGCCACCATGCTCCCTATATGCCTCCCCAATAGAGTCCATATAACCAAATAATGCGGAACAATGTTCCGGCTCCTTTTCCCCCACTACACTTGCCAAAATCGCGAACGCCTGCAGCCAATTTGTAAACGTTCGCGGGATGAGCCGGTAACGCCGCTTCTCCTCATCATCCTTCTCATTCTTAGAAGTACTTCGCCGCACCTTATCCAAATTAAATTTAGCAAGAGGAAGCAACGAAAAAATCTCCACATACTCCTTGTTCCAAATTTTTTCACGAACTTCCTTCTTGAGGTGCGCCCCCAAAAGACCCTCAAAACACACATAAACCTCGCTCTTTGCCTTATCGCTAATTCTGACTACCTCGTCCTCTTTTTCCTTCTCCTTCCCCGCCTCCTGTTCCTTCTCGACTCCTTCTCAGTCTGCTTGTCAGGCACCAACCCGGCCGTCCCACCCGCAACCTCCGGCACTCCAGGCGCAGTACCCCCCCCAAACGTTGCCGCAGTCGTCCCGACCGAACCCGCCCCAGCATGCCCCACCCATGCCCCAATCGGCGACCCCGTTAACACACCCGGACTCAAAGCCGACATTAGACTGCGCAAAAAAAACTCACTAACTGGCCAAAACCTTGTAATTCCCCAGGACTCCCCTGCAAACCCTCCCCCAATATCTGTACACACCCTCTAGAAACCTCCCCCGCCACAGGTAAAACCACATTCCCCAATGTCTCACCAGGCTGCTGAGGAGCAGCCGCAACGACGTCCTCCTCCGGTCCTCCGTCCACTGAAGATCCCTCGGACTCTTCGCCATCCTCCCGACGGCACGCGTCTTCCTCACCAGTCAGGGAGGCCGTGTCATCATGCCGACGCCGCGCAACGCCGCCCCCCACGCCCTCTGGAGACACAGCCACCCCGACAGGCCGTTGCCTCTTATCCGCTGCCCTGTCCTGGGAACCCTGACCGTAACCAGCCACCGAGTTCCCCCGCTGCCTCTTTCTGCTGGAAGATCCTCCAGCTCCCGACCCCTGAGGCCGACTGCCAGAGGGGTGTAAATGCTGATCACGCCGGGTTCCCCCCCCAGTAGTACCGGAGGGATCCGTACCAGCCCTCCTGGGCCGCGCATCACTCGTCTCTTCATCCCTGGTGCCACCCACCTCACCACCAGGGGCCACCGTCTCGCGTCGAATCCTTCTTAGTTCCCCTTCTGTGGCTCCCCAAATCCGCCTCCTCCCGTCTGCTGCTGCCAGGCCCACGTCCTCATCCAGATTCCCCGTGCTGCGACTCGCCGCTGCAGGCCCCTTCCTCCCGGAAGACCGTTCGTGCCCCCGCCGACTGCTGGATGCTCCCGATGTCACCGCCGGCCGCCCGGCGCCGCTCCCTGGCTTATTCAGGCCGGGAGCCGCCGTACTCGCAGATCCTCCGGTTCTAGATTGCCGGCCGGAAGTACGCGGTAGGCCAGGACCGCCCACTTCCGGTCCGGCGCTCCCTCGCCGCGGATTCCTCCTAACGGCCGGAGACGGCTCCAGGCTCGGAGGACACCGTCTCCGCCGTTGAGGGTCCCCACCGGGGCTCCCAGAACAGACCCGCCTCGCACCACCCGCCTCCGGTGAGTAGCGCTCAGGCGGCCTCGAACGCCGGCCGCGCGCTTCGGGTGTGGAGGGGGCCGGTGCCGATGGAGACGTGCAGGCAGCCTGAACGAAGGCCTGTACTGCCTGCGCTCCATGCACCGCAGTGGCAGCCGATAGTAACTCCCGCAAAGCCGCCAGGTCCGCCATTGCAATCAAAAAAGACGGCTGACAGAGAAACACCTTCTATCAGCACCGGAAGCCAAGTGACCTGTGCTTCCCCTTCGTTGTCCCATGTCCCTTCCATGACTCCCCCCCTTCCTGCCCTGACCACCAATCCTCTTCAGCCATGTATCAACCAATCAATGAATCCCTATGCACTCCCTACCTCCCCTCCTGTCATGGGGGCCTGTCCACCCTATGGGTTCCCTTGCCTGCTTTACATTTTCTAAACTTTGCCCAACGCTAATATTTTTGGATTTTGTCAGTCACTAAGAACTATCCAGCATGCCGCTCATCTTACTCCAGACAGCTTTATATAAATATAAATAGACACATAATATAAGGTGGAGATAAATGTGATTACAGGATCTCCCTGATGTTTTTACAGTCCCCTCTGTTATCAATCAGTAATGTGTGTAGAGTGTATTACAATACTCACCACTCACCATCATCTGCCGTTTCCAGCGATGCTCCAGTCTACTCCACCATCATCTGCCATTTCCAGCGCTGCTCCAGTCTACTCCACCATCATCTGCCGTTTCCAGCGCTGCTCCAGTCTACTCCACCATCATCTTCCGTTTCCAGCGCTGCTCCAGTCCACTCCACCATCATCTGCCGTTTCCAGCGCTGCTCCAGTCTACTCCACCATCATCTGCCGTTTCCAGCGCTGCTCCAGTCTACTCCACCATCATCTGCCATCTCCAGCGCTGCTCCAGTCTACTCCACCATCATCTGCTGTTTCCAGAGTTGCTCCAGTCTACTCCACCATCATCTGCCGTTTCCAGCGCTGCTCCAGTCCACTCCACCATCATCTGCCGTTTCCAGCGCTGCTCCAGTCTACTCCACCATCATCTGCCGTTTCCAGCGCTGCTCCAGTCTACTCCACCATCATCTGCCATCTCCAGCGCTGCTCCAGTCTACTCCACCATCATCTGCTGTTTCCAGAGCTGCTCCAGTCTACTCCACCATCATGTGACCGGAGTTCTGATCTGCCGGATCACTCAGTGTCTTCTGTGTGGAAACATTTTTAGTGTTGGTTTATGAGACTCAGAATGAGGCAAGAAAAGCTGGAAACAGCAAAAGACGGTGGCTGGTAAATATTGTAATGAATTCTCTACACACATTACTGATTGATAACAGAGGAGGCAATAAAATAAGAAAAAATAATTATTTTTCCAATTGATCAGGTTCCTGTTGATACTCTTGTATCTTTCTTCCTCATTCTTATGTGTTCATGTTCTTACTCTAAATGGAAAAATATTGAATTATTCACCTCTTTTAACACACTCCGATTGAATCTCCCTTTTTCTGCAGTGTGATACTCACATTCAGCTAACCCTGCTGTTCATATCACTTCAGTTATCATTGCGGCTTCTTATCTCCTCAATATTCTATTCGCCCTGTCTCCTATTTGCGAAACAGCATTAAATTATTTATATAGATGAGGATAACGAGTAGATAAAGTATTTTCTATAATGAGTAGTTTCCTTACCACTACCAGTGTCCTGAAGTCTCTACTCTCCGTATATTTCCATAGTTCTTCATTGTTATGTGATCTGTCATCTGCTGTTGTTTGACACATGGGTCACTATTAATGTGGATATATAATCCTGTTCCGCTCTATATATTGTTATTACGTTTTTCTCACGGTCCTCCTCGTTTGTATTTTCTTATCTGTCACTCCTGCGGTCTCACTCCTTTTGACAGCTAATCTATCAAAATATATAGATAAATTCATACAATAGTCAGTGCCAGAAATTCCAGCTTATTTAAAAGACACATCGCATATCCTACAAATTTTAGATAAGATGGAATGGAAGCCCAACTTCATCCTGGGAACGTTGGATGTGAGATCGCTGTACACTGTAATAGAGCATAGAAAAGGATGCAGAGCCTCAGAAAAATTCTTAAATAAATCAGGAACCTTAAAAGTCCAGTTCATCGCTGAAGCAATCCAATTTATTTTAACGCACAACTTTTTCAAATATGGCGGCTAGGGATGAGCGAGTCTACTCGCTAGGACTCGTTACTCGGCGATTCTTAAGGGACTCGCTGGACTCGGTAATCGGCGAGTCTTTTAGCGAATACTCGCTCAGTAACGAGTCCAATGCAAGTCAATGGCAATCTTAGTTTTGTCAGAGTTTACTTTATCTCACTCGCTAGACTCGCTAGACTCGCTCTATCACATCGCTATATAGCTTGAATCTCCCCAAACAGCAGCGAGTCTGAGCGAGTCTACGAGTCCGAATCCTAGCGAGTCTGCGATTCCGAGTCCTGTATTCTCTATTCGGGACTCGCGAATCCAGAATCTTTTATGTTACTAGTCAGCATTGCGTGTTAGGTCAGAAAACTTGTGAAGACAGCCAATCATAGTCAGTAATGCCATAGCAGCTTTGGTTGTGTCAGGACTATGATTGGCTGCTGTCCATCGTGATGCCTATGTCATCTATGACAGGCAAGGCAGTATATAAGGCTTGCCCCCGCCATTTTGGGCACATTCCTGAGAAGAGCTGACCTAGTGCAGGGAGACTTGGAGCAGATCTAGGGACAGTTAGGCAGTGTAGGAGTCACATATAACCCAAAAGTTCTTTTCAGAACTAACAGGACGGAGTGTAGGAGTCAAGATTCCTCACACATAACCCAAAAGTTCTTTTCAGAACTACCAGGACGGAGGATTGCTGTACAGGACTGTAAGGAAGGGGAGATAGGAGCAGCCTTACAGTGAATCCAGCACCATCCTCAGAGCTTAGTTCACCCAGCTTTCCGCAGAGCTGTAATCCTAAGCTTTTTCTTATTTTTGGCACTAGTCTACCAAATAATTTTGGTGCCATTTTTCCACAAAAAATTTCCTGTGCCAGTGCGTTGCTGTACGGTGTCCTGCCTGCAGCTCGCACGGTACTTGTAAACTTGCACGCAGCCAGCACCGCAGCCTAACAGTGCCTGGTTCTGCGTACTAAACAATTTTTTCCTGTGCCAGTGCGTTGCTGTACGGTGTCCTGCCTGCAGCTCGCACGGTACTTGTAAACTTGCACGCAGCCAGCACCGCAGCCTAACAGTGCCTGGTTCTGCGTACTAAACAATTTTTTCCTGTGCCAGTGCGTTGCTGTACGGTGTCCTGCCTGCAGCTCGCACGGTACTTGTAAACTTGCACGCAGCCAGCACCGCAGCCTAACAGTGCCTGGTTCTGCGTACTAAACAATTTTTTCCTGTGCCAGTGCGTTGCTGTACGGTGTCCTGCCTGCAGCTCGCACGGTACTTGTAAACTTGCACGCAGCCAGCACCGCAGCCTAACAGTGCCTGGTTCTGCGTACTAAACAATTTTTTCCTGTGCCAGTGCGTTGCTGTACGGTGTCCTGCCTGCAGCTCGCACGGTACTTGTAAACTTGCACGCAGCCAGCACCGCAGCCTAACAGTGCCTGGTTCTGCGTACTAAACAATTTTTTCCTGTGCCAGTGCGTTGCTGTACGGTGTCCTGCCTGCAGCTCGCACGGTACTTGTAAACTTGCACGCAGCCAGCACCGCAGCCTAACAGTGCCTGGTTCTGCGTACTAAACAATTTTTTCCTGTGCCAGTGCGTTGCTGTACGGTGTCCTGCCTGCAGCTCGCACGGTACTTGTAAACTTGCACGAAGCCAGCACCGCAGCCTAACAGTGCCTGGTTCTGCGTACTAAACAATTTTTTCCTGTGCCAGTGCGTTGCTGTACGGTGTCCTGCCTGCAGCTCGCACGGTACTTGTAAACTTGCACGCAGCCAGCACCGCAGCCTAACAGTGCCTGGTTCTGCGTACTAAACAATTTTTTCCTGTGCCAGTGCGTTGCTGTACGGTGTCCTGCCTGCAGCTCGCACGGTACTTGTAAACTTGCACGCAGCCAGCACCGCAGCCTAACAGTGCCTGGTTCTGCGTACTAAACAATTTTTTCCTGTGCCAGTGCGTTGCTGTACGGTGTCCTGCCTGCAGCTCGCACGGTACTTGTAAACTTGCACGCAGCCAGCACCGCAGCCTAACAGTGCCTGGTTCTGCGTACTAAACAATTTTTTCCTGTGCCAGTGCGTTGCTGTACGGTGTCCTGCCTGCAGCTCGCACGGTACTTGTAAACTTGCACGCAGCCAGCACCGCAGCCTAACAGTGCCTGGTTCTGCGTACTAAACAATTTTTTCCTGTGCCAGTGCGTTGCTGTACGGTGTCCTGCCTGCAGCTCGCACGGTACTTGTAAACTTGCACGCAGCCAGCACCGCAGCCTAACAGTGCCTGGTTCTGCGTACTAAACAATTTTTTCCTGTGCCAGTGCGTTGCTGTACGGTGTCCTGCCTGCAGCTCGCACGGTACTTGTAAACTTGCACGCAGCCAGCACCGCAGCCTAACAGTGCCTGGTTCTGCGTACTAAACAATTTTTTCCTGTGCCAGTGCGTTGCTGTACGGTGTCCTGCCTGCAGTTCGCACGGTACTTGTAAACTTGCACGCAGCCAGCACCGCAGCCTAACAGTGCCTGGTTCTGCGTACTAAACAATTTTTTCCTGTGCCAGTGCGTTGCTGTACGGTGTCCTGCCTGCAGCTCGCACGGTACTTGTAAACTTTCACGCAGCCAGCACCGCAGCCTAACAGTGCCTGGTTCTGCGTACTAAACAATTTTTTCCTGTGCCAGTGCGTTGCTGTACGGTGTCCTGCCTGCAGCTCGCACGGTACTTGTAAACTTGCACGCAGCCAGCACCGCAGCCTAACAGTGCCTGGTTCTGCGTACTAAACAATTTTTTCCTGTGCCAGTGCGTTGCTGTACGGTGTCCTGCCTGCAGCTCGCACGGTACTTGTAAACTTGCACGCAGCCAGCACCGCAGCCTAACAGTGCCTGGTTCTGCGTACTAAACATTTTTTCCTGTGCCAGTGCGTTGCTGTACGGTGTCCTGCCTGCAGCTCGCACGGTACTTGTAAACTTGCACGCAGCCAGCACCGCAGCCTAACAGTGCCTGGTTCTGCGTACTAAACAATTTTTTCCTGTGCCAGTGCGTTGCTGTACGGTGTCCTGCCTGCAGCTCGCACGGTACTTGTAAACTTGCACGCAGCCAGCACCGCAGCCTAACAGTGCCTGGTTCTGCGTACTAAACAATTTTTTCCTGTGCCAGTGCGTTGCTGTACGGTGTCCTGCCTGCAGCTCGCACGGTACTTGTAAACTTGCACGCAGCCAGCACCGCAGCCTAACAGTGCCTGGTTCTGCGTACTAAACAATTTTTTCCTGTGCCAGTGCGTTGCTGTACGGTGTCCTGCCTGCAGCTCGCACGGTACTTGTAAACTTGCACGCAGCCAGCACCGCAGCCTAACAGTGCCTGGTTCTGCGTACTAAACAATTTTTTCCTGTGCCAGTGCGTTGCTGTACGGTGTCCTGCCTGCAGCTCGCACGGTACCTTCCATCTGTCTTTAAATATCTTAGCCTCTAGTGTGTACCTTTCACGAAATAGTACCTGCTACTTGTTTTACAAGCCCCCAGAAAGCCACCAGAAATTATAAAATGTCACACAAAAAACCAAATCCCAAAAAAAGTCTTGCTAAGGGACAGGGACGAGGTACAGGCATTGGTAGTCGTGGCCAACTATCCACCAGTTCGGGCAGACAGACGAGGATTGATCGATCGTTCCTCCTGTCTAACTTTCCCCGTCAGGAAAGTAAACGAGTATTGAGGCCGGAAGACGAACAGCATCTAACGTCTTGGCTGGCAGACAAGACCTCAACAACAGGTTCTTGCAGAACTCAAGGTTCCTTGAGCACTGTGTCTACTGTTGGTACATACCATGCTGGGTCATCTAATCCACAACCTCTTCACAGTTCCTCAGACCAACAGCAGCCCCATGAAAATGTTGACACAGACATGGGTCACTCAGATGACTTATTTGGTACATATAATCCTTTACATGAATCCGGTTTGCCAGACTCCGTAGTAGATGACATACTTGATGAAGAATTGTCCAATCATGGACAAGTTTTAGAGACACCCCGGCCACATGAACGTGTCTTTCAGCAAAGTCTTAGACCGTCTCAGGAGTTGGAGGATGATGATGATGAGACAGTGACACACTTGTCATCTGGGGAGCAAAATCTATCTTGTTATCGGGAAGATTTAGAAGAGGAAGGGGTTGATGATGAGACAACTGATCCCACGTGGAATGTTGCGATGCAGAGCCAGCAGAGCAGCACGGAGGAAGAAAGTGTGTATGTCCCACCAACAAAGGCACCAAGGCCTACTCCTCCCACCAGAACTGAAAGAGTCACCACTGTTGCCCAAAATGTGTCCACTGTGGCTCAAAATTTGTCAACTGTTGGACAAAATGTCTCAAATGTGGGCCTCAGTAATCCCTCAGGGAGTACAGTCAAGCCTAGAGGTCGGTCAGCCACTGTGTGGAAATTTTTTAAAGATGGGCCTTCTCAAGAAAATGTGGTCATCTGTACCATCTGCCATGCAAGGCTAAGCAGAGGCCACGGGAAAGGAAACCAGAGCACCAGCAGTATGCGGAAGCACATGGCTGGTCAGCACCCTATTCAGTGGTCAAAAGTGCAGCCTTCCACAACAGTGTCATCTGACCCAAAGACTGCGACGGTAACTCAGATACGTCCGTCACAATCAAGTGTTGCTGAAGCTGGTCCAGCTGATATGTACTCATCACAAGCAGCGGTTGCAGAGAGACTGAACACGAGTGCAGACAGTTCTCGGTCAGCAACATCCTTACAGTTATCAGTGACACAGCTGTACGAAAGGAAGCAGAAATACCACTCTTCCCACCCATTAGCCAAAAAAATAAATGCCCAGATAGCTAAGTTGTTAGCAGTCGAGATGTTGCCGTTTAGGCTTGTGGGTACCGACTCTTTCCGTGAGCTTTTGGCTGTGGCAGTACCACGCTACTCGGTTCCAAGCCGCCACTACTTTTCACGTTGTGCCGTCCCCGCGTTACATGAGCATGTCATTAACAACCTCAAGCGTGCCCTCACCAACGCTGTAACCGGGAAAGTACACCTTACTACGGACACGTGGACAAGCAGTTCAGGACAGGGCCGGTACATCTCGCTCACCGCGCATTGGATCAACGTTGTGGAGAGTGTGCCAAACGATGTTAGTGTTACATCAAACATCCTACCCACGCCACGGATAGCTGGCACAACCTCATTCAGGGTCTCTGCATCATCCTATATGTCCACTACCCCATCTTCCGCTTCCTCAACCAATCCTCAATTGCCCTCAACATCACGGCCAAGTTGGGAGGTTTGCTGCAGTGCTTCAGCAAGACGCCAACAGGCTCTGCTGAAGCTGATCTGTTTAGGTCACACACCGCACACTGCAGTAGAGCTGTTGAAAGGTCTGAAGCAACAGACAGATGAGTGGCTATCCCCACTCCAACTCCAGACCGGTCTCGTGGTGAGCGACAATGGTCGTAACCTAGTGGCTGCACTTAAGCTCGGAAACCTTGTGCACGTGCCTTGCATGGCTCACGTGCTGAATCTAGTAGTGCAGAAATTCCTGCGTAC
Organism: Allobates femoralis; assembly: GCA_033576535.1. Lineage (NCBI taxonomy): Eukaryota > Metazoa > Chordata > Amphibia > Anura > Aromobatidae > Allobates > Allobates femoralis. The sequence continues at coordinate 73,564,206 of JARQOC010000009.1, forward strand.
ATACCCAGAGCTATGTGACCTACTGGAGAAGGTGCGTCGAGTTTGTGCACATTTTCGTCATTCGTCAACAGCGGTTGGAAAACTTTCATTGCTTCAAAAGCAATTGAATTTGCCCAACCACAGACTCATTTGTGACATGCCGACACGATGGAACTCTACATTCCATATGTTATCGAGGATCAATGAGCAGCAGAGGGCAATATCCGAGTATCAGTTGCAACATGCCCGTCAGACCGGCAGTCAGCCACGACATATTAGTACAATGGAGTGGGTGTGGATCGCTGACACATCTGAGGTTCTTGATAATTTTGACTACTGCACAAAACTGGTGAGCGGTGATCAGTCCATCATCAGTGTCACTGTACCCATGCTGTGTCTGCTGAAAGAATCCCTCATTAATCAGAAAAATGAAGCATTGAGAGCCCAGCAGATGGCTATGGAGCCAGATTTAAACAGCGCAGTACCTAGCCAGCAAAGCCAGTATGACCAGGCCACAATGGCTCCTGAGGAGGAACAGGAGCAAGACGATGAAGAGGATTTATTTTTTGTTGGTGCCGATGTCAACCCAGATGGTACTCACAACCCCAGCTTTGTGTCTGTCCACCATGGGTGGCCTGGAGAGGAGGAGGCGGAGACAGACTTTCCGGATACAATGGGTATTGAACATCGTTCTGAGGACACTGAAGACATGAGTCTATGCAGCTTAGGACACATGGCTCACTTCATGTTGACTTGTCTGCTAGAAGACCCACGAGTGATTAACATATTGCACAACGACCTCTACTGGTTGGCCACCTTTCTGGACCCACGTTATAAAGATAAATTCACCTCGCTGCTGTTTCAGTCACCACGTGGCTTGACAATTGACTATTTCAAGAGGGTTCTTGTGGATAATATGCTTCGAATATCACCGTCAGACAACACTCTGCCCATAGTTAGCAACTCTGTGCAACAGCAGCCTTTGGTCGGGGCACAATCATCCACGCTGTCCAGAAGAGATGCTGGAAAGATGTCCGCAAAGTGGGCTATGTTCAATAAGCCATCGAACCTGCAGCGCCATGTTGCTCCAGTAACCATCTCTCGGAGACAGAAACTTACCAACATGGTACAAGAATACTTAAGTGACAGTACCTGCTTCCTGACTGATGCCGCAGTCCCGTTTAATTACTGGGTCTCCAAGCTCCACACTTGGACCGAGCTCTCGTTGTATGCCTTGGAGGTGCTGGCATGCCCTGCAGCTAGTGTGACATCAGAGCGGGTTTTCAGTGCCGCTGGGGGTATCATAACTGATACCAGGACACGTCTTACTCCAGAGAATGCAGACAGGCTTACTCTAATTAAGTTTAATAGGAACTGGATTTCACAAGACTTCTTGAGCCCTGAAGACGACAGTACTCAGAGCTGAAGTGCCACGTTCAACATCAATATGATATAATTAATCATTGTATTATATTGTGTCTTTTTGGTACAAGCAGTATGTACAAGACCAGTAACGATTTGCGTAACCATGTTCCTGCAACCTGGTAATGAGGCTGCTTCATCTTAAACCAACACTACACCTTAACTTCGGTTTCATTAACCATCACAACACCTTTTCACAAGGAATCAACCTTTATTTTCTGTTAGCAAACATTTAAAAGCCCCTTGGGCTAATTTTTTGAGCCACCCTGGCTAACAAGCTGATCATGGCCCTTAGGCCTGCATTTATACCCAAAATGCAAAACAGCCCCTTGGGCTAATTTTTGGAGCCACCCAGGCTAACAAGCTTATCATGGCCCTTAGGCCTGCATTTACACTCAAAATGCCAAACAGCCCCTTGGGCTAATTTTTGGAAACACCCAGCCTAAGAGGCTTATCATGGCCTTAGGCCTGCATTTACACTAAAATGCCAAACAGCCCTTGGGCTAAATTTTGGAAACACCCAGCCTAACAAGCTGATCATGGCCCTTAGGCCTGCATTTACACTAAAAATGCCAAACAGCCCTTGGGCTAATTTTTGGAGCCACCCAGGCTAACAAGCTTATCATGGCCTTAGGCCTGCATTTACACTCAAAATGCCAAACAGCCCTTGGGCTAATTTTTGGAGCCACCCAGGCTAACAAGCTTATCATGGCCCTTAGGCCTGCATTTACACTCAAAAATGCCAAACAGCCCCTTGGGCTAATTTTTGGAGCCACCCAGGCTAACAAGCTTATCATGGCCCTTAGGCCTGCATTTATACCCAAAATGCAAACAGCCCCTTGGGCTAATTTTTGGACACCCAGCCTAAGAGCTTATCATGGCCTTAGGCTGCATTTACACTAAAATGCCAAACAGCCCCTTGGGCTAATTTTGGAGCCACCCAGGCTACAAGCTTATCAGGCCCTTAGGCCTGCATTTACCCAAAATGCAAAACAGCCCCTTGGGCTAATTTTTGGAAACACCCAGCCTAGAGCTTATCATGGCCCTTAGCCTGATTTACATAAAATGCAAAAAGCCCCTTGGCTAATTTTGGAACCCAGCCTACAACTATCTGGCTTAGGCCTGCATTCACTAAAAATCCAAACACCCCTTGGCTATTTTGGAACACAGCTAACAGCTTATCATGGCCTTAAGCCTGCATTTACACAAAATGCAAACAGCCCTTGGCTAATTTTTGAGCCACCCGGCTAAAAGCTTATCATGGCCTTAGCCTGCATTTACACTCAAAATGCAAACAGCCCCTTGGGCTAATTTTTGGAGCCACCCAGGCTAACAAGCTTATCATGGCCCTTAGGCCTGCATTTACACTCAAAATGCCAAACAGCCCCTTGGGCTAATTTTTGGAAACACCCAGCCTAAGAGGCTTATCATGGCCCTTAGGCCTGCATTTACACTAAAAATGCCAAACAGCCCCTTGGGCTAATTTTTGGACACCCAGCTAACAAGCTTATCATGGCCCTTAGGCCTGCATTTACACTAAAAATGCCAAACAGCCCCTTGGGCTAATTTTTGGAGCACCCAGGCTAACAAGCTTATCATGGCCCTTAGGCCTGCATTTACACTCAAAATGCCAAACAGCCCCTTGGCTAATTTTTGGAGCCACCCAGGCTAACAAGCTTATCATGGCCCTTAGGCCTGCATTTACACTCAAAATGCCAAACAGCCCCTTGGGCTAATTTTTGGAGCCACCCAGGCTAACAAGCTTATCATGGCCCTTAGGCCTGCATTTACCAAAATGCAAAACAGCCCCTTGGCTAATTTTGGAAACACCAGCCTAAGAGGCTTATCATGGCCCTTAGGCCTGCATTTACACTAAAAATGCCAAACAGCCCCTTGGGCTAATTTTTGGAGCCACCCAGGCTAACAAGCTTATCATGGCCCTTAGGCCTGCATTTACACTCAAAATGCAAACAGCCCCTTGGGCTAATTTTTGGAGCACCCAGCTAACTAAGCCTTAGCCTGCTTTAAAGACACCCTGGCTAACAAGCTCTTTATGGCCCTTAGGCCTCATTTACCAAAATGAACAGCCCCTTGGGCTAATTTTTGGAGCCACCCAGGCTAACAAGCTTATCATGGCCCTTAGGCCTGCATTTACACTCAAAATGCAAAACAGCCCCTTGGGCTAATTTTTGGACACCAGCTAAAGGCTTATCATGGCCTTAGGCCTGCATTTACACTAAAAATGCCAAACAGCCCCTTGGCTAATTTTGGACACCCAGCTAACAAGCTATCATGGCCCTTAGGCCTGCATTTACACTAAAATGCCAAACAGCCCCTTGGGCTAATTTTTGGAGCACCCAGGCTACAAGCTTATCATGGCCCTTAGGCCTGCATTTACACTAAAATGCAAACAGCCCTTGGGCTAATTTTTGGAGCCACCCAGGCTAACAAGCTTATCATGGCCTTAGGCCTGCATTTACACTCAAAATGCAAACAGCCCTTGGCTAATTTTTGGAGCACCCAGGCTAAAAGCTTATCATGGCCCTTAGCCTGCATTTAACCAAAATGCAAAACAGCCCCTTGGGCAATTTTTGGAAACACCCAGCCTAAGAGGCTTATCATTGGCCCTTAAGGCTGCCATTTACACTAAAAATGCCAAACAGCCCCTTGGGCTAATTTTTGGAGCCACCCAGGCTAACAAGCTTATCATGGCCCTTAGGCCTGCATTTACACTCAAAATGCAAAACAGCCCCTTGGGCTAATTTTTGGAAACACCCAGCCTAAGAGGCTTATCATGGCCCTTAGGCCTGCATTTACACTAAAAATGCCAAACAGCCCCTTGGGCTAAATTTTGGAACACCCAGCCTAACAAGCTGATCATGGCCCTTAGGCCTGCATTTACACTAAAAATGCCAAAACAGCCCCTTGGGCTAATTTTTGGAGCCACCCAGGCTAACAAGCTTATCATGGCCCTTAAGCCTGCATTTACACTCAAAATGCCAAACAGCCCCTTGGGCTAATTTTTGGAGCCACCCAGGCTAACAAGCTTATCATGGCCCTTAGGCCTGCATTTACACTCAAAATGCCAAACAGCCCCTTGGGCTAATTTTTGGAGCACACCCAGGCTAACAAGCTTATCATGGCCCTTAGGCCTGCATTTACACTCAAAATGCCAAACAGCCCCTTGGGCTAATTTTTGGAAACACCCAGCCTAAGAGCTTATCATGGCCCTTAGGCCTGCATTTACACTAAAAATGCCAAACAGCCCCTTGGGCTAATTTTTGGAGCCACCCAGGCTAACAAGCTTATCATGGCCCTTAGGCCTGCATTTACACTCAAAATGCCAAACAGCCCCTTGGGCTAATTTTTGGAGCCACCCAGGCTAACAGCTTATCATGGCCCTTAGGCCTGCATTTACACTCAAAAATGCCAAACAGCCCTTGGGCTAATTTTTGGAGCACACCCAGGCTAACAAGCTTATCATGGCCCTTAGGCCTGCATTTACACTCAAAATGCCAAACAGCCCCTTGGGCTAATTTTTGGAGCCACCCAGGCTAACAGCTTATCATGGCCCTTAGGCCTGCATTTACACTCAAAATGCAAACAGCCCTTGGGCTAATTTTTGAGACACCCAGGCTAACAAGCTTATCATGGCCCTTAGGCCTGCATTTACACTAAAAATGCCAAACAGCCCCTTGGGCTAATTTTTGGAGCCACCCAGGCTAACAAGCTTATCATGGCCCTTAGGCCCGCATTTACACTCAAAATGCAAACAGCCCCTTGGGCTAATTTTTGGAAACCACCCAGCCTAACAAGCTTATCATGGCCTTAGGCCTGCATTTACACCTAAAAATGCCAAACAGCCCCTTGGGCTAATTTTTGGAGCCACCCAGGCTAACAAGCTTATCATGGCCCTTAGGCCTGCATTTACACTCAAAATGCAAAACAGCCCCTTGGGCTAATTTTTGGAGCCACCCAGGCTAACAAGCTTATCATGGCCCTTAGGCTGCATTTACACTAAAATGCCAAACAGCCCCTTGGGCTAATTTTGGACCACCCAGCTAACAAGCTTATATGGCCCTTAGGCCTGCATTTACACTCAAAATGCCAAACAGCCCCTTGGGCTAATTTTTGGAACCACCCAGGCTAACAAGCTTATCATGGCCCTTAGGCCTGCATTTACACTCAAAAATGCAAAACAGCCCCTTGGGCTAATTTTTGGAAACACCCAGCCTAAAAGCTTATCATGGCCCTTAGGCCTGCATTTACACTAAAAATGCCAAACAGCCCCTTGGGCTAATTTTTGGAGCCACCCAGGCTAACAAGCTTATCATGGCCCTTAGGCCTGCATTTACACTCAAAATGCCAAAACAGCCCCTTGGGCTAATTTTTGGAGCCACCCAGGCTAACAAGCTTATCATGGCCCTTAGGCCTGCATTTACACTCAAAATGCCAAACAGCCCCTTGGGCTAATTTTTGGAGCCACCCAGGCTAACAAGCTTATCATGGCCCTTAGGCCTGCATTTACACTCAAAATGCAAACAGCCCCTTGGGCTAATTTTTGGAAACACCCAGCCTAAGAGGCTTATCATGGCCCTTAGGCCTGCATTTACACTAAAAATGCCAAACAGCCCCTTGGGCTAATTTTTGGAACACCCAGGCTAACAAGCTTATCATGGCCCTTAGGCCTGCATTTACACTAAAAATGCCAAACAGCCCCTTGGGCTAATTTTTGGAGCCACCCAGGCTAACAAGCTTATCATGGCCCTTAGGCCTGCATTTACACTCAAAATGCCAAACAGCCCCTTGGGCTAATTTTTGGAGCCACCCAGGCTAACAAGCTTATCATGGCCCTTAGGCCTGCATTTACACTCAAAATGCCAAACACCCCTTGGGCCTAATCCTTGCATTTGAGCAGCTAAAAGTACATGCCTTGGCCTTACCAAAGCAACCCTGGTAATTTGACACAGAAGTACAGCTTAGCTGATTTACCTAAATCAACGCCTTGGGTATTTGAGCACAGGCTAATATATCTTAGCTCTTTAACAAAGCAAATGTATTTGACAAGCTAGGTCATGGCTAGTTTACCTAAATCAAAGCCTTGGGCATTGACACCGTAAGAGTGTGTTTCATAACAAACCTGCATTTTGACACAGTAAGTTATCAGTTGGACTGCTACAATTAGCTTAGCATAACAAATGAAGCCTTGGATTTGGCACAGGTAACAGCTCAGCTTAGCGATTTAACTCAAGCAAGCCTTGTATTTGGAACACTAAGAGGTTATGGTGCGATTATAAATCAAAGCTGGATTGGACACACACAGTATCATGGCTGCTCATTACTAAAATGCAACTTGGCTAATTTTGGAGCCGGACAATTATGCCTTGGTGATTTACACTCAATGCAAACTTGGTATTTGGAACGGCTAACATTATGCTGGCGCTTACATAATGCAAGCTGGCATTTGAGACCGAACACTACTGGCTGCTCTTACCAATGCAACTTGTATTTGAACACCAAGAGCTTATCATGGCTGCTGTTAATAAAGCACACCTGCTATTTGCACAGTAATATCATGCTAGGCGCATTTCATAAATGCAAGCCTGATTTTGACACACTAAATTCATGCTAGCTCATACACTAACAAGCCTGTATTGAACTACAACTATGGCTAGGCGCTTTACACAAAAGCAACCTGGGCTAATTTTTGGAGCCACCGCTAAAAGCTTATATGGCCCTTAGCCTGCATTTAACTCAAAATGCCAAACAGCCCTTGGGCTAATTTTTGGAACACCAGCTAAAGCTTATATGGCCCTTAGGCCTGCATTTACACTAAAATGCAAACAGCCCTTGGGCTAATTTTTGGGCCACCCAGGCTAACAAGCTTATCATGGCCCTTAGGCCTGCATTTACACTAAAATGCCAAACAGCCCTTGGCTAATTTTTGGACACCCAGCTAAAGCTTATCATGGCCCTTAGGCCTGCATTTACACTAAAAATGCAAACAGCCCTTGGCTAATTTTTGGAGCCACCCAGCTAACAAGCTATCAGCCTTAGGCTCATTTACACTAAAATGCCAACAGCCCTTGGGCTAATTTTTGGAGCCACCCAGGCTAACAAGCTTATCATGGCCCTTAGGCCTGCATTTACACTCAAAATGCCAAACAGCCCCTTGGGCTAATTTTTGGAGCCACCCAGGCTAACAAGCTTATCATGGCCCTTAGGCCTGCATTTACACTCAAAATGCCAAACAGCCCCTTGGGCTAATTTTTGGGCCACCCAGCTAAAGCTTATCATGGCCCTTAGGCCTGCATTTACACTCAAAATGCCAAACAGCCCCTTGGGCTAATTTTTGGAACCACCCAGGCTAAAAGCTTATCATGGCCCTTAGGCCTGCATTTACACTAAAAATGCCAAACAGCCCCTTGGGCTAATTTTTGGAGCCACCCAGGCTAACAAGCTTATCATGGCCCTTAGGCCTGCATTTACACTCAAAATGCCAAACAGCCCCTTGGGCTAATTTTTGGAGCCACCCAGGCTAACAAGCTTATCATGGCCCTTAGGCCTGCATTTACACTCAAAATGCCAAACAGCCCCTTGGGCTAATTTTTGGAGCCACCCAGGCTAACAAGCTTATCATGGCCCTTAGGCCTGCATTTACCTCAAAATGCAAAACAGCCCCTTGGGCTAATTTTTGGAGCCACCCAGGCTAACAAGCTTATCATGGCCCTTAGGCCTGCATTTATACCCAAAATGCAAAACAGCCCCTTGGGCTAATTTTTGGAGACACCCAGCTAAGAGGCTTATCATGGCCCTTAGGCCTGCATTTACACTACAAAATGCCAAACAGCCCCTTGGGCTAATTTTTGGAGCCACCCAGGCTAACAAGCTTATCATGGCCCTTAGGCCTGCATTTACACTCAAAATGCAAACAGCCCCTTGGGCTAATTTTGGACCCACCAGGCTAACAAGCTTATCATTTGGCCCTTAAAGCGCCCGCCTACATTTATACCAAAAATGGGATACAGCCCCTTGGGCTAATTTTTGGAGCCACCCAGGCTAACAAGCTTATCATGCTTTGGGAGACACCCTGGCTAACAAGCTTTTTATGGCCCTTAGGCCTACATTTATACCAAAAATGGGAAACAGCCCATTGGGCTAATTTTTCCAGGCACCAATCCTATGCCTGCATCGTTGGCGTTGCTTGGACTATCATCCTGCTGGAGCCTGTTGAAGGGTCCCACTGTACGTTCCATACAAAACGCGTAGACGCGATGTGTAGCATGTAGACGTCCCAGCCTCTCACATGTGTGTTCATAGTCTTGTTGCCATAGCGAGGCAGAAAGTAACCCCCCAAACACAGGCACTGTTTGTCAGCAACAGTTGTATGTGGAGTCATGATTTGACACTTAGTAACCAAGGTGACTTCATGCGCCATGCGGGCCGTAAAGTACTTGCTAATGATGCTCTCTCCCCTGTCCCCCACGCCAAATGTCTCGGGGTAATCCTTGACTCCTCCCTCTCCTTCAAGCCCCACCTGTAGTCCCTAACCAAGTCCCTGTGACTCCAACTCAAAAATATTTAACCAATTCGGTCGTTCCTCAATCCTGACACTGCTGAAACACTCATAAATGCCCTCATCATCTCCCGCCTTGACTACTGCAACCTCCTTCGCATAGGTCTCCCTGCCAACTCTCTTGCACCTCTCCAATCTATACTAAACTCTGCTGCCCGACTAATACATCTGTCCTCACGCTACTCCCCTGCCTACCCCCTCTGCCAAGCCGTTCACTGGCCCCTCCGGCCCACAGAGAGCTCACTTTAAAACACTGACCATGACATTCAAAGCCTTACACAACCTATCCCCACCATACATCTCCGACCTGATCTCCCGATACCATCCCTCACGCAACCTGCGTTCATCCCAAGAACTTGTCCTACAGTCCACCCTCATCTCCTCTTCCCACAACCGCATACAGGATTTCTCCCGGTAATCCGCCATGCTATGGAACTCCCTGCCCCACCTCATCAGTCAGTCGCCTACCCTCTGAACCTTAAAGATACTTCTAAAGACTCACCTCTTCCGACAGGCCTACAACCTGCCATGAGACCCCGCTACACGCCCCACGACCGACACCTTCCCCACCCTATTGTATCCCCACCCACCCCTCGTAGAATGTGAGCCCACGCGTACAGGGTCCTCTACTATTGTACCTATATGACCTTATTGTCTATGTTTATTGTACTTGTCCTTCTCTACCTTTTCCTCATGTAAAGCGCCATGGAACCTATGGGCGCTATATAAATAAATAATTATAATAATTATGATGACTTGAAGCCCAACCACAAAAATAACTCCACATTCATTCCTTGAAAAAATACAGACACAAAGCTGGTTTTTAAAACTGTGTTTAAAAAAAAAAAATGGCAGCACTGTTTGGACATTCCAAAAAATACTACCTTTTAAAATTGTAGTAACAACAAGAACAACAACAAATGGAGCCCTACAGGTCCTGGTAGGTGGGCTGTCCGTCCTGCAAAAGGTCAAGGGCCCCACGTATGGCCTGGCCGAACCCTTCAGGGTGGATCCTCTGAACAGGTGTAGGGACACGGTGGTAGGTCCCTGTTAGCTGGCCACTGGCAGTGAGGCAAAGCCCTGTGGGGTGGGACATGGCTGTCCCGTGTTGTGGGCCTGCCTAGCCTGTTAGAGTTTATTTTCCACCATCCAAATATTGGAACACATCACCGGGTCGTTCATTGGCTGACAGGCTTCCAGCACTATCTGTAATGCTGACCTTGCCGCAGTAGCCTGTCAAATGGAATATTATCCATGAATGGTATAATACTGCGGGCAAAGTCAGCATTACTCTGTTGCACACTTAAATGTGCTGACCCCGGGATCGGACCATAAGCTGGGCCTGCCGCTGGTGGACGTCGGTGGTGGTGCTGGCCCTGCCGCTTGGTGGTGGCGGTGGTGGTGGGCTGGCCATGCCGCTGGTGGTGGCGGTGGTGGTGCTGGCCCTGCCGCTGGTGGGGCGGGGGGTGGTGCGGACCCTGCCGCTGGTGGCGGTGGTGGTGGTGGTGGTGGTGCTGGGGGACGAGGGTGGTGGTGTTGATGGCCCTGCGCTGGTGGGGGGCGGTGGTTGGTGCGGTACCCTGCCGCTGGTGGCGGTGGTGGTGGTGGTGGTGCGGGGACGGCGGTGGTGGTGTTGATGGCCCTGCCGCTGGTGCCGGTGGTGGTGGTGCTGGCACGGCCGCTGGTGGCGGCGGTGGTGGTGCTGGCCCTGGCGCTGCTGGCGGCGATGCTGGTGGTGGTGGTGGTGGCGGCGACGGCGGTGGTGGTGGTGGCGCCGGCCGTGGTGGTGGTGGTGGGTTTACTCCACGCCGCCTTCTGTTTGGAGGTGGAGGATTAGCAGCACGCCGCCCTCTGTAGTAAGCTTCTCTGTGGGTAAAGTAAAAAAAAATTTGGTGAATGCATTGCATTTGGAAACAAAAACATAGGTCAAACATTAAGTTGCACGCTTTTTAGACTCTGTGTATCTGTGTATTCTTAATCAGATATTTGTTATTATTATGAAATAATAACCAACTGTACATAACATAAAGGAATACGTGACTTTCTTTGCTAATTCCATACTAATACATAATTTTTCACCCCCTGATTACCACCCACCCCCCCCCCATCCCATCTAATCTAGACGATCAATAACACCAATGGTTCACATGAAAAAAAAAAGTCCCCCTGACTTCACTTTTAACTTGACATACTTAATTCACAAAACTTTTAGCTTATATCATCTATATAAAGCAGGGAAGGGGTTGAAAGGTATACAATATATATATATATAATATATTTATATAATCGGGAGTTTGAAATTCCGGCACTGTAGCCGAATCCCAAACTCCTTAGCGTCACTTCGAGCGGAGACGCGTATGCGCCTTCGCGAGCCGCAGACGCTTAACTCACACAGCCGCTATAGCGTTTTCTCGAGCGGCCTCGCGCCCTCCGCTCACAGCAAGACCTGCGCCCTCACAGCGCCCAATCCGACCCGGCATGCTGGCATTTGTACTTCCCCCGTCTGTGCACCCACAGGTCTTAGCAGATCACTGATGCTGACAGCGGGGGGGGACAACACAGACAATCAAATCAGGAGGAGGTCAGTGTCAGGAGGAGATGACAGCCGCCCGCCGGGGCCTGTGACACTGCAGAGGTCACAGCGGGGCTGTGTGTGCGGACAACGGGGAGGCCGGGGGCTACGGACGTATCGGACACGTCCTCTGCTCCTGGAGATGTGCCGCGGTTCCGCGCTCGCAGCGTATCTGACGCGGGAGCCGCGCTCACCACGCCCACACCACGCCCTCTGCCAAACAACCCACACCTCTCACTAACCTCCTGCAGCTAACCACACCCCATGTTTACCTTTGCCATGATGTCATTTAGCTGCGGCCGCTATCTTTAATAAGGTCAGTAATGATGGCAGTAATCGGATCTCTGCTCCCTCTAGCACGCCCCAACACTGTAGCACCATCTATTAACCCTATTCTCATCACCTATATACTCTGCTACCCACTGAGCCGCCTGTATACTCTGCTACCCACAGACCCGCCTGTATACTCTGCTACCCACAGACCCGCCTGTATACTCTGCTACCTCAGACCCGCCTGTATACTCTGCTACCCACAGACCCGCCTGTATACTCTGCTACCCACAGACCCGCCTGTATACTCTGCTACCCACAGACCCGCCTGTATACTCTGCTACCCACAGACCCGCCTGTATACTCTGCTACCCACAGAGCCGTCTTTATACTCTGCTACCTCAGACCCGCCTGTATACTCTGCTACCCACAGACCCGCCTGTATACTCTGCTACCCACAGAGCCGTCTTTATACTCTGCTACCTCAGACCCGCCTGTATACTCTGCTACCCACAGAGACGCCTGTATACTCTGCTACCTCAGACCCACCTGTATACTCTGCTACCCACAGACCCGCCTGTATACTCTGCTACCCACAGAGCCGTCTTTATACTCTGCTACCTCAGACCCGCCTGCATACTCTGCTACCCACAGACCCGCCTGTATACTCTGCTACCCACAGACCCGCCTGTATACTCTGCTACCCACAGACCCGCCTGTATACTCTGCTACCCACAGAGCTGTCTTTATACTCTGCTACCTCAGACCCGCCTGTATACTCTGCTACCCACAGAGCCGTCTTTATACTCTGCTACCTCAGACCCGCCTGTATACTCTGCTACCCACAGAGACGCCTGTATACTCTGCTACCTCAGACCCGCCTGTATACTCTGCTACCCACAGACCCGCCTGTATACTCTGCTACCCACAGAGCCGTCTTTATACTCTGCTACCTCAGACCCGCCTGTATACTCTGCTACCCACAGAGACGCCTGTATACTCTGCTACCTCAGACCCGCCTGTATACTCTGCTACCCACAGACCCGCCTGTATACTCTGCTACCCACAGAGCCGTCTTTATACTCTGCTACCTCAGACCCGCCTGTATACTCTGCTACCCACAGACCCGCCTGTATACTCTGCTACCTCAGACCCGCCTGTATACTCTGCTACCTCAGACCCGCCTGTATACTCTGCTACCCACAGACCCGCCTGTATACTCTGCTACCCACAGACCCCCTGTATACTCTGCTACCCACAGAGCCACGTGTATACTCTGCTACCCACAGAGCCGAAATGGAACCTAATGTATATATTAATAAATAATACTAAATGTACACAACAGTGCTGCAGACACATACCTTGGCATACGGGCCACCGGGTGAAGGAAGGACAGCCGGTCATAAAAGTGGTAGTGGTTGAGCAATGGAGCGGCTCCCGGTTGTCTCTCTGAGTACTGCCGGTACTGCTTCTTATGCTGGTCCCGGCAGCTCCTCCACCGTTTTTTAAGATGGTCAACTGTGAAATGATTTGAAACCGGGTTTAGAGATGTGTAATATTTGAAACAACAAAAGTATGTGTACAAATCAACAATAACATTTTATTCATTTTGTGTGTGTAATGTGTATACAAGGCACAGTGACACGACAGTGTGGAACATCATCAACAGCATTACGGACATTGAGCTCACGTGGCCACAATCACAAATGAGGCAGGACACATGTCAACGCATAGAGAATGTAATAGTGCGGGCACCAGACTCTGGTCATTAGTGGTATTTATATACACCCAACCCCTTGGCCGAAAGAGCCAGGAGGATCAGACATTAAACTCATTGTACTGTTGTGACCCCATCCAAATATAGGCAACTATGCGGTGGAGCATCCTGTATACCCTGCTATGGGGGCCCTGTATTCCCACTGCTGGGGGCCCTGTAAACCCACTGGGCCACTGTCTACCCACTGCTGGGGGCCCTGTATACCCACTGCTGGGGGGGCCTGTACACACACTGAGGGCCCTGTATACAGGGACTGACTGGCACCCTACAGTTTGGGTCGCAACCCTCCCTCACCGGCCCGACACAGGTGAGGACGGGGGGTGGGGGGGGGGGTGATGACTGGCGGCCGCCTCACAGTCACCGCAGCTCCCGCATTCTCCTATGGCTCGCTCCCAGCCGCAGCCTCGCGCTCCTCACAGCCGCTCGCTAACAGTCGCAGCCGCACGCCACTCACAGACGCTCACTCCCGGACGCAGCCGCGTGCTGATGACGTCATCGCGCGCCCAGGAGCTTCCGTTTCCGCCTGCTGCTTCAGGGACATGCGGATTATTCATGCTCCTGCAGCCGCATGACCCGTGGCACCTGGGCCAGTCCGCCCCTGCCTGTATACCACAATATGGGGGGATGTATACCCATCTGGGGGCCTGTATACTCTGCAGGGGGAGGTGTATACTCTGCTGGGGGGCTGTCTACCAGTGATAGCCGCTGTATACCAGGATGGCGGTGAATATGTTTTCATAGTTTTTCGGGGCAAAAATAGGGGGGTCGGCTTATACACGGGTCGGCTTATACACGAGTATATATACAGTAAATGCAATATATAACGTGTAAACTCATTTAACTTACTTAGATTGCTCTGTTCCTCATGGTCACTCCGATGGAACGCAGGGAACATCTCTTGGGCGATCTCTCTCCAGGCTGTATTAATTTGGGTCGTATCCCCATAGTCAGGATCTGTAGGGAGCCATAGAAATGGACGAGCCTCCACAAGTGCAATAAGACGCAGTGTGTTCACCGTGCCACGTCCTGCTGCCATGATTGCACTGATGAATGGATCGCTCTGTGTGTGCGCCTGTCAGCGCGACTCGCTTCCTGTTTCCTTAAAGCATGGTGTGTGCTGGAGAATCCCTTCCCTCGCATCATCGGCTACAAGCCTCAAAATAAGAGAAAAACCAGCGAGTTTGGACTCGCACACTTTCAGAGACACATCAGCGAGTTGTAAATGTCATTATTCGCTATTACTCGGGTCCCTATTCATTAACATTGGACTCGCTGGACTCGCAACGAGTCCCGAGTCCTTGACTCGGACTCGTTGGGGTCTTGCGATTCCGAGTCTTTTCGGACTCGCTCATCTCTAATGGCGGCACATTCTACCGCCAAGAACGCGGTACAGCAATGGGGACGTGCTTCGCGCCTGGGTACGCAAATTTGTATGTGGCAAAATGGGAGGAGTCTATAATATACCCAGGAGGCAAACTAAAGAAGAATTTAATTCTATGGAAGAGATTTATAGATGATGTCATCTTTATCTGGGAGGGGGAGGAGGAAAATCTACAATTATTCATGGAAGAAATAAACAGGAATGAATATAGTTTGGATTTTACTGCAGTAACAAGCAGAACGTCTATCAATTTTTTGGATCTGACAATATATGTTAGTAACAAATAAATTAAAAACTAGAACATATAGAAAGGAGGTTGATGCTAACAGCTATATTCCTACAAATAGTTGCCATCTGCCACGATGGATCCAAAACGTACCAAAAAGCCAATTCTTGAGATTAAAAAGGAATTGCAGGATTTCAAAGAGGAAATCAATATGATGAAGGCAGACTTTATCACAAAAGGATATAAATCATACGAATTGGAAAGATGTATAGAAGAGGTGGAGAAGGTGGATAGAAAACAGCTTCTTCTACATCACAGAAAAGTAGAAAAAGAAAAATCAATACAAGAACAAATAAAAAATCTGCCACTGATTACAGAGTTCCATGAGAACTATGGAAATTTCAAGAAAATTGTAAAGAAACATTGGCACCACTTAAAAACACCATTTTAATCCAAAATTTGTATTCAAGAAAGCGGCTTCCCTAAATATCCTAGTAGCTCCATCAGTGAGACAACCAAAAATGGCACAAAAGAAGATTACAACAATATGTGGAACGAAAGGTTTTAGACCATGTAGGATCTGCAAACCATGTCAAATGATGAAAATGTCAAAGCGAAATATGACTGAGTTTTCTAACACGGAAAAAACAAACGTTTTTAATATAAAAGATAACCTAACATGCTGTACATCTGATGTAATTTATATAATTATTAGTGATGAGCGAGCAGTAAAATGCTCGGGTGCTCGAAGCTCTGGTCGAGCATCTCGAGATGCTCGGGTGCTCGACCGAGCACTGAGCCCAATGTAAGTCAATAAGTGATAGGCTCTGCCCACAGACTTCCGGCTATAAAACGAGTGTTTCTGGGAAAGGGCGGGAGGGGGGGCTTTTTCAAATCGTCGCAGCATATAACACCTTGCTGTGCCCCCCAGAGGGACCCTAACAATCAATCTGCTCTCTGTGAGGTGCCAGACCACTGTGTGCACTGAAGGGAGCTGTGTATTTGTGTCAGATCGATAATTATTAGAGAAGAGTCCGAGCATCTCAGCGGAAAACCACCAATCTTCCATTAAAGGGACTGAATTTATGGCTATACAAAAAATTAATAAAAATTGGAGAGGGGGAGACCATTTAGCCAAAATGTCGAGAAATGAAACCCGGTGGATTTATGAACTAAATACACTTGCGCCGAGCGGATTGAATCAAGTCGCTGAATTCTATGGCTTTCAATAAACATATCTATAGAAAAAAACTTTAGGATGAGAAACAATAGTTGAGGATAAAGTAAAAAACGTATAAAATAAAAGAATTAATTCCCTGTATTAAATCCAGATGGAAATATACAAATAAAAAACTGCATAGGAAACCTCTATAAATAATGCCTATAATAAGGGGATGAAGGTACTTATATTGAGATAGTCATAATAACATTACAATCAAAAGACATTATGACAGCGCAGAAATTAAATCCCTGACTGGACCGAGTACACCTGTGACTGAGAAAGGTGCTTTTGGAACCTGCAAATAGACTTGTGTGAAAGGAGTAGATTACTAGGTTTTCATAGAGACGCTGAAACAAATGAAGGATGGAGACAAAAAAAAAAGATAGAATTAACTATCATAGAAAAAGCAGAGAAGGACGAGTGGGAGCCAATCCTGAGTAATAGAGACGTATTCTCACGAAACGCGTTGATTGACAGCCCCACCGACCTATTGAGCAACTGGATTCTTAGAGTCTGTGACCACGCAACCTTGCAGTGACGTGAGAGACTGACGGCAGAAGCGGAAATAATCCTATGAGCTGTGCGCCCTCACCGCTGGCCACGGTGTATGGACGCCGCTCCAAAAGAAGTGAGACCGCAGGAGTGACAGATAAGAAAATACAAACGAGGAGGACCGTGAGTAAAAAGTAATAACAATATATAGAGGATTATATATCCACATTAATAGTATGAACAGCAGGGTTAGCTGAATGTGAGTATCACACTGCAGAAAAAGGGAGATTCAATCGGAGTGTGTTAAAAGAGGTGAATAATTAATTTTTTTTTCCATTTAGAGTAAGAACATGAACACATAAGAGTAAGGAAGAAAGATACAAGAGTATCAACAGGAACCTGATAAATTGGAAGAAGAAAAACTCATTAAAAAAAAAAATGTATTCATGATTTTAATGAATTTTTAATTGATTTGTAATGTACTTAGGATTCTTAATACATTTTTAGTAGAAATATAAAAGTCCTTATTGAATAAAGAGGTGGTTGTGAGCGCTGAACCCTACAAAAATTAATTAGTAAATAAATTATAATATCAATGAAAGTGTTATAACTAGAGATCGATTACACAGGCAATCTCTGGGGCATTACAGCTGCATAACACAAAGAACAGCATTTCAGCTCTGTCTTTCCATAGCTAGCTTTGGTGCCTACATATATATAATTATATATATACTAAAAGTTAAAAAAATAATAATTGCTGCAGTGTCCACTATTAAAATGACACAACTTTTACTACACAGACACGATGATCACATACATGTCTGTAGTAATATTGTTATTATTATTGTTATTATTATTTCTTTTTCTTTTAGGTGAATCCTCAGAATGGATCTTGATTATGATCTTGATGATGTGATCGTGATCACATCTAGCACAGCTCTGTATGACGACGACGTGGATGAGTAAGTTTATATTCTTAATTCTTTATTTCTCTGAGATATCAGTGCAGACTCCATTCTAATTCTGACCGCACCTCGAGCCGCGCCAAGTTCCTATTTAGGGTAAAGTAACACTGGCGTCAATCTCACACGAGTGCAATGCGGGAAAATGTCCATTGCACTCAGACCAACGTTACACATTCAGGTAAGGCGGCCGTCACACGCTACGATATCTGTAAAGATATCGCTGAAACGTTGCAGAATTTCAGTCGCTGCACCGACGTTGTTGCTTGTGACAGGTCGATCTGACAAGCAATAAGTGGTCAGATCGTTATATACAGATATGGGAACCGAACCCCATATCAGACGACGTCGATCATCCAATCTGCTGCATCGTTCAGTGTGACACCACGATAACCGATCTCATTACCGATTTCGCCTATTCACATCATTGACAAGCATCAGTCGCTGGTTGTGCCAACGATCCCTGCACGTAACATCGTTGCTGCGTCCTGAACGTTATCTATACACAGGGCCGGCTCCAGGTTTTTGTGGGCCCCGGGCGAAATAGTCCCAGTGGGCCCCTTTAACACATACCATGATTCATGACGCGCAGCATTCTTTTACCTGCAGTGCGGGTTGCTGCCGGCATTCCGATCTCCGCAGCATGTTCATTTCATGCTGCGGAGTCGGAAGTGGCTCTCATCAGGTGTGCAGAGGAAAAAGCCGCTCTGCACCCACCGCACATGGTGAGTACAGGGCGGCTGCGGTCTCCCTGCGGCCGGGTTCACTTAATTCTAGAGGAGCTGCGTCCAACACGCAGCTCCTCCAGACTGTGAACACATACCGTATAACGTACGTAGTACCGTGTCCGTATAGTACTACAGAGGCGACGGGCAGGGGTAGGCTGTGTGGGCACACAATACTGATAAACAAGCATAATGGTGTGAAGACAGTCTAGGGCAGGGTGGGCACTGGGCAGGGACAGGGAGGGTGGAAGAGGATATCTTTAATTATTCTGGTATTTACAACCCACCGGACGTGTGTGTGCTCACTGTGCTGTCTCCTGTCTGTGGATTTTCACACATCGAGCTGTGCTCCGTCCAGCTCGCTCTGCCTGGCTGGTGGCTGCAGCCTGTAATGTGGGGCTGGGCAGTAGGAGCAGCCTGGTAGCCTGGTAGGCGATCGTTATGGAGTCTCAGGCCAGGGCAGGGCTCAGGCTACTTCTGTGTCCCCGCAAGCACAGGAAGGGGTTGGAGGCTGAGCGACGGGGGAGGTGCCTCTTCAATTTGCTCCACACTGTGTGGAATGCTTAGTGAGGAAATGAAGAGGCGCCCGCGGCCTCTTCTATGCGTTCCACCGGCCGGAAGTGACGACCTTTTCATTTAAAGTCTGCCGGTAAGAAACGTAATAATACCGCGGGTGGGCGGCTGGTCGGCGGTGGGCCCCCCGTCACGCGAGGGCCCCGGCACTTGCCCGGGTACGCTGGGTGCTGATGCCGGCCCTGTCTATACATGTGACACCTCACTAACGATGTGTCCACGAGCGCGCACCACTGACATCGTTATTGAGTTCCCACACAAAATCGTAGTGTGTGACGGCCGCCTAAGTCATATCTGTGAGTTTTTCGTCACCCCTATATGGGATATAGCTTGCTGACATTGTCTACGGTTCTCACATCACTCACACCCATACAAGTCTATGGATGTGAGTGTAACATTGCACTGCCATTTACACACAGGAGTGCTGTGGAATATGCGCTGAGGCCGGCAATGGAGGAAACGGTAAGATTAATTTTTTCCTCTTCTTAGAAGCTGTGATTCCATCACAGGATCACATCCCAGTTTGCTGGCACTCAGCTCTCATATCGGATGCATACACTACTGTGACTTTACCCTTACTTTTACCCTGACAGGAGGAGATGTCAGAGGGGCGGTGGTGGTGAGTGACATTCAGTAGATTCCCGAGACTGCAGGGTGTAGACCTGTCTTCTGTATCCAGGATGGTTGGGTCTAGAGATGAGCAGATCTATTCACAGGACTCTGGTCCAGGTCAGTTGTTGCCGGCGGGTGGACGGGAGGCTGTGAATCTCTTATCCTCTATCATCCCTGAAGCAGCTTTAAATTATCCAGGGCTTGAGCCGCATCATCTGTGCGTCCTGCTCATCTCTGGTTGCGATTGATTTCTTGATCATCATTGTCCTTGTTAGTCACTGCTTCAGTGTAGAGGCAGGGAAGCAGTCACTAACCAGGACACAGGGTGGAAGCCACATGTCAGCTGCTGCCTTCCCTATGAACAGTAAATAAGGCTCATTGTGGTCTAACTACCTCTTATAACACCTTATGCATGTTCCATCACTTTGGAAAGGATATCTTTCCACTTTCGCGCTACAAAGGCTAATTGTCACTTTACACACACCAACTTCTGTGTCCAACTTCTGAACAACTTACTGGTTGCAGTGAAATCATGGACACATTGTTCCATTTGTACACAGCCACAAAATGGAACAATGTGTCCATGATTTCACTGCAACCAGTAAGTTGTTCAGAAGTTGGACACAGAAGTTGGTGTGTGTAAAGCGGCCCTAAGGCTGGTTTCACACCGCAGTTTTTGCCCTGATCAGGTTCGATCAGGTTTGTGTGTCAAAACCAAGAGAGGAAGCAGGAGAGGAATTTGCAGAGAAAAACTTTAATTGAAAGATTGACACCTGTTCTGAGTTTTGGAGACACTCCTGGTTTCGCCACACAAACCTGATTGAACCGGATCAGGAAAAAAACTGTAGTGTGAAAGCAGCCTAAGGCACCCTTCACACATCGGTTTTTGTCTGTCAGGGTGGATCCTGTTTTTTACAGGATCACCCAGACAGGACTGGACAGAACCTGATAGGTTGAACCGGATGGCAAATAAGCACCCTGATCCTGTTTTTTTGCGGGATTCATTTCTTTCATTTCTCCATTGAAAAGCATTGTGAATTACTTCTCCATAGGTTATAATGGGTGCAGCCACTGTCCATGGTGCTGAAGAATTCTGAGAATGCTCAGTGCTAAAATCCGGATCAGGGAAATTAATTAGGTTTTTTACTGGATCCGGTTCTGTCTGGTTTTGTTCAATTTTTGCACTGGAGACAAAAAATGCTGCAGGCTCCGATTTTGGGGATGGTGAAAAACCTGACAAAACCGGATCAGGCAGAGAATACACAGAACCTGATGGCCAAATAGGACCAACCCGACACCATACGGATACATGGAAAGCAAAACCGGATCAGGTTCTTTCCAGTTCAAACCGGACAGAACTTGATGCACAAAACCGTGGTGTGAAGTCAGCATAATGGCGGCTTCACACTGCGGTGTGATCCGGTCCGGGGCTGTCAGGTATGAACCTGACAGCCCTGGACTGGATCAACACACAGAACTGGAGGGCTAATTTGCTTACGACTTAGATGGATTTTAAACTTAAGGCCCCGTTGTGACGAAATGGACACCTTTAATATTTAATGTAGGAGAATTTCTTATTCATCCAGACCATATTGTATATTGGCTTGTAAACTTGTAATGGCCAAGGAGAATTTCCTACAGTATTTTCATAGATTACTGTGGTTTAAGTTTAGCATGGTAATGTAATTATCTAACTTGTTTGTCACTGAAGGCCAGAGAACTTAATTATGCTACTCGTTCATTGTCTATTACCCTGTGAATGTTGATTCTATGTACATGGCTCCAGCCACTATTGTTTTAATGTCATGGTTTGCAGACTGAATGTCTCCTACTAACATTCCATTGTAAGGACTATGTCAATCAGTATGTCACTCTACCTTGTCAGGAGTACAATACTACTAAAATATGTTAAATGAGGATTGAGGTCCAGCCAATGCAAAGACAGTTTTATTCCACCAATCGTGACGCTCCCAATATCCTGCAATGAGGGCTGAAGGTATATAAGGAGATGTGCTCATTAACCAGAGAGAGAGATTGAAGATTGGATACAGGCAGCTAATCTAGGGTCTTCGGGTCCAGTTAGCGAGCCATAACCCCAGGCCTAGGCATTTCGGTGCCGACCAAGGGGACCAGAACACGGACTATAGAACCACAAGGACTTCAGCATCGGATTATCGGATTCGGCTGTGATAAAGACTGCATAAGGACAAGGAAGCAACCCAGGTTGGGACGATACAGTCACCTGGCTACAGACTTTGCTGTGCTACATTCTAAACCCTGGTGAGCCAGCGGAAGGGTGAGACTCTGTTGCCTGTTACATTATGTGTTGTGCTTGGTTATGCGTTATATGCTGTTAACTGTTTGGGGATCCAATGAAGCCTTAATATTGTGATTCCCTCACCCTGTGTTGTCTGAGTAGTGAATGAAACACTGAGATTGATGACCACTTGCAAAACTTTGAGATGATGATGAGAATGCACCAGGTGCACACAGCTGAGTGGCCCAAATATCTGTGGTCAAGTTTGCCTGGTTGGGCCCAGGAGGCTGTCCGATCACTTGGGCCTCAGGATTGCTTGGTCTATGGAATTATTAAGGACACTTTGTTGGCCCTTTCTACCATAACCCCTGAGAGATATCGCATTAAGTTCCGGACTATGTCTCGCCAGGGTGTCTCGTATGTCGAATTTGGCAGTCAACTCCGACAACACTGTAACCGCTGGCTCGATGGTCGTGCTGCCCACTCCGCTGCTGCCCACCGGATATGATAGTACTCGAACAGCTTATGGAGAAGATGGATCCAGAACTACGAGAATGGGTGGCGGACCAGAAGCCCGACACCCCAGAGCAAGAAGCCCGATTGGCTGACGAATTTACAGCCAACCGACCCAGCTGGAGACCCAATTGGCCCACCGATCCCAGGAGGTTCATCAACCATGGATACCAGCGACCTCCAGACTCCCGTGCTGGACTAACTCGTTATGCCGCAGAAACCCCAACAGGGCAAAGTTTTACCAACAGGGCCCGTGACTTGCCTAACCCACGGCGCTGTTATACGTGTGGGCGCCTTGGACACATGGCCAAAGAGTGTCTTCAAAATCGGGGCCCTATGCCTGGAGCCCGTCTACCAGCCCACTCAGTCAACATATACAGAGATGAACCAGTGATGCCTGGAGGATACTACCCCCAAGATACGCCAGTAGCTGAGGAAGTGATTTACCCAGTCCACACCCTACGGCAGGCCGGATACCGTACACCGGCCAACCTCAATCGCCACATCCAGACGGTCAAGGTCGGTGGAATAGAGGCTCAGGGAGAGGTTGAAGTGGGGCTCATGGACGGCCTCCCAACTCCTGTTCTTTTGGGAAATGACCTAGGACAAGGATTATCTAGCCAGGTTGTCACCGCCATCACCCGCAGCCAAGCCAAGCATCACCCTTGTGCAGATCTTTCTACCAACCCATGTGAGGATAACCCTCCTCTTCAATCTTCAGCCTCCTTTTCTGAGCCGACCAATGTGAGTACATCAAACCAAACTGTGGCCATTGACTGGGGGGAGATAGATCGTAAGGAGTTCAGGGAAGCCCAACTGACATACCCCACCCTAGAGCTTATCCGTAGTGCGGCTGCCCAACCTGGGGAAGGAAATCAGGGGGAGGTGTATAGATGGGAAAGAGGCCTCTTATATCGAGAGAAGCCCGCATCCTGCCCAGAAAAACCTTGGACCCATGTACATCAGCTTGTAGTACCCCAGCAATATCGATCCCAACTATTGCGCTTAGCTCATGATGTTCCTGCAGCTGGGCACATGGGGACCAAAAAGACCCGGACCCGCCTGTTGCGTAGTTTTTTTGGCCAAGGGTCACTCAAGAAGTAAAGAAATACAGAGCCTCTTGTCCAGTGTGTCAACGTATGGGCGGAGCCCCATGTCGTGCCCCACTCCAACCCATGCTTTTGCTAGGGGAACCGTTCCAGAGAGTTGCCATTGATTTAGTAGGCCCGTTAGCCATCCCCAGCCGCAGCGGGAAAAGATTCATCCTCACCCTGGTAGACTTTTGCCACCCGCTATCCAGAAGCCACTGCCTTGACTTCCATAGATGCAGAGCATGTGGCTCAAGCTTTACTGGACATCTTTAGCCGGGTAGGGTTTCCACAGGAAGTATTAACTGACCAGGGGGCACAGTTCCAAAGTGAACTGATTCAGACCCTCTGGGAGAAACATGGAGTCCGCCCCATGCGCACAACGCCCTACCATCCTGAAACGAATGGATTGTGTGAGCGCTTCAATGGAACCCTGAAACAGCTCATGTAGAGGCCGAGGGGGGGGACTGGGAAAAAAACCGGCAGCAGCTCCTTTTTGCTTACCGGAAGGTGCCACAGGACTCCACTGGGTTCTCCCCCTTTGAATTGCTGTATGGCCGAAAAGTACGGGGGCCCTTAGAGATGGTACGAGAAAGTTGGGAGGGCACCTTCCCCACAGAAGAGGTTCCCATATTGGACTATGTTCAAAAGTTTAGGGAAAGGATGAGGCACCTCATGGCATTAGCCCACGGGAACTTGGAAGTGGCTCAGGAAAGGCAAAAACGATGTTATGACCGTGCTGCCCGACTCCGAGAATTTGCCTGTGGACAGAAGGTCCTGGTACTTGTACCGGTACGCAAAAACAAGCTTCAAGCCATGTGGGCGGGTCCATTTATCATTACCAGGAAATGTGGCAATACTGACTACACTGTGGCTCTGGATCGAGCAGGTGTTCGTGAGCGTACCTACCATGTTAATAGGCTAAAAGCTTATGAGGAAAGAGAGGTCACCAACTTAGCAGTTTGTTGTCCCGATTTAGATGACCCTGATACAGACCAGATCCCAGACCTATTAGTGGATTCCAAAAGGGAAATGGGGGTAAAAGATGTATCACTGGGGGAACAGCTTTGTCCATCACAGAAGCAACAGTTATCAGACGTACTCAGACCATATGAATCCCTGTTCACGAGTTTACCTGGTCGAACACCTCTGGTCCGGCATCATGTCAACACAGGGGCATCCACTCCGCTACGCCAACCCGCCTACCGAGTGACACCCCCGGTATTGGCAATGATGAAGGCCGAGGTGGATGACATGTTAAATATGGGAGTAATAGTCCCTTCCCAAAGCCCATGGGCTGCCAGTGTTGTGCTGGTGCCAAAAAAGGACAAGAGTACTCGTCTCTGTGTGGACTATAGACGGCTCAATGAGATCACAGTTACGGATGCCTACCCCATGCCCCGGGTGGATGAACTACTAGATAGGTTGGGGGGATCTCGGTTTATATCCACCCTCGATTTGAGCAAGGGATACTGGCAGATCCCACTCACAAAAGAGGCTCAAGAGAAATCCGCTTTCATAACCCCTTTTGGCCTATATGAGTTCACCAGCATGCCTTTTTGGGATGAAGAATGCCCCAGCTACCTTCCAGAGGATGGTGGACCATTTACTAGAGGGATGCCAGGGGTATGCCCAGGCCTATTTGGATGACATCGCTATCTTCAGCGACACCTGGGAAGAGCATATTCAGCATGTGTCCCAGGTTCTGCAAAGGGTAGCCAAAGCCCAGCTCACCATCCGACCTGACAAATGCCAAATGGGGATGGCCGAGGTGCTATACCTGGGTCATCGAGTGGGAAGTGGGTGCATTCGTCCAGAACCGGCAAAAGTAGAAGCAATTACCCAGTGGCCGCGCCCTGTCAACCAAAAACAGGTCCGCGTGTTTTTGGGCACCGCAAATTATTATAGAAAATTTATCCCCAATTACAGCACCGTAGCAAAACCACTCACTGACCTCACAACCAAAAAATATGCCCGCAACCTTATCTGGACCCCAGAATGTGAAGCTGCGTTCCTCCAGTTGATAGACCGGCTAGCCCAGAGCCCAGTTCTGAATGCTCCTGACTTCCGACGTAGGTTCATTGTCCAAACAGATGCATCAGACACAGGACTAGGAGCGGTACTTAGCCGGCGAGGAACATCCGATAGCTTATCTCTCCCGGAAACTGTTGGACCGAGAGAGGGCCTACGCCACCATAGAAAAAGAATGCCTGGCCATAGTCTGGTCTCTAAAAAAATTGCAGCCCTACCTCTATGGCAATGAGTTCACAGTCCTCATTGACCACAATCCATTGAGTTGGCTAAATCGCACTGCTGGGGACAATGGACGATTGCTTAGATGGAGTTTGGCGTTACAATCTTACAATTTCTCCATCTCACATAAACAAGGCAAGAACCATGGAAATGCAGATGGGCTGTCCCGACAGATGGAAAAGGATGATCGGAAGCCTATCAAGTCTGGCTAAATAAGAAGGGGGAGGAATGTGACGAAATGGACCCCTTTAATATTTAATGTAGGAGAATTTCTTATTCATCCAGACCATATTGTATATTGGCTTGTAAACTTGTAATGGCCAAGGAGAATTTCCTACAGTATTTTTATAGATCACTGTGGTTTAAGTTTAGCATGGTAATGTAATTATCTAACTTGTTTGTCACTGAAGGCCAGAGAACTTAATTATGCTACTCGTTCATTGTCTATTACCCTGTGAATGTTGATTATATGTACATGGCTCCAGCCACTATTGTTTTAATGTCATGGTTTGCAGACTGAATGTCTCCTACTAACATTCCATTGTAAGGACTATGTCAATCAGTATGTCACTCTACCTTATCAGGAGTACAATACTACTAAAATATGTTAAATGAGGATTGAGGTCCAGCCAATGCAAAGACAGTTTTATTCCACCAATTGTGACGCTCCCAATATCCTGCAATGAGGGCTGAAGGTATATAAGAAGATGTGCTCATTAACCAGAGAGAGAGATTGAAGATTGGATACAGGCAGCTAATCTACGGTCTTTGGGTCCGGTTAGCGAGCCATAACCCCAGGCCTAGGCATTTCGGTGCCGACCAAGGGGACCAGAACACGGACTATAGAACTACAAGGACTTCAGCATCGGATTATCGGATTCGGCTGTGATAAAGACTGCATAAGGACAAGGAAGCAACCCAGGTTGGGACGATACAGTCACCTGGCTACAGACTTTGCTGTGCTACATTCTAAACCCTGGTGAGCCAGCGGAAGGGTGAGACTCTGTTGCCTGTTACATTATGTGTTGTGCTTGGTTATGCGTTATATGCTGTTAACTGTTTGGGGATCCAATGAAGCCTTAATATTGTGATTCCCTCACCCTGTGTTGTCTGAGTAGTGTTCCGCCCATGGTTAAGGAGCTCGGGCGTTCAGTTGGGGATGAGCCCTGGTCCACGTTGTCTTTGTAAAGGCGGCTGGGCCTGCGGACGAGAGCACCCACTGACCCCTGGTTCTTCACACCCGTTACATGGGGGGACATCTTCGGCAACATCGCCGGCAGCTCCCGAGAGCGCGCACGTTTTTGGCCCCACTCCAACATGGCTGATGAGCTGTCAGACGAGGAGACATTGCCGGCAACTCATCAGTGATGTTGCTAGCAACTATCGCTGTCAGGGTTAAACTCAACCCTGGCAGCAATCCTTAACATGGGAGTCTATGGGGGAAGTTGCCGGCATCATCCCTGTTGCCGTGTCAGACTAGGGGATTCAGGCAGATCGCCTAAGCTACATCGCCAGGTTTCAGGACATTGTCCTGAAACCTGGTGATGTTGCTGAATCAACTATCGCCATTGAAATCACCCTGTTACGTGGGGCAACTCACCAGCGATGTCGCCGCAACTTGGCCACCCCCCTTAGTTGCCAGCGATGTTGCCGGAGATGTTACGGGGCCTTTAGAGATGCTGCCATAATTATCTATGATAGGTATAAGAGCTGGGAAACCCCTAGTGGGTCTGAACATCTATAGCAAGAGATCGTCTGCGAAGGCTGTGGTTTTATGGTGCTCATTGCCAATGCAGATGCCTTCAATCTCTGCACTTTGCTGTACAGCCCGTAGCAGGGGTCCCATCAGCAGCACAAATAGTGGCAGTGATAAAGGACAGCCTTGCCTAGTGCCATTCTTGATCACAAATAAGTTGGTGAGTGACCAGTTGATCCCGAGGCAAGCTGAGGGCTTTGTGTACATTTGCATTATCGCAGTTGTTGCCTGTGGCAGGAAGGTGAACCCGGTGAGAGTCTCTATTAAGAAGGTCCAGTCTTCCCTGTCAAAAGCCTTCTTAGCGTTCGTTCCAAGTAGGACCAGCGATATTTTTCAGGTTTTGGCATATTGCATCAGATGCAAGACTTTGAATGTGTTGTCCTTTCCCTCTCTCCCCTTCACAAAGCCCGTATGACACAGGGATATCACTGAGGGTAGCAGTTTGGCGAGTCTATTCGAAAGAATAAAGAATAAAGCCGTCCTACTTTAGCAATCATCCTATGTATATAACATTTTTTACTTTTTTTTCCATTCCACTAGGCACCATTGTTATATCACAGTCTGTAATATAGTAGGAATTAATTATTATTTTGTCATTTCATATTAATGCATTTGTGTGTTTTTGATCTGTATACCCGTAAATAGTGATGAGCGAGTACTAAAATGCTCGGGTGCTCGAAGCTCGGGCCGAGCATCCCGAGATACTCGTGTACTCGGCCCGAGTAACGAGCCCAATGTTATCCTATGGGAGACACGAGTATTTTTATGAAATGACTGCCGGCAGCATGGAAAAACCCTAAAAATGTCACAAAAGTCTCAGAAGAGTGCTGATATGACATGGCAACACCATGGGGAAGACCCCTGTAAGCATTTCTCACTCAAAAGTCACAGCTGTGAACAATGTTGTCCGAGTTTCACGCCAATTTTACGGAGTCTCCAGAAAACCTTCCAAAATGACACCAAAATGAATATTTAGGGTGGAAATGTTAAGGGCACATACCCAATAGTGAGATACAGCTGGTGTATGTCACTTTTTGTGATTACATGAAAGATTTTACGTGAAAACATTGTGCGACACTCCGATGACCCTGACAAGAGACGTACATGAAGCCCTGTCTAGAAATAAAGTGCCCATTTTGAGGAACTGGGTCTGTTGTAGTATCTTCCTTTGCAAGGGCAGTCCAAAATTGGGAGGTTCACCAATGCCCCTGGATACAGACATGCAGGATGGCCTGTAAACAAGAACTGGGTGTATTGTAGTATAGCCCTTTGGTCAGGGCATCCAAAAATTGGGAGGCTCCACATTGTCCCTGGATAGAGACGTGCAGGAGGGCCTGTAAAGAAGAACTGGGTGTATTGTAGTATAGGCCTTTGGCCAGGGCAGGCAAAAATTGGGAGGTTCAACAATGAGCCATGCATACAGACATGTAGTAGGGCCTGTAACCCTCAAGTGGGTGTATTGTAGTATAGCCCTTTGGTGAGGGCAGCCAAAAATTGGGAGGCTCCTCTTTGTCCCTGGATAGAGACGTGCAGGAGGGCCTGTAACCCTCAAGTGTGTGTATTGTAGTATAACCCTTTGGTCAGGGCAGCCAAAAATTGGGAGGTTCAACAATGACCCATGCATAAAGACATGTAGTAGGGCCTGTAACCCTCAAGTGGGTGTATTGTAGTATAGCCCTTTGGTCAGGGCAGCCACAAATTGGGAGGTTCAACAATGACCCATGCATACAGACATGCATTAGGGCCTGTAACCCTCAAGTGGGTGTATTGTAGTATAGCCCTTTGGTCAGGGCGGCCAAAAATTGGGAGGTTCAACAATGACCCATGCATACAGACATGTAGTAGGGCCTGTAACCCTCAAGTGGGTGTATTGTAGTATAGCTCTTAACAGCCATCACTTCAGTATCCAGACCAACACGATGACTGAACATGCTGTCCTCCTCCTCCTCCTCCTCCTCCTCATCTCCCCTGTCCTCTGGCCAGCCACGCTGAATCGAGGGTATGACTGGTGTGCATGTCATATCCTCAATTTGGCCAGAGAGTTGCTCCATGTCTTCATCCTCCTCCTCCTCGTCATAGTCCTCCACTGCACGTTGTGATGAGATGAGGCTGGGCTGTGTGTTTTCACCCACACCCACTACTGTTTCTTGCTCAAAGTCATCGCGCTCGGCCTGCAATGCATCCTCTTTGATTTTCAGCAGAGACCGTTTTAGAAGGCAGAGTAGTGGTATGGTGACGCTAATAATGGCGTCATCGCCGCTCACCATCTTGGTGGAGTCCTCAAAGTTTTGGAGGACGGTGCATAGGTCCGACATCCATCTCCACTCCTCAGGTGTTATGTGTGGAGTTTGACATATTTCCCGACGGCTTAGGTGATGCAGGTAGTCCACAACTGCCCTCTTCTGCTCACATATCCTGACCAACATGTGCAGAGTTGAATTCCAACGCGTGGGGACATCACACACCAGTCTGTGGGCCGGAAGACGCAAACGGCGCTGAAAGCCGGCAAGGCCGGCTGAGCAGCAGGTGACTTGCGAAAATGTGCAGACAGACGCCGAACTTTTACCAGCAGGTCAGACACCTCTGGGTATGACTTCACAAACCTCTGAACCACCAGGTTGAGCACATGGGCCACGCATGGAACATGTGTCAGCTGCCCTCGCCTCAAAGCTGCCACCAGGTTCCGGCCATTGTCACACACGACCTTTCCTGGCTTTAGGTTCAGAGGTGTGAGCCAGTGATCTGCCTGCTCTTTCAGAGCTGTCCACACCTCTTCTGCATTGCGGGGTTTGTCACCTATGCAGACTAGCTTCAGCACAGCCTGTTGCCGCTTTGCAGAGGCAGTGCTGCAGTGCTTCCAGCTTGGGACTGGTGTGGAGGGTACAGTGGATGAGGATGCGCAGGAGGAGGAGGCTGAAGAGCATGACATTCCGGAGCTGTAGAGTGTCGGTGAAACCCTGACAGAGGTAGGGCCTGCTATCCTTGGTGTGGGAAGGACGTGTTCCGTCCCTCGCTCAGACTGGGTCCCAGCCTCCACAATATTAATCCAGTGTGCCGTCAAGGAGATGTAGCGGCCTTGCCCACAAGCACTTGTCCACGTGTCTGTTGTTAGGTGGACTTTGGCTGAAACAGCATTGTTCAGGGCACGTGTGATGCTGTTGGACACGTGGTTATGCAATGCGGGGACGGCACATCTGGAGAAA
Source organism: Allobates femoralis (assembly GCA_033576535.1). NCBI lineage: Eukaryota > Metazoa > Chordata > Amphibia > Anura > Aromobatidae > Allobates > Allobates femoralis. Next base: position 73,595,065 of record JARQOC010000009.1, read on the forward strand.
TAGTGGCGGCTGGGGACCGAGTAACGTGGGACAGCAGCCGCCATCAGGTCGCGGAATGCGTCCGTCTCCACCAGCCGGAAAGGCAACATTTCTAGCGCTATGAGTCGCGAAATGTGATCATTCAGGACTGTGGCATGTGGGGCGTTGGCAGCGTATTTGCGCCTGCGTTCAAATGTTTGCTGAATGGATAATTGAACGCTGCGCTGGGACAAGGACGTGCTTGATGGTGGTGTAATTTGTGCGTGGGCAACTTCAGGTGCAGGGCCGGAGGCTTGTTCGCGGCCAGCATGGACAGGGGATTGGCTCGCATGCACAACAGGCGAAGACGTAGCAGTGACATCAGCAAGCACCGCTCCTCGACTCTGTTGTACTTCCCACAAAGTCGGGTGCTTGGCTGACATGTGCCTGATCATGCTGGTGGTGGTCAGGCTGCTAGTTTTCGTACCCCTGCTGATAGTGGCATGGCAGGTGTGGCAAATGGCCTTTTTAGAGTCTTCTGGAGCCAACTTAAAAAACTCCCAGACTCGGGAAGACCGAACATTTGCACAGGCACCTTGAGTCGTGTTGTTGTTTCGGGGAACGGTTGCCTGCCTTCTGCCTGCGGACGCAACCCTGCTTTGTACTGCCTGTTGGGATGCTACGCCTCCCTCCCCCTGTGCACTGCTGTCCTCGCTCTGCATATCCTCCTGCCATGTTGGGTCAGCTACTGGATCATCCACCACGCCGTCTTCCTCTTCCGCACCCTGATCCTCCTCCTGACTTCCTGGCAATTGTGTCTCATCATCGTCCACCCCTTGTTGAGACACTTTGACAACGTTCCGTTCGTCATAACGTGGCTGCTCAAATATTTGGGCATCTGTACATACCATCTCCTCATCACCCACTTCAAGAGGAGGTGGCGACAGGCCAGATTCTGCGAATGGATATGTGAACAGCTCTTCCGAGTGTCCTAGTGTGGGATCAGTAATGTCCGTGGACGTGTACTCGGCCAGGTGGTAGGAAGGAGGATCAGGTTGGGAAATGTGCGGTGCAGTATCACGGCTACTGACAGTTGACCGTGTGGAAGACAGGGTGTTTGTGGAGGTGCCCATCTGACTTGAAGCATTATCCGCTATCCAAGTAACAACCTGTTGACACTGGTCTTGGTTCAACAGTGGTGTACTGCTGCGGGCCCCAAGAATTTGGGACAGGACGTGCGAGCGAGGAGATGTGGCCCTTTGTTGTTGCGAAATTAGTGCTTGCACACGACCTCGGCCTCTGCCTGCACCACCATCACGTCCACTTCCTTGTTCCTTGCCAATGCCCTTGCCAACGCCTTTGCGCATTTTGCCTGTATAGAGCGACAACTGTCTGGTGACTGTTGAGGTCACAGGAGATTAGGATTTTAGTTCCCTAACCTGTATCAAGGTATGACGTACACCAGTGTGGTGACTGTTGAGATCACAAGAGATTAGGATTTTAGTTCCCTAACCTGTATCAAGGTATGACGTACACCAGTGTGGTGACTGTTGAGATCACAAGAGATTAGGATTTTAGTTCCCTAACCTGTATCAAGGTATGACGTACACCAGTGTGGTGACTGTTGAGATCACAAGAGGTTAGGATTTTAGTTCCCTAACCTGTATCAAGGTATGACGTACACCAGTGTGGTGACTGTTGAGATCACAAGAGATTAGGATTTTAGTTCCCTAACCTGTATCAAGGTAGACGTACACCAGTGTGGTGACTGTTGAGATCACAAGAGGTTAGGATTTTAGTTCCCTAACCTGTATTAAGGTAGTACGTACACCTGTCTGGTGACTGTAATGGTTCACGAGAGGATTTTAGTCCCTAACCTGTATTAAGGTAGTACGTACACCGTCTGGTGACTTTAATGGTGTCAGGAGAGGATTTTAGTCCCTAACCTGTATTAAGGTAGTACGTACACCTGTCTGGTGACTTTAATGGTTTCAGGAGAGGATTTTAGTCCCTAACCTGTATTAAGGTAGTACGTACACCTGTCTGGTGACTGTAATGGTTTCAGGAGAGGATTTTAGTCCCTAACCTGTATTAAGGTAGTACGTACACCTGTCTGGTGACTGTAATGGTGTTCAGGAGAGGATTTTAGTCCCTAACCTGTATTAAGATAGTACGTACACCTGTCTGGTGACTGTAATGGTGTCAGGAGAGGATTTTAGTCCCTAACCTGTATTAAGGTAGTACGTACACCTGTCTGGTGACTTAATGGTTTCACGAGAGTATTTTAGTCCCTAACCTGTATTAAGGTAGTACGTACACTTGTCTGGTGACTTTAATGGTGTCAGAGAGATTTTAGTCCCTAACCTGTATTAAGGTAGTACGTACACTGTCTGGTGACTTTAATGGTTTCAGGAGAGGATTTTAGTCCCTAACCTGTATTAAGGTAGTACGTACACCTGTCTGGTGACTGTAATGGTGTCAGGAGAGGATTTTAGTCCCTAACCTGTATTAAGGTAGTACGTACACCTGTCTGGTGACTGTAATGGTGTTCAGGAGAGGATTTTAGTCCCTAACCTGTATTAAGGTAGTACGTACACCTCTCTGGTGACTGTAATGGTTTCAGGAGAGGAATTTTAGTCCCTAACCTGTATTAAGGTAGTACGTACACCTTCTGGTGACTGTAATGGTTTCAGGAGAGGATTTTAGTCCCTAACCTGTATTAAGGTAGTACGTACACTTGTCTGGTGACTGTAATGGTGTCAGGAGAGAATTTTAGTCCCTAACCTGTATTAAGGTGGTACGTACACCTGTCTGGTGACTGTAATGGTGTCAGGAGAGAATTTTAGTCCCTAACCTGTATTAAGGTAGTACGTACACCTGTCTGGTGACTGTAATGGTGTCAGGAGAGGATTTTAGTCCCTATCCTGTATTAAGGTAGTAAGTACAAGAGTGTGGTGACTCTAATGGTCACAGAAAAGCTTTGATTCCAATCTGTATCACCCTGCCTGTATCCACCTAGATTAGTCCTGAGAAGGACTGTTCTGGTCACTGGAAAGCTTGGACTCCGATCTGGATCACCCTGCCTATATCCTCCTAGATTAGTCCTGAGAAGGACTGTTGTGGTCAGCAGCAGCAGTTTGCAGCCCTGCTCCGGATCTACCTATGAGGGCCGCAAATCTGTCCCTAAGCAGCAGCAGACACTCTCCCTACACTCACTGTCTGGATGGCTGTGTGCCGAGCACAGCGCGCCGGGAGTTATAAAGGCTCGGTCACGCTGTGCAGGGTGGCCAATCACTGCTATGCCACAACTAACAGGGCTGTGGCATTGCAGTGGTCTGCCAGCCAATCCCTGCACATGGGCTGGCTCTCAAAAGAGCGCCAACATGCAGAGATGACGACCACGAGCACAGCACGAGTATCGCGAGATTACTCGGTGCTCGGCGAGTCGCCCGAGTACAGTGATACTCGTGCGAGTACCGAGTAGTGGCGAGCATGCTCGCTCATCACTACCGTAAACCTTAACTGTATTCACCATCATGTGTGTCTAATTCAGGGGTGGGGAACCTCAGGCCCCAGGGCCGAATACAGCCCTCGATGACTTTTTTGCGACCCCAAGGCAGATTCCTAGGGACCGCAGTGCTCAGGCCGATAGACACGTTTTACCGGCTCTCTGCCCTTTAAATCCAGCTGTCCAGGGATCTCTATGCCCCAGCCTCGGTCTCCCCAGTGAGGTATATGCCTCCAGACTCTACTGTCTATGCCCAGCTCGGTCTCCCAGTGAAGTGTATGCCCCAGCCTCTTCTGTGATGTCTAGAGCTCTAGCAAACCTGGAAAAGCAGTTGAAAAGCAACATGACCAATATCACCTGCACCAAAGAGAAGCAGCTCCAGCCACTACAGTAGGGGTGAGTTGATTGTTTAACCAAATATAGCATGGTAATTTTCAAGTTGATAATTTTGTACGACCTCCAAAGGATTGTAGAAATTTACGAATGGCCCCCGGCAGAAAAATAGTTCCCCACCCCTGGTCTAATTGTATAATTAGATCCCCTTATTGATGCTAATTTGTTTAAATATTACCACCTTGGTTACTTAACATTTTCCTATGACCAAGAGCCTTTGTTACATGCGAGAAACATATCAGGGTTAGCTCATTAATGCCTGTACTATGGAATCACTGCAGCACTCTGATCCCCGGCATAAGGTCATCACGCTGCTGACATCACTCGGCGGCTCTGTGCTGTGCAAAGGTGGCAGAATGCTGAAAAATGCTCCACAAATGAGCTGGAGAGAAGCCGCTACTGAAAATTAAAGTAATTAGGGAAAGGGGAGAGGTGGAGTGTATGGGAACTTTGTTGAGCAAATGGGAGGGAAGGGTAGCAGATGGGAGCTGTATAAGGATCAAATGATAGGATAGAGGATGGGGGCTGTATGAGGAGCAAATGGGGGAAGGTAGAGAATGGGGGCTGTATGAGGAGCAAATGGAGGAGGATTGAGGTTGTGGGCTGTATGAGGAGAAAATGGGGGAGGGTAAAGGCTGGGGGCTGTATGAGGAGCAAATGGGGGGGTAGAGGATGATGGCTGTATTAGGAGCAAACGGAGGGAGGTAGAGGATGGGGGCTGTATGAGGAGCAAATGGAGGAGGATAGAGGTTGTGGGCTGTATGAGGAGAAAATGGGGGAGGGTAAAGGCTGGGGGCTGTATGAGGAGCAAACGGAGGGTTGTAGAGGATGAGGGCTGTATGAGGAGCAAATGGGGGAGGGTAGAGGATGGGGGCTGTATGAGGAGCAAATGGGGGAGGTTTGAGGATGGGGGCTGTATAAGGAGCAAATGGAGGAGGGTAGAGGATGGGGGCTGTATGAGGAGCAAATGGGGGAGGACAGAGGTTATGGGCTGTATGAGGAGCACATTAGGGAGGGTAGAGGCTGGGGCTGTATGAGGAGCAAATGGAGGGTGGTAGAGGATGGGGGCTGTATGAGGAGCAAATGGGAGAGGGTAGAGGATGGGGGCTGTATGAGGAGCAAATGGGGGAGGTTTGAGGATGGGGGCTTTATGAGGAGTAAATGGGGGAGGGTAGAGGATGAGGGCTGTATGAGGAGCAAATGGGGAAGGGTAGACGATAGGGGCTGTATGAGGAGTAAATGGGGGAGGGTAGAGGATGAGGGCTGTATGAGGAGAAAATGGGGGAGGGAAGAAGATGGGGGGCTGTACGAGGAGAAAACAGAGGAAGGTAGAGGATGGGGGCTGTATGAAGAACAAATGGGGGAGGGTAGAGGATGGGGGTTGTATGAGGAGCAAATGGGGGGATAGAGGATGGGGGCTGTACGACAAGAAAATGGGTGAGAGGATGGGGATGTACGAGGAGCAAACGAGGTGGGTATGAGGAGCAAATGGGGGTCCCTTTCATTCATATTGTTTTTTGGATTTTTCAGAAAAAATTTGACGTGGGCTTCGCCGTATTTTTGTATCCAGCCGGATACAGCAGGCAGCGACGGGCTGCCACCAACCCCCAGGTGCCTATTTGTACCTGGCCGGACTCAACAATATAGGGGAGCCATTTTTTTATTATTTCATGAATTTCATGAAATAATTAAAAAAAATTGCGTGGGGATCCCCGCTATTTCTATGTCCAGCCAGGTACAGCTAGGCAGCTGGGGGCTCGAATCCGCAGCGCAGGGAGGCCCAAGCTTTCGGGGCACCCCCTGCTGCGAATGGCAGCCCGCAACCGCCCCAGAAGATGGCGCGTTCATTAAAGTGCCATCTTCAGGCGCTGAACCCAACTCTTCCAGGGCCCGGGTACAGTGGCTCACTGGGTAATAAAGGGGTTAGGGCCAGCTTTGTATTATCAGCTGGCCCTAAGCCCGACATTCATGGGGTCACGCCAATAGTAGACTTGTAGACATGACCACCATGAATTTCTAGTAAATTCTGTAAAAAAAAACACAACAGAGAATTTTTTTTTTATTAGAAATTTAGTGACTCTATCTTTATTTAAAAAATCCTCTTCCATCCGACGTAGTCCATAAACGCAATCTCAGCACTGCTACATCGCTCTGCATAGACACACATGTCTATGCAGAGCCGAGCAGGCTGAGAAATGACTACAACAGTCAGGGTTCACCTCAGGCCATAGCTCGGGCTATGACCGTTGGTGAACCCTGCTGTTACATCCCGAAGACTGCTGCCGGCCATCGGAGATTGCCGACCGTCGGCAGAGCAGTGAATAAACCGGAAGTCATTAACTTTATTTTATTATTTTTTTTTTTTATTACTTCGTGAATTTCATGAAATAATAGAAAAAAAAAATGTGTGGGGCTCCGCGCTATTTCTATGTCCAGCCAGATACAGCTAGGCAGCTGGGGGCTGTAATACGCAGCGCACAGAGGCCCAAGCCTTCTGAGCACCCCCCGCTGCGATTGAAAGCCGGACTAGAAAATGGTGCGTTCATTGAAGCGCCATGCTCTGGCGCTGAACCCAACTCTTCCAGGGCCCTGGTGCGGTGGCTCACTGGGTAATAAAGGGGTTAGGGCCCCTTCAGAAAAAAAATTACATGGGCTTCGCCGTATTTCTGGAACCAGCCGGATCCAGCAGGCAGCGACGGGCTGCCCCCAACCCCCAGGTGCCTATTTGTACCTGGCCAGACACAAGAATATAGGGGAGCCCTTCTTTTTTATTATTTCATGAATTTCATGAAATAATAAAAAAAAAATGCGTGGGGCTCCGCGCAATTTCTATGTCTAGCCAGGTACAGCTAAGCAGCTGGGGGCTGGAATCCGCAGCGCAGGGATGCCCAAGCTTTCTGGGCACCCCCCGCTGCAAATTGCAGCCCGCAGCCGCCCCAGAAGATGGCGAGTTCATTGAAGCGCCATCCTCTGGCGCTGAACCCCGCTCTTCCAGTGGCCTTGGTGGCGGTGGCACGCTGGGTAATAAAGAGGTTAGGGCCAGCTTTGTATTATCAGCTGGCCCTAAGCCCGAAATTTATGGCGGTCACGCCAATATTAGACATGACCGCCATGAATTTCTATTAAATTGATTTAAAAAAAACACAACACAGAGAAAATTTTTTATTAGAAATAAAAAAAAAAGCCATTAGGGACTCCATCTTTAATTAAAAAAATCCTCTTCTGTCCGACGCAGTCCAAAACGCGATGTCCTCTCTGCTCATCCCTGTGCATAGATATAGATGTCTATGCACAGGGAATGAGCAGACTGAGAACAATCTCAGCTCTGCTACATCAGGCAGCAGGCGGGCTCTAGGAACCTGGAGCTGCGGCAGCCAGCACACAGAGCAGATAGGACTCTTATCTGTGCGAGTTTCCCAGCGATTACTTGCAAAGTAAACGAGTCCAATGCAAATCAATGGCAAAACTAGGATTGCTTCAGGCTGAAGCTTCCGAGACACATCTGTGATTTGTAAATCGCACACTACTCGCTATTACTCGCTTCCCCATTCATTAACATTGGACTCGCTAGACTCGCAACGAGTAGCGAGTCCCGGGCTCAGACTCGCTAGGGTCAAGCGATTCCGAGTAATTTAGGATTCGCCCATCACTATTTCTGCTCTCTTTGGTAGATGCCGGGTTGATAATCTTCTACCTTTGAACGATGAAAGGCCGGTAGTTCAATCTCTTCCAACTCTTCCACGTCTTTCAGGTGTGGCATCCCGGATAAGGCATCTGTATTCCCGTTCTTGCTACCTGCCCTATATTTGATGACAAAATTGTAATTAGACAGCCGGGCTATCCATCGCTGCTCCAATGCATCTAATTTTGCTGTATCCAGGTGAGTTAATGGATTGTTATCCGTGTAGATGGTGAATTCTGCAGCTGCCAAGTAGTGCTTAAAACGTTCAGTTACAGCCCAAACTACTGCCAGTAGTTCTAACTTGAAGGAGCTGTAGTTCTCGGGGTTTCTTTCTGTAGGCCGGAGCTTCCTGCTTGCAAAGGCAATAACTCTTTCTTTGCCTCCTTGCATCTGTGACAATACTGCTCCCAGTCCCACGTTGCTGGCATCCGTGTATAGAATGAACGGTTGATGGTAATCAGGGTATGCCAGGATCTCTTCTCCCGTCAGTGCACATTTCAGCTTGTTGAAGGAGTCTTCCTTCTCTTCACTCCACTGGAAAGGAGGATTACGTGTTGCAGACTTTCTTGACTGTCCTACCAGGATGTCTTGCAGGGGAGCTGCTAGCTTCGTGAACCCTTGTAGGTCTTGGCCAATCCTTATCACTGTGACTTTATCAGGATCCGGTGCTACTCCCTCTGAACTCACGACGTGTCCCAGGTACTGTACCTTTGGTTTCAGAAGGTGACACTTGGATGGCTTGATTTTCATGCCGTATCTGGACAAGGCTTCAAACACTTCTGCCAGCTCTTGCAGATGTTACTCATACGCCTTGGAATAGACTATGATGTCGTCTAGGTACAGGAGGACAGTTTCTAAGTTCTTATGTCCTAGGCAGCTCTCCATCAGACGTGGAAAGGTCCCGGGTGCGTTGCAGAGTCCGAACGGCATACAATTGAACTCGCAGAGGCCCATTGGCGTAGTAAACGTTGTCTTCTCCTTGTCAGCCTCGGCCACACCAGTACCCACTAGTCAGATCAAGGGTGGAAAAGTAGTTAGCAGATTTTAGTGCAGCTAATGACTCCTCAATCCTAGGTAATGGGTATGCGTCCTTATGTGTGATGCGGTTAATCTGCCGGTAATCTACGCATATCCTCATGGTCCCGTCCTTTTTTTTTAACTAACACTAGAGGTGCTGCCCAGGGCTACAACTGTCTCTTATTACCCCTGCAGATTTCATTTGTCTGAGCATGTCTTTGGTGGTTTGATAGTGAGCAGGTGGTAAGGGTCCATACCTCTCTTTTATAGGCTGATGGTAACCTTTGGGTATAGTGTGCTCTACCCCTTTAATCTGCCCAAAGTCTAACAGGTGTTTACTGAATATTTGCTCAAATTCCTTCACTACCCGGTATACTCCATGCTTGTGACGGGGTGGTGTAGAACTGGTACCTACATGTAACTTTTGGCACCAATCCTCCAGCTTCTCTCCTGAGCCATTGTCATCCGCCTGACTTGACGGGTCCAAGGGTTCGACGGCTGTGATGTTGTTACTATCAACCGTGTACAACTTAGTCATGGTAGCATACTTTGGTAATGTGATCTCATCCTCTCCGTAGTTTAATAGGCGTACTGGCACTCTTCCCCTATGTACCTCAACCACTCCTCTAGCTGTGAGTATGGTGGGTCTACTTACTCGTACACTGCCAATCTCACCTCCGGATATTTCTACCTGCTGCTTCAAGATCAGGGCTTTGATCTCTCTGTGCAGAAACCTCTGCTGTCCGGCTCCGGCAGTCTCGGCGATTTGCTGCAAAACACTTATCACTTCGGAAAAACATTTCTCAATTACATTCATTCCTAGCAGCATCACTGGTTCACAGTCTCGCCGGTTAACATCTATGATTATAATACCCTGATTCCGCAATTCTACCTTCCCAATCTGAATATCCATTTCTCTAAACCCAACCTGTGGTATTAACTGTCCATTACTAGCCCATATGTCCATGTTAAAGTCAGTTGGTGCACTAGTAATGTCTGAATCAGCCCAGTACCTTTTATATAGAACATGTGGGATCAATGTTATCTGGGACCCGGTATCCAGCAAGGCACTAAAGGGAATGCCATCCAACACGATAGGGATCACCGGCTGTCCTCCCATGAATCTGTCAAACCAGGCTGAAGGAGCTTGAGAGTTTACTCCTGGGGAGCGGTCCGCCTGCCCAGGGAATCGTCGTTTAAAGGACACTCTCGGGCAAGGTGACCTGGTTTCTGGCAATGGCGGCAAATGGGCTGTCCATCCGGTTGATAGCGATCGCTGGGTCGTCCTCTTGCTGCTGGGTATCTTCTGGGCCTCACCCACGGGACATCCTCTCTGCTGGTCGCCAACTGGATCTTGGGTGCAGGCTTTGACTCTCGCAGCTCTTTGATGACCTTGGCCATGGAGATGACGGTGTCTGTCAGGGCATCTAGCTTTTGATTGAGGGCTGCATTTGAAATTGATTCCCCAGTTCCAGCAGCAGTGGCTGACATGGCAGATGTCGCTGGTGCTGCCGGCTGCTGAGGTGCTGCTGCAGGGTCCGGTACAGATGTTAATTCACGGGGCTCTTCCAGCTGCTGCAGACGGATAGCTCTATCTTTCAGCTCAGCAAATGTCATATCAGTGTTCTGCAGCAGTATCATGCTCAACTGTCCTCTGTGGGAAGGGGAATAGAGGCCCTCTATGAATTGATCAAGTAGCATTTTATCAGCTCCCGGGGCTAAAGCAGGTTCTGCCAGCTTAAGGGCTTTGAGTGCTTCCTACAGATTCAAGGCAAAGTCTCTGGCACTCTGTTTAGGTTTCTGGTGGCATGCAAAGAACCTCATCTTAGCCCGGGTATCAGCAGCAGATTCAAATGTTGCTTTCAGTCCAGCTCTACAGTGTCCTTATCCGTGTCCAGCCAGGACGCAACTTCCCGCCGTGCATTGCCCGTTAATTGTCCCATTATCATTCCTACACACTGGGCTTCAGTGAGGGGATACATCACATAATATTCTTTTATCTTTAGCATAAAGTCAGTTAATGTATTAGGCTCACCGGAGTATTGGGGCAGCCACATTGCCCCTGGAGTATACGGCATCAGGAACGGCATGATTGTTGCTGTTCCTTGCGCCGCTGCACCGCTGGTTGCTATTGCTGGGTCCGGCGCTACAGCTCCATCGGCTACTCCGTCACCGCCTTGCGCATCGTGCTGCGACATCTTGTGCCCCCTCAGTTAATATCCGCCCTCCATCTTCCGATTCCGTCCGGATGTCTATGGGAGGTTCCGCGGTGCACCATGGATCTTCTTCCCCGCCGGATGTCATCAGCACCAAGGGAGGAGGCTGGGTTCACGCCAATGCAAGGTACCGCCCCCTTACTTTCCCGCGCGCTGTGCGCTGTAAAAATGGCGGATTTTCAAAAGCACAGTTCAGATGGCGCAATCCAAAAACAGTTTTCAGGTTAATCACGGCACACAATGCCTGGTATTGGGCAAGGTGGATCCTGTTCGTGACGCCAGGTTGTCGAGCCCACTGGGCCGAGGGTACTCGGTACCGGACCGGGTCTGCTGCTGGGGAATGTCACTGGTGGTCCTGGTCCTGACCGTGTCTCGCGCCCTGGCAATAATAAGGGTGTATTTACAGGGGAGAATAGTTTATCGTGATGCCACCCACAGTGTGTGGCCGGTAGAGGGGCCACTGCTGCCGCAGAACCTCCGGGGATGATGTGATGGCAGCTAAGATGGGATAGTTCTCCGTGCGCAGAACTGAGTTCCCCGGGGCAGTGTTGGTAAAGTCTGTGGTGGATGTGAATAGTGGAGACGGGGAGAAGGAACACACACTCATGTTTTGTAGTTTCCAAATCTTTACTGCAGTTGTTGTAGCAGATCGTCCACGGAGTCTGTACAGGGGCCGGGTTTTCCTCCCACCCTGTCCAGGTCCTCAGCTTCCTCGTGTTTGCACTGTGTGTGTGTCCTCGCTGCTGCTTCTAGCTGAGCTGCTGGGACTGTCTCACTCTTTCTCTCTCTGCTGCTGGTACCACTTGGCTAGGCAACTTGAGTCCTCTATGTGCTGTACTGACCCCACCGTGTTGCTTTGCTCTGGTACTGTGGTGGTCTGGAAACTCGACTATTCCTGGATTTACTGTGCTGGGTGTCAGCCACAGTCTCGGATCCGGTGTTCGTTCTGTGTGCTCCTCTGGGGCGAGTGGTGATGGCACTCAAGCTCCCAGATGTGTTTCTCTGTCTTTCTGTTCTCCTCTCCTCAGACCCTGTCTAGGCCTGGAATCGTGAGCAGGCTGCAGAGAAGCTTAGCACAGCTTCTTTGACACTACAGCCTCTCTCAGTTCTCCCAGAAACTGAAACTAACTACTTTCTGTGGACCTGGAGTATTTAAGAGAGCAGGTTGTGCTCCCCCTCCTGGCCCAGAGGTGCTAATGTAGGTCATTGTGTTGTGGGGAGGGAACCCGTGTGATGTTACTGTGGCACATTAACCCATCGGGTGCCACACTGACCCTCCAGAGCGGAGATGTACCGGTGGTGATTGAGGTGCTGATGATGAATGGACGGACGGAGCAAGGATTTGGCCGGAGTGGTCAGTTACGGGATAGTCTCTGTAGCTGGTAGGGGCACGAGGAAGGAACAGACATACACACCACTGGTTGCTCTTTACCTTTTTACTGGTGTTGAAGCAGGTAAATCGCCCAGAGTACGACCGGGTGTTCAGGACGCACTTCTGGGTCTCCACAGTGGGTATAAGGCCTCCTTGTTGCTTTCCCTGTATGTGTGTGTGAAGCCCCGCCTGTGTAGAACTTGGCTGGCTTCCTCTGCTCTCTTTCTCCACCTGCTCGGTCGTCGGGATACCCTCTCTTGACTACCACTGATTCTCTCCCCGCGGTGCTTGGCTCCCTGGTATGTGACTGCGCAGGTGTCCGGGAGACTAAAGTCTCCACGGTGTTTTGGTGTTTCCTACTGGGCCTGGTGCACTCCAGTAGACGAGGACTCCGGTGTTCGGTGGTTGCTCAGGGGTGAGCCTAACTGTGGCTCCACTGTCCCCCCGCTGTTCTGTCTCTTCTCCTTGCCTCTCGACCCCACTCTTGGGTCTTGCAGGGCTACCGGAGACTGGTCAGGGTGACTGGCTCGGACCTACCGCAACACTGAACACCAGCACTTCCTTGCAGCTCTTGTAGTGACTGCACACGCTCTCTCTAACTCCGCCCCCAGCACCAATATTTATAGGGATCCTGCCTAAGGCAGCAGGTAGGGCTCCCACTACTGTGCTGGGGTGGAAGATGTTGTGTGTAACTGTGTACCCGCTGTGGAAACCCATCCATGCTGCGGGTGAGTCTGTGGGTACCTGTGGTTAGCGGGGCACCACGTTTTCCCCTAGGTAAGGTCAGTACTCCTGGACTGAGGAACAGTTTTTTGGTTAACAACGTAAATAACATTTTCAACAGGTAACATATTTACAGAGTTTCAAAACCAAAAATTTACAAAAACCACTGAAAAATGGCAAAACAGGTACAGTCCGTACCATGCTAGTCCATTCACTGCAGGCAGAAAAAGAAGTTTTTTGTCACACCAGTTCTGTGACTGTGGTCCTTTGTTTATGTTGCAAAAAAGGTTTTTTTTTAAGAGTCTTTACAGTAGTCTCTGTAAGCTCTGGGTAAGAGGGTTAAAGTTTTTCAAAATATTCAACAAAGTTCAATAAGTCCTTACAGGTAAAGTGTCTGTAGGCTTTAAAAGTTCAAATACACAACAACAGTTACTACGGGTGCTTTGGCGTAGGAGTCCTAGGTACTGCAGGGGCCTCTACTGGTCATAAGTGCTGTAGGCCTCCTGGCCCTGTGGTCACCTATTGGCCAAGGTTTTGCTCTCCCTAGACAGCTCCTTACACCTCCTCCACACACCCCTCTTGGTGTTGTGTACCTGATGCGACCTGTTTTTGGCCTACTCTTCACCCTTTTTGTGCACTACTATTTACAATTTTACAAGTGTTGGTTTTTACAGGCTACTTTACCTTACTGGCATCGGTGTACAGTAGGAATGGTAGGTTATAGTTGGGGTAAGCCAGGATATCTTTACCTGTTAGGGCCTCTTTCATCTGTTGGAATGACTCTTCTTGTTCCTTGCCCCACTCCAAGGGTGGATCTCTGGACTTGCCTTTCTGGGGTTGTCCTACTAGGAGGTTCTGCAGTGGAGCAGCCTTCTTCGTGTACTCCTTTACGAATTTCCGGTAGTATCCCACCAATCCCAGGAACTGACGTACCTCCTTGAGGGTCTTGGTGTTGGCCATTCCTTGATGACAGTGACCTTGTTTGGTTCTGGGGCCACTCCTTCAGAACTGACTATGTGGCCCAGGTACTGTACCTTCAGTTTTAACAGGTGACATTTGGATGGTTTTAGCTTCATCCCATATTTGGCAAGGCTTCAAATACCTCCGCTAGATGGGTCAGGTGTTCTTCATAAGACTTAGCATACACGATGACGTCATCCAGGTAAAGCAGTACCGTCTCGAAGTTCTTGTGACCCAGGCAACACTCCACCAGCCTCTGGACATTCCGGGTGCATTGCATAGTCCGAAGGACATGCTGTTGAATTCACATAGGCCCATGGGTGTAGTAAATGCCGTCTTCTCACGGTCTTCTTCTGCAACGGAGACCGGCCAGTACCCGCTAGTGGGGATCTAGGGTTGAAAAGTAATTGGCTGACTTCAATGCAGCTAGCGATTCTTCAATGCGTGGTAACGGGTAATCATCCTTGTGTATTAGGCGATTTATTTGCCTGTAATCTACACACATTCTCATACTGCCACCTTTCTTTCTGACGAGGACTAATGGAGCTGCCCAGGGACTAGAACTATCTCTGATAAACCCTGCGTCTTTCATGTCCTGTAACATCTCTTTGGCTTTCTGATAGTGTGCCGGTGGAATAGGCCTGTATCGCTCTTTGATTGGTGGATGTGTTCCCGTAGGGATGTGATGTTGTACCCCTTTGATCCTAGCAAAGTCAAGTGGATGCTTACTAAATACTTATTAAAATTCTTGGACTAACCTGTAGACACCTTGCTTTCGAAGCATGGGAGTGGAGTTAGTCCTGTGAGGCACCGCCGGCATGATCCTCATGGCCGGGGTACATCACATGTAGGATCAGAGGTATGATCCTGTGCACACTGGCCGGTTTGATTGATAATGCTGTGTGAGCCAACTTTGAGACACAGGGTTCATGAGCCTAATGAGCGGCAGTGAGAGTGGGAGGAATCCATGAGGAATAGGATGTGAGGAGTGAGTGCTGACAACCCGGAACACAGGGGGTTAACCTGAGCTGTGTGGAAGCTGATGATTAGCAGCTGAGGGGGTGTGTCCATGTGGGAGTGGCTGGCACGATAAGAGCCGGCCACCTGAGTGATTGGGAGATTCATTCATGCTGGAGGCTGAGAGAGATTGATCCTGAGAGAGATTACCAGCCTGTGATTGAGATGGAAGCTGAGACCAGCCCAGTGCAGAGCAGTCCAGAGGCTGTGTGAATGAAGGGAGCATGCTAGCTCCAGGCCGGTGCCAAGGTCCGTGGTCGTGATAGCACCTGGTGGGGAAGCCGTGGCTGAACCCGGTGGAGACTGGTCCGGGCGTGGAGGGAACCACGTCCGGGAAAGGAGCCTTGGGGGACGCTTGGTGGACCCGTTACAGGTAGCGAGACCCGGATCCGTGCCCGGTAAGACAGCGGTTCCCGTGTAACGGAGTGAGCCGTGTGTGAGCAATGCCAGGCGGGCATAGACCGCCTTTGGGTCCGAGTCAGAGTACTCCGTTAAGGGACCCGATGAACTATGTGTATGAGGGCGTAAGTAATGGCCCTGAATGAGAGATGATGACCTATGTAAGACCCATGTATAATCATGTGGAGAGACAGTGACCCAGCTGGTATGGATGATGTTGGAGGCGTTCCGTCCTTGGGACGAGAGGGAGGCTTGCCCTGCTGCTTGCAGAGGGTACCCGTCCCTCAACCACGACCTCTAATGGGGTGAGGGTGCCTGTGGTGCCAGAGACAGGGGTAAGAGGGCTCCTAGTAGGTATCGGATGAGGTTCCCGTGTACTATGGTTTGCCAATCCCTGTAATGGGCCATGGAGGGGCCACAGTCCATGGATGTGGGCTGTGTGCAGGTGTGTGATCCATGGACGCTGGAATGATGGATCACATACGGTATGTAAGGTCCCGGTCAGGCAGGATTCCTGACTACGGGTGAATGTATATCATCATGCTGGGGTGACTAAAGCCAGGCGGCAGGTACCGCCATTGGGACCCACAGGGCCCGTTGGGGCGTATGTAACGAAGGTCAGAAGCAGGGGTTAGAAGGGCTCCCGTAGTGGGTAACGCGTGGTTAGGCCGGAGGCCGCAGCCCCACGGGTTACTAGGGTTTGCCAATCCCTGTTATGAACCCGGGAGGGTCATCATCGTACTGTAACTTATGTATAGTGTAAGTAGGCCGGAGGCCGTAGCCACCATGGGAGCTGTTAGTAGAGCTCCAATGGGGACAGAGATGGTTACAGGTCCCGGGTTACTATAAAATGTTATGTGCAATATAAGTGTTATGTGATGTTAAATGTAAATGTATGGTGTATTTATGTAAAGTGTTGTTAATCAATGTGATATGTGTCAAACATGCTACCCGGGTTATGTGATTAATATGTGAAAATAAACGGGTAGACATTGGTTAACCTTATAAACACGTGTTCTTGTCGTTGTGCAAGCGGGTTCCCCGGTTGCTACCTCACATATGGTGGAGAATGCGGGCAAGCCAGCCCGCTGAGTATGAGCAATGATAACTCGGGGGTGGTACAGCCGAGGGCTGTGGTATAGTGGCACCTGATATGGACATTCTTATATGGACAATTCTGTTGATGCACTTTATATGGACTTGGTTGCTATGGGCAACCGCACGACGCACCCTAGCCTCTTGCCGGTGACCTGGCGAGGTCACGAAGACGTCGTACTCAAAGTATCGGGCGGCCCTAGGGGTCCCGAAGTCAAAGTCGGCGTGATCAAGGTTCCGGTGGCCTGAGGGGTCACGAAGTTGCCAAGACAACGCCACATCCGGATTCTCTATGAACTGTGTTCCCCTGCTGGTTTAAGCAAGGAGGGGGGAGGTTGGACAGGAGTCACAAGCGTAAAAACCGGGAGCGGTGCCACAAGGTGTTGTGTGGTGGCCCGGCTCCTATGGCAGTGTGTTCATCCCTCACTGGTCTGAACAAGGAGGGGGGAGGTTAGGACACGGTTTACCGGTGTCCTAGGTGTACAATCCGGCAGTGTGTTTAACCTTTATCCACAGGTGTAAGCAACGCTGTCGCCCGACTGGTATGGCCGTGTGTTTAACCCCTACCCACGGGTGTAAACAAGGAGGGGGGTATGTGAGGCACCGCCGGCATGATCCTCATGGCCGGGGTACATCACATGTAGGATCAGAGGTATGATCCTGTGCACACTGGCCGGTTTGATTGATAATGCTGTGTGAGCCAACTTTGAGACACAGGGTTCATGAGCCTAATGAGCGGCAGTGAGAGTGGGAGGAATCCATGAGGAATAGGATGTGAGGAGTGAGTGCTGACAACCCGGAACACAGGGGGTTAACCTGAGCTGTGTGGAAGCTGATGATTAGCAGCTGAGGGGGTGTGTCCATGTGGGAGTGGCTGGCACGATAAGAGCCGGCCACCTGAGTGATTGGGAGATTCATTCATGCTGGAGGCTGAGAGAGATTGATCCTGAGAGAGATTACCAGCCTGTGATTGAGATGGAAGCTGAGACCAGCCCAGTGCAGAGCAGTCCAGAGGCTGTGTGAATGAAGGGAGCATGCTAGCTCCAGGCCGGTGCCAAGGTCCGTGGTCGTGATAGCACCTGGTGGGGAAGCCGTGGCTGAACCCGGTGGAGACTGGTCCGGGCGTGGAGGGAACCACGTCCGGGAAAGGAGCCTTGGGGGACGCTTGGTGGACCCGTTACAGGTAGCGAGACCCGGATCCGTGCCCGGTAAGACAGCGGTTCCCGTGTAACGGAGTGAGCCGTGTGTGAGCAATGCCAGGCGGGCATAGACCGCCTTTGGGTCCGAGTCAGAGTACTCCGTTAAGGGACCCGATGAACTATGTGTATGAGGGCGTAAGTAATGGCCCTGAATGAGAGATGATGACCTATGTAAGACCCATGTATAATCATGTGGAGAGACAGTGACCCAGCTGGTATGGATGATGTTGGAGGCGTTCCGTCCTTGGGACGAGAGGGAGGCTTGCCCTGCTGCTTGCAGAGGGTACCCGTCCCTCAACCACGACCTCTAATGGGGTGAGTGTGCCTGTGGTGCCAGAGACAGGGGTAAGAGGGCTCCTAGTAGGTATCGGATGAGGTTCCCGTGTACTATGGTTTGCCAATCCCTGTAATGGGCCATGGAGGGGCCACAGTCCATGGATGTGGGCTGTGTGCAGGTGTGTGATCCATGGACGCTGGAATGATGGATCACATACGGTATGTAAGGTCCCGGTCAGGCAGGATTCCTGACTACGGGTGAATGTATATCATCATGCTGGGGTGACTAAAGCCAGGCGGCAGGTACCGCCATTGGGACCCACAGGGCCCGTTGGGGCGTATGTAACGAAGGTCAGAAGCAGGGGTTAGAAGGGCTCCCGTACTGGGTAACGCGTGGTTAGGCCGGAGGCCGCAGCCCCACGGGTTACTAGGGTTTGCCAATCCCTGTTATGAACCCGGAAGGGTCATCATCGTACTGTAACTTATGTATAGTGTAAGTAGGCCGGAGGCCGTAGCCACCATGGGAGCTGTTAGTAGAGCTCCAATGGGGACAGAGATGGTTACAGGTCCCGGGTTACTATAAAATGTTATGTGCAATATAAGTGTTATGTGATGTTAAATGTAAATGTATGGTGTATTTATGTAAAGTGTTGTTAATCAATGTGATATGTGTCAAACATGCTACCCGGGTTATGTGATTAATATGTGAAAATAAACGGGTAGACATTGGTTAACCTTATAAACACGTGTTCTTGTCGTTGTGCAAGCGGGTTCCCCGGTTGCTACCTCACAGTCCCCACATGGAGCTGTTGACACCAATCCTCTAGCTGCCCCTTATCATTGTTGTCCTCTGCCTCCTTGGGGAGAGGTAAGGGTCACACTGTTTGTATTTCGTTGTTATTTACAGTGTACAGCTTAGCAACAGTAGTATACCTGGGTAGTTTGACCTCCTCACAGCCACAGTTTAAGATGCGAAATGGTACTCTTCCCTTGTGTACATCTATAACCCCCCTAGCTGTCAAGATTGTAGGCCTGTGCTCTGAGCTGATGGGCTCCACTACCACTGGATAGTCCTGCCCTCTCAGACCTATTGCTGCTCGATACCAAATCATCATTTCACTCATTGGAGGTATTACAATAATAAGCGGGTCTTTTACCCGTGCGGTACCAATTCCACCACCTGTAAGCTTTACCTGTTGCTGATGCAGGAAGGCTCTTATCTCTCTCTGGAGAACCTTCTTCTGCCTCGGTTTGGCAGTGTCTGCAATCTGTTGAAGCAAAAACAACACTTCCTCCATGCAATTGCTAACAACATTTGTACCAAGGATAATGTATGGATCCCTGTTATTGGCATTCTCTTCCGCTACAATAACATCTTGGTCTTGTAATTCCACCCGCCCCACTTTTATGGGTACTTCTCTGACCCCCAATATAGTAAGTGGCTCACCCTTAGAAGCATAAATGTTAAGGTTCATATCAGGTGGTTTAAGTTCATTACATGACCAAAATTGTTTGTAAAGGATATCAGGGATTGTGGTCACTTGTGACCCAGTGTCCAACAAAGCAGGTGTTGAAATGCCATCTAGTATGATAGACAGGAACGGTCGCTATCCGATGTAGGTATCATACCAGTCGGCTGGGTCCTGTTGAGTTACTCCTGGAGTTCGGCCCCATCCCCCAGGGTCTGCTCGTTTAAAGGACAGTACCTCGCAATGTGGCTGATCTTGTTGCAGCGTCGGCAGATGGGCTCCCGGTGGAGCTGTAGCGGTCGGTGGCCCTCCCTCTGGGCGACGTGGTCTTTCTCCCCTCATCCATGGGACGTCCGCTGGGCTGTCGGAAAGTTGGATTAGAGGCTGGGGTTTAGGCAGCAGCTTTGGTTTAGGCCCTGCTGCAGCTGTAGGGCTTCCCTTATGGTAACTAGGTGCTTACTCAGCAGGCGCACCACGGCATATAACGAGTCAATCCTGTCAGGGGCTGCGGACTGAACACGGCTCTCTACTGCAGGCATGGGTACTGATGTTGTTGTAGCCGTAGTTTTGCCACCGCACCACCGCTGGATGGCAGCTTCAGGAGTCTCCACGGGCTGTAACTAGTGATGAGCGAGTACTAAAATGCTCGGGTGTTCGAAGCTCGGGACGAGCATCCCAAGATACTCGTGTACTCGCCCCGAGCACCGAGCCCAATGTTATCCTATGGGAGACCCGAGTATTTTTATGAAATGACTGCCAGCAGCATGTAAAAAACCCTAAAAATGTCACAAAAGTCTCAGAAGAGTGCTGAAATGACATGGCAACACCATGGGGAAGACCTCTGGAAGCATTTCTCATTCAAAAGTCACAGCTGTGAACAATCTTGTCCGAGTTTCACGCCAATTTTACGGAGTCACCAGAAAACCTTCTAAAATTACACCAAAATGAATATTCAGGGTGGAAATGTTAAGGGCACATACCCAATAGTGAGATACAGCTGGTGTATGTGACTTTTTGTGATTACATGAAAGATTTTACGTGAAAACATTGTGCGGCACTCCGATGACCCTGAGAAGAGACGTACATGAAGCCCTGTCTTGACATAATGTGCCCATTTTGAGGAACTGGGTCTATTGTAGTATTTTCCTTTGCCAGGGCAGTCCAAAATTGGGAGGTTCACCAATGCCCCTGGATAGAGACGTGCATGAGGGCCTGTAAACTTGAAGTGCCCATTGTAAGGAAGTGGGTGTATTGTAGTATAGCCCTTTGGCAGGGCAGCCAAAAATTGGAAGTTCCACATTGTCCCTGGATAGAGACATGCACGAGGGCCTGTAAACCTGAAGTGGGTGTATTGTAGTATAGCCCTTTGGCAGGGCAGCCAAAAATTGGGAGGTTCCACATTGTCCCTGGATAGAGACATGCACGAGGGCCTGTAAACTTGAAGTGGGTGTATTGTAGTATAGCCCTTTGGCAGGGCAGCCAAAAATTGGGAGGCTCCACATTGTCCCTGGATAGAGACATGCATGAAGGCCTGTAAACCTGAAGTGGGTGTATTGGAGTATATCCCTTTGGCAGGGCAGCCAAAAATTGGGAGGCTCCACATTGTCCCTGGATAGAGACGTGCAGTAGGGCCTGTAAACCTGAATTGGGAGTATTGGAGTATAGCCCTTTGGCAGGGCAGACAAAAAATGGGAGGCTCCACATTGTCCCTGGATAGAGACGTGCAGTAGGGCCTGTAAACCTGAAGTGCCCATTGTAAGGAAGTGGGTTTATTGTAGTATAGCCCTTTGGCAGGGCAGCCGATGTGTGATGGTTCTCTTTCCCACCACATTTTTAATTGTTTTTATTCTTTTTGTCTAACTTGCATGGTTCTTGTATGTTTACACTTGTTGAATAAAAAGCATTTTTGATAATCACTCTGTGATTTTTTGTTAGTTTTTTCTGATCGCAGTCATTTTATACACACTACTTTTCTCCTTCATTTGTTTGATAGCTTTTTATAGTGTGTGACGTGCTGATTGCCCACTAGTGCCACTCAAACTTTTGCACTTTACCGGTGTATTGTAGTATAGCCCTTTGGCAGGGCAGCCAAAAATTGGGAGGCTCCACATTGTCCCTGGATAGAGACGTGCAGTAGGGCCTGTAAACCTGAAGTGGGTGTATTGTAGTATAGCCCTTTGGCAGGGCAGCCAAAAATTGGGAGGTTCAACAATGACCCATGCATACAGACATGCAGTAGGGCCTGTAAACCTGGAGTGGGTGTATTGTAGTATAGCATTTTGGCAGGGCAGACAAAAATTGGGAGGCTCCACATTGTCCCTGGATAGAGACGTGCAGGAGGGCCTCAAAACATTTTTCCAATTGAAAAGGAGCGGGTCTCCTGTCGTTGTAATGCCCATTCTAAAAGAATGGGCGAAAAAATTTACCACTGGGGGTATAGCTGAAACAACAGCCTAACTATTGTAACGGTCATCATGGTGGTACATGAGGAGAAGGAGGAGCAGTCCAGCGATTAGCCAAAGTCCAGAAGTGTGTACCCATGGGTGAGTGGAGGTACATGGCAAATTTCCAGAACAAAATTTAAATTTGTTGGTGGTGTGGTGAAGTCTGGCCCAATCCAACCCTTGTTCATCTTGATCAGAGTCAGCCTGTCAACATTTTCAGTTGACAGGCGGGTGCGTTTATCAGTAATGATTCCACCTGCGGCACTGAAAACACGCTCTGACAAAACGCTAGCGGCAGGGCAGGCCAGGACTTCCAAGGCGTAGAGAGCCAATTCATGCCTCGTGTCCAGCTTGGAGACCCAATAATTGTAAGGCACAGAGGAATCTCGCAGTACAGTTGTTCGATCTGCAAGGTACTCCTTCAGCATCTGGCCAAATTTAGCATTTCTTGTGGCACTACCCCGCACCTCAGGGGCTGTGGTACGTGAGGGGCTGAGAAAACTGTCCCACATCGTAAAGACTGTTCCCCTACCTCTGGCGGATTGGACTTGTGCCCCTCTCGGCCGTACGCCTTGGTTGTCCACCGATTGGCGTTGCCAACCAGTACTGATTGTCGGCCAAGAAGTTCTGAACGCGAGGGTCACGAGCCAGGCAGCTTACCATAAAGTCAGCCATGTGCGCCAGACTCTTAACAGCCATCACTTCAGTATCCAGACCAACACGATGACTGAACATGCTGTCCTCCTCCTCCTCCTCATCCTCCTCATCTCCCATGTCCTCTGGCCAGCCACGCTGAAGCGAGGGTATGACTGGTGTGCATGTCATATCCTCAATTTGGCCAGAGAGTTGCTCCATGTCTTCATCCTCCTCCTCTTCCTCATCATAGTCCTCCACTGCACGTTCTGATGAGATGAGGCTGGGCTGTGTGTTATCACCCACACCCACTACTGTTTCTTCCTCAAACTCATCGTGCTCCGCCTGCAACGCATCCTCTTTGTTTTTCGGCAGAGACCGTTTTAGAAGGCAGAGTAGCGGTATGGTGACGTTAATAATGGCGTCATCGCCGCTCACCATCTTGGTGGAGTCCTCAAAGTTTTGGAGGACGGTACATAGGTCCGACATCCATCTCCACTCCTCAGGTGTTATGTGTGGAGTTTGACCCATTTCCCGACGGCTTAGGTGATGCAGGTACTCAACAACTGCCCTCTTCTGCTCACATATCCTGACCAACATGTGCAGAGTTGAATTCCAACGCGTGGGGACATCACACACACCAGTCTGTGGGCCGGAAGACGCAAACGGCGCTGAAAGCCGGCAAGGCCGGCTGAAGCAGCAGGTGACTTGCGAAAATGTGCAGACAGGCGGCGAACTTTTACCAGCAGATCAGACAGCTCTGGGTATGACTTTATAAACCGCTGAACCACCAGGTTGAGCACATGGGCCACGCATGGAACATGCGTCAGCTGGCCTCGACTCAAAGCTGCCACCAGGTTCCGGCCTTTGTCACACACGACCTTTACTGGCTTTAGGTTCAGAGGTGTGAGCCAGTGATCTGCCTGCTGTTTCAGAGCTGTCCACACCTCTTCTGTATTGTGGGGTTTGTCACCTATGCATATTAGCTTCAGCACAGCCTGTTGCCGCTTCGCAGAGGCAGTGCTGCAGTGCTTCCAGCTTGGGGCTGGTGTGGAGGGTAAAGTGGATGAGGATGCGTAGGAGAGGAGGAGGAGGAGGAGGCTGAGGAGCATGACATTCCGGAGCTGTAGAGTCTGGGTGAAACCATGACTGAGGTAGGGCCTGCAATCCTTGGTGTGGGAAGGACGTGTTCCGTCCCTCGCTCAGACTGGGTCCCAGCTTCCACAATATTAACCCAGTGTGCCGTCAAGGAGATGTAGCGGCCTTGCCCACAAGCACTTGTCCACGTGTCTGTGGTTAGGTGGACTTTGGCTGAAACAGTGTTGTTCAGGGCACGTGTGATGCTTTGTGACACGTGGTTATGCAATGCGGGGACGGCACATCTGGAGAAATAGTGGCGGCTGGGGACCGAGTAACGTGGGACAGCAGCCACCAGCCGGAAAGGTAACATTTCTAGCGCAAGCAGTCGCTAAATGTGATAGTTTAGGACTGTGGCATGTGGGGCGTTGGCAGCGTATTTGCGCCTGCGTTCAAAGGTTTGCTGAATGGATAATTGAACGCTGCGCTGGGACAAAGACGTGCTTGATGGTGGTGTTATTTGTGCGTGGGCAACGTCAGGTGCAGGGCCGGAGGCTTGTTCGCGGCCAGCATGGACAGGGGATTGGCTCGCACGCACAACACGCGAAGACGTAGCAGTGACATCAGCAAGCACCGCTCCTCGACTCTGTTGTACTTCCCACAAAGTCGGGTGCTTGGCTGACATGTGCCTGATCATGCTGGTGGTGGTCAGGCTGCTAGTTTTTGTACCCCTGCTGATGCTGGCATGGCAGGTGTTGCAAATGGCCTTTTTAGAGTCATCTGGAGCCAACTTAAAAAACTGCCAGACTCGGGAAGACTTAACATTTGCACAGGCTCCTTGTGTCGTGTTGTTGTTCCGGGGAACGGTTGCCTGCCTTCTGCCTGCGGACACGACCCTGCTTCTTACTGCCTGTTGGGAAGCTACGCCTCCCTCCCCCTGTGCACTGCTGTCCTCGCTCTGCATATCCTCCTGCCAGGTTGGGTCAGCTACTGGATCATCCTCCACGTCGTCTTCCTCTTCCGCACCCTGATCCTCCTCCTGACTTCCTGGCAATTGTGTCTCTTCATCGTCCACCCCTTGTTGAGACACGTTGCCAACGTTCCCTTCGTGAGAACGTGGCTGCTCAAATATTTGGGCAGCTGTACATACCATCTCATCACCCACTTCAACAGGAGCTGGCGGAGGCCAAATTGCGAATGGATACGTGAACAGCTTTCCGAGTGTCCTAGTGTGGGATCAGTAATGTCGTGACGTGTACTCGTCCTGGTGTAGAAAGAGGATCAGGTTGGAAATGTGCCGTGCGTTCACGGCTACTGACACTTGACCGTGTGGAAGACAGGGTGTTTGTGGAGGTGCCCATCTGACTGAAGCATTATCCGCTACCCAAGTAACAACTGTTGACAACTGGTCTGGTTCAGAGCGGTGTACTGCTGCGGGCCCAAGAATTTGGGACAGGTACGTGCGATGCGAGTAGAGGGTGCACTTTGTTGTTGGCGAAATTAGTGCTTGCACACGACCTCGCTCTGCCTGCACCACATCAGTCCATCTGTCTGCAACGCCTTGCCAACTCCCTGTCATTTTGCGTTACAGCACAACAGTCTGGTGACTGTCAGGTCCAGAGTTGGATTTAGACCTAACTGTAAAAGCTACAAGTCAACAGTCTGGTGACTGTTCAGTCACGGATGGTTTAGACCCACTGTAAGCTATCAAGTAACAGTCTGGTGACTGTTAGTCACAGGAAGTTGTTTTAGACCTGCTGTATAAAGCTATAGTACAACGTTGTTACTGTTCAGTCACAGAAGTGATTTAGAACTGCCTGAAAGCTATTAAGTTAACAGTCTGGTGATGTTCAGGTCACGGAAAGTTGGATTTTAGACCTGCCTGTATAAAGCTATTAAGTACAACAGTCTGGTGACTGTTCAGGTCACAGGAAAGTTGGATTTTAGACCCTAACTGTATAAGCTATCACAGTACAACAGTCTGGTGACTGTTCAGGTCACAGGAAAGTTGGATTTTAGAACCTGCCTGTATTAAGCTATTAAGTACAACAGTCTGGTGACTGTTCAGGTCACAGGAAAGTTGGATTTTAGACCCTAACCTGTATAAAGCTATCAAGTACAACAGTCTGGAGTACTGTTCAGGTCACAGGAAAGTTGGATTTTAGAACCTGCCTGTATAAAGCTATTAAGTATAACAGTCTGGAGACTGTTCAGGTCACAGGAAAGTTGGATTTTAGAACCTGCCTGTATAAAGCTATTAAGTACAACAGTCTGGTGACTGTTCAGGTCACAGGAAAGTTGGATTTTAGACCCTAACCTGTATAAAGCTATCAAGTACAACAGTCTGGTGACTGTTCAGGTCACAGGAAAGTTGGATTCTAGAACCTGCCTGTATACAGCTATCAAGTACAACAGTTTGGAGACTGATCTGGTCACAGAAAAGCTTGGACTCCGATCTGGATCACCCTGCCTATATCCTCCTAGATTAGTCGTGAGAAGGACTGTTGTTGGCAGCAGCAGTTTGCAGCCCTGCTCCGGATCTACCTATGAGGGCCGCAAATCTTTCCCTAAGCAGCAGCAGACACTCTCCCTACACTCACTGTCTGGATGGCTGTGTGCAGAGCACATCGTGGCCGGGTCTTATAAAGGCTCGGTAACGCTGTGCGGGCCGGCCAATCACTGCAATGCCACAACTAACATGGCTGTGGCATTGCAGTGACTGCCAGCCAATCCCTGCATGTGGGCTGGCTCTCTAAAGAGCGCCAACATGCAGGGATGAGGACCACGAGCACAGCACGAGTATCGCGAGATTACTCAGTGCTCGCCGAGTAGCCCGAGTACAGTGATACTCGTGCGAGTACCGATTAGCGCAGAGAATACTCGCTCATCACTAGCTGTAACCCCTTTATGGCCATGTCCTTTAATTTTTAAAGTCAGCGTCCGGCTTGTTCAGGGACCACCAGGGCAGGGTTTTGTTGTCCTCTGGTGATAGGATAAATTGCTCAATCAAAAGTTTATTTTCATCAGGGACACTAGCAGGGTTGACCTGCTTTAGGGCCTGCAGCTCCTCCTGCTGGCACCACGCATAGGTCCGGATGTCATCTTCAGGCTTTTGATAGCAATGATTAAAGACCATCCTTATGTCAGCCTCATTACAGTCCTCAAAAGCAACTTTTTTCCAGAATTATAGCTACTGATCCCCGTTCAGCGGCGGACCAAGATTCAGCTTCTCTCTCTGTTTTTCCAGTTACTGTCGCAACACCACAGCAGCGTGCTGCCTGCCAGTCATCGCATACATGTCTAGAACACTGCAGATTTTTCTTTTGAAGGCAGGCAGAGTGTCAGGGCGACCGTCGTACCGGGGGTAACCACTTAGCACCCGGGATATATGGTAGCGAGATCGGCATAATCGGGGCTACGGCGGCTGATGGGTCAACGGCTCTACTGGCTGCAGCCATAGTCAGTTGGAAGTAATTCATGGGGTCTGCAAAGGTGTTTTCGTCGTCGCTGGACGTGGCAGACATTTTCGGGACCCCCCCCCCTAGTGAATCACGGCCAGTCTTTAAACAGTTAAACAATTGGGGAGTTTCCTAATTAGGCCACTGTGCTTCGGGAGTTTCCCGCAGAGCGGTGGGCGTGTTTCCTTTTTAAGCTCTGCAAGCTGTCACATCCTCTTTCTTCCCGCTCAGCGTGCAGTAATGGCGGCTTAATCTAACATTCACAATCCACATTTAAAACACAGTACACAGTACCCGGTAGCACCGGGCACGGGATCCTGTTCACAGTGCCAGAAAAAGCTATGTGTCGCCCGGGGCAGTGGGGACTCGGGTATCTGGGCCCTCTGCTGTGGATGAGGGGATGTCACTGGTGGCCTGCCCAGACATGTGGCCCCAGAGACCGAACTTTTGAAAAAGGGGAGGTATATGTACAGGGGAAATAAAGTTTTTTATATAGTTTACGTGATGCCACCTGCAGCTTCTGGTGATTGAGCACTAGCACTGCTTCAGTCCTCCGGAGGGCGGTGGTACAACGGCCCAGGTGGTAAAGCTCCCTGCAGGTAGAGCTGACCCTCCGGGGCAGGGATGCATTGGTGGTGATGGAGGTGCTGATGATGGATGGAAGGACGGAGCAGGGATTTGGCCGGGATGGTCAGTTACGGGATAGTCTCTGTAGTTGGTAAGGGCTCAAAGAAGGAACGGACACACACACCGCTGGTTGCTCTTTACCTTTTCACTAGTGTTGAAGCAGGTAAATCATCAAGAGTAACACGGTTGTTCAGGACACACTTCTGGGTCTCCACAGCGAGTGGGTATAAGGCTTTCACAAGGCTTTTGTTGCTTTCGTGTGTGTGTGTGTGTGTGTGTGTGTTG
Organism: Allobates femoralis; assembly: GCA_033576535.1. Classification (NCBI taxonomy): domain Eukaryota; kingdom Metazoa; phylum Chordata; class Amphibia; order Anura; family Aromobatidae; genus Allobates; species Allobates femoralis. The sequence goes on from JARQOC010000009.1 coordinate 73,622,873, forward strand.
TGTGTGAAGCCCCCGCCTGTGTAGAACTTGGCTGACCTCCTCTGCTCTCTTTCTCCACCTGCGCTGTCGTCGGATACCCTCTCTTGACTACCACTGATTCTCTACCCGTGGTGCCTGACTTCCTGGTATGTGACTGCGGACATTACAGTATTTCCTACTGGGCCTGGTGCACTCCAGTAGACGTGGACTCCGGTGTCCGGTGGTTGCTCAGGGGTGAACCTAACACTGGCTCCACGGTGCCCCCCGCTGTTCTGTCTCTTCTCCTTGCCTCTCGACACCACTTTTGGGCCTTGCAGGGCTACCGGAGACTGGTAAGGGTGACTGGCTCAGACATACCGCGACACTGAACACCAGCACTTCCTTGCAGCTTTTGTAGCAACTACACACACGCTCTCTAACTCCGGTGGTGTCACAAGAAAACAGAAGAAAAGTTCCTGGGGTGTGAATACATCTTCAAGGGTCTGTACACACACACACTTTTACCAAAATCAGTCGCTTTATTCCAACCACAATAGATCCCGAGCTGCTGCTCTACTTTGCTGCATTAATACAGAACCAGGTGAGCGCTGCCGCCAGTGTGACATAACCAGATACATAAACAAGAGGCCGACTGACAACAGCGCTGAACAGCCTGAGCTCTACTGTATGAGTGATTGACTCATCGTTGCCGGATGCGCACGTCTCAGGCGATGCAGCACTTGTCACGGTTCCGCGCCTGAGGCTGTGGGTCCCGGTGGTTTGATCAATAGGGATGAAAAGATGGGGATGATTCTTGTTTGTCGTGACGCCACCTGTGGGAATCCGGTGATGGCACCGGCGCTGCTTGGACCTCCGGAGGATGTGTGGCAGCTAGATGGGATGCTCCCCACAGGATGAGCAGGGGTCCCCAGGGCCAGGAGCTGTACTCGATGGAATACGGCAGCTCTGTAGCTGCTGCGGTCTAGTCCAGGAATAATACACGGACAAGTAAAGTCTTTTGGTACCTTTACTGGTGACAACAGGTACACTCGACCGGGTGATGGATTGACACTCCTGGAGTTTCCACAGCAAGCAGTGGTGTAGGCTTCCTTCTATACACTGTTCTGGTAAGGTCTGGTGGATATGGAATCCTACCTGACCGGTTTGTATGTCCTGGTGGAACGTGTTTCACCTGAGTTAGATGCACTGAGGGCACTATCAAAGGGGTTAGGTGTATTCTCTCCTTCTCTGGGCTCTCATCTGGTGGTGCTTCAGGTGTTACAGGGAGCTAGACTTCCTGTTTGGGGTGCTGGTTTCTCTGCAGCCTGCGATGTGGCTCCTGCAGCTCGGACCCAGTGAACGGATTGTTAGGGAGAGTTAGGATAACTCTTCTGTCCCTGTGAGGTATTCTCCTCCTGTCCTATGACCCCAGTTGCAAGGGTCTCTCACTTCCTTGGGTGTGCTGGTATGGGCCTAGTGTGGCTGAAGTACCAGTGACTGCATACTTCCTGCAGCTCTCCTAGCATCTGCACACTCTCCTGTTTCTCCCTCCAGGACCCATATATATAGGGGGAACTGGCTAAAGGTAACCAGTGGAGCTCCCCCTAGAGGCCTGGGGTGAAAAGGGGTGTCAAAGGTGTTTTAGTTGTGAGTTCTGCTTGCTGTGTACATTCCATTTGTGTACCAAGAGTTCTGTGGTGCCCCAACCAGGGTGCCAGGGTGCCACATTCCCCCTTAGTTAACTTCAGTTCTCCCGGACTGAGCAAAAGCTTTCTTTTACAACTTAACCACTAAACATTTATATACATTTAATAACCGGTACTTACAATGTCTTAAATTGAAAACATACAAAAATCACTGAAAAAGAAAGGAAAAATTTGAAAAACAGTCCATACGGCACTAGTCCATTTGCCGCAGGCTGGCAAAAAGTAAGTCTTTGGTCACACAAGTCCTGTGACAATTGTCCAAGTTTATAAAAAGGGAAAAAGGGTAAAGTCCAGCAGTAAAGTCTCTGATGGCGTAAACACATACAAAGGTATACACTTTAAACTTTATACATTCCCCATGGGTGTCTCTGCTTAGGAGGTCAGGTCTAACCGTCTTACCCTACCCAGGCACTTCCTGTCCCCAACCTAATTCACTTGGGACAGAGCCCAGTTCCTCCACCCTTCTGTACACTACTTTTTACAGTTTTTAAACACGGGTACTATTTACATTTACTAACAGGTAATATTTTTCCACTATATTTTAAACCCATTCTCCATATCTATTTGGGGTTTGGCCTAATGTACTACGTGTGGATCTGCGTAGTGTGGGTATTTCAAAAGCTGTGTTTGTAGTGTACGTACTGGTTGTTGGTCTGTTGCTTCTACGTGTTTCTGTAATTTCATAATATGTACGTAGTCTGTCTACTGGACTATCCTCTGTAGGTAATAGTCTAGGAATTCTTTCCCTTACTGTGAGACTAGCAGGTTCACCGATTACAGGAATTTCATGTTTCAAGATAACAGGCTGCATCTCTTGCATTTGAACTGGTTCTTCTTGAACTGGTTGATTTGGTAAGGGTTCTTGATTTTCTACAGGTTGGTAGAAAGGAATAACTGGTATGATATATGCTCATTGCATTGTGGCCAGTCGGCTGGTAAGTCTCCAATTTCTGTATGGAATAGATTTTCTTTTGATTTTTCACTTGTGACTGTAGGGTAACTGGTTACTTGAGGTTTTAACTGTTCTGGACATTTCTTTAAATGGTCTCTTGATACAGTTGTAAAGGTGTTCCCTTTACCTTTGCTTATAACACAAGTTTTTGACTTGTCATATTGTGACGGCATTATTGTATAGGGTTCAGATTCCCAATTGTCATCTAATTTGTTGGTTTTTCTCTTTCTTTTTAACACTAGTTCGCTTGTGGTTAAAGAATCTGCTGAGGTGTACTTGTTAAAGTCGTGCTCTTGTTTGCTTCTGCTTATGTTTAAGTTTCTCTCAATACTTTCTTGTACCTTTTTGTACTGTTCTTGGCGTTGGTTGATCCAATCTTCATTTGGAGTATCTGTTGTTAGTTCGATGGTTCCCATCTGTAAATCAACTGGTAATTTACCTGGTCTTGCTCGCATCAAGTAAGCAGGTGTGTAGTTAGTTGAACTAACAGGTATGGAAGTTTTTCAGGCCATTGATTTCTCTCTTCGAGGGGTAGAGTTTTGAGCATATCAATCACAATGTGGTTCATTTTCTCACATAAACCGTTGGTTTGAGGATGATATGGTGTGGTCCTGATGTTCGTACATCCATATAGTCCTAGAAATTCTTGAAACAGGGCTGATTCGAAGGCTGGCCCTTGGTCAGTCAAGACTTGGTCTGGATACCCATGGGGGCGACAAAAGTAACTCTGGAATGCTTTGGCCACTACTTCTGCAGTTAAGTCCTTAACTGGAACTACTACCAGGAACCTTGAATAGTGATCAACTATGGTGAGTGCGTAAGTGTAACCGGTTCGACTTGTGGTTAACTTTACGTGGTCGAGAGCAACTATTTCAAGGGGTTTTGTGGTAACAATTGGTTGTAATGGAGCTTTCTGAGTCAGATGTTCTTTTCTTCGAAGATGACATGGTCCACAATTTTTACACCATTTGTCAATTGAGCCTCGCATACCGACCCAATAGAAACGATCTTTCAGCAGTCTCTCCAGCTTCTTCCATCCGAAGTGTCCTGCATCGTCATGGTAGGCTTCAAGGATCATTTGGACTTCAGTTTTTGGGATAACAATCTGCCAGATAAGTTGATGTGTTCTGGGATTCAGATACCTTCTGCATAGTTTACCTTGGTAGACAAATAACTTCCCTTTCTCTTTCCACAGGCGCTTGGCATTTGGTGAGGCATCGGGGTCCATACTGGCGTGTTCTTGAGTTATCAACTCTCTTACCAAGCTGACGTCTGGATCATTGGCTTGAACCTCTTTCCAGTCATAGTGAGGTAAAGTGTTCACGACCTTTTCTCCACGTCTCTAGCTCGCCTGATGACACTTTGCCGTACTCGTACAATGGAAAGCCGGTAGTTCTATCTCTTCCAGGTCATCTATGTCTTCCTCTTCTTCAGGAAGGTTAGGACAGGGCATCAGTGTTGCCGTTCTTGCGACCTGCCCGGTACTTTACAGTGAAATCATAATTTGACAGTCTTGCTACCCGACGTTGCTCTAGGGCTCCCTGCTTCGCAGTCTCTAGGTGTGTTAGAGGATTGTTGTCAGTGAAAGCTGTGACTGGGGTGGATGCCAGGTAATGCTTGAAACGCTCTGTGATTGCTCAGACCAGGGCCAGGAACTCCAGTTTGAACGAGCTGTAGTTCTCCAGGTTCCTTTCCGTTGGACAGAGTTTTCTTCTGGCGTAGGCTATCACCTTTTCCTTTCCCTGCTGACCTTGAGCTAGGATGGCTCCTAAACCTTCATTGCTTGCATCAGTGTACAAGAGGAAGGGTAGATTGTAATCAGGATAAGTCAAGATTTCTTCTCCAGTTAAAGCATCTTTTAACTCTTGGAAGGATTTTTCCTGCTCTGGTCCCCACCGGAACGGGGGTTCCCTGATCTTGCCATTTTTGGATTGACCTACTAGGAGATCTTGCATGGGTGCTGCTATTTTGGTATAGCCTTTGATGAATCGTCGGTAGTACCCGACCAGTCCTAAGAATTGATGTACCTATTTGTGAGTGGTTGGTGCTGGCCAGTCTTTGATGACGGTTACTTTGTCCGGGTCAGGTGCTACGCCTTCTGCGCTAACCACGTGTCCTAGGTACTGGACCTTGTGCTTCAGCAGGTGACACTTGGACGGCTTCAGCTTCATACCGTACTTAGACAGCGACTCGAACACTTCACTCAGGTGTTACAGGTGGTCTTCAAAGGTCTGGGAGTATACAATGACATAATCAAGGAATAACAGCACAGTTTCAAAGTTCTTGTGACCCAAGCAACACTCCATTAGTCTCTGGAATGTTCCTGGGGCATTTCACAACCCGAATGGCATACTGTTGAACTCGCATAGTCCCATAGGTGTCGTGAAGGCTGTCTTCTCACGATCCTCCTCTGCAACGGAGACCTGCCAGTACCCACTAGTAAGATCTAATGTGGAGAAGTAGTTGGCAGACTTAAGTGCAGCTAGTGACTCCTCTATGCGGGGTAACGGGTATGCATCCTTGTGTGTGACTTTATTGATTTGTCTGTAGTCTACGCACATCCTCATACTACCATCTTTCTTTTTAACCAGGCCCAGTGGTGCTGCCCAGGGATTACAGCTATCCCTAATGACCCCTGCATTTTTCATGTCCTGAAGCATTTCTTTTACTTTTTGGTAGTGTGTGGGTGGTATAGGCCTGAACCTCTCTTTGGTAGGTGCATGGTCGCCTGTGGGGATGTGGTGTTGTACCCCTTTAATCCTCCCAAAGTCAAGTGGGTGTTTGCTGAACACTTGCTCGTACTCCCGAACTACCCAGTAAACTCCATTTTTCTGATGAGAATGTGTGTTTTCAGTGCCTACGCTGAGCTCCTGACACCATTTCTCTAGCTGATCTTTGGAGTGAGGGGGTTCGTCAGTTACTGTTTGAGAAGAGGATTTTACAACAAGTATAGCATTGTTCTCAACCTGGTGTAATTTTGCAACAGTAGAATATCTTGGCAGTCTGACTTCGTCATCACCATAATTTAATATGCGTACAGGAACTCTCCCTTTTCTCACATCAGCCAACCCTCTGGCTGTCAAGAGCGTAGGACTACTATCAGACATTACAGGTTCTACTACAGCTTGCTGAAGAGGAGGAGGGGCACCAGAGCCGCCGGCTGCATGGCAGGATGATATAGGAGCTACCGGTGTATGAACCAGGGGTGCCAGACACAGGGCAACATGCAGATAAATCTTGACAAAAGAGGAACGGCACTCACCGGTTCGTTTCTGTGCTTTATTAAGGTACACTGTTCACACTGTGCAGGGAGGGAGAAGAGGCTAAGATGACAACGGCACCGTTTCGCGCTACATGCGCTTCAACGAGTCATAAGCCTTATGACCCATTGAAGCGCATGTAGCGCGAAACGGTGCCGTTGTCATCTTAGCCTCTTCTCCCTCCCTGCACCGTGTGAACAGCGTACCTTAATAAAGCACAGAAACAAACCGGTGAGTGCCGTTCCTCTTTTGTCAAGATCTACTACAGCTTGGTAGTCCTGCCCTCTGAGGCCTATTGCTGCCCGACACCAGATCATCATTTCACTTCTGGGTGGTACCACAATTGGAATGGGATCTGTTACCCGTACACTGCCAATTTCACCGTTTGACATTTTTACCTGCTGTGATATACCAGAGCTTGGATCTCTCTTTGGATAGCTCTCCTCTCTCTTGGTTTACCAGCATCAGCACTCTGTTGAAGTAAGAACAACACTTCATCGAGATATTTAACCATTACATTAGTACCCAGTATCACATGCGGATCCCGCTCATTCGGTTTATCCTGAACCACTATGATACCCTGGTTCTTCAGCTGCACCCTCCCCACCTTCACTGTGGCTTCCCATTGTCCCTCTATTGTAACTAGCAAACCATTAGTTGCTTCAATGTTCAAATCAGAAGTTGGGGTTTCCAGATTAACATCTGGCCAGAATTGTTTGTAAAGGATACTTGGGATGGTTGTCACTTGGGATCCAGTGTCTATCAATGCTGAGGTTGCGACGCAACTCCTGGGGTTGGCCCTTCTCGCCCAGGGGTTGCTCGTTTAAAAGACTGGAACGGTAGGTACGTCCTTCTTGGTCACCTTTCTGACAGATACGATGTACATCAGGGCTGTAGCGAGCTGGGGGTTTTCCTCGCAGTGGCTGTGTCCTCTTCCTCATCCACGGTACGTCATCGGGGCAGTCAGCGAGCTGGATCTTGTCCGATGACCTTGCTTCTGTCTTGGGTCTTCTTTCACCTCGGAGCTTGGCCATGTCTTTCATTAGCTGCTGCACGTCGGCACAAGTTGGTTAAACCGATCAGGTGTTATAGACTGTGCGCTGGACTGAACCGTGGGGATTGGGGACGCTGCTGCCGTCACGGAAGGGGTGTCAGCGTACTGCTGCTGTGAGTTCAGATCTGGCACTGTAGGGAACTGCTGTCCCCGCACTGTTAAGTCTCTTAGGACCTCAAACTCCGCATCAGGGATTTGCAGAGCCCACCAGCGTGCCTGTTTCTTATCATCTGACAGTCTAAGTCCCATAACAAACTGTTCAATTAGCGTTTTGTTTTCGTCCCTCACACCATCAGGGTCGACTTGTTTTAACAGTCTCAATGCTTCCTGTAAGCGCAATGCATATTCCAGGACACTCTCCTGTGCCCCTTGTTTGCAATGATAAAACAACAGTCTTAATTCAGCCTCAGTAAGATGTTCAAAAACCCGGTTTAACTTAGCAAATATCTGTTCCACAGACTCCTGAGCTTCCATAGACCAGTTTCGGGTTTCCAGCTCTGCTGCATCTGTTAACTGTCCCATTATAACTGAAGCTCTCTGCTTACCTGTCATGGCGTACATATCCAGCACTTGGCATATCTTCCTTTGGAACATATCCAGGGTACCGGGTTTACCGCGGTACTTTGGTAACCAGGCCGCATTAGGGACGTACGGCAGAGATATCGGCATTATCGGAGTGGGTTGCATGATGCCGGCGGGTGGCTGACCTGCCGGGGGTGCTGGGTTGCTGGGATCCGGATTACTCATCCTTGCTCCCCCTTAGTTAAGCGCGGCCAGCCCTTTCGATTTCGGCGGAAGTTGTCGGCCTCGCGGTGAGGAGTGAGGCACCACGGGAGTTTCCGGTTTCTACTGCGTTTGGCGGAACTCGTCAGAGCGTGGGGCGGGGCCTATCTTCACGCCCTTTGCACAGTAACACCCCTTTGTTTCCCACCTTTTGCGCAACAATGGCGGATCAAATGTACAGTTCAATAATCACAGTCATTAAATAGCACACAATACCCGTTGGGAAACGGGTCTGCTCGTATCCTGTTCGTTGCCGGATGCGCACTTCTCAGGCGATGCAGCACTTGTCACGATGCCGCGCCTGAGGCTGTGGGGCCCGGTGGTCAGATCAATAGGGATGAAAGGATGGGGATGATTCTTGTTTGTCGTGACGTCACCTGTGGGAATCCGGTGATGGCACCGGCGCTGCTTGGGCCTCCGGGGATGTGCGGCAGTTAGATGGGATGCTCCCCACAGGATGAGCAGGGGTCCCCGGGGCCAGGAGCTGTACTTGATGGAATACGGCAGCTCTGTAGCTGCTGCGGTCTAGTCCAGGAATAATACACGGACAAGTAAAGTCTTTTGGTACCTCTACTGGTGACAACAGGTACACTCGACCGGGTGATGAGGTTGATACTCCTGGAGTTTCCACAGCAAGCAGTGGTGTAGGCTTCCTTCTATACACTGTTCTGGTGAGGTCTGGTGGATATGGAATCCTACCTGACCGGGTTGTACGTCCTGGTGGAACGTGTTTCACCTGAGTTAGATGCACTGAGGGCACTATCAAAGGGGTTAGGTGAATTCTCTCCTTCCCTGGGCTCTCATCTGGTGGTGCTTCAGGTGTTACAGGGAGCTAGACTTCCTGTTTGGGGTGCTGGTTTCTCTGCAGCCTACGATGTGGCTCCTGCAGCTCGGACCCAGTGACCGGATTGTTAGGGAGAGTTAGGATAACTCTTCTGTCCCTGTGAGGTATTCTCCTCCTGTCCTATGACCCCAGTTGCAAGGGTCTCTCACTTCCTTGGGTGTGCTGGTGTGGGCTGGGCCGTGGGCTGCACGGAACTGTGCAGGGGCCCCCTCCCCTACGTTCCTCCGGCCACGCTCTACTCCCCTCCTTCTCCTACATTGCAGAGCTTCTTCTTCTTTCTGCACTAACTTCTCCACTACACACTACCACTACACTCCGCCCACCAGGACCTTATTGGCCCTCTATGCTGATGTGCATGTAGGGTATAGAGCTCTGAGTTTTAACTGTGTCATTGCTTAGTCAGAGAATACTGCTGCTGCTGTCTTGGCTGCAATACACTCCTGTGACGCACTCGTTGCGGGGTGCCACATATACAATCCTACCCTGCAGGACATAGCTCCGCAGCTCCTTTATACACAGCATTCATATACAGTACATACTACTCAGCCTCTGTATACAACCTCCATATGCAGTACATAACCCTCAGCTGCACAGTCTGTATCCTCCATCCCCCTGCACATCCTGTATCTTCCATCTCCCTGCACAGCCTGCATCCTTCGCCCTCTTGCACAGCCTCCATCTTCCTGCACAGCTTGTTTCTTCCATCCTCCTGCACAACCTGAATTCTAAATCCTCCTGCACAGCCTGTATCCTCCATCCACTTGCAAAGACTGTATCCTCCCTCCTCCTGCCCAGCCTGTATCCTCAATCCTCCTACACAGCCTGTATCCTTCATCCCCCTGCAAAGCCTGTATCCTCAATTCTCCTACACAGCCTGTATCCTTCATCCCCCTGCACAGCCTTTATCCTCCATCCTCCTACACAGCCTGTATCCTTCATCCCCCTGCACAGCCTATATCCTCCATCCTTCTTCACAGTCTGAGTCCTCCATCCTCCTGCACAGCCTGTATCCTCCATCCTCCTGCACAGCCTGTATCCTCCAATCCCCCTGCACAGTCTGTAACATTAATCCTCTTGCCCGGACTGTTTCTTCCATCCTCCTGCTCAGCCTTTATCGTCCTTCGTTCTGCACAGCTGGTATTCTCCATCCTCCTATAAAACCTGCATCCCCATCCACCTAGAAAGCCTGTATCTTCCATCCTCCTGTACAGCCTGTATCCTCCATCCTCCTGCACAGCCTGTATTCTCTTTCTCTCTGCACAGCCCTCTGCCCTCTCTTTCCCTCTATCCTTATTCCCTCTGCCCTCTCTCAACCCTCTCTTTCCCTCTGCACAGCCCGCTGCCCTCTCTTTCCCTCTATCCTTCTCTCCTCGGTCTCATCTTCTCATTTCACATTCTTCTTCTTCCTTCTGCAGCAGATCTCACTGGCTCCGTCCACCTGAGTCACATGTGCATGATGTCATCTCAGGTCCTGTATATTCTCCCTGTGTGGGGGGTGTAGACAGCACTGAGGATCCCTAATGGGGGGAGGGTTGCACAGCGCACAGGGCTGAACTGTCTAAAAATAATAAGAAATTCAATATTATATTGTGCCAAAGGTAAAAATACAAGAAGTGCAGGAATGGTGGAAAGGAGAGGTGATATATATAGGATGAGGACACCGAGGGGTTAATAAAATATAAAGTGTTAACTTTTCTACTATTCTATCCTGTCTCCTCAGGTCAAATGACTGGGCTTATTATCATAAGATTTTACAGAAGACGTCAATTACATTATACAGCATTGTTTTTGCTCTCGGGATTATCGGTAATGGATTAGTCATCTGGATTGCCGGATTCAGGATGAAGAAGACAATCAGTGGCGTGTGGTTCCTCCACCTGGCCATTGCCGACTTCCTGTGCTGTGTTTCTCTACCGCTGAGGATTACTGACTGGGCTGCAGGTTTCTCATACTTCTCACCTCGTGCACTTTGCCCAGTGAACATGTTCCTGTTTAATCTAAACATCAGCGCCAGTGTTCTCCTCCTGACGGCCATGAGTATTGACCGCTGGGTCTCCGTCATGTGGCCATTTTGGGCCAAAGTCCATAGAACCTGTAATGTGGTGAGAATCACTGCAGCGATCATCTGGGGCTGAGCCTCATTGTAGCCGGATTATTGTATTATGTATATAGAGACAGGGTAGGTATTCTAGATGAATGGTGTATATATTATTATTTCATCGTTCCTTATAACCGTACGTTACTTCACACCGTGCTGCTGATCAGATTAGTTATGATGTTTGTGATCCCTTTTCTCATCATCTTCATCACTTATGTCACCATTGTCTTTAAACTTAGAAAAAGTAAGAGATCCCAGAGATCTCAGAGATCCTCCAGGATCATCACCGCTGTTATATTGTGTTTCTTCCTCTGCTGGGCTCCTTATTATATCCTCCCATTGATAGAAATATATTATTATCAATATATACCTTACAGCCTGTTTGTTCTATTACGCAGTATATTCACCAGTCTGGCTTGTCTTAACAGCTGCCTAAATCCGATCATTTATGTATTTATGACTCAGGATTTCCAACAAGGTTTCCTCAGATCCATCCCCTCCAGACTAGAGAGAGCCTTAGGTGATCATCCTAATGACCTGTGCAGAGAACCAGGAGATACAGGGAATACTCGCTCTACTGATGTGTAATATAGATTCCTGGGATCTCCTGGATGTGAAACCTCTTAACCCCTCGGTGACTTGAACATTTTTTATTTTTTCACTTTCTTTCCTTTTTCTCTCCTCCAAGATCCAGAACATTTTATTTTCCAATCCACAGAAATTAATGAGGGATTGTATTATGCAGGATTATTTCTAGTTTTGAGTGTCGTCTTCATTTTACCATATAATGAGCTGAAAAATGGGGGAAAATATGATTTGATTTTCCTGGTCCAGCCATGTTGGTTGTGGCAGGACTATGATTGGCTTCTGTCCATCGTGATGCCTATGTCATGTATGAGAGGCGAGGCTGTATATAAGCCTTGCCACCGCCATTTTCTCCACATTCCTGTGAGATCTGACCTAGTGCAGGGTGAGGTACATGCTGGAGCAGATCATAGGGAGTGTCAGTCAGTGTAGGGAAACTTAAAAATTCCTTATATTTAACCCAAACAGCTCTTGTGAGAGCTACCAGGACAGAGGAGTACTGTGTAGAGGACTGTAGGCAGGCAGGCAGGCAGGCAGGGAGGAGCAGCCTTACAGTGCACACAGGACCGACCTCATAGCTTAGCTTACTCATGCTGGGTTCACATTTGCGTTCCCCTCCGCAGCCTTAAGCAGAGGGGATCCGCAATGTGACCGCAGCGGCCGCGAGCTCCTATCGTTATAATGGGAGCGCACGGTGCTGCGCTTGACCGCGCATGACCGTGCGCACCCATTCACTCCTATATGTGATCTGTGCGCAGGCGGATGCCTGCGTATAGATCACACAGTCTCGTCCGCACTAGGAGTGCGTCCCTGGTGCGGACGAGACTGTGTGATTATAAAGATAGGAGCTCGCGGCCGCTGCGGTCACATTGCGGATCCCCTCTGCAGAACTGTGAACCCAGCATCACTCGGCTGTCCTAATAGCTGAAGTCAGAGGCTTAGCTGAGGTACTGTTTCCTATTTTTTTGCACCTGATAGATTTTGGGTCATAATTTTCTCTTCAGCTTTATTTTCTCTGTGGCAGACCAGTGTTGCTGCTCTCCTACCTGCAAATAGCACGTACGCCACCTGCTTGTGCGACTACTTGTGCGCACTTAATAAATTTTGCAGGGACTAGTGTGCTGCTACACAGACACGGACACATTTCTTACTTTTAAAATATAACCTTTAATAAATATTTGTTAAAATAACAAAAAAGTGTTCTCCCACACCTAGTGTCTATAAAACACACATTACAGACAGGGATGGGACAATATCCCTATTAAACCCTGTCTCTTGTTCTCTTGTTATCATATAATTTGGATAAAAACCACAGACACGGACACAGCAGCAAAAAACTGTTGCGACTGGGCAATGCGAGCGCTTTCCGAGACATCTGCGATTTGTAAATCGCACATTACTCGCTATTACTCGCTTCCCCATTCATTAACATTGGACTCGCTAGACTCGCAATGAGTAGCGAGTCCCGGGCTCGGACTCGCTAGAGTCAAGCGATTCCGAGTAATTTAGGACTCGCCCATCACTAGTGTACGGTTATCCAGTGCTCTAGTACTGTTTTTACATGTTACAGCATATGTGTCATAGAACATACACTACTACAAACATCACATCACTATACAATACATCAGACAAACACACAACACCTTAAGACTCATACCAGATTAACTTTCATTTCTAACCCTAATTAAGCTCCCAGATCCATTGCACCTTATACTAAGGAACACTAGTAGCATTTAAGATTTTATATAAAGACACAGGTCTTCCCACAGCAACTAAAGTGGACCTACACCTAAGAACTAAACATATTGGTACATGGACAAGTCCCTACCTATAGACAAGCTGAAGGGTCTCTATAGGTGCCATAAGGAGTAAAGGTATCTACTTTATTACATCACCAATCTTTCTCTTAGTCCTAATACATACCACCTTCAAAAATCTTTGACAGATAGTATGCGCTATAATTCCTTGCATCCGTATAACATAGACATTCCAATCTTTGACTAGTTCTTGTCTCTTTACTGGTTGTCAACCTTGACAACATTTGCTACATGTACATTTTTGTACATATCCATATATCCGTGTCTTACACTATTGTCTTTATATTTACCCACAGCGGCGCTTTGAAAAAGACCACAGATTAGTGGTCGAAACGTCAGCTCCACTGTCGCACCTGTCTTTTTTGCACAAAAAAAAACAGAATAAACCACTACCGTCACTTGAACTACATTGTGAGTGTGCAGTGTTCATTTGACTGTTATATGCTGGGGACTGCAGCAGTCATGATCTGCTTTTATAGTGGTTGTGACTCTCACAACCACACAAGGTGAAGCCTCTGATACCTATTTAGGTCACATTTTATCTCTAAGACCCTTCATCCTTCCTACTTTATTTTTCTGAGATATTGACCTTTGGGTTTTCACTGGCTGTAAGCCATAATCATCAACATTAACAGAAATAAACATTTGAAATAGACACCTCTGTGTGTAATGACTCTATATAATATATGCATTTCACTTTATGTATTGAATTACTGAAATAAATTAACGTTTTGATGATATTCTAATTCATTGAGACCTGTATATCAGCAGCTTCTCCTACCACATTGGTATCAGGACGAACCTCATCAGGTCTTTCCAAACACTTCAGAGAACAATGTTTGGGTGATCTCAGTTCTGTGCAGTTCAGAGTAAAAGAAAGAGTTCATAGACCATATAGAGGTGGGGACTGGGAGAGACTTCTTTTTGCCAGAGAAGCACATTAGATTGTAAAATTTATTGCCACTTATCTAGATGGACTAAACTTTAGAAATGATTTGATGCTTTTCTATTAATTACCGTATATACTCGCGTACAAGCCGAGTTTTTCAGCCCAAAAATGGGCTGAAAAGTCCTCCCCTCGGCTTATACGCGAGTCACTCGGTATGCTGTGTGGGGGGGGGGCTGCACCGGTGGCTGGAGGAGGCAGGAGGGGGCCGCAGTGACCGCAGGCGGTGACGTGGGGCCACCTCATTAGTGCAATGAATATGCACGGCATCCCCCCGTCCATCAACGGCAGGGGGATGCCGTGCAATTGCACTACACAGGCCCCCACCAGTAACACACAGTTCCCCCTCCTTAGTATGTCCCTCCCTCCTTAGTATGTCCCCCTCCAGGCTGCAGCACCTGTTAAAATAACAAACTTTCATACATCACCTTTCTGGCGCAGCTCCTCCGCTCCTCCGCTCCCAGGCTTCTTCTTCTTGCTTCCGGTGTCATGTGACCGGGCGCAGGAGATGACATCATGTCCTGCGCCCGGTCACATGACACCGGAAGCAAGAAGAAGCCGGGAGCGGAGGAGCTGCGCCGGAAAGGTGATGTATGAAAGTTTGTTATTTTAACAGGTGCCGCAGCCTGGGGGGGACATACTAAGGAGGGGGGGCTGTGTCTTACTGGTGGGGGCCAGTATACCACCACTGGGGGCCTGTATACTACTATTGGGGCTGTATATACCTCCTCTGGGGCTGCTGTATACTACCTCTGGGGCTGCTGTATACTACCTCTGGGGCTGCTTTATACTACCACTGGGGCTGCTGTATACTACCACTGGGGCTGTATATACTTCTGGGGCTGTTGTATACTACCACTGGGGCTGTATATACCTCTGGGGCTGCTGTATATTACCACTGGGGCTGTATATACCTCTGGGGCTGCTGTATACTACCACTGGGGCTGTATATACCTCTGGGGCTGCTGTATACTACCACTGGGGCTGTATATACTCTGGGCTGCTGTATACTACCTACTGGGGCTGTATATACCTCTGGGGCTGCTGTATACTACCACTGGGGCTGTATATACTTCTGGGGCTGCTGTATATACCTCTGGGGCTGCTGTATACTACCTCTGGGGCTGCTGTATACTACCTCTGGGGCTGCTGTATACTACCACTGGGGCTGCTGTATATACCTTTGGGGCTGCTGTATACTACCTCTGGGGTGCTGTATACTACCTCTGGGGATGCTGTATACTACCACTGGGGCTGCTGTATATACCTCTGGGGCTGCTGTATACTAACTACTGGGGCTGCTGCTGTATATACAACTGGGGCTGCTGCTGTATACTACCACTGGGGCTGCTGTATATACCTCTGGGGCTGCTGTATACCACACTGCTGGGGGCTGTATACCTGTGCTGAGGTCCACCCTCGGCTTATACACGAGTCAATAGGTTTTCCCAGGTTTTGGGGGCAAAAGTAGGGGGGTCGGCTTATACACGGGTTGGCTTATACACGAGTGTATACGGTACCATTGTATATAAAGTATTTACTGACATTTAAATCTTGTAGATGTTTGTTATATAAATGTATGTATAGGGGGATCTAAATGGGATAATGTCTGTCTCAGGCCCTTTGACTCACAGAACTATTTTATGTAGTTCTGTAAGTAAATGAGTCCCAATAGATATATAATAAGATCACTTTTATCATTCACTATTATGCCTATGATTAACTAATGGTTTCTGAAACGCGTCAGGCGGATTCAAGTATAGTATGATCTCTTTTTACTTGGATGTTAATATATTTTCAATCATGAACTGGATTTTATGGCGCAGGATTATTTCCACTCTACCCTCCCTCCTTTTTACTTTGGATTGACACCACCTGATCCGAGCATCGAGTCTGTGCAAATTATAGGAATGGTGAGCTGATGCAACCTTCCTCTGTTTTTTGCATGTTTCTTTGGGTTTTGTTTTTCCTGCATTTTTCCTCGGCAGTATGGATCCCCAGGACATTACAATTATGGTGATTAGAGATGAGCGGATCGATCTGCAGAAGATCAAGATTGAGTCCAATTTCCTGAACTTGAACACTTTGATATTGGATTTCTGCCTCCATCACCCGCAGAGCTGAAGCCTCAGAGAGTGGGATAATGTATATATTGTGGCTGTGTGGACCTCCCCATATTGCCCGGCAGCTGTGACATCTAGCGGATTATCACATCTTGTACAGTGGGGTCAGTACCGGGGACGTCACAGATCAGCGGCTCCAGAGGAGCAATTTATACGGCAGAGACGTTTTCCATCTCCAGAGTCACTGGGTAAGTCTCTGACCTGTAGAGTGTAAGCTCTTATGGTCAGCGGCTCCTCTCTCTCTCTGGTAATATAACCTCAGACATTTATAAATCAATCACAGGATGGAGCCCAAGTTCCCCATAGAAATGTGTGTAATAGGTAGAATGTGTCCTGTGCCAGGGGAATATTACTTCTAGTAGATTTGTTGTATCTTTATATCACTGATGTTACAACGTCTTACTAATCACTAATAATCTTATCTGTCTGTAACGGAGAAGTATTTGGTGTTATAGAAGTTACAGGAGTAAATGGACGACGTATTTCACTCTGCTCCAATAATAACAATGTTAGAAAACACAAAAGAGAATAAATCCGCTCCGGCCTTGTATTAATGTCACATTGTAACGTCTCTCCGGATATTACACTTATTCTTCACAGTTGTGTTTCTTATAGAGGCAATATCATCTCAGACATTTATACATTATTCACAGGATGGGGGACCCCAAATTCCAGTCTAGATGTTGGTGTGAGGTGGGACATATCCTGCCCCATGAGAAGATGACATTACCTAGAGATGTTACATTCTTTACTGCTCTCGTGTTATAATGTTCTACCATATATAATCTTATCTGCTGTAACCGGAAATGTATTCAATAAATGTAAATAAAACAATTGCATGATGAAATGTATGAAATGTATCAGTAAGGAGCAATTATAACATGTTATAATGCAAAAATAAAGAAAGTCTGAAAATAAAATCCATCATGATGTAAAGTCGTCGTTCTAACCATAAAGTGTGAAAATGTATTTTTATATTATAACTAGCTGTACTACCCGGCTACACCCGGGTTAATAAATAACTGCTGTTAGCTATAACAAAATAGAATTTGAATATGTCATATTAATAACCTGTATGAAAATAGAAGCTGAGCTGTGATTGGTTGCTATAGGCAGCCTAATAAATCTCCAGCCAACAGTAAACCCCCCTTCCCCCAGCCGGGCAGTATATGTTACCTCACACATACACATAATAGACAGCTCATGTGACTGACATCTGCCTTAATTCCCTATATGGCAGATGTGTTGCACAATGGCTGTTTTTAATCAGATGTTTATTTTTGGAAATTAAAGATACCAGACGTATGAGACGAGTTGTGTGAGGCGATTTGTGCACATCTGTGTCTGTCTGTGTGTGTCTCTGGGGTGTGTGTCCCTGGGGTGTGTGCGTGTGTGTCCCTGTGGTATGTGTTCTTGTGAGGGGAAGGGGTATCCCTGTGGTGTGTGTCCATCCCTATGGGGTCTGTGTGTTCCTGTGGGGTGTGTGTCTCTCTGTGTCCCTGTGGGGTGTGTATGTGTCCCAATAGGGTGTGTATGTGTGTGTCCCTGTGGGGGGGTGTCTGTGTGGTGTGTGTCTCTGTGTTGTGTATGTCTCTTTGTGGTGTGTGTGTGTTCGGGTGCGTGGTGAGCATCCAATGTTGGGGCTGCACCTTAACGACTATACACTTGCTGTTACTCTTTGTGTGCATGTGGTGTGTATACATATCCCCGTGCGTGGTGAATATCCCATGTTGGGGCTCCACCTTAGTGACTATATGCTGGTATATGCTGTTAGTCTTTGTCGCTGTCATTAAGCCCCTCTCATTCACAACTGTCAACTGGTAACTGTCACTTTCTCTCCATTATGTAGGTAGGGCCAAAATTGTTTGGTGAGTTGGAACGCGCAGGGTTAAAATTTCGCCTCACAACATAGCCTATGACGCTCTCGGGGTCCACACATGTGACTGCAAAATTTTGTGGCTGTAGTTGAGACGGTGTAGATGCCAATCCTGGATATACATACATACACACATACACACTTTCAGCTTTATATATTAGATATCTATTCTACATTATGTTAGCGAGTGATATGATAATTAATAGACACGAGGGGATCCGGCAAAAGTCAGTCACGAAACAATATTTGATTCACGGAGAATTTATCCTATATAAATGTAATTGAATGCAAGACAGGCAGGGCACTAAGCGGTACCAAGTATCAGGTCCGGATTATCTTCCAGTCATGGCAAGTTCCCCTCCGGTGGTGTACAGCTAAAGCATCAGAAAGATAAATTAGAAGAAGAGGCCGCACTCACCGAAACAGACAAGACAGTCTTTTATTCCATGGATTCAGGGACAGACAGGGTGCAGGGAGGGGGCACGAAGGGCCAACGGACTACGACGCCGTTTTGCAACAAGTGTCGCTTCTACGGGTCTGAGTTACGGGTTACTAGGACCCGTAGAAGAGACACTTGTTGCGAAACGGCGTCGTAGTCCGTTGGCCCTTCGTGCCCCCTCCCTGCACCCTGTCTGTCCCTGAATCCATGGAATAAAGGACCGTCTTGTCTGTTTCGGTGAGTGCCGCCTCTTCTTTTATATAAATGTAATGTCCTTATTATTCTCTGCTCTATTTATACACAAGTATAGTAGAAAGAGGATCGGATCCCAATAACATGGAAAGACTTTAATGTGCAAAAAAGCAGGAAAATCCAAAGTGCCCAGAGATAATGTGCGGTAGAGAAATCCTGCTGATCCCATGGCGGTAATAAGATCACCGATGACCAACGTTACAAACAGCTTCACGGTTCAGACTCCTCCACGGCCTTTGTCAGAGGATTTTACTGCATTTTCTTCCAATGTTCTTGGATCTGGATCCTCTTTCTACTATCCTTGTCCTCACACTGAGACAGGGCGCTTTCTTCAAGGCTCCACATGTATACACACCAACCGAGGTGAGCGGACTATACTTATCTTATACAAATATAGAAAAGATTTCAGCCTACTGTATAAAAGCCTTTTATGGGTCCACACGGTGCCCGAATAATCCCTGATAGCAAACCTTGGATAAGAAACACTGGGAAATTGGGAAAAATACCAGCAACTTCTCTGAATTCAAATGGGAGAGGAAATTAAGGTAAAACATCCATTATATTAAGATCCTTAAAGCCACATAAAAATCATATGTGATGTAAAGGCCACACACGCTTCAGACCAGCAAGGGGTTCTTAATCATAGGTAACACCACATCATACATGACACATTTATTACATATGTGTTTAAATGTATTTATTACATAGTAATCCAAATACAACTTTATAAACAGTACTATAAATTTTACATTTTTTTCTTTTAAACAATATTACAAATTTCTTTCATGTGTTCTATTAGTATTATAGTATGAAAATAAAGGAAGGAAATAAAGAGGAAAGGAAAAAAGAAAGTGTATTAAATACTATAAAGGATTGAGTAAACCAATACAGGATAAGCAATACAGGATAATTACAATACATGGAGAATAACTATTTTAATCAACATGCTAGCAAAATATATTCAACAATAATTTCATATGATAATTTGCAAATATATATTAAATAAATAAAGATTAAATCAAGCTTATGCAATATAAGAAAGGATTTAAAAAATAAATAAATAAATAAAATTTACCCTATATAATGTCAACTTGGGGAGTATTTTGAAATCCAAGGGGACCACTTCTCCAAATACTTATGATGGTTATAGTTTCTTAATGCTTCTAAGTATTCAAAGATATTATGATTCGCAAGTTTGTCCATCAAATTTTCTATTTTTGGAGGTTCTTCATTCTTCCAAAGGGAAGCAATTATATTTTTGGCCAATGATAGGATGTGCAATGTTAGAGATCTTTTATGTTTGGGAATATCATGTAATCCTATCAAAAGTAGGGCTAAATTCATGTCCAATACAATTTCAATATTTAAAACCATATTTATTAACGTTCTGAACGTCTCCAGCCAAAAGTGTTTTAGTTTGGGGCAAAACCAGAAAATATGCTTAACTGAGCCTATTTCACCACATTTCCTCCAACATAAATTACTGTAAATCAGATTTATTAAATGAATTCTACTCGGAGTTAGATACCATTTGATGAGTATTTTGTATTGTGTTTCTAATAGACTAGCGCAAGACGTGTTAGAGTATAGAATGGTAGTGTTTTGAAAAGTAGTCACCGAGAGTTGAACCATTCAAACCAGTGTCTTTTGACCATGTATTCAAAAATCTGTAGTCATCAAAAATAATATCATTGTTAAAGGCTTGATAGAGACTATTAGTTCTCCAAATGGTTTCATTACTCACACATTTAAGTAGATTATTTACATTGCTTGGTAGCATAATCCTAATCCCTTTATCCACCAGAAGGCTCGAAATTAGTTGCCATGTTTTTTTCCTCCATATTAGATAAACCAAATTGTTTGCTAATTGATGAGAAGGATCTCAATTTGTCTTCCTCCATGACATCAGAAATATATCTAATCCCATTATTCTGCCAGGACAGCTGTTTAATTTTTGGGTTAATTGCACTAAATATATCAATCAACATCCATATAGGTATTACAGGTTTAAAAGTGGCGTATGAGATATGTGACAAATTCCTCCAAGCTTTAATAGTGGCTTTAATAGTATCAAAGGTGGAAGACGCTTTTTAGTATAAAAGATATATGAAGCAATATAGATACAGGGGGGAAGTTACCCATATAGAGTTTTTCCATTCCAATCCAGGCAAGGCAATTCTGTTTAAACCACCATCTGTTGCTACTTTTAATTAGATTAGCCAGGTTGTAAGCATACAAGTTAGGCACTCCTAGACGTCCTCTTTTCCTATGTTTCATAAGGGTAATTCGAGAGATTCTAGGAGTTTCCCCCCCAAATAAATTTGGACATCTGTGACTGAAGTTTCTCTATGTATCTTTTTTGTATTAAGAGGGGAAGTGATCTAAAAATATATAATATTTTAGGCAAGATTGCCATTTTATAAGATACAATGCGACCCAACCAAGATATCTCCAGCCTAGCCAAATATGACAAATCATTAGTAATTTTTTTATAAACTTCTTCCATGTTTTTATTTACTACATTTTTTATAGGTTTAGTAACTTTTATACCCAGGTATGTGAATTCATTGTTAACCCAAGATAATTTAAATTCCTCTTTTAATAAATTTAAGAGAATTGTATCGATGTTGTATGAGAGAACTTTAGTCTTTTCCAAATTTAATTTATAGTATGAAGTTTCAGAGAAGGTTTTAATAATAGTCATAAGACTACGTAAGGAATTCAGGGGATCTGTCAGTAGAATAAGAAGATCATCAGCAAAGAGTGACGTTTTGTGTTGGCGATCATTGAATGATACTCCTTTAATTATTGTGTCTGTTCTTATTTTCTCAATAAGGGGTTCCAAGAATAAATTAAATAATATGGGTGAAAGTTGGCATCCCTGTCTAGTTCCATTAGATAACCTAAACGAAGGAGATAAATAATTATTAGTTAAAACTCTAGCTGATGGGGATGAGTATAAGGATTTAATACAGTTGTAAATATACCAGAGAAGCCAAATTTTTGAAGGGAGGCAAATAGAAAACCCCATTGGACCCTATCAAATGCCTTTTCAGCATCTATAGCTATGGACAACATTGGGGTCTTTGTTTTCTCTACGTAAGATATAACATTCAATATCCTCCTGGTAGCGTCAGATGTTCCCCTATTAGCTATAAACCCCATCTGGTCAGAATGAATTAGCTTAGAACTGATTTTTGAAATTCTATTAGCAATTACCTTGGAGAAAATTTTTGTGTCCGTATTTAATAGTGAAATAGGTCTAAATTTTTAACGTTAATAGGGTCATTATTTTCCTTAGGTATAACTGTGATTATAGCCTCTTGCATCTCGAGTGGTAAAATGGAAGATACAGAGGCGGAGTTCATTATTTTGGCAAATGTGGAGCTAATAAATGGTTGAAAGTTCTAAAGTATTCATTAGTTAGACCGTCTGGTCCTGGAGCGTTCCCTTTCTTTAAAGAATTAATTACAGATAAAACTTCTATATCTTTAAAAGGAAGATTTAGAGCTAAGAGATCTTCTTTACTCAATTTGGGTAAGTGAATGGATTCTAAAAAATTGTTTATGGATGCATTAGTGGGTTGGGAAGTAGAATCTTCTTGATTTAAGTTAAAATCGTTTTTCATAGTACTTTTGGAATTCTCGAGAAATATCTTTGGGATTTCTTAGTGACATACCATTTTTATTTTTAATTTGAAGGATTCTCTTTTGTCTCCTATTCTTTTTATTCTGTCAGCGAAGAATTTGTTTGGCTTATCCAAATAATTATCGTAGGTGGTTTTGGATCTTTGGATCATTTTATCATATTCACTGAGCAATAGAGTTTACAGTTCCATTCTAAATTTCATAAGTTTGTTATGCGTGGCCACTGAAGGGTTTGATATTTGATGTTTTCCAATGCTTAATTTTAGTTGAAAGTTCATCAAATTTTAAAGTTCTCTTCCTTATTATTCTTGAATTCATTTCGATTAGAATACCCTAATAACAGCCTTATGTGCAAGCCATAATGAAAGGAAAGTTATTAACATAACTTTCCTGGATTAAATTTGTTTAAAAAGTAAGATTAATCAATGGACAATGACCCCTGAAATTCTGGGTTTTAAAAGATAAAAGATTTAGCCTCCATGGGGCTATGGGAAAGGAAATTTTGTGTTTAATAATTTTTAATTAAATTGGTAAATGGTCGGACAGTTTTTGTTAAATCTTCTATCGTTTTAATTTTTGTAAAGCTTGGATATCACTAAAACTAAACATATGGCATAGAAATAGATGAGTCTTGTAATATAAGTACCTTTGATCTCTTAGACATAGGCTCATCTAATATGTATCGAATAGCTTCTCTATCAATCAAGGATTAGACTGTGTGATAATCTTCTAGAGTTGGTGGTATCGAGTTAAAGATTCTCGGAAATTGCGTTAAAATCTCCCGAACATTTAATAAAGATCCCTTTCAGACTAGAATTCTAAGTTCCACTTAATTTGTTCAGGAATCTTATTTGGCCTTTATTTGGTGGCGTGATAAATGACCGTGGGTCTATAAGACGCCCTGCGGGGCCTGCTACTAAAAGAGACTCCCTCTCACTTCATTAACAAGGATTCCTCCTCCAAATAATAATTATTTTTTTTAGTGAATGCTACCATTCCCTTTTCCTTTATATTGAGCCATAGTTCTTGAATGTTCTTTTATTCAACTCTGATATCACATGGAAATTAGTTTCGTTGGATGCCCGCGATAGAAATATCCAATCTATTTAATCTCTCCAAAGAGGAATCTCCTCTGTGGGAATCAGTCCTTGAC
The DNA here is from genome assembly GCA_033576535.1 of Allobates femoralis. Taxonomy (NCBI): domain Eukaryota; kingdom Metazoa; phylum Chordata; class Amphibia; order Anura; family Aromobatidae; genus Allobates; species Allobates femoralis. The sequence goes on from JARQOC010000009.1 coordinate 73,646,366, forward strand.
ATTTGTGTTAAGAAGTAGTGTCATTGCAATGTAAATGAAGAGAGTATTGCCATTAACGACAAGAAAAATTTTAAGTAATTAAGGATGTAGATCTACAAAACATAAATCTGCCATTTTAACCTGAAAAAACTCTAAATAAAATAAAGAAAAGACAATAAGAAATGAACTCAAGAAAAGCAATTGGAGAGCAGTTTGAATAACTGTTCTAAAATACTCTGGAGGATAGTAAATTTCCTACAATTGAATGAGTTTATGTGAATCCTTACAAGATGGTTCAACTTTAAGGATTTTGGGGCCCTCTTCTATTCCGCAATTATAAGGAACGTTGTATATCTGAAGTACTGACTTTTGATTGGGAGAACCAATGGGTAGATATAGCCATTAAGGTACAAGCTTTTTGTAATGGGGTCCAATTCTACCTTGATAAGAACATCTTTAGGTAAGTCAGCAAATATTTTTATTTTTGAAAAAGGTTCGGGGAGATTAGAGTTTTTTCTGAGATAGTCCATTAGGAGATTTCTTGTTCGACAAAAACTAAAGGTGACCAAAACATCTCTTGGAATGGTATCTGGTAACTCTTTCGGTTTTTTAATTCTAAAAACTTTTTCCAGAGAGCACTCCACTTCTGACAATAAAGGTAAGGTTTTCTGTAGTAAAGAAATTATGTATGGATATAAATCTTCACGACTTATTTTCTCAGGGATGCCTCTCAGTTTTAAATTTAAGATTCTAGTCCTCCCTAAATCAGAGTCTATCATCAAATGTCTTTAAGTCATTTCTCATCTTATTTTGGTCTCTCACAATGTTATCTGTTCTTTTTGAGATGTTCTCGACCTGGGAATCAGTTTTATCAATTCTTGTTATTAATGTGGATAATGTAGATTTGATCTCACAGAATTCATTTTCAATTTTGTTGTTAAATGTCGCGAACAACTCAAGCATAAATTTTCTATCTACAGGAAGTTCTGAATTTGTCTTTAAAAAATTCAGATAATTTTGAAGTTCCATTTTAGGTCTTTGTTTAACTGGCGTCAAATTTGAGTAGGAGTTTGGATCTAAGCCCAATTCTCCATTATTCATCATCTCAGATAACTAGAAGAAAAGTAGAAAAGCGCACATAGGGTCTTATCCGGGTGTAACCGGGGTGTTGTATTGTGTGCTTTTGCACTAACCTTATGTTGTTGTGAGAGTCACAACAACTATTGAAGCATAAGCCGGCTTGCAGCACTCCGCCCAAGGGAAACCGATTAAAGCATTAGATGAAAGGTGGTAAGTCGTGCGCTGCCGTCTGTCCGTTGGTTCCAAGAAATCCAAGGAATCACAAGATGTTAAAAGTAATACCTTTAATGTCTAATTCTTACGCATTTTGTGGTACTTCAGACCACTTCATCAGAGATCCACAAGGTAAACTTGCATCTAATGCTTTCATCATCTCAGATGAAATTGTAGAGGAGGAATCCATTTCTTTTCTTTTAGAAACTACCCTTAATTCATTCACAATCATAGGTTCCTCTGAGAAGATGTTTTCAACCTGAGCACCAGTTGTTTTTTTATTATTGGTTTTACTTTTTGCACCTAGTGAATTATTTCCTTTGGTAATCCTTATTGTACCCTCCATGTGAATTTTGGATTGTTTATGCACTAAAGAAGTTTTCATTTTTGGTAGGCTTTTTGTATTATGTGACATGAATAGCTATATATGTATTGATAAAAAATTAAGTTGTATTATTTAAGTAAAGAACATCTATATTATCATATATAAAAATATAAAGACATACACACATAACCAAAATTAAATAATTAGCACCCTTCATATATATAATGCAGATCATGTAGTCTATGTTAATACAGGTAGTACAATCTGAATGTGAGTAAAATATTACATTAGTTAAATATAGTAATAAATAGACAGCAATATATAGTCAACCAATCCGAAAACCTTTCCGTTAAGCAGATATAAATATATTAATAGTCCAGAATAGGAGAACAGTCCCAGATAATTATTTTCCCTCAATTAAACCATCAAACAAATGTCAAACAAAGGGATAAACACGAGGGTAAACTTCTGCCATAAAACAGATAGAATGATCACAGTAATAGCGAGATGAAAATAAAGAGTAGAAAGAGTAAAAGAAAACAAGTATTAGAAAGAAAACAATTACTAATGCAATCTGCGTGGCTCGTGTACGTGGGGGACCCTTGGTCCCATTTGCCCTCGTTGTCTTTTCTTCAGAGCACTTGGATGTATATACGATGATAAGGCAGCTCCACAGAATTAACCACAGATGTATAAACGAACCACACAGCGCAGATAATATAGATGAATAGAGTCTCAGTGACGGTGGTCACGCAACAGCGCAACTTGTAGCGGAGATAATAGATGCAATTTCCAGCAAGGAATTCCCAGCACAAATTAAAATCCTTGATAAATGGTTGGAAGTTGAATGTCCTCTACTTCCCCGGATCACTCTCTCTACTCTTCCCTATGATTATAAAAAGGGGGGTGCTGGAGGAACAGAGGAAAACGTCACAAGCACAGATATAGACAAGCTAGTTGAAGAAAAATTATGTAAGTGCTATCCACAGGACCAATCTGCACAGATAGAGAATGTGGGGAATGCTTGGTCCCACTTGTTCACGAAGAACAATCCTCAGGACATCCACTGATTCAATTTGCATAGCTAGGAGATATAGGGAACTCTTGGTCCACACTTGCTTACAATGATCACTCCTCAGAACATCAGAACAACCTTTGTAGCAGGAATCTCACCCTCAGAGTCAGAGTCTCACCCTCAGAGTCAGAGTCTCACCCTCAGAGTCAGAGTCTCACCCTCAGAGTCAGAGTCTCAGAGTTAGAGTCTCAGAGTCGAGTCTCACCCTCAGAATAGCCGAGTCTCAGAGTCGAGTCTCACCCTCAGAGTCTCACCCTCAGAGTCTACCTCGTTCAGAGTCAGAGTCTCAGAGTCAGAGTCTCACCCTAAGAGTCTCACCCTCAGAGTCAGAGTCTCAGAGTCAGAGTCTCAGAGTCAGAGTCTCAGAGTCAGAGTCTCAGAGTCAGAGTCAGAGTCTCACCCTCAGAGTCAGAGTCTCACCTCAGAGTCAGAGTCTCACCCTCAGAGTCAGAGTCTCACCCTCAGAGTCAGAGTCTCAGAGTCAGAGTCTCAGAGTCAGAGTCTCAGAGTCAGAGTCTCAGAGTCAGAGTCTCAGAGTCTCAGAGTCAGAGTCAGAGTCTCAACGTCAGAGTCTCAGAGTCAGAGTCTCACCCTCAGAGTCAGAGTCTCACCCTCAGAGTCAGAGTCTCACCCTCAGAGTCAGAGTCTCAGAGTCAGAGTCTCACCCTCAGAGTCTCACCCTCAGAGTCAGAGTCTCACCCTCAGAGTCAGAGTCTCACCCTCAGAGTCAGAGTCTCAGAGTCAGAGTCTCACCCTCAGAGTCTCACCCTCAGAGTCAGAGTCTCAGAGTCAGAGTCTCAGAGTCAGAGTCTCAGAGTCAGAGTCTCAGAGTCAGAGTCTCACCCTCAGAGTCAGAGTCTCAGAGTCAGAGTCTCAGAGTCAGAGTCTCAGAGTCAGAGTCTCAGAGTCAGAGTCTCAGAGTCAGAGTCTCAGAGTCAGAGTCTCAGAGTCAGAGTCTCACCCTCAGAGTCTCAGAGTCAGAGTCTCAGAGTCAGAGTCAGAGTCAGCCAGGTACAGCTAAGCAGCTGGGGGCTGGAATCTGCAGCGCAGGGATGCCCAAGCTTTCTGGGCACCCCCCGCTGCAAATTGCAGCCTGCAGCCGCCCCAGAAGATGGCGCGTTCATTGAAGCGCCATCCTCTGGAGCTGAACCCCGCTCTTCCAGCGGCCCTGGTGGCGGTGGCACGTTGGGTAATAAAGAGGTTAGGGCCAGCTTTGTATTATCAGCTGGCCCTAAGCCCGAAATTTATGGCGGTCACGCCAATATTAGACATGACCGCCATGAATTTCTATTAAATTGTTTTAAAAAAAACACAACACAAAGAAAAATTTTTATTAGAAATAAAAAAAAAAAGCCATTAGGGACTCCATCTTTAATTAAAAAAATCCTCTTCCGTCCAACGCAGTCCAAAACGCGATGTCCTCTCTGCTCATCCCTGTGCATAGATATAGATGTCTATGCACAGGGAGTGAGCAGACTGAGAACAATCTCAGCTCTGCTACATCAGGCAGCAGGCGGGCTCTAGGACCCTGGAGCTGCGGCAGCCAGCACACAGAGCAGACAGGACTCTTATCTGTGCGAGTTTCCCAGCGATTACAGTTGCAAAGTAAACGAGTCCAATGCAAATAAATGACAAAACTAGGATTGCTTCAGGCTGAAGCTTCCGAGACACATCTGCGATTTGTAAATCTCACACTACTCGCTATTACTCGCTTCCCCATTCATTAATATTGGACTCGCTAGACTCGCAACGAGTAGCGAGTCCTGTGCTCGGACTCGCTAGAGTCAAGCGATTCCGAGTAATTTAGGATTCGCCCATCACTAATCTGCCCCTGAGGTAAAATATCTACTCTCTGAGGTAAATCATCTGCCCCTGAGGTAAAACATCTACGGTACTCTCTGAGGTAAATCATCTGCCCCTGAGGTAAAACATTTACTCTCTGAGGTAAAACATCTACTCTCTGAGGTAAATCATCTGCCCAAGAGGTAAAACATCTACTCTTTGAGGAAAACATCTACTCTTTGAGGTAAAACATCTACTCTCTGAGGTAAATCATCTGCCCCTGAGGTAAAACATCTGCCCCTGAAGTAAAACATCTATTCTGAGGTAAATCATCTGCCCCCTGAGGTAAATAATCTACTCTCTGAGGTAAAACATCTGCCCCTGAGGTAAATCATCTGCCCCTGAGGTACAACATGTACTCTCTGAGGTAAATCATCTGCCCCCGAGGTAAATACATCTGCCCTTGAGGTAAAACATCTACTCTCTGAGGTAAATCATCTGCTCTGAGGTAAATCCTCTGCTCCTGAATTAAAACATCTACTCTCTGAGGTAAAACATCTACTCTCTGAGGTAAATCATCTACTCTCTGAGGTAAATCATCTGACCCCTGAGGTAAATCATCTGCCCCTGAAGTAAAACATCTATTCTGAGGTAAAACATCTGACCCTGAGGTAAATCATCTGCCCCTGAGGTAAAACATCTGCTCTCTGAGGTAAAACATCTACTCTCTGAGGTAAAACATCTGCCCTGAGGTAAATCATCTGCCCTGAGGTAAAACATCTACTCTCTGAGGTAAAACATCTACTCTCTGAGGTAATATCATCTGCCCTTTAAGGTAAAACATCTGCCCCATGAAGTAAAACATCTATTCTGAGGTAGATCATCTGCCCTGAGGTAAATCATCTGCCCCTGAGGTAAAACATCTGCTCCCTGAGGTAAAACATCTACTCTCTGAGGTAAATCATCTACCCCTGAGGTAAAACATCTGCCCCTGAGGTAAATCATCTGCCCTCTGAGGTAAAACATCTACTCTCTGGGTAAAACATCTGCCCCTGAGGTAAATCATCTGCCCCTGAGGTAAAACATCTTCTCTCCGAGGTAAAACATCTACTTTCTGAGGTAAATCATCTGCCCCTGAGGAAATTCATCTGACCCCTGAGGTAAAACATCTACTCTCTGAGGTAAAATCATCTACCCCTGAGGTAAATCATCTGCCCCTGAGGTAAAACATCTGCCCCTGAGGTACAACATCTACTCACTGAGGTAAAACATCAGCCCCTGAGGTAAACCATCTGCCCTGAGGTAAATCATCTGCCCCTGAGGTAAAACATCTACTCTCTGAGGTAAAACATCTACTCTCTGAGGTAAATCATCTGCAACCTGAGGTAAAACATCTGCCCCTGAAGTAAAACATCTATTCTGAGGTAAATCATCTGCCCCCTGAGGTAAAACATCTACTCTCTGAGGTAAAATATCTACTCTCTGAGGTAAATAATCTACTCTCTGAGGTAAATCATCTGCCCCCTGAGGTAAAACATTTACTCTCTGAGGTAAAACATCTACTCTCTGAGGTAAATCATCTGCCCATGAGGTAAAACATCTACTCTTTGAGGTAAATCACCTGCTCCCTGAGGTAAAACATTTACTCTCTGAGGTAAAACATCTACTCTCTGAGGTAAATCATCTGCCCCTGAGGTAAATCATCTACTCTCTGAGGTAAATCATCTGCCCCTGACGTAAATCATCTGCCCCTGAGGTAAATCATCTGCCCCTGAGGTAAAACATCTAACCCCTGAAGTAAAACATCTATTCGAGGTAGATCATTTGCCCCAGAGGTAAATCATCTGCCCCTGAGGTAAATTATCTGCCCACTGAGGTAAAACTTCTACTCTCTGAGGTAAATCATCTGCCCTTGAGGTAAAACATCTACTCTATGAGGTAAAAGATCTGCCACTGAGGTAAAATATCTTCCCCCTGAGGTAAAACATCTGCCCACTGAGGTAAAACATCTACTCTCTGAGGTAAAACATCTGCTCCCTGAGGTAAAACATCTGCCCCTGAGGTAAATCATCTGCCCACTTATGTGAAACATGTACTCTCTGAGGTACAACATCTACTGTCTGAGGTAAATCATCTGCCCCCTGAGGTAAAACATCTACTCTCTGAGGTAAATCATATGCCCCGAAGGTAAAAATTTGCCCCTGAGGTAAATCATCTGCCCCCTGAGGTAAAACATCTAAGTTTCAGAGAAGGTTTTAATAATAGTCATAAGACTACGTAAGGAATTCAGGGAATCTGTCAGTAGAATAAGAAGATCATCAGCAAAGAGTGACGTTTTGTGTTGGCGATCATTGAATGATACTCCTTTAATTATTGTGTCTGTTCTTATTTTCTCAATAAGGGGTTCCAAGAATAAATTAAATAATATGGGTGAAAGTTGGCATCCCTGTCTAGTTCCATTAGATAACCTAAACGAAGGAGATAAATAATTATTAGTTAAAACTCTAGCTGATGGGGATGAGTATAAGGATTTAATACAGTTGTAAATATTACCAGAGAAGCCAAATTTTTGAAGGGTGGCAAATAGAAAACCTCAATGGACCCTATCAAATGCCTTTTCAGCATCTATAGCTATGGACAACATTGGGGTCTTTGTTTTCTCTACGTAAGATATAACATTCAATATCCTCCTGGTAGCGTCAGATGTTCCCCTATTAGCTATAAACCCCATCTGGTCAGAATGAATTAGCTTAGAACTGATTTTTGAAATTCTATTAGCAATTACCTTGGAGAAAATTTTTGTGTCAGTATTTAATAGTGAAATAGGTCTATCATTTTTAACGTTACTAGGGTCATTATTTTCCTTAGGTATAACAGGGATTATAGCCTCTTGCATCTCGAGTGGTAAAATGGAAGATACAGAGGCGAAGTTCATTATTTTGGCCAAATATGGAGCTAATAAATGGTTGAAAGTTCTAAAGTATTCATTAGGTAAACCGTCTGATCCTGGAGCTTTCCCTTTCTTTAAAGAATTAATTACAGATGAAACTTCTATATCTTTAAAAGGAAGATTTAGAGCTAAGAGATCTTCTTTACTCAATTTGGGTAAGTGAATGGATTCTAAAAAATTGTTTATGGATGCATTAGTGGGTTGGGAAGTAGAATCTTCTTGATTTAAGTTATAACGTTTTTCATAGTACTTTTGGAATTCTCGAGAAATATCTTTGGGATTTCTTAGTGACATACCATTTTTATTTTTAATTTGAAGGATTCTCTTTTTGTCTCCTATTCGTTTTATTCTGTCAGCGAAAAATTTGTTTGGCTTATCCAAACAATTATCGTTGGTGGTTTTGGATCTTTTGATCATTTTATCATATTCACTGAGCAATAGAGTTTTCAGTTCCATTCTAAATTTCATAAGTTCGTTATGCGTGGCAACTGAAGGGTTTGATATTTGTATGTTTTCCAATGCTCTAATTTTAGTTGAAAGTTCATCAAATTTTAAAGTTCTCTTCCTTATTATCCTTGAATTCATTTCGATTAGAATATCCCTAATAACAGCCTTATGTGCAAGCCATAATGAAGAGAGTGATACATCTTCTGTATTATTAATATCAAAGTAAGACTTAATCAAACTGGACAACTCCCCTGAAATTCTGGGTTTAAAAAGATAAAAGATTTAGCTCTCCAAGGACTATGGGAAAGGAAATTTTGTGTGTTTAAAATTTTAAATAAAATTGGGGAATGGTCGGACCAAGCTTTTGTTAAACTACTAATCTGTTTTACTTTTTGTAAAAAGTGGATATCAGCTAAAACTAAATCTATCCTGGCCATAGAAAAATGGGTGCTGGAGTAATGAGTATATACCTTCGACTCAGAACATAGGCATCTAAAAGTATCGAATAGTCTTTCTCTATCAATCCAAGGATTAAGAGTGATGTTGGATAACCTTCTAGAGTTGGTGGTATCGAGTAGAGCATTCGGAATTACGTTAAAGTCTCCGAACATTAATAAAGATCCCTTACAATGAGAATTAATTAGTTCCATTAATTTTTTCAGGAATCTTATTTGGCCTTTATTTGGTGCGTAGAAATTGACCAGGGTATATAAAACTCCCTCAATTCTGCAAACTAAAATAATAAATCTACCCTCTTCATCTAAAACAAGGGATTCGTCCTCAAATGGTAAAGAATTTTTTAGAATGAATGCTACTCCATTCATTTTCTTTTTTTTCGAGGCCATAATTATTCTTGAATAGTTCTTACTATTCAATCTATGGGAATTGTCACTGGATAATTTAGTTTCTTGGATGCCCGCGATAGAAATATCCAATCTATTTAAATCTCTCCAAAGAAGGAATCTCCTCTGTGGAGAATTCAGTCCATTGACATTTAGTGTTAAGAAGTTAGTAGTCATTTGCAATTGTAAATGCTAGTAGAGTATTGCTCATTAACACTACAAGAAAAATTCTTAAGTAATTAAGGAATGTAGAATCTAACATAAAACATAAATCTGCCATGTTTAAACCTAATAAACTATAAAATAAAAAAATAAAATAAAAAAGAACAATAAGGAAAAAGAACTTCAAAGAAAAGCAATTGGAGCAGTTTGAATTAAACTGTTCTTAAAAAAACTCCTGGAGGTATAGCTAAATTCTCCTACAATTTTAAATGAATATTCATGTGATTCCTAATTCAGAGATGTTCAATTCTTTAAGGATTTTGAGGCCCTCTTCTATTCCGTCAATTATAAAGGAACGTTGTTTATATCTGAAACTGATTTTTGATTGGGAGAAACAATGGTAAGATATACCATTGGAGGTCAAAATTTTGTAATTTGTCCCAAATTCCTACGTTTGATAAGAACATCTTTAGGTAAGTCAGCAAATATTTTTAGTTTTGAAAAGGTTCGGGGAGATTAGAGTTATTTCTGAGATAGTCCATTAGGAGATTTCTTGTTCGACAAAAACTAAAGGTGACCAAAACATCTCTTGGAATGGCATCTGGTAACTCTTTCGGTTTTTTAATTCTAAAAACTTTTTCCAGAGAGCACTCCACTTCTGACAATAAAGGTAAGGTTTTCTGTAGTAAAGAAATTATGTATGGATATAAATCTTCTCGACTTATTTTCTCAGGGATGCCTCTCAGTTTTAAATTTAAGATTCTAGTTTGGTCCTCCCTAAATCAGAGTCTATCATCAAATGTCTTTAAGTCATTTCTCATCTTATTTTGGTCTCTCACAATGTTATCTGTTCTTTTTGAGATGTTCTCAACCTGGGAATCAGTTTTATCAATTCTTGTTATTAATGTGGATAATGTAGATTTGATCTCACAGAATTCATTTTCAATTTTGTTGTTAAATGTCGCGAACAACTCAAGCATAAATTTTCTATCTACAGGAAGTTCTGAATTTGTCTTTAAAAAATTCGGATCATTTGGAAGTTCCATTTTTAGGTCTTTGTTTAACTGGCGTCAAATTTGAGTAGGATTTGGATCTAAGCCCAATTCTCCATTATTCATCATCTCAGATAACTAGAAGAAAAGTAGAAAAGCGCACATAGGGTCTTATCCGGGTGTAACCGGGGTGTTGTATTGTGTGCTGTTGCACTAACCTTATGTTGTTGTGAGAGTCACAACAACTATTGAAGCATAAGCCGGCTTGCAGCACTCCGCCCAAGGGAAACCGATTAAAGCATTAGATGAAAGGTGGTAATTCGTGCACTGCCGTCTGTCCGTTGGTTCCAAGAAATCCAAGGAATCACAAGATGTTAAAAGTAATACCTTTAATGTCTAATTCTTACGCGTTTTGTGGTACTTCAGACCACTTCATCAGAGATCCACAAGGTAAACTTGCATCTAATGCTTTCATCATCTCAGATGAAATTGTAGAGGAGGAATCCATTTCTTTTCTTTTAGAAACTACCCTTAATTCATTCACAATCATAGGTTCCTCTGAGAAGATGTTTTCAACCTGAGCACCAGTTGTTTTTTTTATTATTGGTTTTACTTTTTGCACCTAGTGAATTATTTCCTTTGGTAATCCTTATTGTACCCTCCATGTGAATTTTGAATTGTTTATGCACCAAAGAAGTTTTAATTTTTGGTAGACTTTTTGTATTATATGACATGAATAGCTATATATACATTGATAAAAAATTAAGTTGTATTAAAGTAAAGAACATCTATATTATCATATATATATATAAATATAAAGACATGCACACATAACCAAAATTAAATAATTAGCACCCTAGATATATCTAATGCAGATCATGTAGTCTATGTTAATACAGGTAGTACAATCTGAATGAGAGTAAAATATTACATTAGTTAAATATAGTAATAAATAGACAGCAATATATAGTCAACCAATCCGAAAACCTTTCCGTTAAGCAGATATAAATATATTAATATTCAGAGTCCAGAATAGGAGAACAGTTCCAGATAATTATTTTCCCTCAATTAAACCATCAAACAAATGTCAAACAAAGGAATAAACACGAGGGTAAACTTCTGCCATAAAACAGATAGAATGATCACAGTAATAGCGAGATGAAAATAAAGAGTAGAAAGAGTAAAAGAAAACAAGTATTAGAAAGAAAACGATTACTAATCCAATCTGCGTGGCTCGTGTACGTGGGGGACCCTTGGTCCCATTTGCCCTCGTAGTCTTTTCTTCAGAGCACTTGGATGTATATACGATGATAAGGCAGCTCCACAGAATTAACCACAGATGTATAAACGAACCACGCAGCGCAGATAATATAGATGAATAGAGTCTCAGTGACGGTG